>VBSM01000361.1:12967645-12987706 GCA_008086735.1 Cheirogaleus medius
CTCCTGAGCTCAAACGATCCGCCCACCTCGGCCTCCCAGACAGCTAGGATTACAAGCGCGAGCCACCACGCCCGGACAACAAATGGTAGTTTCTTAATGGTAGATAAGTGGAATTTGAAAGCTTAGCAATGAAATTTTTCTTATTCTATTATACCAAAACCCACTCATCTAACTTGTACTTTAAATGGATCTTTTACCCATGCATGATTTTGTAACATATGAATTTGTCATTTGGAAAAAAGTGTTTCACTGCCTTCCTTATGCAGACCTTCCAAATGATACCCATTTTATTATAAAATATAAAAACATCTCATTCATTAATATCACCGCTAATCTCATCAAAAAAGTTTATGGATAGGAAAGCTGCCAACCTCATATCAAGTGCAAGCTGTCATACAGGCATGTTTTCCAAAATTGGAATTTTCTCTGGAAAGCTTTCATTTTATCAGTGGCAATAAATACTATCAGTTGCTATTCTTGAAATGACAAGCTCATTTTATTGATTTTCCCGAAAATGTCTGACAAATACTAAGTCTGAGTAAGCACGATGTTCTTCATTTTATTAACTTCATTTTATTGTATCCAGTTGCTCGTTCAAGTAAGAACCGTGTTCTGTGAAGGAGGCAGCTGGTTCAGTCGGCCACTCAATCACACACGTGCTCTTCCTTCCACAACCATCACACTCTGGAACACAGCCAAAGAGCGACTGTGCATTTCTCATTTCATCAGCCAGAGAGTTTAAGACATGTATGCAAGGGGTGAGATTTAATTACACTGTATAATTTTTACTGCTTCATCAAGGACATTCATTACTGAGAGTGGCTCTTCTTTTTTCTGTACGTGCATGACTACTAATACCTACTAATACCATTTGTACCACTGCCCAGACTTGTGCTAAAACGCCGCAGTCTTCCCACAAAATGACAACCCCAGAGAGAGAAGCACGCCATCTCAATACAACCTGTAAGATAGTCATGACCTCCCCAAGCCCCTGAAAGCCTCTTGAGGACCCCAGGAGTCCATGAACAACACTGGAGAACTGCTGGTTTAAGACATCCCATGAACAGCCCAGGTATGCAGAGCTTGGTCTCCAGACTATGGGGGAAGCTGATAATTGTCCCAAACTCACTTGAGGGCACCCAAGTCCAGCAGAGGGAAGAAATATTCAGAGAGAATCCAAGAAGAAATAGCAGGAAATGAATGACCAGAGGACATTTAAGCTTGATAGATGTGTCAGTTATCAGTTTATTGCCTCTTAGTTCCAAATTCACCCTTGAATATATGTTCCATGAGAACAGGGGGAATTTCTTCAAGCATTTCTTCTTTAATGTGAGTGCCAAGTTGGGCTTCCTCAGTACAGAGCAAGGGGGGACACTGCAGGAGGAAGGAGAGGTTCTCTTGCTGTCTGAATGTGGTCTGGGAGACAGCAGGGAGCGAGGGCAGTCACGGAACCACCCCCGCTACAGGCTCAGAATGTGACCCCTCTGGCACCCTGTAGCCTCCGCCTCGTGATGACCCATCCACAGTACCCTCGACACAGAAACCAAAGCCCCCACTTAGCCCATGGGCAGCCGGTCTAAGGACAGGGTATCCACACAAATCTGTCACTCTCTTTGCAAGCCCCACATGGCCAGAAGACCTCCTGCCCTGCTGACACCTGGATCCCACTGTCGTCTTTGCCACTGATGCTGATTCATCTGGAGAGTGGCGTGGCCTGCTGCTTGCCCGGCCACTCCAGACCAGCTCTGGTCTAACCAAACCGGTGAACGTATATGCTGAGTTCTGATCCCCTTCCAAGTTTGCCCTTCTTTGGCTACTCTCCCTCAGCCCTAGGGCACCATATAGTTACCTTATATATAATGGTTACTCTTTTATCATAGTAAATACTTCTTCATGTTAAACTTCTTCTGTTTAACCTACTGTGTAGTTTTCCTCTTCTGATTAGACCCAGACTACATCAGATGCTTAAATGTTTGATATTTCAAAATGCAATATTTTTATGCTCTTTAATTTCTTTAAAAAACCTGGCAAGGTTGAGCCCTAGATGAAGTATTAAGAAAGAAACCTCAATTTCCCCCAGAAAGCTTATTAAGTCATTTCATTTTTTTGTTGCTGTAGCCCATGAAACCTGTCCCTGAAGACTCAAATGGTTAAACAATTTTGTTAAGCGTGCAGATAAAAATTCTACAGCAGTGGGGTTGTAACTAGCCTCAGGGATGATATTGTCCAGCTCTTTCTTTTTACTGGTAAAGAAAAAGGCCCAGAGAGGTTAAATGACTTGCCCATGGTGGCACAGACTGGTCCCATGACAGAATCAGGGACAGGACTCCTGACTCCTGGTTCCTAGTTGTCCACTCCACCAAGCTGGCTGGGGTCTTACAGAGAAGGGTGGCAAAGTGGCAAAGGCCACTCTAAGAGGACCTTCACTGAACATAAGGTGGCTCATCTATATAACACTAAACTGGTCCATAGCCCATAAAAGAGAAATAATTTTTATTTATAATAACAAGACATGCAGCAGTGCATTTTTTCTTGTTAGTGCAAGTCAGACAATATTCCTTATTATGACTATTTTTTAAAATACCAAATGGTCTGTCCCTCCAATGATTTGATTAGTAAGCCTTCCATCAGCAGGGGTGTGACCGGGTGGTTCGTGGCCCACGTGAGGACAGGGAGGTCTACTCTTGAGGAAATCAACGTCCCTTCCCGCAGCAGCCACAAAAGGTCCAACTCATTGGGAGTCCCTCAGGCATTTTTCATTTGATAAACAGGTAACAAGTATGCATTTGAGGTCTCAGAGAACTTCAGCATTTATCTAAAATCAAACATAAAGACTGAATCAGCTCTCTGCAGACACCTGCCTGTACAATGGGACATGAAGAATTCCAGGTATATGAGTCAGGGTTCTTAGAGGACTAAAACCAACAGGACGTGTGTATACACACACATACGCACATCCTGTTACATCTACTATATAGAGAAAGACATTTACACATCCTGTTTTTACATTATATAATATAATAGATTATATATTATAGTACTATTATTTATGTAAATATGTAGAGAGAGAAAGAGAGGAGGTGGGAGGGAGGGAGACAGAGAGTGAGAAAGAAAGATTTATTTAAGGAGTTGGCTCACACAATCCTGGAGGCTTGGTGGAGCCCCAAGGGTGCAGGGCAGGCCAGCAGGGGAGAGCTGCGGCTCGAGTCCAAAGGCAGACTACTGGCAGAATCCTCTCTTCCTCAGAGGAAGTCAGTCTTTGTTCTATGAGGTCCACCCACACTATAGAGGACAATCTGCTTTATCCCAAGTTCACCAATTTAAATGTTAATCTCATCCAAAACACACCTCCACAGAAACAACTAGAATAACGTTTGACCAAATATCTGGGCACCACGGCCCAGAGAAGTTGTCACATGAAATTAACCATCACACCAGGTAAATTTAAAAATATTACCTGAGATAGGTAAGCCATTAATCCAGTGTCTGTCATCACTTAGCTTACCAGATGGTTTTATACACAACTGAGTATGGTTGTGTACATATCCCCTCCCAGAAGAACCTGTAGGCCCAGGCCCAGTAGGCTACCCTGTTCCAGTCTCTGACCGAGAGAGCAGAGTCTAGTGGTGCCTTTGACCCTGAGTGACTGGCCTGGTCTGATGGCGGCTTTGGGCCCAAGGCTGCCTGAGACTTCCTGTGCTGCAAAACATGGCTGTGCTTGAGTCCTCTTGGGGGTGTCCTTCAGCCTGCCATGAGCTCTATGTCAGTCTCCCCTGAGTCTCTATTCACCCTCCCATTGCTCCACCCTCTCTGAGAAAGAACTGCCCTTTCCAACTCAACACCAAGGCCCCTTCTCCCGGCCCTTCCTTCCACCCCCACATGGCTTTTTTCCTATTCTTTCATGTCCAACTATTTGAATAAGTGAATGGGTCTCTTTTAAACCTCTTGTCAGTCCTGCTTCTGTTTTAACAACCTCTTCTGAAATGGCTCTCTTTCAATCTCTTTCTGGCCTAAGCAATTCTTTTTTGCTTTCTTTGGGTCTTCATCCTACCTAGCGTTTCTCTTGTAACTAGAACTTCTGATGATCCCTTTTCTTAAGGTCAGCCCTCTGCAGCCTCCCTCGTCCCCTGGTGCCTCTCACGTGGCAAGGGCCAGCTTCGTGGGCATGCCGTCCGCACAGTTGCGTGGGGCCCCACACTTGGCTTAATGCTCTGCTGTTGCTGCCTTGAGATTCTTGATAATTTTTGAACAAAGGGTCCCTCTTTTCATTTTGCAGTTGGCCGCACACATTATGCAGCAGGTCCTGCGTGTGGCCCTCTTGTTCCTCTTCCTGACCTTTGCCCTCAGCTCACTGCTCTTCCCTCTCCATGCATGGTGCCCTATGGAGAACACGATTATCTACTTCTGAGAACACGATTATCCTCCCCAAGTTAGTGATAACTCTGGCTTCTAGACCTAGAAACATGCTATTTACCCCTGAGTTAAGGAAAAGAGAGAGAAAGAGAGAAAGAAAGAGAAAAAGAAAGAAAGAAAGAAAGAAAGAAAGAAAGAAAGAAAGAAAGAAAGAAAGAAAGAAAGATAGATGAAGGAAGGAAAAGAATGGAGGGAAAAGAAGGAAGGGCAGGGAAGGGAAGGGAAGGGAAGGGAAGGGAAGGGAAGGGAAGGGAAGGGAAGGGAAGGGAAAATGTTGAAATGCTGCAGGACTTGCTTGGTTCAAGTATCTCTTGTTATTAATAGTTCCAGATCCTAGCCTATCTCATTCCAATGTTACATATTATTCTATAATTTGTCTCATTTCCGTGAAATATTTTGCCAGTTATTAGATACCTGAGGTTTTCTTATGAGTAAAGTCAGACGATATGCCCTATTGTTATTATTTCCTAGTACCAAATGATCTGTCCTTCCAACATAGTTGCTATGTTCCATTACATGAATATGACTTAGTGATTTTTTTTTTTATAAAACTCTCAGAAACCAGTAAATGTTCAAGAAATATAAGTTTGACTGCCTTGGGTTGTCTTCCAAGTGACTCCATCATGCTCAGGATGGCAGAGTAGCTCTTGTATCATAGGATCATAAACCTGCACAGTGCCTTGGAAGGTTCCAAAGTTCAAAGATCTGCCTCTAAGTTTGGCTGTTTCTGCTCACTAGCCCAGGTGTAATACTTAACAGCTAAATTCCATCACTCTAGAGGCAGACTTCAGTCCTCAACTTCACAGAATTCTGTGGCACAGTGTCAAGGGCTTGGTATTGAGTCATGAAGACCTGGGTTCAAATTCCAGCTCTGTCACCAACCAACTGAGCTGTGTGTGGCAGACTTATTTTCCCAAAGAGGCTATAGCACTATTTCCAATCCTATAAGCTCTCCATAACCTTGCCAAGTCCCCAATTAGAGGTGGAGTCTATATTTCCCTTTTTCTTGAAATCAGACAGGTCTTTGTGGTCGCCTAGATAAATAGAAGATGGCAGAAATGATACAATGTGTGACTTCTGAAACTAGGTCATAAATAGTGATGTAGCTTCTGTCTGGCTTTCACTCTTTTTTGGGATGCTTTCCCTGGGGACCCAGCCACCATGTTGTGAGGAAGCCCAGAGCATAAGAAGAGGCATTGTGTAATACTCTGGCTGACGGTCCCAGCTAAGTTCTTGGATGATGACAGGCTGCATGGACAGCCAGACATGTGAATGAGCAAGATGTCAGATGATTCCAGCCCCCACCTTTTGAGCTGTCCCAAAAGACATCTAGTAAAGTGAAATTAGCCATTCCCACCAAACCTAGGCCAAACTACAGGTTCATGAGAAAAATAAATGTTTCTATTGTTTAAAGCCACTAAGTTTTGGGGTGGTTTGTTGCTCAGAAGATAACTCACACATACACACTTAGCTTCAGGTTTCTTATCTTCAAATTGAGGGCAGAAATATCTACCTTGCAGGGTTTTTATATGGATGGAGGATAATATGTATAAAACACATGGTATTCACTTTATAAATGTATAGCTATTGTCATTATGACTACAGAAGACAAACATTTAGGAAGAGCTCATTAAACATCCCCGTTTATGAAATGCTATGCCTTGTGAAGAGTCAGTCAGTAGACCTCTCTTTGAAGGCACAAAAGTTCAACAATACCTTTTGTGTATGGAGCAATAAATTCAATAGCAAAAGCAAACACAGAAAGAACTACAGCCACCATCCATTGGCCAGACAAAAGTGATCCTAAACTAGGTCAGTCACGCATTTACCATCAAGGGAGATGGGGAAAGTGACTCATACTTGGTTAACTGTTGGTACAATGATAGTCACATGTATGTCTGTTCTCTACAAAGCCATTGAGTTTCTGTGCAAAGCAATATTCTGCAACCAAATTTTTTTTTTTTCAAATAGTTCAGGAGCCAAATACAAGAAGGGCTGGACCCAAGGAAGGCAGATGGATGGAACTGAGGGATGAGGTCTGTCACTGATTCCTAGCAGTTTTGTATTGAAGTCCAGTGGAAGACTTTGTGTTCTTTCAACATCCGAGAACCTTTGTCACAAATACTTGAGGGACTGTCATGCTATTCTTTAGTCCCGGTTATGGCTATCAATGCTTGGATCATGAAAGCTGAAAGCTGGAATTCTTCTACCTTAGAAATATACTCAAACACAGAAAGCCAAAGAGTGATACAAATCTACAATGTCAAATACACAGAACTCCTTCCCACATGGGTTTAATTTGCAGAAGAAGTCTTCTCACTTAAGCCTTCCTTGGAGAATCTCAGTCCTAATGGAGGAAAACATGGTTTCCACCTAATTAGGGCACTGTCAAAAGTTTTGATTTCCTCCCTTGATATATTTTTTTATTTTTTGTCCAAGATGCTATGGAAATTAGTTCCAGCTCTTAATCATGAATCCATTTCCCCTACATTCAAGGAATGAGCCTGCAATCCTATAATCTTCATACCAAGCAAGGATATCTTGCCATTGAGCTCTGCTTCTCTTACAAAGGTTGGTGTTTGGGATCCTGACATAGCTGAGATTCCTCATTACTCATCTTCTCCTCTGCTCTGGTTGTCTGAATGTCGAGTTCTGAATATAACATCTTAATAGGATAAGCTGGTCTGGAAAGACTTTAGAGACATCCCCAAATCTGTCATCCTACCAAAACATAGCTCAGTAATCACTCATCAACCCCAAACTCAAATAAGACAGATTAAAAGCTTATGGCACTAAAATCAAATCTGAGTCATGAGATTTATTAATTAGGATCACTTAAATCTGAGGCCCTCTGAAAAATTTTTTACAAAATTAGTATTTTATAGTATGTCAACAAAGTATGTTTATAGAGCTTGAAAATTCCACTAAGAGATACTCATTGTAGAAAATGAAATGCCCAGGCCTCAACTCTCAGATACTCTGATTTAATTAGTCTGGAGTAGGGCTCAGACATCAGAATTTTTGCCCTCATAGTTGTTGAGGTGATTCTAATGCTCAGCCAGGACTGATAACTTCTGATCTAGAGGTGCTCACAAGTGGGGATGTGCAATAGAATTACCCAAGAAGTTTGTTAAAAAATAAGAATTTTATAAGACGAGGTCGGAAAAACTCTTATGGATATCGGCTTAGGCAAAGAATTTATGAAGAAGACTCCAAAGGCAATCACAACAACAATAAAAATAAACAAAGTGGGACCTGATTAAATTAAAAAGCTTCTGCACAGCCAAAGAAACAATCAGTAGAGTGAATAGACAACCTACAGAAGGGGAGAAAATATTTGCATTCTATACATCTAATAAAGGGCTAATAACCAGAATCTACAAAGAACTCAAGCGAATCAGAAGAAAACATCAAACAACCCCATTTAAAAGTAGGCAGACACTTGAAGCTCTGACTTGAGAAGGGAGGGGAGGCAAGGGCAATATATGTAACCTTAACAACATTTGTACCCCCATAATATGATGAATTAAAAAAAGTTTTGTTAAAGTAGGCAAAAGACATGGACAGAAGTTTTTCAAAATAAGATAGACTAATGGCCAATAAGCATATGAAAAAATGCTATATGTCTCTAATCATCAGGGAAATGTAAATGAAAACCATAATGAGATATCACCTAACTCCAGTGAGAATGGCTTTTATCAAAAAGCCCCCAAACGACAGATGTTGGTGTGGATGCAGAGAGAAAGAAACACTGTTGGTGGGACTGAAAACCACTGCAACCTCTATGGAAAGTAGTATGGAGATACCACAAAGAGATAAAAATAGACCTGCCATTTGATCCAGCAATCCCACAATTGGGTATTTACCCAAAGGAAAAAAAGACATTTTTTTAAAAAGACACTTGCACTCGAATGTTTATAGCAGCAGAATTCACAATTGCAAAGATGTGGAAACAATGCAAGTGCCCATCAATACATAAGTGCATTAATAAAATGTGGTCTATGTATACCATGGAGTTCTACTCAGCCATAAAAAAGTAGTGAACTGATACCTTTTGTAACAACTTGGGTGGAACTGGAGACCATCCTTTTAAGTACAGTATCACAAGAATGTAAGAACAAAAAACATATGTATTCACTACTAAACTGAAACTTACAGATCAACACTCATGTGCATAGATATATGGTAGTCAAATTCGACAGCAATCAAGCAGGTGGGAGAGGGGAAGAGGGGATGGGTAAATACACACCTAACGGGTACAATGGACACACAATTTGGGCCATGGACACACTTATAACATTGACTCAAATTGTACAAAAGCAATTTCATGTAACCAAAATGTTTGTACCCCCTTAATATTCTGAAATAATACATACGTAAATAAATAAATAAACAAGCAAACAAAGAAACAAAAGTGTTCCCCGAGCCCACTGTAGACACAGAATCAGAGTCTCTGGGCTTGGGACATGTGTGACAGGCTGGACCAGGCACTGGAGCACTTGGACATTGTCATTCTGTGCATTTTGCTGACGGTTTCCTTATCTAAAGTGGAAACTCCTTCACATCCTGGCCCCCTCCCACCTGCCACCCCACTTCCATGCTGTTCTTCCCCACCTCTGCTCCCGGAGTCAGCCCTGAAAGAAGTGCACCACTTCGAGTTGTCCAGGGAACGGACTGCACATTTCAGATAAAGACATCCGGAAAACCTCAAGTCAATGCAGCCACAGACAGTGCTAAGAGCTTCACTTACCATCTGATATCATTATGGTCACATCTCCATGCAGAACTCTGAAGCTCTGCCTGAGGGTGACAGAGAGCACTGGGACCGGGTCCAGAAACCCTGGCCACTGGGCTCAAGCTCTCATGTGGTCAGTGCAGCCACAGGCCGTATGTCCTCAACCACGTTTCCTCTCTGCAGCCACTCTCCTCCAGAGCAATGGCTAGAAACGTTGCTGCTTCGAACATGCAGGTTCCCCATAGAGCCCTGTTCGGGCTCTCCCTGCTGTGTGGAGCACTGGGAGGCTTTAGCTCTGCTCTCACCCATAGGCGGCCGCCTGGACTCGTGGGCAGGGACCCACACTGCCCTAGGAGCATCTTCACTAAGGGTCTTCCTGGTGCCAGAGACTGGGAGTGTAGCGACGAGTGGGACGCCGTCCTCTCTTGAGAAGCCACACCCATGGTAATGCAAGATGATGGCCAGGTCAGTGCGCAGTGATGGAGCGTGGGTGGAGGGGAACACGATGGAGCTCCCTAAGGGTCCAGGGAGGGGTGTGGGGCAGCAACAATTCTTAAAGTGAGTCTTGAAGGTTAGACAGTTTGTTCAAGCAAAGCAGTGGGTAAGGCCACCCCAGCAGAAGTGGCAGCACAGGCACAGGCCTGGAGGCTGGACTGCACGATGTGGGTGTGCAGCGAGCTGCAAGCAGCTGGACTTATCCTTCGTGCTGTGTCAGGGGAATCCATGCAGGAATCCTCCAGTTCCCATTCTGAGGACCACAGCCCTAGTCACAGGCAAAGCCACAAGGCAGTCAAATGCCATCTCCTGGGGCCCCTATGTGCCCTGGTCAGCTATCCCTACCATCATGGGTCTCAAACCCCCTTAGTCACCCTTGGCCAACAGACCTCTCCACACTCCCATCTCAATGCCGACTCTGAAAGCATTCACATTTGAGTATGAATTGTCAATAATTGCTGAGCACTTATTCCTTGGTGGCAGGGGGGTACGGGAGTACTTCTATGTATCATGGTCCAGATATGAGCAAAGGAGATGAAGCTCCAATGGTGGAATGGTTGGGTTTCAGGCCTCTGCCAGAAGGGGAGTGAGGAAGTGGAAAGAAGGAGGAAGGGTAACAGCAGCTTCCTGGAGGTCTTGAAACCAGAGAGGTAGGCTTTTTCCTATTGTATCCTATGTGAGATGCAGCCAACCTGTTATCTCTGCAACTCACAGAGACTAGCTTACATAACGGTGCCCTAGGCCACAGGGTGGGCACTTCTTATCACAAAGCTGCTTTAAATTTCCATTTAAAATTCTCTATTTAAAGTTAGTCCAGGGCTGGTTGGAAGGGCAAGACTTCAAAAACAACATAATTTTTAAAATCAGTTTGGAAGTGGGAGACTATAGGAATATTTTAGCTTTGACTTTGATATGAGTGCTATGAATTAGGCATAGTTACTATACACTTTCCCATACTGGTGTAGTAAGATCTTAGCTAGGACGTTTGGAGAAGCAGGATGTTCCCCGGTGAATAAGAGTTCCCTGGGTAGCCCCTTAAGCAAGGGAGGACAGTGTAATAAAGAGCAGAGGACTGGGAGTCCTGAGTTTCAGACCTGGTTATGGTACAGAGAGTTGTGTGCTCTTGGGCAAGTAATTTCCCTTCTCTGGGCCTTAATTTTATTATGTATAAAGTGGGGAAATTAGAAGAGATGGTCTTGAAAGACACTCCAAAATATTCCTAAAATGTGGCTAGGAGAAAGTGGACATCACTGAATCTTTTCTTTGCATCTAAGAATTCCAATGGCTCAACAGAGGCTCCATGAGCTGGTACAGTCCTCAGCTCCCAGCAGCACACCTGGCTCTCAGCATGGGCTGGGCAGATGTTTGCTGAGACAGGGAGTTAGTGGCGTTCCTTCCTGGAAAGGCAGGCAGTGGGGTCTGCGGGGCAGGGGCCAGCGCTATTGGTTGGAGGGGAAATGAGGCCATAGAGAACCACCTGTGACCACCTTTGCTGCAGGGCTTGGTGTTCTCATATCTTTCCTGAAGCATCTTATTGACACGTTGCCTTACAAAGCAGTTGTAGAAGCATCTCTTTTGGAAGGCTTCCCCCCCTCCCGGCCCCCACCCAGCAGGTCTCTCAAGCTTCATCCAACCCCTTCATTTTTCAGAGTAGGTCACTTAAAGTCCAAAGAGTTCAGATGGCTTTTTCCAGGCTGCACAGACAGATAATCAGTGGGGGTGGAGTTTGCAACTGAATGGAGATGGCTGAAATCCCAATCAAAACAATCAAGGCACATAGACACGATCACAGAAGAAAAATTCTGGTTATTGTAGGGTATGGATTCTAATCAAGGTTTCTTCCAGTTTAACATGGAGGGTTCTCTCAGGGCAAAGACAAGAAGCCAGGGTCCTGCTGCAGCTTGAGCCCCCGGGAAGTATAGTAGTATCTGTACGAAAATCCCTCCTCTCTCTACCCTCATCCTCCCCGCAGGAGGACTGGGAGGATTCTAAGAGATAACACCAGTGAGTTGGGGGGACAGTGGCTGGCGGACAGAAAGCACTCAGCATGAAAGCTGTCTTCATGGTCACTTTGCCCGCCGGGCCCTTCCCTCCTTCCTCCCTCTCGCCACCCCCAACCAGTACAATAAAGGCCACAGGTCTGGAGAGAGTCTTTCTACACCACCCTGCAATAGGGAAACATTCCTACCAGCCTAGTGTCCCCTGCCACGCGAGCCCACCCAACTCACTTCTTTGGAGCTCCTTTACAGCTTACCGTGAAGACCATAGCCTTCGATGATTCCATCTTCTGCTTTAGAAGGGAGCTTTTACCAACAGCCTCACAGTCACAGACATAGACGCTGAGCCAGGCTTTGCGTCAAGGAGACCCTATTTTATTTTCTCTGCCTTGAAAAAAAATCCATCTGAACTTGCTCTCGGCTGAGTCACATGTTCAAGCTCAGGCCGAGCTATACTTGAAAAGGAATCGGTCTTTTGTAATCCCCCAGGCCAAAGGGGGAAATTAAAACCTTTTCCAAATGGCAGACTAAGACAGGAAATGTTCTCTTTATTGTACTCCCATAAAAATTTTTAAAAATCCTCCCCAAGTAATTATGCCACACACACAAGAGTCCAGACCATCACCCAGGAAGCCACAACCTGAGATGAAGGAATCAGTATTTCTCTTTAAAAAGCAAATTTTTCCAAGACCTACCATATTTTCTTTCACAAGGTCCCCTGCAGTTACAAGAGACAGATTGCCCACCCTGCTTTCTGCCCAACCAGTGGGAGTAAGAAGACCTGCGGACTGGCCCCAGTTGTTCTGCAAGATAAATGTGCCCTTGGGCAAGTTGTCACCTCAGTCTGGCCTTCTGCCTCCTCACCTGGAAAACAAAGGGGCGAAGGGGCGGCTGGATAATGCCTAATGCTAAACTCTCTGATTCTCTCCTTGCTCACTTGTTCAGGCACAAAAAAAGTGAGAAGTGATCCTTGCTTGTGAAGAGCTCTAAAATAAATTCTCCTTTTCGTGTCTAGGAGAAAAAACTGAAAGTGGTCTTATAAAAATACAAAACTACTCCATCAGTTGACTCCAAAATAAATGAGGTGCAGGAACTGTTCTTTCCTTCTACCGGATCCTTTCTGTAAGCCTCAGAATTTGGTATAATGCTCTTGGGGTACTCAAGTTGACAAGCACAAAAAATATGTTTTGGTTTCCGTAAACCTAATACTAATATCCACAGAGCGGATCCCTCGGATCAACAATTTGATATATTAGAAGATGTGAAAATGTGTTTCCAGTTCTAACAGAGATTGTTCCATCCGTAGGTCTACAGTAGAAATTTATGTAATGGCTGATAGTCATTAAAGCATATCACTTGTACCTCCATTTAGTTTGAAGGTACCAAATAGGGTAGTTATACCTGCTTTTTAAAAATTGTACTATGGTTATCTCCTCCCCATCCCAACCTCCACCAAACGATTTCACCATTGTAAGCTGTGCAAGCTGTCCGTTACGTGCAAGACCTATCTAAGAAAGGAAGCAGGCTATTGTCGGGCTATGTTTAGAACAGACAATATTAAGTGACAGCCTTCAAGTATTAATAGCAGATAAACTTCTAGATCCTATCTAATGTTTAGGATCAGCTCCTTCAAAGGATCTTTTGATGGAGGCTCAGGAATTGCATCAAAGAAGGGTTTCAACTTGGGCTTCACCTCCCAACTGTTGAAGGAGGCTGCCGGAAGTAGGATGTAGAAAATTCTGAGGTCTCAACTAGGATCGGTGGGACAGAATGTCAGTGTCATCTGGTGATTACATGTTTTATTTATGATGCCAACCTTAGATGGAATTCTGCTGACGCTGCTACACGGAGGGAAGAGGGCCGCTGTAGGGTTAGAAGCTCTGGGGCAAAGCTAAAACGAGAAGCTTAATTTTCCCCTACGTTGTGCCATTTAGCTCTTACAGACTTTCCTGTAACATGATTTCTTTCTACTAAGTCATAAAACAGATCCTGTTTTCTCTTCTCAGTCGTGATACATTTGGGGCCAGATATGTTCGTTCTAGTTGTTCAGAATGTAAACTGCATGCAAGGACCGCAGCCTCAGAGACAGACCATGGGACAAAAGAGAATCAAGGCCTTAGAAACAGATTTCATATAAGTACAGCATGTAATCGCTAAGGGTTTATGCTCTACAGCATTGTGACTAGCTTCGAGGAAGGCATTTCTTCTCTCTATCCTTTCACTCGGAAAATAATAAAAAAACAAAACATGGCTTGGACTGGCCTCAAAGCTCCCTTTGTCATCTTTAATTGAGAATAATAACAGCTGTCATCCTGCTTCACACATTCTCTGCAAGGATCAAAGGAGATACTGCGCACGCCAGTGCCGGGAAGGATGAGGCGCACGAATGGCGCCTACAACCCCACATCCTTCTTCATCGGTGGGTTGGAACTGTAGCTAGAATACCATGTCCCATAACTCTTCAGTCCCCTTAGAAAAATGAACATGAGTCCGCCCCTTTCTCTGCCCTAGAACTCCCAGCCGTAGCCCTAAAAGGAACTGTTTTCTTGATAGGAGGAAATTCTAGGTTGTCCGCAGCCTCACTACTCAAAGTAGGTCCAGGGACCAGCAATGTGGGCATCCCCCAGGGGCTTGTTAGAAATGCAGATTCTCAGGCCCACCCCATACTGAATCAGAATCTGCATGTTTAATAAAATCTCTAGGTGACTGATGCCCATTAGTGGTTGAGAAGGCTGGTCTGCAGAACCTTTGCAAGACAAAGGCCTCATGTAGCAACAATCCAAAGACCTTCATGACCAATGCGCTGGGTCAGTGATATCCAGCTTTTCTTTTATATTTAAAAAGTACATCTGGATTTCACATTAACTCCTGTTTAGGAAAAAAAAAAAAATCTCTACTCTTGTTCATAGTAATCAGGCCCTGCCAGTTTCTAAAAATGTCAGAGAATCTCAGCCAAATTTCCATACCTAGAGCGAAGGGGCAGCCTTTTTGCAAATGACAATGGCAGCCAGGTGCTGAAAGTGAGCGCTGCCGCTGAAACCGGAGCTGAGGTTAAATTATTTACTGAAATTCCATGACTTGGCCTGTCTGTTAGAAGACAGCCGAGCCTAGAGTCACTGAGCGAGCGTGTTCACCCTGCCCAGGCCCCAGCCTGCACCCGCTGAAGTCACCTGCCTCCTTGCCCGTGGGGCCGGTCAGAGTCGGACCCTTGCCCCAGGGTTAAGTTATGGAAACCTGACAAGGCATGGTTAGTGAACCCGGCTCTCTGAAGGAGCCAAGCGCAGGGCCCTTTGCTGAGCAGTGCAGCGGCTTGGCAGGCTCACTGTCTGCAAGCCCCAGTGCATGCATAGAAAGCTGCATGTTGTGGAAAAACAAGAAAGGAGATACATTGCAGCTAACTCATTTTTTTTTTTTAAATAAACATCCTCTGTCTTAGGGTTTCTACTTATATAATGGAGAGAAATTTTTTTGTTTGTTTGTTTGCTAACCAACATACCTATATATATATAGGAAAGCACTTTGGTCTAGGTCTCTATCAATCTAGACATTTGTTTCAAATATATAAATAGTTACATTGTTGATCTTAAAAATATTGTCAAAGGTGCCATGAATCCAAGTATATCAAATTACAATGAACAAGACATTGTTTCAACCATCAATCTCAAAGTTGCAAGTGCCGTACAACTGAGCCAAGTCAGTTGGAGCCTTCGTTTCTCTTATTATAAAATGGGGGTGCGGTATCACTCACCACCCTCACGTGAAAAATATGTACAATAAAATTAAAAAGTGCTTAAAAGTCTTTGGGTTAATACATGTTGTAAGTGATAAAAGGCCTATTTGTCTATGTTATGGAGGTGAACCATCAGGACCTGAATGTCACAAAGGGAATGTAAATGATTAGTGGTAGAAAAACCACCAGGCTGGGAGTCAAAAATCCTGGGTTCTGGTCCTGATGCTCCCCAAGTAAGTGGGGGCTTCTAGGACCTCTGACACCTGCCTTGCCCATCACTGAGAATGACATGAGCGTCAAGTGAGACCACGTGCATGGGAAGGGCTCTGATCATTGAAAGTGGCTACAACTTCTAGCCACCTATGGGAAGATGAAGATTAATATAACAATAATATACATAAGGCATAATGGAATAAATGATAAATTAAGTCCCAGCAATGTGTTCTACATATCCAGAGAAGCAGTGTTTACTACTGGGTAGGATATTGGGAAAGCACCCTTTCATTGTCAACATTTCGTCTCTGGATTTACTTTTTGTCTGCTTGATTATTTGTCTGTTAAATGTGTAGGTTGACCAACCATCTCAGCTTGCCTGGGACTGGGGGGATTTCAGGACTGGGAAGGTCTCTGACAAACTGGGATAAGTTGGTCACCTATAGATGCACATTTCTACTTTCACATTTGAGGACAGACTTAAACATAAATCCTTACACTTAACAAACTCATGCATATAATGCTTATGCATGGACAGATTTCATTCACTTCAAAGCAACTTGGAAATGTCAAAAAAAAACACAAAAAACCCTCTTTAGTACTTTTGGTTCATCACATTACAATTTTATCTTTCATTGGGTCAGATGTAGCAATTGTAAGTATTAATGATCACTCCAGACTCTGCTTAAATGTTTAAATAGGTGAAGTACATTGCAAATGGCTCAGACCTATGAGTTTCCCTAACATAAGTAGAACAGATAAAAGGCAGCTAGTCAGAAAACAATAACAACAACAAAGGGATATTGTTGATGCTTCCTGGGGCTGGATTTTATGTGTGTGCTGGGTGTTTGCAACGTGCACTTAATATTCCCATATTCCTTTCACTTTTGACTGCTGAATGAGCAGTGTGGTTCAAATAGATCTGCCCACATATCAAAAGAGGAAATTACTTCGTTTTAGGGCTTTGTTTTTTGCAAAGAAGCTGTGTTTACATTATGTGATGATTTATAATAAATTTTGTAATAAATATTTATTTTAAATAAACAGATCAGTGATTGCTTTTATTCTACCTATGAATAACAGGGATTATGCCAAGCTTTTCCATTCTTAATTTTTGACCCTGGGACCTTTTGGATTTTGCATCCCTCTTCCTATGACAACAATTCCAGCTTCTTGCAGTGAACCATAAACCTCATTTGATCAACTGTCTCTCCAATCTTTAATGACAAGCATATTGTAATTATTATTACTGCACAAAAATTATGAGTCAAAACGGTATGTGATTTTTTTGGACAGACTTTTTTCCTTGTTGCCAGCCCAGCAAACTCCCCCATCTGTAATCCAGCTGTCATTTGTGAAATTCAAAATAACAAACAGATATTATGAAAGGTCTTAAATAGTTTCTTTGGCCTTTTTGAGCCCATGCTCAGAACCCTGCATTGAGTTTTCACTGATAACAGAATAAAATCCAAACTCCTTGAGACGCCTCCCGGGACTCCCCACAATCTCTTTCCAGTGTGGTCAATATCCTCTTTCAGGACCTCTTCCTTTGCCTCCCCTTCTGTCCAGGCAAATGCCTTGCCCACCACCTCTGACAAGGCTCCAGTTGCTGTATCTGCACTTTGTCCATGCCCTTTCTCTCTTGTGGATTGCATTTTCCCTGTCTCTGCTTTCAAATACCAACTCATACCCCACCTCCCTGGAAAAGCCTCTCCAGGTCACTTCTAATAGAATTATTTTGTGTACAGTTCATCTCATTCATTCACTGCAAGTACTAAGCATCAACAGTGTGCCAATTACTGCTCTAGGTGCAAGGGGTGCCCAGTGAGTCTCCACTCAACATCTTTCCCTGCAGCTTGCTGGGGTGGTGATGCTCCCCTCCAGAAGAAACATCTTTCCCTGCAGCTTGCTGGGGTGGTGATGCTCCCCTCCAGAAGAAACAGAGAAGACAAAAGACAACAGCAGGCAAGCTCCTAGGCTCTGGCATCTTACTAGGCATTGCCGCTTACTAGCTCTGTAGTCTTCAGAAAGTTTCCTGGCCTCAGTTTGCTCACCTGTAAAGTAGAAATGTAATACGGTCCATCTCATAAAGTTGTGGTGAGGATAAAATGAGATAGTTTATGCAAAGAAATTAGGAATAGTTTGTGGTGCAAAATAAGAGCTCGATAGACATTACCTATGTTATGATCTCATACCTGGTCTGGCACACCCATCAGTAGTGTCTGTGTACATGGTGTCTTCTCTCTCTGTGCTTCCCACATATAAGAACACAGCACTGGGCCTCCTCACCCCTGTGTGATAAAATATTCTTCCCTCTGACGGGGGCTTGGTTAATAACAGGTGATTCCTGAACGGGCATTGGAAGTTTCCAAGTATAAATATAAGTGGGAGTTCTTAAATATTTTAAATATTTTAATAAAAGTCTATGGGAGTTCTAGGGAGTATTCATTCAACAGTATTTGCTGACAATGAAAAACAATAAACCTCAAACTTTAGTGAGCATCAGAACCCTGTGGAAGACTTGTTAAACGCAGTAGGGTCTAGGGTGGGGCCAGAGAACTTGCATTTCTAACAAGTTCCAGGTGATGCTGGTGCTATTTAATTATTTATTTATTTATTTTTATTTCAGCATGTTATGGGGCTTTTGATCCAGGGTCCACACTGTGAGAACATCTGGACAAGGTGCCAGAGATGGAAAATAATTAGGAGAGGGCTGTGGATTCGCCTACCAAAGGCAAGGAGCCCCCGGACCAGGTTGAACAACCCAAGTTTCTAGCCCTGGTTCTATCATTCACTGGGATATGACGTTGGATAAGTCATTTACCTCGTCTGAGCCTTGGTTTCCTTATTTATGATGTTAGAATAAAAATATTCCCTTCATATTTCACACTGCTGTGAGGAGCCAGGACAATGTAAAGTATTATATGTACTGACTAGAGGCCAAAGGTAGAAGTCAAGGGAAGGGACATTTCCTCCCCTTCTTCCAGTCCAAAGTGACCTCTTGAATAGAAGGGAGACCCTCTCACAAGTCTCATTCTTTCTTAGTTCACTAGGCATTATTTAGTATCATAAAGACTGAACTAGCTGAATAGACTCCCTGTTAACTCACAGCCTTAAAGCAACTTTGAGTCAAGAGCTCATCCCTGGGAAGTGACATTTAGGAAGGTCCACTAAAGGCTAGGTGGGCTCCACCCGCTCTTCCAGCTTTCTACCTTCTCTTGGATCACTCTGGGCTGCCAACATTAAATATTCCTACTGCATAAGAGTAGCACCTGTGAAATCATCCTCCCTGAATTACATTTTAATGCCATGGCCACAGTTTTTACAAACTGTCGCCAGATGAAATAATTATCCAAACTTTTCTACTGTATTTGCTATAAAAAATAGTTCATGACATTGTTCATTATATTTCTGAGTGTTCCCCACACACTCCTCATAAAATAGCACGTGAGAAATGGCCTTAGAACCCATCACTGCATAGAAAAGGATATTTAACATTAAGGGGAAATGCTAGCAATAAAATGTGGTGAATAAAACACACTTCAAAAGGTCTTGGCTGTATGATCCTGAGAATTTTTTAAAAAACTGAAAAGCAATCAAAATGTTACCAGAAGCTATCTTTGGGTGGTGGATTACAGGTGATATTCTTTATATTTACATATATGGTCCAAATTTTCCACAAAGAATATGAATTACTTTTATAAATAGAAAAAATACTGTTATTTTTCAAAGGAATTCAGGAATAGGAAATTTTATTTTTTACCCCAAATTAGATGTCTTCTTTCATTCTCAGAAAGAGATTTCTATTAATATAATGGATCATGCTTTCTTTTTTTCCCCTCTTTATCTTTTAAAGAAGCTCAAAATCATTATTTGAGTCACACTCAATAGCTGTATTGACCCTTATCACAGGTTCATATAGTCCTTATTTTCATTTTCTATTTAATTGTTATTTCATTGTATATGAGTTTACTTATTAGTACCTTCTTGTCCTATATAATTTCTGAAATTTTGAAACACTCTAAACTTTTTAGAAACTAAATAAGGGACCAGAAGTAAGTGAAATATAAATTATAAACAAATTAAATAATTACCTTCTAAATATCTGCAAAAGTCATGTAGTTTCTCCAAGGTTTGGGATTTATGACCTTGTTTATAAGTGGGAAAATCAGATTAAAAGTTTATCAAAGGTCATGATGTGTGTAACGTTTCTTTCCTGCAAGTAGGTGATACTCAGTGAGGTGGGACGTGGCTCCCCCTTGGACTCTGTGGGGGTCACTGTCACCCTGCTGGTCAGTGTGGGTGGGCATCCGCCAAGGTGACCACCCTGAAGGAAGACCCTATGTCTGATGACACACAGGGAATAGCCAGGGACAACTCTGAGGTTTTGATCCGAAGACACTGGGAGGTGGCAAAACTAAAGTGAGGGCCGGGCGCGGTGGCTCACGCCTGTAATCCTAGCTCTCTGGGAGGCCAAG
>VBSM01000361.1:12987806-13013060 GCA_008086735.1 Cheirogaleus medius
TGTTTTTGTTTTTTGTTTATTTATTTATTTATTATTGTTTTTTATCTTAGAGTATTACAGGGGTACAAATGCTTTGGTTACATAAACTGCCTTTGCACTGCCCAAGTCAGAAGCTACAGGCATGCCCATCTCTCAGACAGCACACACCTCATCTGTTAGGTGTGAATTTACTCACACCCTCCTCCCTCCTCCCACCTGCCTGACACTCTGTAAATGTTACTTCCCCTATGTGCACATTAGTGTTGATCGATTAGTACCAATTTGATGGTGAGTAGCGGTTTGGAACAGTGGAAGGACCCTGCGGGGCTCTTATTCCTGTCCTGGCACCATCCTGCCAGTTTGAGTGATGGGGGGCACGTCCTTCGTGCTCCTGCCTGGGACTCAGTTTCCTCATGAATTGAGCTAGTTTATCTCTAAGGTGTTTCCCATCTTTTCAGTGGATGAGTTCCTGACAGTATAGATTTTACATACAGTCATGTGTCACTGAACAATGGGGATGCGTTTGGAGAAATGTGTCCTGAGGGAATTTGTCACTGTGAGAGCATAATGGTGCAGACTTACACAAACCTAGAAGGTACAGCCTACGACACACCTAGGCTATATGGTATGCCCTGTTGCTCCTAGACTACAGAGCTGCACAAAGTGATGCTCTGCTAAATACTAGCACAATGGTAAGTATTTGTTTATCTAAACACATCTAAACATTGATAAGGCACAGTAAAAATAAGGCATTATAATCTTACGAGACCACCCTTGCATATGCAGCCCATCGTTGACAAAAACGTTACGTGGTGGGTGACTCTTACATAGACACCCTGCAACTCATGAGATGTTTGACACACGAAGATAAAGACTTGGGTCAGTTCTGTTTGTCTCAGATTGCATGGCTGCATAGATGAGTGGTTTTAATAAAGGACATTTAAGAAGTCAATGATTAGCTTTTAGTACAGACTGACACCTTTATCTCATCTCAGAATCAGTCTAAATGACATGCAATTGGAGTTTTTAAAAGCTGAAGAGAATAATGATAAATCCAGAAATGGGATTAACCTTGGTAGAAGGTGGGAAAGGATTCAATCATTAGGTGAATTACTGAGACTGTCTGCTTATTTTTATGGGCTACACAGAGAAAAGCCTGCAAGGTGTGGGAAATGAAGGAAAATGGAATACCAATCAAATAGAGGAACTGGGCTTCCTTGTAGCATATATTCAGTAACAGCTCATAATTCTCAACAAATCTGTGAAATCCTCAGACCTTTACCCAGGGAGTTTTCACAGCCTGATCCCACCGGGTCCAAAGTTCACACAGTGGCACAGGAAGGGAGAATGTGAGTGAGAGAAGGGCCAGGTAGGGCTTTGTTAGCTTTCTTACTAGGAAGCCATAAAAACCCATACCTGCTGGGACAGGGTGTGTGCAGTCACCCAGAGAGCCACCAAAGTGCCATCAAAGGAGTAGTGTCCCTACCCTCCTGAGTGGGGCTTGGGGATGGGCAAGTAGTATCAATATTCAGCGGTCAAGACAGGAAGAGAAGTGCTTTGCACACCACATGCCATCGAGGGTAGATTTCTAACAACCTACTGAAAGAGCCAACGTGGCGCCCCTCAGAGATCGGTGTGGGGTCCCTGCTCCTGCATGTCATGGTGCCTCAGGAGTTACATGGCTGTTGGGACAGGGAGCACATCATGAAGCGATGCATCCTCCTAGAGCAGGAACATAAGGCTCTAATCTCATACATTCAAACTTTCAGGGCAGAATCTAAAAGTTGCTGTCCCATTTAGTATAGCTGAGCAGGAAATATGCATATTTGACCTGTTTAGTAATTTCTTCCCATAGTTACCTTTCTGTAAAAAAAAACAGACTCACCCCAACACCGTGTTTCAGCAAGCTCTCTGCAATGCAGCAGTGAGGTAACTCCTTCCTGCCCAGCTGTGTCGCAGATCCTTGTTTGTCCCTCCAGACCCATGTTCCATCCCCTTTGCTCTGCTCTGGGCCCTGGGAGGCCGACAGTGGGGACGGCTTGGGGACGGCTTAAAGGGGCTCCCTGCCCTCTGTATGGTGAGGATGAGGTGGACTAGCGAGAGACACCAAGGAGGATCAGAAGTCTTAAGGAGCATGAAGTCAGGGTATTCAGTGCTCTGGCTCCATCCCTATCAGCTACTCGGGGTTGGCTGCATCCCTTTTCCAAGGCCATAGTAATTCCTGTGACTCTGGGTTTTGGTAAAGGTTCAGGTCTAGGGGTGGTAAAGGATCCTTTCTGTTGCTCTGTCAGGTATATTTCTCTACTGTCTTTTGCTGGTGCCTTTAACCCTGCTCATACCTTTGTAAATAATTCCTTTACCAAACTTTCCTCCCAGTGCCCAATTTGAGGTGCCAGTAGTTTCCTGAGATCCTGACACATCATCATTGACTTCCCTAGTATTGCCAGACTCTTTGGTGTAACAGGAAGGCAGAGTTGTGAGACTCCTTGGTGTCACTGGGCAAGGCCACCTGGAATCCCATTGAGTCCCATCTTGACCCGTGAGGGTCTTTGTGACCTCAGGCTAATAAAAACCCTGCCGGGCATTGGTTCTGGTGAAAGGACTTTGTTCCTGAGAATAGAGAGTGGTGGTATCTGCAGATGAAAAGTGTAGGCATGAATTGGGGTTTTGGATCATGGTCCCTGGAACTCCAGTGTCTTGTGGAGGTGCAGTAGGGGCCAACTTGGGGTTGGAGCGGGGAAAGGACGAGCCGGAGCAGCCCCTCTTTTATCTTTTTTCTATAGTGAGGTTCCATACATGATTTAGTTTGATATAAAAAAGAATTCCTTGCCACCAGGAAATGCTTGACAATTACTGGGCCCAGTGAAGCTGTGAGGTCCTTTCTGGGTTTTGGAGCTGAGATTTCCCCTGTGTTCATCGCCGGGGACAGAACCTGGCAAGGACATACTCTCTACTGTCTTCCACAAGTAGAGCAGCCTGCAGCTCAAGCATTTTTTGAGTCATTTAATTGCTTAGATTGATTACAAAGAGGCAGTAATTGTGACCTTGCCTACATAAAAGATGCTTGTACAGGGGCAGATGACCCCAGAGCCATATTGTTTGTGCAAAATTCCAGGACAGCGTTAACCTGAGTCATTTTTCATGAACTGCTCACATGTACCAGTGGCAGTCAAGTCTCACTTGAAAGTCAGCGTGGCTCTTGTGTCATCCATGAAACTGGAGACCTGATCCTCTTCCCATGGCAGCCAGTGGGCGATGCTGAGAATAGCCACATGAGTGGTACTGTGGCCCTAACCCAAACATTTGACCCCATTAGTTTAGAAGGCATGTGGGAAGTTCTGCAAACGTCTGCTTCCTAGAGACATTTATTAGTATCACTTCTCATTTTTCAAAATCTTTCCTGGTAACTCCCCTGCTTCTCTTTCTGAGCTCAACATTCAGCACTATCTTCTGCTGCCCTTTGAAGTTACATGCCTGTTGGCGTGCATGTCCAAGTTTTATCCCTTCTGCTAGACTGTAATCTCCACTGTATACACCCCTATATTCTCTACAGTGCTTTATACACAGATGAAACTGGGAAAATGTTTATCGATTTGTTGGCTGACAATATGAGTCAACCTATTAGGGACCTTTAAGATACATTTTGTGTTATTGTTATAAACACAACACTAAGGTCTTAAAGGGGTATCTTAGTCTGCTCAGGCAGCCATAACAAAACACCATAGTCTGGGTTGCTCAAATAACAAAAATTATTTTTCACAGTTCTGGAGGCTGAAATCCAAGATCAAGGTGCTGGCCAATTTGATTGCCACTGAGGGCTTTTTCCCTGGTTTGCAGATGGCTGCCTTCTGGATTTGTCCTTTCATGGCAGGAAGGGGGGGGGAGAAGGAGGAAGGGAGAGAGATGTCTCTCTCCTTATAAGGTCACCAATCCTATTGGATTAAGGCCCCACCCTTAAGACTTCATTTAACCTTAATTATCTCCTAAAAGCATTATCTCCAAATACAGTCACATTGAGGATTAGGGTGTCAGCATATGAACGGGAAGGCATAATTAAGCTCATAGCATTTTGTCCCTGGCCCCCCCAAATTCATGTCCTTCTCACATGCAAAATGCATTCATTTCACTAGCACTCTGGGAGGCTGAGGTGGAAGGATCACTTGAGCTCAGGAGTTCAAGACCAGCCTGAGCAAGATCAAGAGCAAGATCACATCTCTACTAATAATAGAAAAAATTAGCCAGGTGCAGTAGTGCACCTGTAGTCCCAACTGCTCCAGAGGCTGAGGCAGAAGGATTGCTTGAGCCCAGGAGTTTGAGTTTACTCTGAGCTAGGCTGATGCCACGGCACTCTAGCCCGGACAGCAAAGTGAGACTGTTTCTCAAAAAACAAAACAACACAAAACAAACAAACAAACAAAAAACCATTCCTTTCACCCTAACAGCCCCAAAAGTCTTAACTCATCCCAGCTTCAACTCTGGAGGCTAAAGTCCAAAGTCCCATCTAAATATTGTCTAAATCAGGTAAGGGTGAAACCTGAGGTGTGAGTCATCCGGTGGCAAAAATTCCTTCCCAGTTGTGAACCTGTGAAATCAGACAAATCATGTGCTTCCAAAATATAATGTTGGGACAGACATAGGAGAGACATTCCAAGGGGAGAAACAGAAAAGAAGAAAGAGGTGACAGGTCCCAAGCAAGTCCAAAACCTAGCAAGGCAAATTCCATGAGATCTTAAATTTTGAGAATAATCTTTTTTAATTCAATGTCCCACCTTCTGAGCCCACTGGGGTTGTGTTTCCACCCTTGTGGCTTTGCCAAGTGGCGTACCACTCCCAAGGCTCTGGTGGGCAGGCTCCTGTCCCCAAAGGCTCTGGGAAGCCCTGTCCCCACTGCTCTGCAGGGTGACCCCACACCACAGCTCTGTTGGAAGCCACCTGTCCTGTTGAAACCAAGGTGGTGGCCCCACACTTTAAGCTGAGAAGGCAGCCCTGATGATCTCTGAATCTCCTTTGCTGTCATTCTTCCCTTTTCTTGAAAAATAGTGCACATTTGTAGCTAAACAGCTCTAAGGTCCTGTCCTGGACAATTTTCCTTCATCTTGTCTCATTTTTCTGTCTTTTTCATCCTAGCTGGCAGTGTTTCTGCCACATGGTATAATCCCATCTCTATCTCTGGCTTCTGCTGAGATGGTTAAGTCCATGAATTGCATCCATTATCTTTTTTTTTTACTTTTTTTTATCTTTCAAAACAGTGATCTTAGATCCATGATCTCTTTATCAAATGGTTGTTCAGGCACACCCTTAGTGTTCTCTTCAGAAGGAGAATTGACTGAGATTTTTCCAAATCTCCAAGTTCTGGTTCCTTTTGCCTAACAATGCCTTCTTCAGGCTGTTCTTCCAATACTTTGCTTAGAAATCTTCTCAGCTAAATACCCAATTTCATCTCTAAGTGCTAACTTCCACGACACACTAGAACATACATAATACAGCAGATTGCTTTTCCTCCCGTTGCTAATAGCTTGGTCCTCATTTCTGTATGATACCTCACCAGCATCACCTTCAACATCTATATTTCTAGCATGCGCCTCAAAACTCTTCCAATCTCTACCTGCTACCCAGTTCCATAGTTGCTACCATATCATCAAGTATTTGTTACAACAGCACCCTACTCTTGATACTAAAATCTGTATGAGTCTTGATACTAAAATCTGTTCTGTTTCTCAGGGTTTTCCCAGAGAAACAGAACCAATAGGATGTGTGTGTATATTTATTTCTTATAAGGAATTATTTCATGTACTATGAGATAAGAAGTCCCAACGTCTGCAGTCAGCAAGCTGAAGACCTAGGACAGCTGATGGTGTAGTTCCAAAACCCAGCAGGGTCCAGATCCAAGGAGGGCCAATAGTCCAGTCTCAGTCTGACAGCAGGGAAAGACCAATGTCCCAGCTCAAGGCAGTCGGGCAGGAGGAGTTCAGCCTTTTTGGTCTATTCCGGTCTTCAACTGATTGGAGGGGGCCCACTCACATTAGGGAGGGCAATCTGCTGTACTCAGTCTACTGATTCAAATGTTAATCTCATGCAGAAACACCCTCAAAGACATATCCTGTGATCAAATGCTTGGGCACTGGGCATCCCATGGACCTGTCCAGTTGACATAAAAGTAATTACCATCATAGGCTTTAGGAGTGAGTCATCTGGTACGGCCACCTCTTCGAAGCATAAATTCCTATGATAATTTGTCATTATTAAATCCAAGGAAATTTATACTACTCTACTCCTAACTATGATCCTTGTTTGGCAGGGTTCTATTCGATTGTCTTGAAAGGTTAAATTTCAATTAAAATTAGAAAGAGTGTGGAATCAAGCTGTAAGCATTCTGTCTGAGAGCAAAGGCTTCCGCTGACTTCTCAAGTTCTTCCCTTGCACACTGTGGTGCTCGCCCAGCTAACTTGTGCATGGGGGAGCGGAGCTTTTCCAGGTCAAGACAAATGTGGTCACTGCCCAGACGCTGACCTCTGGCAGGCTCAGTGCGGCTGCAGGTACTGGTTGGGGGTCAATGACGTGGGCAGAAGCTAACACCAGCCTCAGTTTTGAGGTCCAGGTTCTGTGCAGGGTCAGTACTGAGGGTCTGAAGCCTTCTCCTCCCAGTAGCAGCACGAATCTCCTGCCCACGTGGGTCTGGAAGTGCTGAGGTGTGGGACTGGGTCTGCCCTTCTAGGCTGCACTTGACATCTATTTGAATCTGGTTGAAACAAGATTCTTACCAAAATGTGGGGGTGGGGGAGGAAGAGACACACAACATGACTGGCTCTGACACTGAATACTCTCCCCACCCCCACTGATGTTTTCTAGGTGTCATTTTGGGCAAACTGTGTCCCCTTTCCTGATTTTCATCCCTACGAACGCAGATACCCTTTCTTCCAGTTTCTCCTACAATTAGCCCCCAGCTTCCTGTGGACCCTGTATTGTTCTATAAATACCCTAATTCCTGACACTACCTCTGTAAAGAAGAAATCATTTTGGCTGGGAAAAGTCAAGACTGCTTTGAAATTTTGGTAAAAGCAGTAAGGAAAATCTCCAGATCAAGACGTATCAATGTGAGGAGTTTTCTAGACTCACGACTTCTCTGTGCCTAATATCACTGTTTGACCAGTATCTTGGGTGCCACCTTCACATGGCACTCACAATGTTAATAAACATGTAAATCAGGTAGTACAGGAGCAAGGTAGGCATCCCATTAAAGGGACAGAAATTCCCGAATTTCCACGGAGTGCAGGGCAAGTCACATCCGCCCTTCAAACGGGAGGCAATAGCAAAAGTACCAGCCCTGGGCTAGCGGTTTGAGGAATTTCACCAACAGGATGCTGATGGCTGAACTCTGGGTTTCTGTGGGTCTATGCTGGGATCTGTCTCACGTCCGTGGGCTCTCTCCAGTGACATCCCCCCCCCCCATATATCCATCTTTGTTCATGAGAGGAGAGTGTAGAGCGAAGAGCTTGGAGGTAAACACCTATGTCTAAGACCCAGCTTTTCCTCCTATGAACAGTGCAACCTTGGGCAAGACATGAAGCCCAGAAATTCTTTTCCTCATCTGGAAAGTAGGGTCATGTGAACAGAGTTGTTAGGACAATTCAATTGTATAATTATTTGAATATTGTTTACGGGCTGCAGTGTGTCTTACAAATGAAAGATAGTATGAAGATCAGACAAAACAAGGTGTAGACTCTTTGCCCTGAAAAACTTCACCCTCTCTTTCCCTGCTGGTGGCACCAGTATCCTGCTATTATTTTTTAAAGTGGTTTCCATTCATGTTTAAGTCACTAGTTTCCATTCCAGCAACAGGTCAGCAATTTAAAGAGGCAGCTAAAAATATAACTGCCTAAAGCAAAAAGCAAAAACAAAAAGAACCCTCCATCTTGACTTTTATGTATTTATTTTTTTGTTGTTTTGGACCATTCGAGTTGACCAACAAGTGCCCACTGGAACAAAGTCTGATAGAAAGTTGATGGGTTTCACATCTCACTCCCAACAACTGTAGATGTGTAGTGTCACACAAGCTCTCTGAGCCTGCAGGTGAGTTTGCTCACAGCGAAAGTTCAAATAATAACATGTACACTGCAGAATGTGTTATAGGTGAACACATAGGAAAACCCCTCTTACACAGTAAGGGTGTCCATCCTCTCTCAGAAAATATACTGATGCCAAGTCCAAGATCAGAGATGTTCTCTTAATCTAAGCTTAGGAAGACATGGAAATAAAGTTGGTGAATATCCAGGAAGGTCAAAGTAAAACTTAAGTTTCCAATACAATGGTATCCTCAGAGTATTTAAGACTGGCAACTCCCTTAAGTGGCACATAGATGGGTGCTTGATTGGTTTGATGTCAGAAGACTGTCCCTTCACCCCCAGACACCAGGCAGACTGCATTGGCCCCCTCTGGCTACTCTTTAAAAGAGGTGGTAGGTTAGGAATATTTATAAGCTGGGTGACCTTGGACGAACCTCTTAACTGTTGGTGCCTCAGTTTGTTCATCTATACAATGGGAATACTAATAATTGTATTTAATACATGGAGTTGTTAAATGGTAAATACACATAAAGCAGTTGGAACACACATAGTAAGCATTTAGTAAATGTTACCTATTATTACTATTATTCTTGACCCTTGAAGGAGGCTCTTGGAAATTATTATAACTTGATTTCACTCAGTGAAAACGCTTTGCTTTGGTGGTACAAGAGCGGGTGGAGAGGGAGGAGAAAGAAGTCACAGTGTGATTTGTTTACCCAGGCCCAGCGAGCCGGAGGGTCTGTGTTCATAACAAGCACGTACGATACTGGATCTACATTTCCGTTTTCTCTATTAAAAGCAACCCAAAGAATTTACTGGAGTTATAAAATAAATATTTTGTGTTAAATATCCTAATGAGACATTTCTAAGCACTCAAATTAGGCATTATAATTAATATTGTAGGATCTGTAAGACTCAGAGAAGATTCTGTTTACAACTTTTTCTAAAGAAATAATGATCAGGGCTCTCTGTTGCAAACCACACAACCCACTCTAATTAATTTAAGCAGAAAAGAAATGGAGTTAGAAAGCCTGTTCCAGACTTCTGCCTTGAAGACACAGGGCTATAAGAAGCATGTTCAAATTGTACTTGGTGGTGATGAAGTAGGAAAAATGTCCACCATATACATCAATATTGAAATCAGTTACAATATCCCTGAAATGTAAACATAGGAATAATGGGCAAAAGTGTCCTGTATTATTACCTGTTGGCATAGGAAAGAACCAATTTCCTGCCAGATCATGGCATCTGAGACTATTGGAAAGGAAGTCTTCGAATACGCACACATGCATACACACACACACTGAGACTGGCTACTGTTGAGAGTTAACCAAAGAAAGTCAACAAAAGCCACAGACCATAAGTGGATTCCATGAGTTTACACAATTTGAATGGAGGCCAGGATCCAGCAGGCCCAGGAATGCGGCCCCATCTGTTTCATGGTTGAAAAATTCCCCAGAGAGGCCAAGTGTCTTGATCAAGGGTGCAAGGAGTCAAGAGCAGAAAGTGCCCCCAGTGTTTGCCATGAGGAATGTGTGGCCTCACAAGCCAACATGCTTCTCTCTCGGGAAATCTGTCTTTGGGAGCAGTTGTCTGAGGCCTCACACATTGGCTTGCCTATCGGAATGGCTTGCCTATCGCACTTAGTGTGCAAAATCGGTTCGAAATGAGGTAATCATTGCAGTTTTCACATGGTGACATCCCTGGGCAGACCTGTTGCATGTTCCCACTGCCGGATGACCGTGTCCCAGCACAGGTATGTCAGGGAACTGCCCAGAGAAGCAGCATGTGTCAGCGGCACATGGCTCGCTAGGAGTCAGACCGAGCAATAAATATCATGGGGATCATTTGTCAGAACAACCCACCGAGTGCAAGGGAAGTGAGAAAAAATTGTGGTGGTAGAATCGGAGAATGAGTTCTGTCCATATGCGGGTCTCCCACATGAGGACTTGTGTCCACAACCACAGAAACCTTTTCATGGGCCTGCCAGCCAGGTCCCAGCCTCAGCCTCTGTGCATATTTCATCATGGGCAGAATGGGAATATTAATAACTTGGATTCATGCAGGAATGTTCTCCAAGAAATTCAGAATGTTCCATCTTACAATTCAGCCCCAAGGTCGCCAGGTCTCGATGCTTCATGGAATGGACAGCTACAGGTGAACATGCAGGCAGCTCTGCCAACCTCGTCACCATTTACAGTGAAGGCCAAGCCCACGGCTCCTGGCACCATGCCATGTTCAGTTCAATTCCTTGGTAGTTGGGCACCTAGGTCAGCGGTCAGCCCACACCTATTTTTGTAAATAAAGTGTTACTAGAACACAGGTAGTCAGTTCATTTACCAATTGTCTATGGCTGTTTTTATGCTACAAAGGCAGAATTGAGTAGCTGCGACAGAGACTGTTATAGCTCTCAAAGCCTAAAGTACTTACTGTGTGAACCTTTACAGAGAACATTGCTGACCCCAACCTAGACTACGGGAGCTCCAGGTCCCTTCACCAAGTATATTGCAAACTCCCTGAGAGCAGAGTCATTTTGGAACTTCCCATGGGGCCTCGCACAGAGCTTAGCACACAGGAGAATCAAAGACTCAACTTTAAAGCTGAAAGGGACCTCAGGTATCATTGCATCCAATCCCTTTATTTTAGGCACAAAGAAACCCAAGCTGTGAGTCCAAAATAACAGAATGGCAGGAAGCAGAACCAAAAGCCAAATTTCCTGAACTCCACAGTGTGGCTCTATTACTCAACGAGTGGTGAATATGGAATAAATGCAAAGATGCCAACCGACTCACACAGCAGTAGCATTGGTTGAGCATATGGTGCATGCCAAACACTTGTGGGTGTGGCATTTCAGTTGTGGACCTCACATCTCAGGAAGAAAAAAACATATATATAAAATATACATGATTTATATGTATCTCTTACGTATTGCGTGTATACAGTTGACCTTGAACAACACGGGTTTGAACTGTGCAGATCCACTTATGTAGGATTTTCTTCTGCCTCTGCCACCCTGATACAGCAAGACCAACAAACCAACCCCTCCTCTTCCTCCTCCTCCTCCGCCTACTCAACATGAAGATGAAGACCTTGATGATGATCCATGTCCACTTAATGAATAGTAAATATATTTTCTCTTTCTTATCATTTCTTTCTTTTTTTTTTTTTTTTTCTGAGACAGTCTCACTCTGTTGCCCTGGCTAGAGTGCCGTGGCGTCAGCCTAGCTCACAACAACCTCAGACTCCTGGGCTCAAGCGATCCTCCTGCCTCAGCCTCCCCAGTAGCTGGGACTACAGGCATGCGCCACCATGCCTGGCTAATTTTTTCTATTTTTGGTAGAGATGGCATCTTGCTCTTGCTCAGGCTGGTCTGGAACTCCTCACCTCCAGTGATCCGCCTGCCTTGGCCTCCCAGAGTGCAAGGATTATATGTGTGAGCCACCGCGCCCGGTCTCTTATAATTTCTTAATAGCATTTTCTTTTCTCTAGCTTACTTTATTGTAAGAATAGAGCATATAGTACCTATAACATACAAAATATGTGTTAATTTACTGTTTATGTTATTGGTAAGCCTTCCTGTAAACAGTAAGCTATTAGCAGTTAAGATTTGGGGGAGTCAAAAGTTATACATGGATTTTCAGCTGTGCAGAAGGTCTGCACCCTTAACCCCTACGTTGTTCGAGGGTCCGCCGTACAGATACATGCTGTGTTTATATGTGTAATGATACAATGATGGTGCACATGCTCCTTTGTAGGAAATAGCAGCATGAGGAGAGGAGTCCTCTGATCTGTGACTTCAGATGACTTTTTCACTCGGTTACTACCCTATTCGTTCCCACCCCAAGGAAGGAAATCAGTACTAAGCCTGGGGAGCAGAGCCAGGACACGGGTGATCTCCGGCCTCTTTGTCCAGCTCCGCATTGCCCGTGTTGCCCACCCTTCCCCCAAGCCACAAGCCGTTCGTCAGCAAGGTGCGTCTGGCAACCACGGCTCTCCCCTCCCTGGCTGCGTGCCAGCCGCGTTCACCCCCGGCCTTCCCACCGAGAGCCGTTTATCTCCCACCCTGGAATGAACGGTGCCTCGCCCTTGTTAGAGCAATTCTTGGCACACGGATGGAAAATGCTTTCTGAGGAGCATTAGGCCTAGATAAGCTTCTTATCGCCCTTTAGAGTGACCTACACTGGGAGAGGGACCAGAAGGAACAGTCCACGGTTTTTCTCCCCCAGTGTCATCACTCCCCTGGGCTTGGCCTGTACCCAGAGAAGCTCCTGGGGTCTTGATAGGGGTGGACAACCTGCAATGGTCCTTCACCATCTGCCCTGGCAACAGGCGTGAGGGGAGGGAGGGTTAGAGGTGGCTGGCTTTCTCCCCCTCCTCTCCCTGAGCTCGGCTGGGCCTCTCCCTTCACGCCCCACCCTTGAATCCAACTCCAACCCCTTCCCTGCCTGTGCTGCAGAACTCTGCCTCGTGCCTTCCTGATGCCAGGTGCCCAGGCTGCGAGCCCCGAAAGCCTGGTCCTTGCCCTGAGCCAGGCTGCAGGTTCTGCCAGGGCCCAACTGCATCTACCTTGTGTAGGTCCTATTCCCCGCCAGACCCCGGGCCTGGCACCTGGGAGGCCTCAGTAAGCAGCTGCCAGACGTAAAAGTGTATTCCAAGCACCTCCACTTTCACTTTGTTATCTTAATTATGAACACACATTAAAAGATTTTGGAGTCAGTCAGACCTGGCTTTGAATCCCAACTCTGCCACTATCTGTTGGACCCTGAGCAAAAGACCTAACCTTTTCGAGCCCAGATTTCTCATCTGTAAAATAGTCACACTATGCCTACCTCATGGCATTGTTGTACAGGAACAGGGACATGGTCGAACAGAGTGCCTGGCACAGTGTCCAGCGCATGGGAGATGCTTGACAAGCTGTATTTGTTAAAATGCTTTCTCTGGTCTTGCTACCTTTGACTGTGCCGTGAATGATCCAGAAAGGCCCAGTGCAGTGAGGCTGGGCCCCCTGGACTGAAGTGTGGCCAGTGGCTCCCTTCTCAACCCTGGCTGCAGTCTGCCATGTGGCATTAAACCAGTCCAACCTGTCCGGGCTCGAGACGGGATGAAGCTGCTGGAATTCTGTGAGGACTCAATGGAATCCACTTAATTCTACAGACAACATTGTCAAATGTATTGTTATTTTCACCTTTATAGTGCCTTGGCAAGTTGTCTATGTATTTCTTTTATTGTGAGACTCTATCATAGACATCTGTAAATGAGTCTGGTTCTTAGTAACGGAGGAAGAGCCGACTGGAATAAAAAACATAAGATTTTTTTTCAAGTCAAGGACTTCATCCTTGCAAAGATGAGTTTCAAAGCTTACCCTAGAGTCCTGACTGAGGCACAAGGGCTAATGGCCACCTGTTGGGTAAGTTGGCCAGGGACAAAGTCTGCCCTTGGTGGCCACCCCCACATTGTACAACAGGTACCACTTTTCCTCCACACCCTGACATCACCTAGCACAGCATGCCCAGCACCCCAGTGGCACGAGGTGCTCTGGGTCTCTCTCCACCCCCTTCTTCTAGTCCTCTTCCCTCTACCCACATAACATAGCTCCAGCTAATGTGTCAGCTGGGGCTACTGGGTCCACAGGTAGCCCTAACCCTAACCCTAAGCCTAACCAGAGTAACATACTTATATTTTAAAAAGGATCTCTGGGGAATATTCCTTAGAACAAAGGGGTTGATCAACTGGTGGGAATTCATGTCACTGTGGCAGAGAAGTAGGAGAGAGACTTGGGAACATGTAGGTCTTTACGTGGCTATAACTCATCCTGTCTGGTAAGTGCCCTCCTGTTTGCCACGTGTAGGCATCTGACCTTGACCTTGGGCTAGTCATTGTGACCAATGGAGAATTAAGGAAAGCAAAGCCTTGGTCATCCCACTGTAGCTCACCATCAGAACAGATGCCTCCCAAGTCAGCCCAGTGCTTTCTCTTCATAAAGCTGGGAGCGTCTGGGTGAAATAAGGCGGTAGAGAGCACAGATCCTAATGCCCGGGGGGGGGGGTTGGAATCTGAAGCTCAGCTGGGCCATTTCCTAGCTATGTGCACTTACTTGGAGGGGATTCAGTCTGAGCTTCAGTTTCCTCATCTGTAAGTTGGGAATAATACCAGGACCTACTTCATAGGATTCAAGGGATTAATGTAAGCAAGGCGTTCAGAATAGCACATAGCCACTGCCATTATTGTTCAGCTTCCAAACTGCTTCTCTGACTTCTGAAAATTGCAGAGAAACTCCTGGGACCAGAGAGGATTAGGGATGGAGACTGGTGTTTCTATGTCCCAAGTCACTTCAGTTCCCCTCAGTCCCTCCTGGCCTTTTCTCCTACCACCTCCACAGTCTCTTTCTCAACATTTTCCTCTCCAACAACCTTATACTTTGGGGAGGGGCATGAACAACTTTGCAAAATAAAAAAAAATAGATAAGAGAAAACAAGTCCATGACTGTTTTTACAATTCCGCAGAGCAAATCCTAAGGTCAAGGGTCACTATTTAAGATGACAGGGATGCTATATACCTTGGAGTGACCTGAGAGCAGAGAAAGACCACTTGTCTACCAAATTTCTCTCCTACATTTGAATGTCACAGTGCCTTAAATTTCCACCATTAGACTCACTCCTCTGGCTTCAGCATGCCCTGGTTAGTGTTCCCCTAACTGGACGGTGCAGCAGACCACCTGTGCCACTTGTCAGATTACAGATGCCTGGGACTTGCCCTCCCTGAAGACTCTGATTGGTACACTGGGCTGGCGTTTGGAAAACGACTCCGGTGGCTCTTATGATGGCGAAAGGCTGGGAAGCCCTGTTCTGGTGGAGGATGTTCAGGTCTGGAATCAGGATCTCCAGGTTTCTCTCTAAGTGTGTGCAGAAGAACCCAGTATGCAGCCCCTGGCAAATCACCTGTGTGATGAGGATTAAATCCTTTCCTTCCTCAAAGGATAAGAGACTTAAAAATGTTTCAAAAACTATATAGACTCATAAAGAACCATTTTAAGGGAATGTGAAAAATAAGGTTGGGAAAAGGAATGCGGGCCTAGGCGGACTACCTTCAATATCAAGTAGAAGAAGGTAGGCAAGTAGCTGTGATGAAGGTAGTATTCTAGGAAGATTAAGTGGAATGTGTTAAGCACGGTGATCAGGAGGCGAGAGAGCCTGCAGGTGGGATGCCAGCTCAGGGGATGCCACCCGGGGTGACGTAGTGATAGGAAACAAGGAAATAGGTAACTTCATTTCTAGGGCAGAGATTAGCTTTTTGTTTGTTCTCCAAGCCTGCTTCCCCTTCCTCCTGGGAGCACAGATAGATGACACTTCCCAGAACCCCTTTGCACACAGGAAAGATTGAGTTCTGGACTATAGGAAGAGGGTGGGTGGGATTTGGCCACCTCCAGGCAGGGACTATGCAAACCTACCACGCTGTCCTCCACCTTCGATCTTCCCTGTGCTGGCGACATGCAGAAGATCCAGCAGAGGAGCTGGTAGCCTGGAGCGGTGGCAGAGCTGCAGGGTGGAAGGAGCTCAGGTGGGGAAGGTGGCTCACCAAACACTGCATTGAGCTGTCATGTGAACGAGCTGATGGGCGTCATTTCAGCAGTTGGCCTGAACTGACCCACGCAGTGCCTCATCTCTGAACAGTGAAAATCCTAGTTTACAAAACGGGTTCATGTCTCTTATCTTATTGGACCCTCATAATAATCCTGCCGGACAGATCGGACCCCTGTTATACTCAGGAAGTACCTAAATGAGGAAAGGCCATGTGGCCCCCTCTCCTGGAGTCCCGGGGGGAGGCCCTGCCCAAAGCCCTGCATCCCGCAAGAAAAATCCGAAATGTTTGTGACAAAAGGCCACAGCCGCATGGCTTCTTTGGTTGCAGAGGCAAATTCCAAAGACACTGGGGACCTAGATTTTATGCTCAGACTATAAAATGCCACAGAACCCAAATGTAAGAATGAATAAAAGGCAGGTGGGACTGCCCCTCCACTTCACCTACTGCGTTCACTGGGCCTTTGGTGCTGTCAGCATTGGGGTGCAGAGATGTACTTTGAGGGGAAAGGCCTTGGGATGAATCAAGAAACCTCTTTCTGTTGCTATGACAACTCCCTAAATTGGATTTTTAAAAGACAGTAACTAGGACATGGTTTTCACTTTCTATTCTAGATAATGGGTTTCTAGTTGGACATCCTCCCCTCCCTCCCCTTTTGTGTTATTTCTCTAGCCTGATACTTGTTTCTTTCCCCCTTACCATAGAATAATGATAAACAGAAGTGAAAATGTCACCTTAAGGTCCATAGGTGTTGATACAGGGTGTAGGGTAACCAGCACCAAACTTCTAAATACTGCAACCTGTGGGAGACCCAGGACACACTGCGAAGACCTCCTCCCACTTCAGAATACCCCTCCTCAGATGCAGCAGGGCTAGGCACACCAAGTTTAGATAATCAAGCACTTCCCTCTCTTTTAAAATACAATTGCTTCACAAGTACAATTGCTTCACAAGCAGAGAGGAGCACATGCAATCTTCCACATTATAAATAAGAGTCCAAACCGCCCAGCTTGCCCTCTGAGATGCTTCCTGATACAGCCTGCTATGGTCTGAATGTAGGTGCCCCCTCCCAAATTCATATGCTAAAACCTACCCCTCAAGGTGATAGTATCAGAAGGTAGGACCTTTGGGAGGTGATTAGATCATAAGCATGGAATTCTCATGAATAGGATTAGTGCCCTTATAAGGGGCTGAAGAGACCAGAGCTTTCCGTAGCTACCATGCAAACACACATGGAGAAGGTGTCATCTATGAACCACAAAGCAGACCCTCACTAGACACTGAATCTGCAGATGCCTTGATCTTGGACTTCCCATACTCTAGAACTGTGGGAAATACATTTCTGCTGTTTACAAGCTACCTAGTTTATGGTATTTTATCATAACAGCCTGAACAGATTAGGACAGAACCCTAACTTAGATTTCCACCCGCCTTCCCACATCCCTTCACACCCTCTTGGCCACAGCCAAGCAGAATTCCTAGTTTTTCTGGGACACGTCCTGACATTTCTTGCCTCTGAGCTGCTGTCCACACCCTTCCCTTCACCCTTCCGGACGTTACATTTATTTCCTACCTCTCCCTGTTTCATCGCCTTTGCTAACTCCTCGTGGGCCTCATTGCTTCTCCTCAAATAGGCATTTCTTAGAGCACAGTCCTGATTTCTGTACTCCTTCTCCACGTTCTCTTCTCTGGGCAACTCACTCCTTCCACTGTAGCGCTAAGCAGAGCTCAGGGTCACATCCCTAACCCCAGTCGCCCTCTGACCCTTGGTTCTCACTCTCCCGCACCCTCACGGACACCTGCACCTGACTGGCCTGCCAGCACTTCAGATGAAACTGTTTCAAAACCAGATTATTTTCATGAACAACTCCCTTCCTCATGGCCCTATTTCAATCACAGATTCAGAGCTTTCAGAGTTGAAAGGAACCTTAAAGTTCAATTCAAGTATCTGCACTCACTCATTTATAACATCTTAGACAGTCATAGTCAAGCCCATCGATGATGTCATCTTTCCAAATGGGGACACTGATTTCTCCAGGGGGGAAGGTATCACCCAATTGCGGTATCTTAAGTGTTGGGCTCACTCATACGCAGTATTTGCACAGGCTTCTTCCAGAATGTACACCTAATTTTGTGTTCACATCATTATTTCACATCACGCCCTGCCTTCAGCCCTAGTTTGGGCTTGGATGGCCTCCTGGCAGGACCACTGGAGTGTCCTCTGCTCTGCCTCTGCCCAGGGCTCTCCTCTTGGTGACATGGCCAGAGTCAACACAGCCACCACGGCAATGGCAAAGACAGCAGCTGCTCACTTCTCTCTTTTCTCTTTCTTAAATCCCTACAGCATGTATCCCAAAATGTGAGACTGTGAATTCATCTGATCAGAGGGGATCAGACTAGATGACTTCTAGAAGTTTTTCCAAATCAGAAATTCTATGATTTTGTGATTGTTGAGATCCTCTTACAGAAAAGGAAACTTAGCCTTGAGGATACAACCAGTGTGTGGCAGTGCAGGACCTGGAATCAGGTCTTCTGACTCTGAGTTTATTGGCCTTCCCACTCCACCATGCAACCCAGCTATGGACCTTCCTAAACACGGACCAGATCCATCTCTTACCCTGTGTAGACACTTGTGATCACTCCCAATCACTTACAAGGAAACAGAAACCACTTGCCCCTCCCATTCAAGACCTTCTCCTGCTATTGTTGCTGGGTTTTTTGCTGTCTTATTCCCAACTGCTCCCTTCCATGTACCATCCACTTCAGCCACCACGTGTACCCATGGGCCCTGAACATCCTCCCCTCCACGCCTCTGCTGCACCTCACACGGGTGCCCACTCCTGGCCACCTCTTCGAATCCTGATCATTCTTTAAGGCACAACTCCGGTCCCACCTTCCTCCTAACCCTAGGAACCCCATTTAGGCCACACTGGTCCCTTAATCTTCACAGCTCGATTCATTTCCTGCACTCACGCAGCACCGACCCTTGTTTGCATTTTTTATTCCTCAGTTGCACATTCACGGACCCCATCTTCTTCTTTAATCTCCAACCCCCGCTTCAGTGTTCACAGAGCTTTGCACAGAACAGGTGATCCATAAACATTTTTGTTAATTGATTAATTGATTGATTGATTGTCTTCAATCCCCTAACTCTTGAGTTTAGGACCTCACTAATATCTTCCTTCCTGCCTAGCTTTTAAAAGTATGTGTCACTCCTATATCATAAAAAATTTACGAAGGAAGAAAAGCAAATTACAAAAGAAAGGTCAAAAAAAGCATTCCTCTCCTTCCTTTTCTGGTTTAGTTGAGTTCAATCTGGGGCGATCCGTGTGAATAAGCATATTTGCCCCGGCCTCCTCCACCCTGTGAGATGTCCGTCTCAAGTGGGGACTGGACTTCATCCTGCCCTCTCAACGCCCCACTGGGTAGTTCAGTCCTACGTACCTGCGCTCTGAGCCACCGGCTCTCAGTCTTTGAGCAGCCTCAGAATCACCCCGGGGAAACCTTCTTAGGGATACAGATGCCTGGACCTCACCCTACACTCCTAAATCTGAATTTCCATGGACAGGGCCTGGCCAAGTTCAGGTGCAAAAGGCACGTGCAGTGACTTTTTCATGCCCCAAAGGCTGAGAACCAGCAGCTGAGCCACAGTTTACCACGAGTGCTGTAATAAATGTGATGCAAAGAGTCTTCCCATGCCAGCAGAGCCGGAGGGTACTTCCAGAAGTTAGTAACTCCATTTCTTTTCACCAGGAAGGATTCATTTCAGTTCTGAAAGCTGACAATCTATCTTATTTATCCTTAAAGAATTTCACATCTGAGAACTAAAATACTTCCTTGAAGGAAAATATACGAGTTTCCAAAGTAGGTTGTCACTCAGGGAGCCGGCAGAGAGATTCCCCCAGTAACTGGACTGACCCCTCAGAACACAGGTGGTGTCAGATCCAAGAGGCCCTGGGTGGAGAGAGCCTTTTCCTGATCCTGAATCACGTCTTCAGGAAACTCAGGGTTAACCACTTTGCTTCTTCTCTATTTCCAGTTCCTCTAGCCTCTATGACAAAGACACCTGAGGATGTCCTCTTGGTAACAGTTTTAATAGGTCCCAGGTACTGAGAGCTGACTATGCATTTCCTAAGATCCAGATTGATAATGCACGTACACATTTTTCTTTTTAGCTATATTGATACATTGCACTGCGGTGAAGTCAGGGCCTTCAGTGCATCCGTCACTGAAGTAACACACATCGTACCCACCAAGCAACCTCCCATCGTCCACCGCCATGTGTTTATTTTCCATGAAGGCACCTATGGCTATGCAGAGGTTGTTGGGGAGTGGGTGGGAATATCTGCCAAGAGAACCAGGGGTCCTCTTGGAAACAAAGCACCTAAACTCCAGAGCTTTCTTTCTCACCCAAGGGTCAAAGTGACAGGCACCTCTCAGGTAAGCCAAGGAGGGTCTCCCCAGAGCCCAGTAACAGGAAAGGGAATGAGGCCCTGAAATAACATCCCCACAGAGCTGAAAGGGGGAACCAATGTGGCACCCCCAGGCATTTGATGCACCCTGGCCCAGCCACCAGGAGACAGCAACTGGCAGGAGGAATCGACTTCCCTTGTGCTTGAAGAATCCCATGATGAGTCAGAGATCTGCACTGGCCCTGCGGTCAGGGCGACCACTTCACCTTGGACGGTGGCCTCTGGTGGCTGCAGCTTATGGATCAGCAGCCAGTCAGGGGCATTCAGACCCTGTGACAGCTGCACCGTGCTCCAGCTGTCCTTGGGCTGCGTCCTGGCTCCAGCAACGAGACAGGACAGGTAGGACTGAGGCTCTGACTTCTTGTACATATCAAGGGAGGAAAGTCCAAGGGCTTCCCTTTCACTAATTATGCTCCATGGGGCCTGCAGAGGAGGCCTTACTTATACCCCAGCTTCATACACAGCTCGTGATGCCCGTAACACCAGCTCTATGCGAGATATACTGCCCTTACTAGCACTGCATTGTTAAAAAAACAAAAACAAAACAAACAAACAAAGCTACAACTGTGGTCCAAAGAGGTCAAACAGCCTGTCCTTGCCGACAACAGCTGGTGAACCACAGCCTGACACCCAGACTCTCACTCTTCCACCGCACCTCCTGCCACCACTAACGTGGGCCCAGAACGTGGCAACTCGAAGGGAACCAAGAATGAAAATCTTTGGACCTAACTGACTTTTGATCACACTGACAGCCCCTTTGCCCTGGGCGGAGGGAGCCAACGAAGGCCCAGAGAGACAACGCAAGTGGGCAGGGGGACAGGAGCTGACACCAGGGACAGGGGACTTCAGCCTGGACAGATGCACAGTCGCCACTCCCAGCCCCAGCCAGAGTCCCTGAAATGTGCATCGTTCGACCTTTGACACTAGCACTCCCTGGATGAGTCCCCGGGAAAAGAAGCTGACCCAGCAGGCAGGTGCGTTTGTGTATGGGATTATCGACTGCAGAGCGAACCCTGGAGAGGGTGGGAAAGAAAAACGCAGTCGCTCCATGTGATGAAGGGGACTTCGAAAGCCTAGTGAGCTCATGGGGGAGGCGAGCTGCCCAAGGTGATGAGGCAGTCAGAGCAGCTCGGGGCCACAGTGGGAACACCACAAGATTTGATCCTGTCTGTTCTGGAAGTCAGATGACCACACCATAGGTCGCCACAACTTGTGTTGCACCCTGCACCACTGTCAGAGCCTTTTGGGTCACTCAGTAAATGAAATGACTAGTCATTTCCATCAGACAATTAGCAGGACTGGGTTTTATTTTTCCTGCACTGAACTGATGATTATTTGACTAGACCGACCCCATGCACTGATTGTTCTGGAGTCCTGTGGATAGGGCTTAACGGGCCGTCAGCATCTGTTAACTGAGCAGGATTGGGTGCAGGCTCTCCATCAACAGCACTCCTGACCCTGATGCCCCGAGGCTGTTAGAAGTTCTGGACATTAACCAGCGCTAGCTAGCAAGGCCACCTACTCCAGCTGTGGCGGCAGCTGCCTGCTAATGGACCTGCCTCTAATTATGACTCAGTGGCTCTCTGCCAGGGCTGCACACTGGAGTTACCCGGGAGTGGGGGTAAAAATACTGATTCTGGGTCCCACCCGAAGAGATACTGATGTTATTGGCCTGGGAGGCAACCTGGCATCCGGAGTTTTAAAATCTCGCTAAAAGATTTGAGTATGTAGCCAATGTTGAGAACCACTGGTTTCTGTTGAAACTCCAGTCCCTGGCCCAAGAGACATTAGTGATGAATTTGCCTGCCATAGCCACTGCACTTGGGTAGCTTTCTATAACTGGGCTCTATGGCTGAGATTGGGCGTGGAGGAAGCAACACAAGCGGGAGGAATGTCTCCATCTGACATACACAGCACATCCTGTGTTTGTCTTTTCAAATTGCTTTCTGTTTTGCTTTTACTTCCTTGCTCTCTTTCTTTCAATAAACCACACGCTCACTGCCATTATCAAGTCTCTAACCTGTTGTCTTCCCCTTGTGATCAAAGTTCAAGCCACATATGATCTCACTTATTCTCAAAATATCCCCGCAAGTGAGGAAGGAACCAGGCCTTTGTTCCCTAAGGCGAGCCAGGGACGTGCAGATCCAGAAAGGTTCTATCTGCCATGGAACTTATATCATGATTGAAGTTAATGTGTTTACAGCAATTTTCAATTTACAAAGTGCTTTCACCTGTATGATGTCTTGGAATCCTCACAAAAAATCTGTGGCTACGTATTTTCATAACCAGAATGACCACACATCCTGATTTGGCCCCCAAACAATCCCGGGTAACAGCTGTTGTTCCAGCCTAATTATTAGTGACATCTCCTTTCATTTTCGGAGGCGTCTAGGTTTGGACAAGAAATCATATGGTCACTTTATTTATAGCCACTCTCTTGTTTTAAGAGGGGGCTATTGAGGCAGTTAAATAATTTGTTCAGAGTCATTTAGTCAATTAGAGGCAGAAGCAAGACTTGAACTCAGGTCCTTTGTTTCCAAATCTCCAAGCTCCCCCCGCCCCAGGTATCATGGAACATTAGAATCAGAGTTGATCCAATCTAACCTTTAACCTTTTTTATTATAAATGAAGAAACTAAAACTGTGGGAAAATGCTCTCTTAAAAGCCACTGTTAGAATGTTTCCTGGAAGGGGAAGATTTGGAGTGCAGAACAGAAAGGGAGATAGTCTCCTTAATAGCATTCTATGAACAGATTAATACTTTATAAATAATTATCATCATGGATGGCACTTGAGAGCCTAACTTGGCAAAATATGGTACCAGGCCTGGCACACAGGTCTTTGGAAAACGGCAAAAAATTTGGAGTCTACACTGCTAGATTTGAGGACTGGAGCTGACTGCTATTTGCTGTCTATCTCTGGGAGGTTCACACACCCTCTCTGAGCACACGTGTTGTTCAAGCATAAAACGGCACTAATCATCACTCTCATTTCCCTGGGCTGTTGCTAGAAGAGCAAACTGTAGCTCATTAAGTGCTCTGACAGCATCAAGCCTCAGGAGGTCCCTGTGAGTAAGGTTTATTTGTTTTCTTTATCTTTCACACGAGTGAACTAAGCCTCATAAACAAGGTTGCTAAGGATCAGACGAGATAAGGTATTTGAACATACTTCCTAAGTCCTAAAATGCTGCCATTTCTTCTTCTTCTCATCATTATCGGCAGTAGTGGTGACAGATAATGACTATCAGTTGACACGGGAGAGAATCACACGTCCTTCTCTGAAACTCACCAGGTAACTGAGGTTTAGAATGGTAGACGCAGTGGACAGGCCAGGTTGAGGGGGGCGTGCTTTGATGTCAAGGGGCCACTGACAATGACCAACATCAGGACGGACTGGGTGAGGTGTGCCCTGCCTAGGAAGCTTCATGGAGACCCACCCTGCCCTGGAGAAAGCACCTGTTACCTGACACCACCACCAAGAAGACTTTTTCTTTCTACGGGAATCATATAGTTTAGAGAAACTTCAAACTTTGGAAAAGTTTGTTTCTGTAAATGAGGACATTGCTTCACTCAAATGACAGGGTTCAAGAAAGGTCTGGGCAGCATCTTTGTTTCACAGTATTTCTAGCCTTTACTTGGCCCTATAAAAAAACAGCTAACCAGAAACTCAAAAATTGGGTTGGGGGCGGGGCAGCTGTCAAAACAGCTTTCCTATCTGATTGTTCGTTCTCCTCATCAATCTGCTTTCTGAGCTGGCTCTCATGGGCTGCTTTCCTTTAGGGAAAAAACAAATGGCAACACAGGCACTTTAGAATTCTTTGGAGGCACTGGGGGCTGTGCAGTGTGCTTTTACATAAATGGAGAAAGTCTCTAAAGCTGCCAACAAGACATTCAAGACATTCCAAAGGTGCGGGTAGAATTGGTGTCCACACCTAGCAGTGGGGCAAAGGGCTCTTTTGGCTCTAAAGGACCAATTTGTGTTTCAAATATCTTTCAGGAACTTGACACCTTGAAACTGCCTACTCCCGGGGAATCTGAGCAAGTTCTAGAATAGCTTTCTTCAAGGAGAGCAGCAAGACCCAGCTTTGTTAGAGCTCTCCTTATTCACTCCCTAGACTGCAAGCCCGGATGCTGGGATTCAGAGCACCCCCTTACTGCCCAACACTGCCCAGCCTCACAGGGGATGATGTGACTCTTTATTACCTGGGTCTTGCAGAAGACCTTAAAATCTGGTGGGAGTGCGGGGTGAGGGAGAGGGCATCCCAGAAACCAACTGAGGGGCTGCAGAACAGGCTGCAGAAAGCAAGTGTCACTAAATGTCAGGAGTTATTTCGAAAAATAAACACAAAGAATGTAAAACCCAGCACAAGAAATCTAACAAACCTTTGTGGTAGGCTAGGACAACTGAGGCAGATCACTTACCAAGTGTAAAATAAGTCACAATTGATTTTATACATTTTAGGAGTCAAAAGGCACCAAAGATCATCAATTGTTATCAAGGTTTAGCAGGCCTTATACTCTTTGTAAAATTCGATTTAATTAGCTTGTAGATAAGGACCCTTTTGGCAAAACACCATCTTCCCCAGTCCAGGGAATATTTATGCCTTTTAAATGCAGCCAGGAGGCCCCTGACAGGTACCCACGACTCTTCCATTCTGGGCTATCTGTATATTTCTAGGGAATGCATTCCAAGGTTTTTTTCTCCTTTGTGAAAGGTCTTGCGCTCAGGCAGCCTCAGGACTCTCCCCCCTCCCAAGTCCTGGCGACTCTTTCTTCTGGGCCCTGGAGGCAACTCCCTCTCCTGCGCCTCAGGTTTCCCGGCTCCTGCAGTGTCTGCACCGAGGACTGATCAAATGTTTCTTTCTCGTTACACCAGCGACCAGGGAAACGCTGCCTCGGCCTCCATCCTACCGGTTGCAAATGAAGTACGGCAGCTTTTGACGTTAGCCTGTTTCTGCCCAGGAAGAAAGGCGACTTAATTGAATTTTGCACTGCGTTCCTTCATCCCAGCCGGCCTCAGGTCGGTGGGCAGATTTCCCCTATTTCCAAACGCTGAGCGTTCCCCTGACACGACCCTGTGCGGTCATGACTGTGACAATAAGAACGTCGGGGAATGGGGTGTTTGTTTTCTACTTTGCAAGTCACAAAGCAAGAAAATACCTTT
>VBSM01000361.1:13013160-13116711 GCA_008086735.1 Cheirogaleus medius
CTCCCCCCAACCAGAGTAACCTTAATCCTTTTAACAGCACAGGGCAGTTTTGCCTGGAATCTTGGTATCTGGCTTCTTTTGTTCATCACTATGTGAAATTCATCCATTGGGCTGTGTGTAATTGCAGACCATCCATTTTCATTGCCACAATTTATTTATCCATTTTATGTTGATAGACATTTACATAGTTTCCAGTTAATGACCAACGCATATACTTCTGCTATGAACCATTCTGCCTATCAAACATCCTTTGGTTAGATCCATGAACACTTTTCTCTAGGATGTACACTTAGGATTGGAATTTCTGAGTTGTAGAGTATAAGAATGTTTTTCTTGAGTAAATACTGCCATATGGTTTTCTAAAGTGGTTGTACCAATATACATTTCCGCCCCTCATTTTTTTTTACAAATAGTTACTAGGTCTTTTGCACCCAGAACATGGTCAAATTCTTTCTCTTCTTCACTTTCTCTTTAGTTAATCTTGTTTGTGCTCTGTCTTGCCTTCCTTACAAATATGTATTTGTTCACAGCTTTATAAGAAAAAATGAATTGCTTAATAAAAAATAAGTGATAGTACTTATTATGTGCCAGCCAATAATGTTGAGTACTTTATGTGTCTTAACTTGTTTAGTCTTTACAAATAGCATTATTATCCCAATTTGACAAGTGGGGAAACTGAGGCATGGGGTACTTAAGTAACTTGCCCATACTCATTTAGCTATAAAATGGTGAAATCAGGATTTGAACCCAGACAGACCGAACCTGTGGTCTCAACTACTCTACCAACTTCTCTCAAACGAAGTGCAAACTGTGTATATCATTTTGGGGGAAACAAAGGAGATTTTAATCTCCTAGTCTTAATGGAGATCAAAATCCATTTCAAGATAATAGTCACAAGAAAGGAAAACTAAGGCTGCCACCTGAATTGGGCAGATGGAGGGGCGATATAAGCTGGCATGTGGAGAGACTATTGACCATGGTTGAGATGGAGAGATGGAAAGGCTTCATGGAACAAAAGGCACTTCAGCCCAACCTTCCTGAAAGATCAGGCATCTGACAGGCAGAAAAGAGGGCAAGGTGTCCTGACCACCTTTTATGGTAGCTGCTTTCCCACAGACTCCAACTGCAAATATCTCCTCCTCACTGAAGAAAGCAGTCACCAAGCCCAACTTGCAACCCTCTTGGCATATTATAGCTCAGTCAAGGTGAGGTTTAATTGCTCTCCTCCTCCTTGGTTTCGGGCTTACATCACCAGATCCTTGAGAGAAACAGTCACCTTCACAGCTGTACATTCCGAGCCAATGACTACATACTCTAGGGAAGGACGAAGGTGACAGAGTGAGACTGGTGCCTTCACTGCATGATGCACAGACTCATCACGTTCCTGCACTGGATTGTGGATAATATTTTTAATAGCAGTGTGGCAGAAGTAAATAATGTTATATGCATAAAATGTCTTTGAGGGGTTTTTATTGTTTGTTTTATTTTTTAAATGAAAAATGTTTTTACACATGTTTTAGCCCATTTTATTTGACTGTCCTCTAAACAATGTGTGGGATGACCTCCCTTTCCTTAATCCCAAACCTGGCAGGATTAACTTTCATTTTATCTTCTCCAAATATGTATTGCTTATTGGAAACTGGGACAGTTCCCTCTTAATCACAATTTCTAGAATACTTCCCATTTGGTATAGTTTTGGTATTATAAACCTTCAGATATTATAAACCTCAGGTAACTGATAGTTTTGATATTATAAACCTTCATGTTGTAAAAAAAAGTCTTCTTTGGTTACAAGCTATTTCTATGCATATTTCCAGTTTTTAATATTATAATATGCCTTAGTTCAAGGTAAGAGGACTTCATTTTGTGCTCTGTAAGGTCAAAGCATAATCCATTAGCATGAATTTTAGTTTTGGTCAGAGAAAAACGCTGTACTTCTAATTTCATCCCATAGTTTCATAAACTTGGAGCAAATTTCAAATAAATCTTTACCAGGAAAGTACTTCAAAAGCCTATTTATTGTTCATGTTGGCAGCACATACACTAAAATTGGAACCATATAGGAATATTAGCATGGCCCCAGTGAAGGGATGACATGCAAATCTGTGTAACATTCATATTTTTGTATGAATGTTGAAAGCAAAACTTATATCTGATAGATTTTTTTATATTTTTAAATTCAGTAATATGACAACTGTAATATAAAGGGCAAAGGGTAAAGGGATTTATATAGTGATAAGGTTTATATAGTTCACTTGAAATGGCAAACTATTTATTAACTCTAAGTAGACTGAGAAAAATTAGGTATGTATATTGTAATCCCTAAAGAAACAACTAAGTTACACAAAGAGACATATTTAAAAAGCTAATAAATAAATTAAAATGAAATGGCAAGAAATATTCAAATAATCTAAAAGGCAGGAAAAGGGGAAAAAAGAAAACAAATATTTAGTAGAAAACTAATAATAAAATTGGTACACCTAAATACAACCATGTCAATACTTGAACTAAATATAAATTGTCTAAACACATCAATTAAAAGCTGGAGATTGTTGGATTGGATTTAAAAACCTAAGATCCAACTGTATGCTGTTACAGAATTCACTTCAAACACAATGTTACTAATAAATTAAAAGTAAAAGAATGGGGAAGCTAATCCTGTCATGCAAGCACTAATGAGAAAAAAAAGAAGCTGGTGACTGTATTAATATCAGACAAGATAAACTTCAGAATAAGGAAATTGTCAGTGATACAGAGGGCTATTCCATAATAATGAAAGGGTCAACTCACTAAGAAGATATAACAACCATAAATGTGTATATACCTAATAACAGAGCTTCAATATAGATGAAGAAAAAGCTAATAGAACTGAAAGGAGAAAGAAACAAATACATAATTATAGTTAGAGACTTCATTTCTCCTTTCTTAGTAATTAATAGCACAAGTAGACAAAAATCAGCAAGAATATAGAATACCTAAACAACACCATCAATCAACTTGACCTAATTAGCACTTATATAATATCCCCCCAAACAACAAAATATGCTTATTTTCTTGTGTACATGGAACATTCACTAAAATAGACCACATTTGGAGTTACAGAACAAACCTTATTAAATTTAAAAGAATGAAATCATACAAAGTGTGTTCTCTGACCATAATGGAATCAATTAGATCAGTAACAGGAAGATATCCAGAAAACCTCTAAATATTTAGAAATTAAGCAACGCACTTTAAGAAATTTATTGATTAACAAGGAAGTCTCAAGGATAATTAGGAAATATTTTGAACTGACTGCAGATGAACATACAACATATCAAAATTTGTGGGATGCAGCTAAAGCTGTGTCTATAGAGAAATTTATACATGAAACACTTATTTTAGAAAAGAATAAAGGTTCAAATCAATAATCTAAGCTGCCACCTTATGGAACTAGAAAGAGAACAACTAGCTAACCCCAAAGCAAGCAGAAAAAGTAAAATAATAAATATAAGAACAGAAATGAGGGAAATTGAAGAAAAGATAAAACAATGGAGAAAAATCAATAACACCAGAAGCTGGTTTTTAACAGATTAATAAAATTGATAAACTTGTAGCTAGATTTATCAGGAGAAAAAGAGAGAAGATATATGTTACCAATATCAGGTATGAACAATGGGATATCACTACAAATTCCACAGACATAAAAAAATTAAGGGAATACTACAAACAACTCTTTGCACATAAATTAGACCACTTAGATAAAATGAACCAAATCTTGGAAGGCACAAACTGACAAAACTCACTCAAGAAGAAGTAGATAACCTGAATAGTCCTATATCTATTAAAGATATTAAATTCACAGTTGAAAACCCTCCAAAACCAGAAAACTCCAGGGCCAGATGCCTTCATTAATGAATCTTACCAAACATTTAATAAAGAATAACATCAATTCTATACAATTTCTTTTAGAAATGAGATGAGGAAGAAACAAAGGACTTGTATCTAGGATTTTTAAGGAATTTTCACAACCCCCCCAAAAAACCAAACAACTCAAATAAAAAACAAAAAAATAGGCAAAATATCTGAACAGATACTTTACTAAAGAAGACCTACTAATGGCAAATAAACACATGAAAATGTTCTCAACATTCTTCAGTAGAGAAATGCAAATTTAAAAAAATAATATATATACCTATACAATATACATATTAGAATGGTCAAAACATGTACTCATGAAAATCCCACGTGCTGGCAAGAATGCAAAGCTACTGAACTCTCATACATTGCTGGTAGGAATGCAAAATTGTATAGTCCTTCTGGATAATGGCTTGGCATTTTCAAATAAAGTCAAACATACACTTAACTATATTGGCCATTTACCATCTCCTGGGTATTATCCTAGAGAAATGAAACTTACATTCATGTGAAAACTTGGCACATATTTATAGCATCGTTATTCATAATTGCCCTAGACTGGAAACAACCTAAATGTCCCTCAGTGGGTAAATAAATAAAATGTAATACAATTCCTACATTGATATGTCACTTAGTAATAAGAAGGAATGAACTATTAATAGTGCAAAACATAGATAAATCTCAAATGCATGATAATAAGTGACGTCTCAAAAGGTTATATACTGTATAGTTTCATTTACATGACATTCTAGAAAATAAAATATAGGGATGGAGCGATCAGTGGCTGCGAGGGATTGAGGTAGGGCAGGGTTTGACTACAAAGAAGTGGCACAAGGGAATTTTGTCAGATGATAGAGCTACTTTGTATCCTGTTTGTGGTGATGGTTACACACATCTCAGTATGTGTTGATACATGCAGAACTGAATACCAAAAGAGTGAATTTTCTGTATGTAATTTTAAAAATCATAAAATGCTTAAGTAATTTCAAAAAAGGTAAAGCCACCAGATTCTATTTCCACATGCCCTTTCTGCACATTCTTTTCTTCAAATCCCTAAAATCAGATCTCATTTTACCATTAACTGTAAAAGTAGAAAACAAATCTTGGCCAGGCTCAGTGTTTCATGTCTGCAATCCTAGCACTCTGGGAGGCCGAGGTGGGAGGATCACTTCAGCTCAGGAGTTTGAGCAGCCTGAGCAAAAGTGAGACTCCATCTCTATCAAAAATAGAAAAATTAGCTGGGTGTGGTGGTGCACGCCTGTAGTCCCAGCTACTTGGGAGGCTGAGGCAGGAAGATCACTTGCGCCCAGGAGTTTGAGGTTGCTGTGAGCTAGGCTGACGCCACAGAACTGTAACCCTGGCAACAGAGTGAGACTCTGTCTCAAAAAGAAAAGACAACAAATCTTTATTCCATTAGACTTAGTGCTCCTAATTAAGCTAATCAATAAAATAAAACAAAGCTTCATTAAAATAAAAACAAAACAAAATAACCATATTTAGAAAATTTTATTTTCTAGAATGAAGCCATAAAGTATATAACCTTTTGGGACTTTATTTATTATCGTGTGTACGTCATAAAAGGAGCAGTACTATACAGTAATGATGATGCTTATGTGAAGAGTTTCCAGAAATACTCACTCTATCCAGTACCAGAGCACAAGCATATCATTAGTTACAAATTCCAACTTTTATGTACCTAATGGTATTTAGTTGAAGCCACTCACTTTGCCCAGAGGAGCAGCTATTTTTATGGGAGTTAAACTAGGTTGTCCCACCCTTATGTTTTCTACGGAGTATCTCTCAGACAATCCCAAGGACTTGAGGTTTAAACTGGCAGATTTTGATGACAGCTGCAGAAACACCAGTCACGTGTTGTCTCTGTGGGAGAATCAGGTGGGTGTAGACCAGGCAGGTGAGTCCTGGAGGGATCACACTGCATGAGGTCACAGATTGAGCTGCGAGGAGGATGGGGCTGGGTTGCTAGTTCTGTCTATTCCTTTATAAACTAAAGTTCCCTTGGGCGTGCCCATTATTACCAGGGATCTTTGTCCCCATAGCAGTCTGCCTACTGGTGTTTAGCTACGGGAAACACCTGGGAGTGAGCTGGACTGAAGCCCAGAGTCCTTGTCAACAACCATCACTCATTCATCCCACTGATCCACCCACTACTCATTCCTACAACCAGTGTTTTGGGGGTGTCTGCTGTGCGCCAGACACTGTTCATGCCCTCCCTAGAACTCTCCGAGAGCATGCACATCAGCTTCTGATGATGAGCCGTCTTTATTCCTGCATTATGCCTCCATAAATTCAGTTATGTCTTTCCCAGAAGAGTGGAAGGTTCTTGAGGACAGGAATCCAGTTTCATGTTTCTTTGGCATGACTCACAGACTGTAATGGTCCTTTGCTTACACACTTGTAAACAAACTGATAACATGCCAAGTACAGTGTACATGCTCAATAAATACTTGTTGATGGAATCAATGAATGAATGAGTAACTGGCATCTCTTTTATTCACAGCCTCCTCTATTTGGGATTTTGCTTACATCAGTGAAATGGACATTACAGTGTGGAGTTTTTATAAAGATTCTAATTTTGAACTAAAACATATGAAAGGGTTGTTCAATAATAATGATGATAGTTAACATTTACCAGAAGCCCACCATGTGCTGGGAGCTCTGTATCCCTTATCATCTCACTTCACGTCCGTAATAACCCGATGAGGCAGTGCTATTAGTCCCATTTCATGAATGAGGAAACAAAGACTTAAAGAGTTTAGGTAACTTGTCCAAGGTCACATGGGTAGTTATAAATAACACAAAATTCTGACCCAGGTCTCCTCATGGTTAAAGCCCATACTATTGTCCACAATGCTTTACTGTGCATTTCGCATAGGATGGGGATGGAGGAGGTTGGGATGCTACTAGAGATTTAGAAATTGCTTATTGAATTGTTGGAATTAATGAATTGCTGGTCTTGGATAAGGAATGGCTAAGCTTAGGGATTCTGGAATCCTCCTTTACTTTGCTTAAACTAAGAGACACCTAGAGATAAACCAAAAACAACAACAACAGCAACAACAAAATATAGGCCAAGCCCCAGAAAAAGGAAATTATGGGAGGCAAAACAGGAGAAAGTGATCTGAGGTCATGTTCTGTTGCATCACCATGCATTTTTGGCAGGATTTACTGCTCTGGTGATTGTCCTCACTTAATGACCAAGCTCCTACTTTAGCTCTGGCAAGATCATTTAAAAGATACAACTATTATAGAAATGTATTAAAAAAAAAATCTTGGACCCAGATTCCAAAATAAATACATGTAGCAAAATTCCATAAAACCCACAACTGTTGGCTAGCCTTACTCTGATCTATACTTCTGATTTTTTTTTTGGCCAACAGGCCCATCTTACCAACTGATGGGAGGTGGTCTTTAATAACTCAAAAAATGGCATGGTGTTAATAAGAGCCCGTAGGGGAGAAACAAGGTGTAGATCATGGGGAATAGAAAGCCAGCATCTATACTGGTGGGAGTAGAGAGCAGAATGTTTTGAGGGAAGTGAGCAAATGCCCACGACTAAACAGATTAAAGTTCGGAAAGGACATGTAAACAGTTCTTGTAATCATTAACAATTACAATCCATTTGCCCTCTAGCTGAAGGGTCTCCCAATTTTTCGTAGGGATCTACACTCTCTCCATTCAGAATCCATTAGGTTTAAGTGCAGCTTCATGGGTAGACAGGTGACTCATGTTGGCCAGTCAGAGCACTGCAACCTCTGGTCACTGTGACTGGTTGAAAATGGACATGTGATCAGCTTGGATCCAATGAGATTAAAATTCTGGGGCTTTTGTCAGAAATGTGTTTAAGAGGCTATTTTTCCTTCTGCTGGACTTATACTAGGATGTGATCCTAGAGCTATTCATACTGTCCCACTCCCTCTAAGAACCTGACTGAGAGTACAGCCAACAGAGAAAGAGCAAGGGCCAAAATATGGAGAGAGGAATCCCAAGTTCTGATGTGTTGTTTGAGTGACTTGGTCTCTTGGTGCCTAAAACTTGATGGCCCTGAAATTTCCTGTCCTGATGGCCAGGAAAATCCTTCTTTGGCTCAGACCATCTTGAGTTGGATTTTCTGATGTTTGCAACTGGAGAATTATATCCTCATCATTTAGAACTTACATCGAGGGTTATGGGCAAGAGATGGTCCATATGATAGAAAAAAGACCTCAGGAATATTATAAGTTGGATATGAGTCAATGGCACAGTGGTACACTTTTAAAAGGAGACCACATCCTGGGATGAATAAAAAGTGTTATTTTTAGAGTTCCAGATCTTCATAAAAACACTGTATAATCATTGTAGGCTCTTGAGCTATGATACAAAATGAAAGTAAAAGTATGTTCAGAAAATTGACAGAATTCCAGAGAAAGGCTATATGTATAGATTTAAAGTTATCAAAGCTAGCTACAGAATAAAATAATAAAAATCATAAAACAATGTCTCTATGAATTGATTTTTTTCAACAGAGATAATATCTTATGATATAATTAAAAAAAACTAGACGAAGATCCAGAAATTCCAAATTCAAAGCTTTCTAACCTTGTAATCTTGTCATCCAGCCTCTCTGAGCCTCAGCTCCTTATCTGTAAAATGAAGATAATAGGACTTCCCCTGAAGTTTGTGTAAAGTTTTAGTAATATTATTTGTGAATATATATAATGTACCCAACACAGTGACTAACCCATAAACAAAGAATAAAAGTGTTATTTTTTCCCCAAAGGTATGTAAGGCAGGCACAGAGCAAAGCATTTTACAAGAAGCATCTCGCGTAATCCTTTGCTGCAACCCTGTATGTGAGATAGCTACTCACTTTGCAGCTGAAGCAGATGATACATACAGATTAGTCAGTAAACCAGAAAGCTGTAGAGCTGGGATCTGAATCCCAGGTGGTTGGACTCCCAAAAATCTGCTTTTAATGACCTCAATAAATGAGTACTAGTTAGTATTATTTTTTCATCAGCGTGTTTCAACAAATAGTAAAGTAAATAAATAAAAGTGGCAAACGCTCAGTCTGGAAATGATGGCTGAAGATTGGCTGCTGAATCGTCCAAAAAGAAATGCTCCCAGGTAAAGAATGAAACGCTGGATGACTTTCATCTTCACTTAGCTGTCTCCCTGTCTCAGCATGAGCTCTTTGAGCTGCATAAGGAATTATTTCCTGAAAGGTATAGAATATTATTGAGAAAATTGTAAATGCTTTCTTGGAGATGGGCAGAATTGATATAACCCAAATCTTTATTATTATTATTATTTAAATAATCTGTCCTGAAGATAGGGCAATGTAAAAGTCTTCCTCTAGAATTCTAGGAACATGTCTGTATTTAAGTCTTTTTCTTTCCCCTTTCCATATATTTCCTTGTATATACATCTGTCTCCAATTTGGGATCTCAGAGAAATAGAATAAAACATTTCTATGTGTTATTATTTGGTCATAGTGAGGCAAACACAGAGAAAATTGATTTCTGCAGCACTGTAATAAGTGGTTCTCTTTAATCTGTATTCAAGGAAGTAGCTTTGATTCTATTTGTGTCACATATTTTCCCCAACTGCGCAATCTTTTATGATCTGTCGGGAAGATTACTCCTACCCCCACAAAACTTGGTGGACATAAACTCAGAGAGTATTACTTTTAATTGCTTCAATTTCCTTCTTCCAAGAAGAAGGCAGAAAGTGCTTCAAATATCTCAGTTTCATTAAATGCAACAAACATTTCCCGGGCAGCTGATCTGGGCCGGGTGCTGTGCTCAACATTGAGGATAAATTTGTGAATAAGACCCGGGCCCTGCCCACAAGCAAATTAGTTAGAAGAAATAATTTCTGTATTGCCCTGTAACTATTCATAATTTCTTCAGTTAAAAACACTTTGCAAAGGTTTGCAATGCACCTCTGGGTACAAAAGATAAACATTGCTCTAAGCCACTTTTGCAATATATGTTTTTCATCTCAACATTCCTCACACTTGGTTTTGCTCATTGGCTGTGTCTACACCAGCCCAGGACTTGTGGAGGGTGGGAGAAACCTCTCCCAAAGGCTGAGGTTATCTGAATGATTTTATGTGTAAAAAACATTGCATTGAAGTTTATGCAATTACATTGAAATTAATTCTTTCTTATCTTGCTCTTTTGCCATCTTCTAAACCCAACTGATGTTACTCTTTGCTCTCTTATAAAATTAAGTCCCAAGATGAATAAAGCTGAGCATAGACGCAGTCATTCGTCTCTCATTAACACAGCACAGGGCAATTGCATCAGTGGATGCCAGACTTAATATCCTTAATGAAGCCTCCCAGTGAAAGGCGCCAAGGGTCAAAATGCTGACCTAAGCTCTGCCTTACTCATAGCACCGAGTCCTTGCGGGAAGTCATCAAATTAAAGGTCAGAGGCATGCAAAACAGCCACGCCAAAGTGGCCTGGGTGAGTTCATCAGTCAACATCAGCTCCTCCTCTGCTCCTTCCCAGCTGGTCACAGAGATGCTGTGTGCTGGAACCTGTGCATGCCCACCACATGGCACCCCCTCGCCCCTTCCTGCAAGGCCCCGGGTGGTCGGAGCCACTCACCACTGGGTGGCCATTTGCCCTGCAGTGAATAAAAGATAAGGGGGTTTTGTCTGAACAGTAAACAGTACTGACCCTCTGCATACACCTGTCACACATGAAGATAAAATATTGAGACAATAAGAGGAGAAGGAGCTCGCTTACACCGTGCATGCATGATTATACCGCCCATTCATCACTATTTGAGGATCTGTTTACAGTGCTCGCTCCTCCAGTAAGCTATAGGTGCCTCTAAGGTATACATAGTCCATTCTCTCTCCTTCTTACTCTTTCTCTATTTTAATTAGACTATTTTTAGTGCAGTTTTAGGTTCAGAGTAAAATTGAGGAGAAGGTACAAAGATTTCCCAGACACTCCCTGCCCCACACATGCACAGTCCCTAGAGTGGTACATTTGTTACAAATGATGAACCTGCATTGACACATTATCACCCAAAAGTCCATAGTTTACATTAGATAGTTTACATTTATTCTTGGAATTATTCATTCTGTATTTTCGGACAAATTTATTTATTTTTTTAGAGACCAGGTCTTGCTTTGGGGTACAGTGGCGTGATCATAGCTCATTGCAACCTTGAACTCCCGGGCTCAAGGGATCCTCCTGCCTCAGCCTCCCAAGTAGCTGGGACTACAAGCATGCACCATCATGCTCGGCTAATTTTATTTATTTATTTATTTTTTGAGACAAAGTCTCACTCTGTTGACCGGGCTAGAGTGCCGTGGCGTCAGTCTAGCTCACAGCAACCTCAAACTCCTGAGCTCAAGCAATCCTCCTGCCTCAGCCTCCCAAGTTGCTGGGACTACAGGCATGTGGCACCATGCCCGACTAACTTTATATATATATATATATATATATATATATATATATATATTTAGTTGTCCATCTCATTTCTTTCTATGTTTCAGTAGAGACAGGGTCTCGCTTTTTCTCAGGCTGGAAAAATGTTTGTAGAGACAGAGTTTTGCTATGTTGCTCAAGGTGGTCTTGAAATCCTGGCCTCAATCGATCCTCCTACCTTGGCCTCCCAAAGTTCTGGGATTAAAGATGTGAGTCACAATGCCTGGCCAACAAATTTATAATGACAGGTATCTACCATTATAGTATCATACAGAATATTTTCACTGTTCTAAAAAATCCCCTGTGCTCCTCCTGTTCATTCCTCCCTATCCCCAGCCCCTTACAACGACTGACCTATGTACCATCTCCATAGTTTTGCCTTTTCCAGAAGGTCACCTAATTGGAATCATACCGCATGTAGCTTTGTCAGACTGCTTTGTTTCACTTAGTAAGACCCACTTTAGTTTCCTCCATGTCTTTTGATGGCATCCATTCTCTTTTTATAACCCTAGCAATAAGCACAGTTCCTCACACAGAGCAGGTGTTCAGGAGCCCTTGTTGAATAAGTGGGCAAAGGAATGGGTGTTGCTAACAGCCCCGTTCATTTAACTGTTTACTGAGGCTTTCTAAGTGCAGGCTCTCTGCAGGCACCTTCAAACAACAACATTTGTGTAGGACTTCCAAATTATTCTTAACATAAGAGCAGTCCTGAGAGGTAGGAGAACAGATATTTTTCTTATTGTCTCCATTTTAACAAGATCGGAAGACTCGGAGAAGTAAAAAAATAATTTGTCCAAGTTCTCTGCACTAGAAAGTGGCAGAGCTAGGACTGGCCTCTGTCACTTTCCCATGTGTCTTGATGCTGATCCTGTGTGTTGTCTCCCCTAAAACTGGGCTCTGGGTCATTCAAGCTGACAAATGTTTAACAAGATTTCTAATTCATGCTGACACTGTGAGAGGTGAGCACTATGAGAGTCCCTCTCCCCCATCTTGCTGCTCAGGGGGAGCCTATTGAGTCACAAAGAAGAGTACCCTTGGCTTTGATGGTGCAGCCTGTACCGGTGAACCCCAATCTTCCTTTCACAAGCAAACTACTACTGGGCTGCAGAATTGATCTCTGTCTGGGAAAGGAAACTTCAACAGCTGACCAAGTAGCTCCTTCTCATTCAACTGTAAAGAACTGCATGGCTGGGCTTCCCCTGCTTCTGTTAAGGATCAAAAGGGCTTCAAGAGTCAGGGCAAAACTTCATTCCAGATCTACAGTTGTGCTGGGCCCTGAAAGGGACAGTGAACCTACCCTGGGAGTTAGGCCTGGCTATGAACGAGCGAGTTATGGAGGAGGCTCCTGGAGGCCTCTGCCTTGAAATCTAGTCGCCACCTTGAACTCATTCCTCCATTCCCTGAGAGCCTCATGCTAGCACATGACTGTCTGCTGAGTATATCAAAGTCAACATTTCCAAAATACTGCACTAACAATCTTCTTACTCAAACCCTCTCCTAATCCTGCATTTTCTTTCTCAGTCAGTGACATCATCATCTATCCAGTCACTGAAACCAGAAACCGAGCCCATATTTCTGTTTAATCCAGCATCATCTCAAATCCAATTAGCCACCAAGTCCCTACACTGAAATCCCTCCACTCTTCATCCTTGTTACTGCAACTACATAGCCTTATTCCTGAGCAATCATAGAACCTTCCCAGCTGCGCTCTCTCTCTCTCTCTCTCTCTCTCTCATCCCTCACATCCATCCTTCCCCTGGTAGCTGGAGCGTGCCATCTACAATGCACGTCAGGTCACACTATGCCTTGCTCAAAACGCTTCAGTGATCAGCATGGATCATGCTCCCCAGCATGGTGTGCTGGGTTGGGGCCTGCTACCTAACTTCTCCCCCCACATTTACCCGCCTCGCCTCCTCTGGCCTCAGGCTCTGGAAATACCCAACTAGTTTGATTTCCTACATAGACACCCTGCTGTTTCCTACCTCCATGTCTTTGCTCATGTTTCTTGAAACACATTCCCCATGTTTTCTCACCCACCTGCCTCTTCCTCATCCTTAGCACTCATGCCCCCGTAGCACCTGTCACACCTCTACTCTTGTTCTATTACATGGAAGGTATTTGTTTATGGATCTGTTGCCCTCTAGAGCTAAGATCTTCAAGTACAGGAGATATCTAATTATCTCTCTATTAATCACTTTTTGCATTGAGATTCTTATTTTATATACCCTAAGCCCTAACAAATCTTCAAGCTTTTAGAAAGCAGGAATGGTGTTTCCTATTTTTGTTTCTTTATACCTAGCACAGAGCCAGGCACGTGATATATGTCTGCATCAGTCTCTATGTCTACATTCACTCATTTGTCCAACAAATACTTGCTAAGATCCTATTTTATTCCCATCAATGTGCTTTGCAGAATATGAGATGTTGCTCCAGTACTTGAAGGCCTTATACACTAAATAATATAAGCAGTGCTTTTTAATAATGATTTACTGGATCTGATATCTTGATAAAGTGGAAAATGGCTCTCTCGCCCCCTCATCCTCTCTGTGGAATTTGCTCTCCATGGCACGTGACTACTTGCTGTGTGCCAACAGGTGTCATAGTGAAAATGAGAAAACACAATGTGTGAAAACATGGAGGTGAGCCTTGACTCTGGGTAAAAGACAGGAACAGTTAGTTCACAGAAAAAGGAATCTAGGGACTAATACATATATGAAAAGGTATGACACTTAGCTAAGATATTGAAGTTCAACCAGTGAGAGATTTTCTCACTTATTTAATTGGTAAAATGTTTACAAGACTTGTAATAAAAATTGTGGGCAAGTTTGCCATGTGATAGGAAGTATGTATTGGTACAGTCTTTTTAGTGGGCTGATTATCTACCCAAGTTGAAAACAAATTTGGGCCTTGTGAGGACCCAACAGATCCACTCATAGGAATCTCTAAAGTGAGCAAAGATGTATGTTCAAAGATGCTCACTGCATCATTGTTTGAGATAAGGACAAACTGGAAACCAACTAAATGTCCATTAGTAGGAGATCACTTGGGTACATTTTGGTGCATTCACATAATGAAGAATATCATAAAAGGGACATATATGGAGTGACATAGAAAGATATTTGTGATATATCATTAAATGAAAAGCATCAAATTATGGAAGAGAGAGAGAGAGAGAGAGAGAAAGAAAGTCTGGGAAGCTACACATTAAATTATAAATAGTGGTTATTTCCAAAGAGTGAAATTGGGAAGAGAGAACATTTCAGTTTTTATTTTACATATTTTTATACCATCTGAATTATTTTTACAAGAGCTCAAGAGTTACTTCTAATTAAGTTTTGGGGAAATGCCTGGGCTTCCCAGCTACACTCTGCCCAGCTCCCTTGACACTCCCTGAGGATGTGTGTGCTACCCGCTGTGTGTGAAGCCAACCACGTTTGTCTTTGGAAAGCCAATTCCCTCTTCTATAGACTTGTCCCTGGATTCAGAACTCTCCTCTCATTCACTCAGCAAACACATATTGAGATACTCCTATTGCCTTTATTCTCACATCTCCCACAGCAGAGAGGAACTTGGTGAGCTTCCCAAGCTGGTCATACCTGTGTCTCAAAGGGCCTCTCAGGGAGAAGACGTTGCATGACACAAAGGCCTGCCTTGCAAGTGAGGGGCTGGGAAGTAGATTTTTCCAAGGATGGTCTACACCAGAGTCACTTAAAAAGACCCGCCTTGGTTCCCCTGATTCTGAGAGCCCCAAAGAGACCCCATGCGGAGAAGAGAAAAGAAATGCCAAAGAGTAGGAGACTGACATCATTTTGTAAAATTAAGTTTCTATCCATAGATGGATTTTCCTGTAGGTTTATCTCTGTGTATGGGAGAGTCTTCCCTGCATTGTCTTTCCTTTGCTGACTTGACTGCTCACCTCCAGCATATCTCTCTATTAAACAAGAATGAACTTTTAGAAAAGTCAACAGTTGATCTTTAAATGACATCTGGAGAGCCACTTTCAAGAGTAAGGACAGTAGATGACCATAAAATGCTATGTTACTACAAGAGGTTATTTGTTTAAAGCCAACTAGAGTGTTCTAGAATAAGAAGACCTAGGGTAGAATCCCAGGAACTTACTTGGGTTTGGTATAACACAAACAAAACAAACACAAAGGTGCTGTTTGAAATGATGCCAGAGTAGCTTCTCCCTGTTACCAGTCTAGATCTTAAAATATGGAAAGCTCAAATTTGCCCTGGCGAGACACTTCCTCTGTTTGATGGGAGCAATTGTTCTCTAACTTGGCTGCATCTGGGGGCTATCAAAATATTCCTTGCCATCTCCCATGGAAATAAATTCTGATTTCATTGCTCTGGGGTGGGGCCTGGACACCAGGACTATTATGAAAACTCCTCAGTTGATTCTATAATAATTTGTAGTCAAAGTTGAGAGCGCTGCTTTTGAGAATGTCTTTTTAATCCTGCAGACAGAAGGCAAAACCGATACCTCCGGGTATCCCTGAGCTGGGAAATGATCCCAATAGAGGTGCTTCAGGCTGAGATGTTGAACATACCGTGTTTAAGAATGGGAAGGTGGCAGCTCAGGCTTGGGGACACTGTCGGATCCCTTAACCCATCTCTGTTTTCTCTGGTAGCTGCATTGGACCGTTCTCTGTGAGCTTGACACAGGCTGACAACATCCCAACGCAAGCACTGCACTCTCTCAACTTTCTGTCTCAAACCTTCTCAAAGCAAAAGGAGCCCCCTGGATTGAGGACAGAGTAAGGCGTGGGCTCAAACTGCATCACTTGGGCATTAAAGGGAATGTGGAGAACTGGGGTTGCAATAGCTTTGTGGCTTTGGGAAAACTATTTGACTTCTCCAAGTCATAGTTTCCTTATTGATAAATAGGGCTACTAATATTTAATTGGAATTATTGTCCTCAGCATTAAGTGACATAAGGAATATGCAAGTACCTGATTCAAAATAAGGTGCCCAACACATTAGAAATGTTTATCCATATCATCTTCATACCCAAATAATCCTGCAAGGTAATTAGCTTTTCCTTGGGGAAAAGCAGATCTAGAAAGTTTAAATGACGTGTCTCAAGTTTCAAAAACCAGGCCAGGACCTCAGGTGTCTTGGCTCCTAACAGCCACTTCCCTTTCACTATTTTGTATTGCCTTTCTTAAACGTAGCAGAAAATTTCAAGCCACTGAGTAACAGCAGAAGAAGAAAATAGAAGCTAAGGGAGCAAAAACTATTTTTCTTCAAGTAAAAGGCATTTCGATTAGATGACAGGTGCAGCCATTCATTTCAGGATGTATTGTTTAACAAGTGCATTGTTTAAGGACTACCTGGCGCTTTTCCGATGCCTCAGTTCCTTTTAAATGACATAACTCTGCCTGCAACTCCTTATCAGAGCTGCCATCTCTACTATTCTTTTGGATTCTTTGCCTCTGGATATTGAATCTCCCCGGACTGTGTCTGAAAAACCAGTAGAAACTTACATCCAGCCTGGGCACTGTCTGCATCTGCCCCGGACTCTCACTTTGGTCATTTGGGCTGAAGTAACTAATCATTCATACAATTACTCAGCTTCCTCTAATGGCCAGTTGTTTTGACCGGGGCACCAAGCAGATCCAGGGCTGCGTCTCAGCCAGAGTTAGTTTTCAATAACTCCTCCCACCCAAGTGGCCTCACGCATGTCTTCCTTGTGTTCAAATGCTCAAGTTCTACCTCGCTCAGAAGACTTCTCTGACCCTGAAGCTTATGGTGATTTTTCAAACTCGGATCACTCCTATTGTTTCATTTGGCAACTGTTTGTTATTTGGAAATTTATTTATTTTACCCCTTTTGCTTAATCCCAAGCTATGTTTTATTATTAGTTTTCCTTTCATTCAAAAACCTTATCTCCCCAACCAGACTGCAATATCTTTGAGACCAGGGATGACATCTTATAGTTCATTTTATTTTTTTCAGAGTGCTGGAAACATGCTCAGTATTTGTGGCTATTGTTGTGACATTTTAGAATACCAAGTGTTTCATTAGTGAATTACCAAGGGTTCATGGTTTAAAAACAGTATACGTTTTATAGTATAAGAGTTGCAATACCTTATTTTGAAAATAATAATGCAAGTCTTGTTCTTGGGAATCCCTGTCCTCCAAGTTCTCTGTCCCTCCTCTTACTCAAAAATTTAAAATAACAATTAAAGTCTCCATAGTGTATTCTAGAAAAGCCGAAACATTGATTTTAAGATGACTCCAGAAAAACAAGCCAGAAAAAAATCTCTGCTCCCAATTTTTTTCCATTCTTAGCTTAATAACCCATATTCAATATGAGGTATTAATTTTTTTTGCAGATGCTATGTTTTATCTCTTTTTCTTCTCATGACTATCCAAGGAGCTCCACCGTAAGAATGACATCACTGTCATTCTGGTTGGTGAATGACTGTCAACTTTTCCCCCTTTACTCACAACATGATAAGGAGGGTTTTCCTGTTTTTGTTTTTTGGGGTTTTTTTTGCAGATGAGCATTCAAACCTTGATTTAGTTAAAAAATCAAAAGTACAGTCTTTTCATCAGAGTTTATCCACTGAATGGCATGCGTGGTCAGCCTGAAAGAACAAATTGATTCAGTTGTGTTACTGGGCAGAAAGGCCTGAAGTGGGGGCATGTGGACTGTGCTCAGTAAGAAGTTAACAAAAGAACAAAACAATGAGCAAATAAATAAGTGAATGGACCATCTAAAGCTGCAGTGCCCAACCCCTGGGCCAGGGACCAGTAGGAGCCAGTGGCCTCTTAGGAACCAGGCTGCACAGCAGGAGGTGAGCAGAGTTTCATCTGTATTTACGACCGCTCCCCATCGCTCACATCACCACCTGAGCTCCGCCCCCTGTCAGATAGGCTGGCATTAGATTCTCATAGGAACCTGAACCCTACTGTAAACTGCACACGTGAGGGATCTAGGATATGTGCTCCTTATGAGTATCTAATGCCTGATGATCTGAGGTGGAGCTGAGGTGGTGATGCTAGCACTGGGGAGCGGCTGCAAATACAGATTATCATTAGCAGAGAGGTTTGACTGCACAGAGACCATAATAAATCAATTGCTTACAGACTCATATCAAAACCCTATCAGTCAGTGGCAGTGTAATAATAATAGAAATAAAGTACACAATAAATATAAGGTGCTTGAATCATCCTGAAACCACCACCCCCCCATTTACCGCCCCCCACATTCTGTGGAAAAACTGTCTTCCGTGAAACTGGTTCCTGTTGCCAAAAAGGTTGGGGACTGCTGATCTAAAGAATGGCACCAAGGTCAGGGGGCTCCCTTGGCCTGCTGAACAGTTCTCACCCATCTTGGGTGTGTACCAGGGATATGGTAATGGCTGAGTGACACGTAACTGGAGAATCACAAGAAGGACTGGTGCTTGGTTACAGACAGGGATTCACCAACAGGCAGTTTGGTGAGTGGGTGGAAGATACTGAAATTGCACTGAGAAGATTAAGCCAGTGACAATGAGCCTCAAGGCTTCAGGTCAATATTCAGCTTTTATTCAAAGTGAAATCATAGGAAATAAATGGAAGGCCTACACACAGGAAATGTAGACAATACATCACCACATGGAAAGATGTTCGGTCTCAAAAGCAACTAAAGAAATGCAAACAAGAACATTTTAAAGCACCACAGGACATGGAGTAAGTAAGTGTAGGCGCTGGCAGGTCAGAGAATGAGCTTTGCAGTCAGAGAGATATGGAACCTAGCCTTGCCAAGCTTTAGCTGTGTCTTTGATCAAGGGTCCTAACCTCTCAGCATCAGTTTTCTAATCAGTAACATGCAGGTATTATATTAATATCTTGAAGGGTTATTGTGAGGGTAAAAAGATTAGTGTGAGTAAAACATTCATACAGTATTTGGCACATACTAAATGTTTCCATTAATGGTGAGCAGTAGGGGCGGTGGTGGAAGACAGTGATGGTGGTATTGGTGCTGATGTTGGTGGTGGTGAAGGTGATGGTGATGATGATGATGGTGGTGGTAGTGAAGACGATGGTGATGGTAGCATGTGATGACAATTGTATAGGCTGGTATTGTTGGTGAAGGTGATGCTGTTGGTGGTGCTGGTTTTGTTGTTGGCAAATAATGGTGATATTAGCTGACCATGGTGATGGTGCTGTTAATGGAGGTGGTGGTAAAGGTGATAGTCATGGTGGTGGATGAGGAATGGTGGTGGAAAAGGTGGTGGGAAAGGCGGTAGTGATGGTAACAGATCATGGTGATGGAAGTGATGGTGAAAGTCACGGTCCTGGCATTGGTGGTGGTAGGTTTGCTGATGGCGACGGTAGGGAATGATGGTGATGGTGGTGGGGGTGGAGGTTGCATTGATACAGGTGATAATGATGAAATGACGATGGTGATGATGTTGTTGTGGTGGTGCTTGTGAGGTTGATGATAGTGGTGGGGGATGATAATGTTGGTAGTGGTGTTGATGGTAGTAATGGTGTTGGTTTTGGTTTTGTTGGTGAAGGAGATGGTGATGGTAGTGGTTGTGATGCTGGGGTAATGGCAATAGTATTGTGGTTAAAAAAAAAAGCTAAAATGATAAATACTAGTCATGGTGGATAAATCAGAAAAATGGAATGCTATTATAAAAATTCAATGTTTTTGGTCTTGCACTTTATGTTTTAGTCTTTCTAGAAAGCAACCTAGCTAAAGATATAATACGTTGGACACTTTGACACAGAAGTTAAACTCTTGGGAATATATATCAGAAAAAAAAATCTGCTAAATTAAACGTTGTGTGGAAATAGTATAGAGTGTTATTTATAACTGGGAACAATCCAACACCCTCAACAATAGGGAAGTGACTAAGCAAATAATGACACATCAAGATGAGGGAATAATATCATGTAGCTATTCAAAGTGAAACATGAGGAAATATGTATATGGGAAAACCTGTGTTAGAACACACAAAATTATGTGTTCAGGTAGTGTGAATTTGTGTGCTTTTATCAAAGAATGGAAGAAAATATAATTATTAACATAGTTGCATAGAGTTTAATAAAGTTTTCATATGAATTAAGCTTTTTTCTTTTATAGATAGTTTTTCAATGGGCCCATGAACTCATGAAGGGTAACAGTTGAACTTCAAGCTATACCTCAGCCCAGGTAACTGGCCCCAACTGACCAATATTGAGACAGGCCACCTCCCACTCTTCCCTTGGAGTCCATATATGACTTATATTTTAGTCCCCAACCCAGTTCTTTGTTACTCCCTTTATCCTCTCGATGGTTAGGAAGAACTTTTAAAAACAAAAGGTTTTTTTTTGTTTCAAAACCAAAAAGTCAGAGGTCCTAAAAAGCCCAGTGGTATCAGTCTAAGTATATACTTGTTAGTATGGATGTGGAGTTAGGTTGTGGTTTATGCAAAAAGCCCACAAGCATTGGGAATGGATCTCATTATTTAAGGCCAATATTCAGCTTTTATTCAAAATGAAATCATACGAAATAAATGGAAGGCCTACACACAGGAAATTTAGACAATACATCACCACATGGAAAAATATTCAATCTCAAAAGCAACTAAAGAATTGCAAGCAAGAACATTTTAAAGCACCACAGGACATTGAGTAAGTAAGCGTAGGCGCTGGCAGTTCGGAGAATGAGCTTTGCAGTCAGAGAGATATGGATCCTAGCCTTGCCACATTTTATTAATAGCTGTGTGTTTGATCAAGGGTTTTGAATTTTAGAGCAGTTACTTAACTTCCCTATGCCCGCATTTCTGCAGGTGTAAAATGGGAATAACAGTAGTAACTAACTTACTGTTTATTGCAAGGATTAAATGAGGTGCTCCAGGTAAGAAATGGCATAAGGCTTGGCACAGAGTTAGTTAATGTTTGTCATTATTTGAATTTAATATTATCACTGCCATGACCAAGAACTCCCAATTAGAAACAAAAGCATTGGTTTACTGGTTTCATTATCTATGTAATGGGAGGATTAGACCAGGTGATTTGTGACTTTCTATGACTCTGTTGTCTAGGAGAGAATTATTTTCTCTCCTATGTTATTGATGTTTGTCTCATGTCAGGAGGAGAATACTAACCTCCAAAATATAAACTAAAATGGACTTTCAAAAAAACTCTCCTATTTTTAAAAATTAAAATATCGAATTATGGAGGTACTCGAGTTTACCTTGCTTAAATAGTCTGAACATTTTCTTAACTATCTCAATTAAAGCATTAAAATGGCTGTACTTCTGCCTTACATGTTAAACTTATTTTTGAAATAGATAATGGGTCACCACGTTGGACTTAATTTTTTTTCAATAATTTTCTACATGACTTGGGCTTCTGTACCTCCAAATTCTGTAAGTTTTTTGTTATTGTTTTTGGTCGGATTTTTTCATAGCATTTTTTAATTTTTCAAAATAAATTTATTTAAATTCCCATCAAGATAGAAACGACATTCTATGGACCACTTAAGAGGCGGGGCAGGTGGGCCCTGGCATCTTCTCAGAGTGCTCAGCTCCGGACATGCCTCTGAAAACCCCCAGAGGGCGCTGTTTTCCTGTTTGTTCTCACTTCTGCCTCGTCCTCTCCATGATAAAATGGAAAGAACAAAAAAAGGAGGGACGTAGATATATCATAAACAAAATACGGACTATGTGTTAAACAAAGCATAGACTGCATATACCCCAGCCCGAGGGCACACGAGAGTATTGAGTCTACTTTTCTATTTGCCAAGTGAGGATGCAGAAGCCCAGGGATTTGGGGTACCTGGGCGAGGTCCCTCTGCTACCCATTAGCAATAGAGACAACGCTAGAGTCTAGACCTCAGACACCCAGACCCTCTCTGCTCCACCACCCGCCTCTCCCAACAGGTAAGACACAATATCCAGCAAACAGAAAGCCAAGACACATAGTCGCACTTCTGGGTGCACATTCTCTCTTGCATACATGGTTTTGTTTCCAGTGGACATGGTTGCTGACTAACAGGCAGGGATATTATTTTAGAACTGTATAATTTACAGGGATTGTTACCTTGTGACCCTTCCTAGACCACTCATAAACCACACCCAATGATTTTGCCTCATTAGCACAACAGCGCGTTGATGATGATGGCTTACATTTAATGAGCACCTTCTGTGTGCCACGTGCTGTACTAAGTACTTTGTGTACATTGGTTCATTTACTCTTTCCTATAGCATTATAATGTGTGTACTATTTTATCCCCATTTAATAGGTGAGAAAAGTGAAGAAGTTTTCAGAAGCTGGCCCAGAATCACACACCTGGTACATGGGGAACTAGATTGTAAAGCCAGATTAATGTCTCCATTTGCTTAACCACCATGTTCTCAAATACTTGCAATGTAAAGGAAATGAGACAGGGCTGGACTTAGGGTAGAGGAAGCCTTGAGTTTGTAGACGTATAGCAGTTAAACTAATTTTGGAATTTTTGTGCTGCCAAATCAAATAAGGGAAACTCCCAGTGTGCTAGGTTCATGTTTTATTTAGTAAATATGAGATGGAGAAAGTCACTGCAAAGTTGGAGGGTAATTGTAGCACTTAGAAGAGCCTAAGGTTAGGATCCACTGCAGAGCACAGTTCAGGCAACACAAGAGAAAGAAAAACATGAGCTGTGGAGAGGAGGAAGAGAGAAAGAGCCTTTCACTTGTGCTTCACTTACTTCCTGGAGACAGTCACTCACCTTGCTGTGCCCCATTTTCCAATGTGAAAAATGGGAGGCAAAGGTGGCACGCCACAGCAGCTCGTGGCGGAGGGGCTCTCTGTATATAACCTGCGCAGGGCACCACAGTTTGTCACTGCGTACTCAGAGGGAGGGGCAGCCCAGCCTTCAGTTCACACACTCAGCCGGCTACGTGCAATGTCCCTGCTGGGCGCTGCAGGTTCGGCAAAGCTGAGTAAGGTGCACTGCCTGCTTCCTCATGCGTGCTTGTGTTATAGCTGGGACAAAAGGCATCCACGACTACAGTGATGGGGGCAGAACAGTGCTCGCTGTCTGAGATGCCGCCCAAATCCGAAGCCAGTATAGGCACAGTAGTAACCCGAGGATGACTCTGTAGTAGTCATCTGTGAATGCTAGTCAGAGGTTTTTCCCTCATGACATGCCATCTGTTGGGACTTGGAGTTTTACAAGGGGTTCCTTGCTGAAGCTGAAGGCTTTTTGACTAATCAAATAGGAAAATACCTTAGTAAAAATAACTACCTCAACCTGTATTTGTGCCTTGGCTTGACTGCACTTAGTAGATTCTTTTCCAAGAGCAATGCTCAAAGAGGGTACCCAAAGAGAGGAGGACCAAGCAGGGAAATGCAGGAAGTAGGTACAGAAAAACTGGCTTCTGCTGATTCTGCCTATATCATCACTTGGTTTAAGACCAGGCCTGTTCAGAATTTTACCTAAATTCAGAAATTTTAGGCTGTGGGCTTGAATTCTTTTGCATGCAGTATCATTAGGAACTTCCAGGGCACAGGTGAAATATAAACGGAGATTTGGGGACTTTTGCTTCACATCTGGAGAGCAGATCCATTTGTCAGTGGCAGGAATGTAGGTTTCTTGGTTTGAGCCTAAATGAGAATGCTTCCGGGAACTTGATTTTCTCATTAAACAATCATCTGCTTCTTTCATACAGTTTGTCTTTTGGAGGCCACAGAGTCACCGATGGTGTAAAAAAATGAATATCTGGTGATTTGCAGGATCACGACACAATTAATAAAAGCTACCATCTAAGGCTGGGCACGGTGGCTCACGCCCGTAATCCTAGCACTCTGGGAGGCCAAGGCTCAAGGTCAGGAGTTCAAAACCAGCCTGAGCAAGAGCGAGACCCTGTCTCTACTAAAAACAGAAAGAAATTAATTGGCCAACTAAAAAAAAAAAAAAAATATATATATATATATATATATTAGCCGGGCATGGTGGTGCGTGCCTGTAGTCCTAGCTACTCGGAAGGCTGAGGCAGGAGGATCACTTGAGCCCAGGAGTCTGAGATTGCTGTGAGCGAGGCTGATGCCATGACACTCTAGCCAGGGCAACAGAGTAAAACTCTGTCTCAAAAAAAAAAAAAAAAAAAAAAAAAAGCTACCATCTAAATTTTAGGCTGTGGAAGCCAAAGAAACTGACAGGTCAGTAGCTTGAATTCAAAATGTGTCTTGAACGATCATCTGACAATGAACAAATTGAAAACTCTCCTGTCACTCATCAGAGGCTGCGGGAGATTCATCTGCTGTGTTTGAGGACATCGTTCCTGGGCACTCAGCCCCGTCCGAACCCGCTGGCACCTAGCACATGTGCCATCAATAAATCATTCTTAGCTTGCTGACCTGAAGCCATCAGTGGGCAGCAGTGCACCCCCCAGCCCAGAGTAAAATGCTCTCGTGCATTTTTAATGCCATCCCCAAGACTCTGTGTCAAGTTTCCACAAAGTTTGCCAGAGGAATTAGCTGCCTCTTTTTTAACAGGCAATTCCAAGAGGTCAGAATATAAACAAAATTTGAAAACAGTTTTTAAAATTTTTTTTTTTTAAAAATCACTTGATCCAACATACTGCGTCTTATATTTTCAGAAAAGATTGGCTTATATAATTTTACCACCTGGCACGGCATATTGAAATGTACTTGATGGAACACAATAACAACCAAGTTATTATTATTTGTCTTCCTTCCTTCCCTTCCTTCCTCTGGCCATGTGGGAACTGCCAGCCCCAGGGGAACGTGACTCACCCTGGACTGACTCGGAGCAAGGGTGACTTCGTGAGACACAGAGTGAGGGCAGAGTTCCTGGCCTGTTCTCCGTGACGCCGGGTACCAAGACACCACTGACCTTCTAAGCAGCAAGATGATCTACCCTGTCAAGGCTCTCGACTTTGAGAGCTTTCGTGGAGCCTTTGGATCTATGGTTCCCCATTTATTAAAAAAGACACTTGAATAGAAAGCACTAAGCCAGATAAAAATTTATTTAATCATTATTCAAATTCAAGCTAATTTTATCTTGTTTTTTATTTAAAAAATCCACTTTTTAAATTTAGTAAATAATTACAAATTGTGAGTCTTACAAATATAGAGAGGAATACAGAAGAAAACAATGACAATCACTATGCAAATATAACCCCTGTTAACAATTCGGTATATTCCTTCCCTATTTGTGTTCTACACAATGTTTATTGATTTATATCTTACAAAATTCAGATTATTTTGTATTACTGACTGGTATTTACCAACATACAGCTATCTTCCACATCGTATTTGTCTCTCCTATGAAATACTATTCATAAAATTTCTAGCACCTCCTCGTCATTGGGTGCACTGGATAAATGATGCACAAGTATTTGAATGTAAGTATTTGGTGTTATCTTTCCAATACAAGCTTCAACAATCACCTTCACTGTGTAAAGGCAGGTGTAGTCACTCTGGGTTGGGTGAGTGGGAGTGGGGGGCGGGGGGCTGAGCAGAGGGTGCCAGAGTTACTCTGTGATCACCTGAACCATTCTCTCCACTAGGACTTCAAGGGAACCTCAGTTTGTACTGAAAGTAAAGCGACAAAGTGGAGCAGATTCCAGAGATGAATCTTGCCTCACTTACTGCTGGGGGTACTAATTCCCTTAACTGTGATTTTTCCTCTTGGGGCTTTAGTTCCACTGTGCAATGAGGCAATTTCTAAATCTCCTTTCAACTCTGATAGCCTCTAATGCTATTTTGTTTGCTTCATTTAAAGACTTCCCTTGTAAAAGTAGAATTGCCAGCAAGACGAGCTCATAAATTCTACCTCAATGGAAACTAAAGAAACACAATGAAGTGGCAACATGATTTCCCCCAAACGACCAGTGACCCTTGACTAAGAGTGGAAGGAGACTGGAAGAAGGTCCAAAGCTTCATTAATGCCTAATCACCTGGTGTTGCATGCTGTCAGATTAGACATTTTACTTAACTTAGCAGAAGTCTGTATAGTCAATTCAGTGTGGTCACTTAAGAGACCCCATTGCTCACCTGACACTTGTTTTTTACTTTCAGTTGGGTGCATATCCCATGCTGATTTTGATAAAGGCCGTTTGAAACAGAGTCTGTTTCCATTTAGAGTAGTTTTATCATCCTTCTGTTAGTAACAGTTACTTCCTCAAGTAGAAGCAGGTGGCAGCCAAGTCGAACACACAGGAGGTATTCGTTCCTAAAGGACATGCACAGAGGCCAGCAGGGAGTCACCAATCCTCACCGCATGCCCGGAGGACATGTGGCACCCACGATGGTTCACCCTTCATTTATTTGATTGCTTAATAATCTTGACAGAAACAATCTGTGTCTATTGATCTGGTTAGTAGAGGAAGAAGCTTGGAACCCTCTGACCTAACCCAAGTAAGATTTATTGTGACATTCATAAAATTCAAAATCTAGGACCCTCTCTTGCACTGGTCTCTTCTCAGGCTCAGAAAGGGACCTACCATAGTATTCACATAGTGATCATTTGTTTTTATAAAATAAAATGACCTTATGTTTTTGCAAACATAAGATACTAGAGCCGCAGTGGGTTAAGACCAATATCTCTTTTCATTGCAGCTTCTCCTCTGTTACACCTCCTCTAGCATTGGGTGGTAAGGGAGCTGCTCTGGCATTTGGGGTATTTCCCTAAGAGGCAAGTTAAATTAAGGATATATTTAGTCTGGGTTTAGTGAGATATATTTGTGTGATCCTAAGTCATTTCTGGTCATAGTTATTTTATTGTTAACTGTTCTGGTGAAGAACTGGCTTCTAGTAATACTCTTGACACCGACTGTGGTTACTCAGCCCAGGTCATGTGCAACGTCACTGGTCTTATTGCAATACAGATGTGTCCTATCAGAACTAGGTGAGTAATGGGGGAGATTAAGGTGGAAAATATACAGAGCTCAAAGCTAGTTGTGGGAAGTTCTCCCAGTTATCAGATATGTGAGATTGCAAACAGAGAACCTAGTTCTCACCAATGCCTAGTCAAAATAGAAGTTCTTTCCTGTCAGGAATATATTCAGTAATGAAGCATATACAATAATAAATGCACCCTGCATTTTCAAAGGAAAGTTCCCAAAATAGACTTTTATGTATTTGCATACAAACCTGGAGTAGTTCTAGAAATAGTTGCATTTTTTACATCCCAACTATCAATACTAAAATCAAAATTTTGATCCATCATGCTAGTGGAGGAATTATATTATGTTTCTTTTTTCCCATAAATAAGGATATTACAGAATCTTTGGCAAATGAAGAGGCAATCAAAGTGCATGGAGTCAAAACAAAAATCCGAGAAAAAACAGTACTGTAGATGTATGTTAAGCACTTAAATTAAAAAATATTAAGTTACTTTTCTGAATTTTTTGATGTCTGTGGTATTTGACAAAGTTTTATAAGTTTGCAATTGGTTTTTATTTCTTTTCTTATTCTAAATAAATGTTTGAGTCTGTATCTAATTTTATATTTATAATTTTGTGCACGTTTGATGAGGAGGCCTCCTCTGCCCCTGCTCCTAACCCATACTTGGCGTGGGAATATTTCCAGGCCTGACTCTTCTCCATCCTCCCAACTTCAAACGCTCTCTCTGCCTGCTCCTAGGCCTCACATACAGCTTGCATCTTTCTTCCTAGCCTCTTTGCCTGGTCCAAATCCCACCTTGGTGGCCTGCTCTGCTCCACCAAGCAGAGCTCCACCCCACCCTTGCTCAACCCCAGCTCCTGAATCCCAAGCTCTGGTCAGAGCCCCCGACTTCCTCCCTGCCTAGGAGGGGAGTTCAGGCTGGCAGCCCAGACAGTTTGGAACAATTTAACCAATAAGATGTTGGCAATTTGATCAGGTGCCATGTGTCTCCAAGGGGAAGACTTGGCAGAGAGCCTGACGTGTCAAGCCAGTCGCATGAACCACGGTGGCTCAGCATGGGAACGCAGGATCCAGGTGACAGCAAGGCAGGGAAAATGGACTCTTCTTGGTTGGCAAGTGATGCTAAAGGTCAGATGAAATCCAATTTGAGAATGCAAATTTGAGAATTTAAGCACCAGAGTGGTCCCAGGCAAAGGAGGAAAACAAAGGAGCTTGCTGTTCCAAAGCACTTTCCTAAAGGCCTCCTGTTTGAATATTCCTTGTAACTCCTGGGATAAGGCAGATTTGGGAAAGATAAGAGACCAATTACACTAATGCTGTTTTGCTTTGCAAATGAAGGTTGAGAAGAGCAAGCGACTCAGGGGCTGTTCCACAGGAAAATGTTGACGAAGTAACACTAGACCATCTCATCACTATCATCTTTGGTGTTCTTTCTGGAAAGGTGGATTGTTTTCATGCTTTAAATATGTTTTTAACCTATGTCCAAGCATAACATCTCCCAAGGTTTTGTGAAAGCAGCTGGTAGGTGTGCTGGAGAAACAGATGTTACAAGTGCTCAAAAGTACCCCTGTGGCCTGTGGCTCTTACCCATGCTTCTACAGAACTTAATCCACCTCCCTATCTTTCTTCCTTTCTTCCTTCCCTCCCTCCCTTTCTTTCTTCCTTCCTTCCCTTCCTTTCCCTTCCTTTCCCTTCCCTTCCCTTCCCTTCCCTTCCCTTCCCTTCCCTTCCCTTCCCCTTCCTTCCTTCCTTCCTTCCTTCCTTCCTTCCTTCCTTCCTCCCTTCCTCTCTCCCTTTCTCCCCCCTCTCTCTCTTTTTTTTCCTCATTTCTAGCAGACAGGGGAAGTTGGGCAACACAGGAGACAATGAGAGTGGCTACCCACTGAATTGCCTCCAGGGAGGAGTTGAAATGCACTCACATATCAAGCAGAATAACACATAGCTAAACATAGGGGCTTTGGAGACCAACAGACCCAGGTATGAGCCCCAGTTTCAATATAGCCTTCAGATCCAAGCAAGAGCCATCAGCCTGGCTGTCGGACAAAACTTACGTCAACAAATGACAAAACACTGGGTTGGATAAATTGTCTTAGGGACAAAAATATGGATGTCATATAGACTAAAATTTTCACTTCTTTGTCATTAGCTTTTGACAGGCTGTGCAAATAGCCTCAGGCAGAAAGCTTAGGATCTGTCAATTCTGATGTTTCATATGTTATAGTCACTATGTCCAACATGGGAAATGCTGAGTTAAATAATATTCAAGGCTTTTTGACTGATCCCTCTGCTCCTTTTATAGACTAATATGCACTGTGAATCTGCAAGAGAAGGAAGAAGTAGGGAATGTCTCTCAAATTTCCTTTGGTGTAGGATCCACTTTTTTGTGGAGTATCTCAAAGGACTTGTGCTCTATAAGAAATACCTTCAGAAACACTCGCTGGCCTTGGAGGTCCCACCATGCCTACTGACCATACATAACCTCAACAGCAAACCATTTAAGAGCCACATGGATGTCACTGGGCTGTTTATTCAGCTGCCCATTGATCCCTCCCCATGTTCCTCTGGGTCTTTGTGGGTCCCTGGGGCCACACCCTTATGAACAGCCACAGAGTTAATCTACTCGGGTGAAAGTAACCAACCACAGTTGTGGACAGAGCGCTGTATATGGTATCCCAGCCCCCGACGCCGTTAATGCCCTGTGCTCTGGTTTGGTTATTTGGTTAAATCGAATTTTCCAACAGAAATAATTTAAAAAAGGAGGCTTTTAAAAAGATCTTTTAAGAAATGGAAACCAACACCATATACCAGTTGTCCCAACACAAAATAAACTTGGCATCCTGCGATGTTCAAACACATCATTTCATTATTACTCCTGCTAATGGGAGATGGTGCCAGCTAATTGCCAAGATTGAATCATCCCATCTTAGGGCAGAGTTGCTAACACATGCCAAACCAATTTTCTGCTCTATAAACTTGAGAAATTAAAACACTAATAGATGCACTGGCCTTCCAAACACAGGGATATTATTTCAATGCCAAAGAAAAATTGTTGCCAGGGAAATGGGTGTTTTCCCTTCTGCTTCTTTGCCACAAAAGGACTATATGGGCTCTGAGGCACTTTGGAGATGGCTTCGGTGGCAACAGATACGTTTCAGGCAGAACTGACCCTACTGGTCCCCTTTTTTCTTAGAGATTTTAAGATCAAGAAACTCCTTGACATTTACAACAGATTTTTCCACTGGTATCTGCGGTAGATACCGCAAAGTGTTCTAAAGATAATAAAAGTAAGAAATAAGAAATGAGTAACAGCTTTAAAAAGTCACACATATATGTGCGTATATAAAAAATAAAAAGTATATATGTATATGTGTGTGTATGTATGTGGATATGTGTGTGTATATACACATAGACATATATATGTATATAAAATCTCCTCCCTAAGGAATATTTGAAGTGAAAAGGAAGAATTTCTGAAAATGGAAAATACCAAGTACAAAAAGATTTTTCTGTCTCCCTCAGGCATCAACAATGGCCCCTTTCTCTGAACTCCTAGAACACTCAACTGAACAACCCAGTCTTGAATCCTCAACTCTCCTCTAGTGTTTGCCGTTACTCTTTCCTCTCTAGCACTTTTCAGCTCCTTCAGGGTAGAAATTGGGCTCCCACCTGTGTATGCCCAGCCCCGGGGCAGTGATAAACCAGCCTTGGTAAATGTTTGTTGGGTTGGGTTCTGTTGCCCAGGAATTTAGGGACCTGCTTGCTACTTTCGCCTCTGCCATCATTGCAGCATGATTGGGGGCAAGTTATTTAACCTTTCTGGGCCAGTTTCTACAAGCCTAAGACAAGCAAGTCGGATCAAATGATATCTAAGGTCCTTTCCAGGACCTCTGAGTCTAAAGATCTCTGAGTCTCTGTTTCTCTAGCTCGAGGTCTTCACTTGCAAAGTGAGGATAAAGTCCTGATTAAGCTCCGGGTGCAAACTGTACACATGATTAAGTTTCTGTTTTTTCCCTTCCCTGTGTTCTTCCCTGTGCTTCTGCAGTTTGGGCCATCTCTAAAGGCAGGATGACCAGGCAACCAGCCACATGGTTTGTTTAGAGATTGCTCATGTGTCTTCCCTTTCACGTTCTAACTCCTGGGACATGGTAACTGAATTTCACAACAATTCCTTGTATTTGTTTAAGTGCTTTACCTTATATAAAATGCCATCTCATATATTTTATCTTTCGATGCTCACAACTACCTTATAAAATAGAAAAAGCAGATATTATTTGATATCACAGATATGGAAATTGGGGCACAAAGAAGTTAATTTGTCCAATGGCACCCAGCAGGGATGCTAGTCTGAGTTCAGCCTGAGTGTTCTTCCCACTGCACTGACTGAATGAAGGCATCATCTCCGCCAGGTAAGTGTGTTACTTGGGTAGGGTGGTGGTGGTATTCAGGACCCGTTGACTCAGCCTTCGTTTGCACATGCATTCAGTAAACATTGCCAATGTCTACTGTTTTGTAGTCCTGGTGCTAGCATAATACCAATAAATTAATCCATTATTTTCTACTGTGTATTTCTTGGAACACAAGCATGATGAGATTTTTCTTGTGGTCGAATAATTGGGAAATTCTCCATACCACACCCTCTCTTTGAGATTTGCAGTACTTATTTGCAAACTGAAGGTGCTGAGAAGTCCTGCAGTAAAAAGCCCTGTTTAAACACTTTAAGTTCACCAGTTCTCAAACTGTATTTAGAGTGCTTTATTCATGCACAAATAGTTGAAAGGTTACTGTCTGAAGATTCTCCTGAGATCCTGGTGAAATAAGAGTGTAGAAACATAAAAATGAATAATCTCGCAACGGTTAGGAAAATGAAACAGTGTCAGCAATGGACAAGAGATTTAGACAAACTTCTGGAAGAGAGAAGCCAGCTAGGAGCATGTTGACAGATGATAACAGAAAACAGAAAACACAATAGTTCAGAATAAACCCCCAGGGGGCTGCAGAGGAAGTGGGGGCCAAGTTCTCTGCCAGGACCCTAGAGAAGCTGTCAGCTTGGACTTGGCCCACCCTACAGTGGGCAGAGGGTGCAAGAAGGGGCTCCAATAGAGGGGCTCATGAAATTCTATCTTAGAGCAACTGGGCCAGACAACAGCCGACTCCTACCTCCCAGCTCTGTGCAGAACACTGGGAGCCTTTTACCTCCAGGCTTTAAATGGAAGGTTCATTCTGCAGGAAGCCATCCGAGGGTGTGGGGAGAGCTGAAGTTCCCAGCGTGGGTATGGCAGTGCCAGGGTAAAGCCTTTCTTCCTTCTGGTGTCTGGAGAGCCACTCCCCCAATCTCACCCCAAGGAAAGGACGGTTGACTTGGCCTCCCCTGTCTCTCTGCCCTTATGATGTAGTACAGGAAGCTTTGAAAGAAGAACAGTCAGAGCATAAGATCAGAGTTAGTAAAAATTAAGACTGTATCTGCTAAAAGTGAAACATTTAATAGAAGAGCTGGCAAAGAAAATCTCTAAGACCATCAAGCAAAAAACAAACAAACAAACAAAAAAAACACACACACACACACACACAAAAACCAAAGAGAAAATATGAAAGCAATGACAAGAGACGGAGGCCAAGTACAGAAAGGCCAACCTCCGACTGTAATAGGTATTACGATCAGAGACAGTAGAGGGCCCAGCCTGGTGCACATACACGCTCAGCACAACCATTCATGTGCCAGGCCCCAACAGGCAACATCCTGCCCCTTGCAGCTGGCCAGCGTGCCGGGAGAGCAGACAGACAGCCAACAGCGAAGTGCAACACCAGTGCTATGAAGAAAACAGGAGGAACAGGAAAGAGAGCAACTGGAAGTGCTGTCTCAGATGGTGAGGAAGTGACACCCATGCAGAGACACTGAATGACGGGAGGAATTGAGCTCTGCTCAGTCAACATTTGCTAAATGAATAAAGGAACGAAAATACATAGACGGAAGAGTGACATGCTGCTGGGTAAGGCGCAACCTCACTTTGCTCATCTCTACGCTGAGAAGTTCCCCTAGATGATTTCCGAGGCTGTCATCACTTAGAAAGTGGCCTTCCCTTCCACCCAGTACATTCATTTTAATCGTTGAGGTCTGCATCGGTGATTTCCGGAAACTCATCATGTCCCCTAATGTGTTGGAAAACACCAGGCACTGCTTTATCACAATCTGTGTTTCTTTTCTCAGCAAACTGTTCTCCCCCAGCTTTCCTGGGAGCTGGGTTTTTATACTGTGGCTATTTTTAGCTGTTGTCCTCGCAGTGGCTGCTGGGACCAGCTGCCTCAGGAGGCTGACGAGAACTTTACCCTGGGAGAGGCATTCCAGTCCGTGATCTCGCCCTGAAGAGCTCTCTAGTTGCGACTTGACAGTTTACAGCCTCTGAGCACCAGATTCCACCTCGTGAAGCGTAAGGTCAGGTAGCTTTGCTGCATACTCAGCAGTTAGCAAGAAACGGTCCAAAGTTGGTCCAAAATTGGTCAGTGGATCATTTATTTGGTCAGTTCCCACTCAAAGCCTTTGACTGAGATGAAGAAGACTGTTTTGCTTTGGGTTTGATGGTTGGAAAGTCCTAGTTGGGGGTAGGTAGGGGGAATGACACCGCTCGTACTGATTTTTCACAAAAGCATCCCAGAACTGCACGTTCCTTTGTTACCAGTCGAGCTAGGGACCAACTGGCATTCAGGAAAGCAACCAGAAAGGTCTGGTTGGGAGGTTCCAGCAGGTATTTAATCTGCCAGCACTTTCACTTCCCTCTCTGCTCCAAGACAGTACGAGTGACAATGGCTGTAAAGCTCACCCCTGCCAACATCACCTTCCCAAAGCACACGCTTCTGACCTTGAAACTTCCTGGTCACAAACCCTCAGATGCTCCTCGCCATACACCAAACACACTCTAGAAGTCTTAGCTGCTGTTCAAAGGTCTTCTGTGGTCCAGGCCCATCCCCAGGTGTAATTTTATTTCTCCCACACCCTCACTTCCAGCCCCCTTGTGCTCCATCCAAACCGTATTATTGAAAGTCCCCTATAAGTGTGTGGTATTTTCCCATCTCCATGCCTTTTATGGACTGGATGTTCGTTCCCCCCCCAATTTCATATGTTGAAGCCCTCACCCCCAGTTGTGGCTCCATTTGAAGATGAGGCCTTTAAGGGCGTGATTACGGTTAAATGAAGTCGTGAAGGGTAGGGCCCTGATCTGAGAGGTTTATTGTCCTTAAAAGAAGAGATGCCCGAGAGCTCGCTCTTTCTTTTCCATGTGAGGACAGAGCAAGAAGGCGGCTGCCGTCTGCAAGCCAGATGAGAGCTCTCTCTCAGCAGAACTCGACCATCCTGGCACCTTGATCAGGTGCTCTTGATCAGGAACTCTCAGCCAGAACTGTGAGAAATAAATTTCTGTTGTTTAAGCCACCTAGTCTGTGACACTTGGTATGGCAGCCTGAGCTGACTAGTACAATGCCCGGGCACGTGCAGTCTCCGCCCCCAAAGAGTCATTTTCACCATTTCCATTGGACCAAATTCTTCAAAGAATTGTTCCATTTTCTGTAAATTGTTCTCAGCCAAGAATAATATCTTCATCTTCTAAATTCCTAAAGAACATTGTGAGTACTTTTATTTTGAAATTTTTCACTTTTTGGTTTAGTAACAGTTACTTGTATGATAAATACAAAGTCTTTCCTAGTGAGCTGAAGGCCCTTGAAGGCAGGGACAGTGTCTAGTTCATTTCTGTGTCTCCTATAACCATCTAGCACAGCCCCTGACCGTGTAAATGGCAGGTGTCCTTTCTCAAGTGCCCCTCTGTGCTGGGCATGTGTGCAACGCTTTGTATGCTCAGTTGGAATCCTCACCATCCCCTTAAAAGGAAGGTATTTTTATCCTTAATTAAAAAATGGTGAAACTTGCTGTATGGCGCCCCCTACAGGAAGTACCTGGAATAGTCAAATTCTTAGAGACAGAAAGCAGAATGGTGGCTGCCAGGCGCTGCAGAAGAGGCAATAGGGAGTTACTGTGTAATAGGTACAGCCGTTCAGTTTTGCAAAACAGGAATTCTGTGGGTGTATGGCAGTGATAGTAGCACAACGATGTGAATGTGTTTAACACCACTGGCCTGTACGTTTAAAAATGGTTCAGATGTTAAATTTTATGTTATGTGTATTTTTATTACAATATAAAAATGGCAAGACTGAGGCAGAGAGAAGTAAAGTAATTTGGCTAAGAACATCAGACTAGAAAGGGATAGTGCTTGGATTTGAGCCCTGTCTGCCCACTCTTTTTATTTGGTCTTGTTTTGGTAGGTCTTCTTTCCCTAGTGCGTAAATGTTGGTGTTCCTCCGGGCTCCATCCTTAGCCCTCTTGAATTCTGGTTCCGAATTAGGAAAAGGTGCCCCTTTGGACAAACAATGTAGAATGAAGTTCCCCTCCCCGCAGAGGCAGCCCCACAGGCACTTGGCTTCTTGGGTGGACTTGGCCGGATGCCAGCACCACTCCCCCCTTAGCCAAGTGCCCTTGTGTGTGGTGCAACCTACCCAGTTAGTGGTGTGTGGAGCAGCTTGTCCCAGCTCATGACGGCCAACTGTGCACATCTTCCCAGCTCCCTGCTCAGTGATGCCACATGGGTAGCTTGAAATCAGCTCTGGCGGGAATATTTATACTACAGAAATCAGCAAATGCTAAAAACCAGAGTCCCCCCACACCACAGAGCCCAGTAAATGTTAATCATTTACAGGTGTACCACTGAATGTCAATGTGCACAATGTACACAAAAGCTTTATTTGGGGTGTCTACTGTCTTCTGCAATGACCCTGTTTACATCAATGATGGTGGCTATTGTAATATCTCTCCATGCCAATGAGATCTCTATATCTAATCTCATCCCTCATTATAATTCCACACTCATATGTCTGCCTGCCTGCTTTCTGTCTCTACAGGGCAAATCAACATATTAATATCATCATATTAATATATGGTCCAAGGACACAATGAAATGTTGAAACCCTCTCCCTTGCAGAAAGGATCAACCTACTCCTCCCTAATTTATGGTGTCTCAATCCACATGGTCTTCCACATCCACCTGGGTACCACGTCTTAAAAGTTCTACCTCCTAAATGGTTTCCAAAATCATCCTCACTGCATTTTTTTCACTGCTCCGTGTGTTAGTTCCAACTCTCACCACCCGTCCCCCGTGGTATTATGCTGCGTGCCTTCATCTCAGCCTGCGCACCCTCTCGCTGCTTCCCTTCTTCTCTTTGCGCCAGAGTCGCCTTCGTGTGTAAATGCAATCGAGTCACTGGTCTGCTTAACTTTTGATGACTTCCCTTCACCTACATGGTAAAATTCAGACTCCTTAGTCTGGCACGCAGAACGTTGCGCAGCAGGGTGCCAAACTTGGTTCTCAGTCTCATCAACTCATCGCTCCCTCCACTTTGTGAACGACTTGCTGATCTCAGATACCCTTGGATTATCTCTGCTGTCCAGTTTGCCTTCCCATCCCCTGTTCCATTTGAATTTCCACACGACCTTTACGACCCAACACGCATGTCGAGCTGTAAAATCATCCTGGGCTTTCTCCTGCCCTCTGAAAGATCAATTGCTTCTTCTTCCATACATTGTCACTTTGTATGGCCGTGGTGTGTGTGTGTGTGTGTGTGTGTGTGTGTGTGAATGTGTGTGGCAGGGTCTGGGTGTCCCTCTTCCCACTTATATTGATAATATTTGCAAGATTCTTGTTCATTTTTATAATTTCAATATATAGCAGAATACTAATAGCACATAGCAGATACTAATTTTAATTATCTGGAAACACAAAGTTGAAATTAAAATAAAATGATTTTTGCTCTTAGTAAGAAAACTTAGATGGAAATTTTCATCTCCTGAGCATATGTCGTGCATCAGTGACCTAGTTAAGCACTTCACTCTTCCTAACACGTGCCTGTGGTGTATATCATACCATATTCTACCAATAGAGGTATTATCAATCAGAGATAGTAAGGAATTTCCTCCAAGGTTAAAGAGTTAGTAAATGGTAAATCTGAGATTTGGACTCAGTTGTAATTCCAAAGATCAGGTATATGATTCAGTTCAACAAGGAAAACCTTTGTGCGAACAGATAACTAACTTAATGTACGGGGGCAAAGTGCCATGTGCACAGTCTGGAGGGAGCCACTGAGTCTGGGGGAATGGGGACCAAAGGCCTTCACAGTGGAGGTGAACTTGTGCCCTGTGGCAGAGACTGCAGAGGGGCTCACTCACAACCTCTCCAAACTTTCCTGGTGTGGCTTCTTGCACTATAGAGGCTGAATAGTGAAAAAAAAATCCCAGACTCCCCCAAAGCTAGAGTCTATATGTCCCAGTTTCCACCAAGCAAATGTATTAAGCGTGAGAACTGGTTGGCAGGAGTGAGCAACATGCAGCAGCCACGTGTATGGGATATGCAATCTTACAGAAAGCACCTTGGCAGAGGAGTTTGATTCTCCAGGGTGCAGCTCTGATGGTAGGTCTAGTGCCCAGTCCCTAGTGTCATAAATGCCAATAGCAGAACACTGTGAGGTTTCCTCGAGGACGATCCCCAAAGTGTGGTTGAGTGTTTCTCCAGGCTGCTTTGTTCTTGGATATATAGCACTTAAGCTTGGTTTCTGGCCCTCCCGGAAACCCTTGAGCTTCCTAAGGCTCTATAATAAATCTCTTTCTGCTTAAATTTACTAGAGTGGATTCTCATATCTGCCTCTAAGACCCCACACCAATACAAACACCATCACAGAGAATGAAGAGCTTGCCCCCACCCTCCCGGAGAGATTATTACACAAGTGTGTAGCCTGCCTTAGCAAGTTCAAGAACAAGGCCAAATTGCATGTTAATTAGGAATCCGCATGTATGCATTAGGGTTTGAAAGAGATACATAGTCACGCCATTGATATTGTTTTGCTTTATTTTTATATTTAAATTTATTTGGAAGGCCTGGTGTTGTTGCTGTCAGCAGAACCAGTTCAGACTGGGGGAAGTCTTGCCTCCTTGATGTGAAATTAGCCTGGAGAATTGAGTATCAGAGGTAGAGGTCGTTCTCAGAGAGAGTCATGATAAATCTAACCTGTTGGGATATTCAAGTGAGCTCCCTCCACATGCCAGAAATTGCGCCAGATAATTCTACTGTAACCTTCCAAGCAAGTCTGTGAATTGGGCGTATTTTAGATGAGGAAAATGAGGCTACAGGAGGTTAAGACATCGCTCAGGTTTGCCTGGCTTGTGTGAGACTAGACCCTTGGGTTTGACTCAGCGCCCAAGTGCCCTTCCACGCTGCCAGTGTGCCTCCCGCAGGGGGTGAGGAAGTGGAAGTGGAATGATCCTCCCTCTTACACTAAAAGCAGAAGGTCAATGGGTAGAAAAGCATCAGCAACGTAGAAGAGGAAGGCAGACGATGGGAGAGGCCAGGCAATTTGTTGCCCGAGCAAAAGCACTTTCCTTTGTTCTTCCTTAACATAACCTTTCCCTGTTCAGGTGTCCCTGTTTATCTCTGGGAGGATGGGTCCAGCCCCTGTCCTAAGGTGTGGCCCGTTTTCACGGTGACAGGTGAGGAGGGCTTGCTGCACACCACATTGTGACATCTGCTGACTTCACCCAGAACAGCCAGTCTCTGGAACTCTCATGCACAGGAACATAAAACCTTGTTTTTTAAGCCCTTGTCGGACTTCCTGTAAAGAGCAGCTCAAAGCACTTCTCACTGATACAGCGGAGTTAAAATTCATGGGAAATATTAAGAATTAAGAAATTAACAGGAGCCCATCGTGAAGCCGAGGTTTGGAAGCCTCCTGTTCCTCCTTCATCTCAAGCTGTAAAAACCACGGAGACCTTGGGCAAACCCATCACCTCGGTGCCACATCCTAGGCAACATGCCCTCCTGCGTCATGGCAGGGCACAGCCCGATCACAGCTGGGAGTGAGAACTCTTCTTGCCAATCACGATGCAGGCTGAGTTCAATGCTTTTGCAAGAGGTCCTGTTTCCTAAGATTGTAAGGAGAGCGCCATGCTTCACAGGGCCCTTTCCCCTAGGAGAACCAGAGAAATACCAGGCTGGTCATTAACTCTATGCCAGCAAGGGCTGTGCCTGACCTGTTGACCGCCACTTGGCACTCAGCCAGGCAGGGAGGGGACACGCACTGGACGTCGGTTGAATGGAGTGGAATTGAAATACTTTCCCCTCCAGGAGCCAGTGGGAATGAAGCATCACTAGCCCATTTTGCAAGGGGAAGTCAGTTTAATTTGGGAATTATAAACAGCTATAAGTTTCCATGCACTGCTCAGCATCTGGCCGGGTGTACAAGGGTGAGCAAGACCCAGTCTTTGCCGTCAAAGAGCTTGGAGTCGGATAGGGAAGACCACCGACATGATGGAGAGGTCTTTCTAAACCAAATAGCTCCTCTGGTATAATTTAAGTGTGGTCCTGGGAAACAGAGTAAGTGTCTTTCAGCCTCAGAGTTGGTGATTAAGTGGATCCTGCCCAGGGCTCTGATGACATGAGTATTTTGATAAGAAGAGCTGAAGCAGCCACTGGGGAAATTATGCAAGAAGTTGGTTTGACCTAAATAGGGTGTATTTAGTTATCAAAAAAAAATTTAAAAATTAGGAAAATCAAACTGACACTTATGGAAAGTTTAAGTAAATACAAATTATTGATGCTACTATTAAAAGAATGGATATTCGATGTAAATATGAGTAAAAACAAGCTCTGTGAAAAAAGAATGGGATGGGGAGGGTGCCAATAGTTACGTGGTGCTTCTTTTGTGTTTATGACTTTTATATTTATAAACTCCTTTAACCCTCACAGCAACCCAGGGCATGGTTCAATAGACTGATCAAGATCACATACATAATAACTAATAAAAACCGGGTTTGAGCTCACACACTCTTGCCCCGCAGTCTATGCTTTAATCCACTATGCTAAACTGTCTCTCAAAGCAACACAGGACCGGGAAGGACAATGTATTGCTAAGGCCTGGAATCTCCTCCCTGATCCTACCTGCCACCGTGGTGCCTGCATTTTTTTTTTCAGAGTTTAAGGTCTGCCTCCTCCATGAAGCCTTCCTTGATATCCAGTCCTCCTTCCTCTCTGCATGCCTTTGGTGCTTATTCGGTACTGTCAATCATATGCTGCAGATCCTGATTCTCCCAGAACTCTAGTATTAATTTCCAAACGCTTCATAGTGTTAATCCTTCCTCCTGACCCAGTTGGTCAGAGCCTCACAGAAAGGGCCCCCATCTTAGACTTTTTTTTAATCACTCACAATATCTGACATGAGGTGCAGAGTGCAGGCTCAATAAAGATTTATCAGCCTATTGATTCGAGATGTATTAAAGGGATACATAGGAAAGAATAGGCAATTGACCAGAGGCTCATTCTTGCAGCTATAAAATTTTTATTATGGAATAAGAACTCCCCATACTCACAAGAGAATTGCTCAACCTTCACTCTTACATTTTCTTAATAGTTTTAACCTCCTCCCCCACCCCCTGCCTGCTTTCACGCGATAAGTGGTTGTGATGGAGGAGACAGGGTGGGGCAGGGTGAAGGATCCTGGTCTCTGTGTCTGGGTTCCAGGCTTAATGCTGCATTTGGCCCTAATGGCTGGGGTGGGGAGGTGGAAGGACATCTTTAATCCTCAAAGTTCCTGCAGCTTGATGAGTCCTCCTAGCCACAGAGAGACTCTCAGTGGGCCTGGGCATGGTCAACAGATAGTGACAGTTTTATTGAGCAAGGGCTGATTATTAGTTGTAGAGCTTTGCCTACATAATTATCATTTCAGACCAATGGGTTCATACAAGCTTGTATCACAGATACTGTTTATCGATGTGAATTCTTTTCTCCAGTGGTTTCTTTATTTTGTGGGCACGAACACTCTTCTGCCTCACTAAACAGAAGAATGTTCATGCCTACTTTTCTTTTCAGACAAGGATAAAGGCCCAGAGAAGGGCCTGTGACCACCTAACTGATTGGTCTTCGAGCCAGATCTCGACCCATGTCACCCTCCACTAGCACTGCCCAATAGAACCTTCTGTGATGACAGCAATGTTCCATAGCTGCGCTTTCCGACGCAGCAGCCATTTGCCACATGAGATCGTGGAGCACTTGAAATGGGGCTAGGGTGACTGAGCAACTGCATTGTAAATTTTATGTGATTGTAATCAATTTAAAATTAAAGAGCCACACGTGGCTAATGGCTACCATTTTGAGTAGCGCAATTCTAGAAGAACCAAGCCGGTTTATAGAGAGCTGCTATTGTAAATATAAAAAGACTGCCCACCACGTTCTTTCCTTTCTTGCCGCCACAGAAGAACATAACAAAAATATTTCTATGTGGGTGGGGGTCAACTTTTAACATAAGGCGTCCATACCAGTTATTTGTTATGTTTACCTTGCAGTTGTTATCACCGAAACCTCAGCACATCAGTCATTTCCTGAACAATGCATTCTCTTATTTATTTTGGCTGTTGCCACGTTACTGAGGCTGGTGGCTTCTGACAGGCCTGGCCCTTCTGCCGACCCACGGGCTCAGGGGAGGAGGCGAAAGGGCCCTGCTTATATAGCAGAAAAGTGGGGCGTGGCTTCAAGCCCAGTTTTCTAATCTTTGTCCTCACAAGATTGCACAAGTCACTTGGTTTCAGGGCTAAAACACGTGCTGCATGCACAGGGAAAGTCTCTCACACTTTTGAGGGAGTGTCGTTTATCTAGGCGCATAGCTGCCAGTCAGCACATTTTCCCATGGACACGTTATAACTCATACACAGATGGACTCTGAACACTTGGGGCCTGGGTGTCAGAAGGTAGCTGGAGAATGAGAGTCCACTTTGGCAGTCATAAAGTTCACTTTCTCTAGAGTTTTCCAAAGGAATTCATGGAATCACCAGAGGCTCAAACCGTAAGAGGTTAAAGGATGAGATAACACCCCACTTAGGCTTGTGTCTGTGAAGGATTAGCTAGGACATCTGCTCTCCTGTTTCTTCATTGCTGAGAACTTAAGGTACAAGGTAAAGATTTTGAAGAAGACAAAATACCTTTAAAAAAGAGTGGAATGAAGGGTCAGAAAGGACTCTTGTGCCAGAAGGCCAAAATATTTTGCGATAGCTGTCATTCTACATCGCTTTAGTGTTATTGTCATTGTATTTTAATCCAGTTAAGCTTCATGACTAAACTCCAGATTCCAATTCATACTTGAATTCAAGGGGCCAACATTCCAGATCTTAAAGTCAATTGTGACAAACATACAAGTACAGATGTCTTTTTGATATGACTTCTTTTCCTTTGGGGAGATACCCAGTAGTAGAATTGCTGGATTAAATGGTAGATCTACTTTTAGTTCTTTGAAGAATTTCCAGACTGTTTTCCATAGAGGTTGTACTAATTTACATTCCCACCAACAGTGTATAAGTGTTCCCTTTCATTGCATCTGCACCAACATCTATTGTTTTTCGACTTTTTAATAATGACCATTCTGACTGGGGTAAAGTGGTATCTCACTGTGGTTTTAATTGCATTTCTCTGATGATTAGTGATGTTGAACACTTTTTTGTATGTTTGTTCACCATTTGTATATCTTCTTCTGATGAATGTTAGTGTCATTTGCCACTTTTTTAATGGAGGTTATTTGTTTTTTTTCTTGCTTAGTTGTTTGAGTTCCTTGTAGATTCTGGATATTAGGCCTTTGTCAGATGTGTAGTTTATGAATATTTTCACAATAGCAAAGATATGGAATCAACCTAAATGTTCACCAAGTGACAAGTGTATAAAGAAAATGTAGTGTGTTTGTATACACACACACACACGCACACACACACCATGGAATACTACTCAGCCATAAAAAAGAATGAAATATTATCTTTTGCATCAGCTTGGATGGAACTGGAGGCCATTCATTATCTTAAGTAAAGTATCTCAGGAACAGAAAATCAAATACCATATGTTCTCACTTATAAGTAGGAGCTAAACTATGGGTACTCATGGTCATATACAGTGGAACAATAGACTGTAATTGAAGACTCCAAAAGTGGGAGGGTGGGAGAAGGGTTAGGGATGTACCCTATTGGGTACAATGTGCACTATTTGGGTGATGGGTACACTAAAAGCCCAAACTTTACCACTATACAATATATCTATGTAGCAAAACTGCACTTGTACCCCCTAAATATATTGAAATTTTAAAAATAAATAAAAAATAAAGTCAATTGCAACAACTGCTTCTTCTGTCTTGAGAGAGTAAGAGAAACTAGATTTGTACTTAGCAACTAGAACGTTACCAGCAGATGATATATAAAATGATGGTTTTCAGACATTGGGAATAGGCTGCATAGGACCCAAACAAAGCCTGACAGTCTCCCTGAGTTGAGCAAACAACAAAGTTTAGAGTTTGGGGAAGTCAAGGCAGTTAGAATTTGCAGATCTAAGTATAACAGAAAATGGAGTAAGAGAGTGAGAGAGTGAAAAAGCAAGCAAGAGAGAGAAAGAGGGAGAAAGAAAAAAAGGGAGAGATTGAAAAGCACTCTGGAGACCTACAGAAGGGTCCCCTTGAATCTTTGGTTAAGTCCTAATCTGCATGTACATGTGAGAAAACTACCAAGTATGGAGAAAGAACTGAAAATGAGTAGGATAAAAATCCCAGGATTTCACATAAGACTGGTAATAGTTTGTGTTTGCAGCAGGCAGAGTGGAAAGACCTCCTAGAACACAGGGCACTGGATAGAGCCCTCAGAAGGATGTTGCTTTGGTAATGGAGCCAAGTTAGCTTCAGACTAGGGCTTTTCTGGACTCACCCTTACAAGACCTCAATAGGATCAAATTTATTCCAAGTAACTTAACTGCATCCCAGAATGAGGCCCAACACTGTTTAAAGGAATACAACAAAATCCAGCATCCAACAACATAAATTTCACTAAGTCTGGCAGTCAAAATATTAGCAGAGTATGCAAATAACTTGGAAAATGCAACTCATAACCAGGGGGAAAAATCAATAGATAATATAAATCCATATATGGCTAAGATTATAAAATTAGTATATAAGAACATTAAAACTGATATATTAAAATACATCATATGAATATGATAAAGAGAGAATTGATAATAAATTCAACAACTTAGATTAAACAACAAACAATTTGAATGACACAAATTACCAAACTCATGGATAAATAAAGAGATAACCTAAACATTTTTATATCAAATATGCTGAATTTGCAAACGGGGAAAACCTTCTCACCAAGAAATCTCTAGTGAAGTTAATTTCACTGGTGAATTCTACCAAGCTATTAAGGAATAAATATACCAATCCTACAAAAACTCTTCCAGAAAATAGAAGAAGAGTAAATACATCCCCAACTTACCCTATGAGGTAGACATTATCCTAATAATGATATTAGACAAAGAAATTAAAATAAAACTATAGACTAATGTTCCACATAAACACATATGCAAAAATCTTTAACAAAATTGTAGCAAATGAAATCTAGAAATCTATAATAATAATAGTAAATCATGACTAAGTGTGTTTTACCCCAGAAATGCAAGGTTGATTTAACATTTCAAAATCAATCAATGCATTTCAAATTAACAGGAAAAAAAGGAAGGAAGGAAGGGTAGGTAGGACGAGAGGGAGCGAGGGAGGGAAGAAATTGAGGGAAAGGGAAAAAAATCCCAAAGCTACATTTTGTATCAAATAGAAATTGGACTTAAAGTGAACCACAGAACTGAAGCTTTAATATAAAGCTTCCAGAAGAAAACATAGGAAATATCTTTGTGACCTTGGGTTAGAAAAAAATTTCATGGATAAGATACAAAAAGCATGAACCATAGAAGAAAAAATTGATAAGTGGACTTCATCAAAATAAAAATCTTCTGCTCTTCAAAAAGCACTGTTATGAAAATTAACAGTCAAGCCACAGACTTATAAACTATTTGCAAAACATTTATCTGAGAAAGAATTTGTATCTTGAACGTGTAAAGAACTCTTGAAGTTTGATGAGAAGATAAAATGCTAAAATAATAATAAGGAAAATATGTGAATAAACACTTCAGAAAACAAGACATAAAGATAGCTAATAAGTACACAAAAAGATGCTTAGCATAACTGGTAGCTAGAAAAATGAGAATTAAAGTTGTAGTGAAATATCATTATATATTTACCAGCATGACTAAAACTTAAAAATCTGACAATGCCAGGTGCTGGGAAGGAAGCAAGTAGAAGTCTCATACAAATTTTGACAGCCACTTTGAAAACAATTTGAAAGTATTTTTTAAACAAGGTTAAACATTCACTGGCCATAAAACTCAGTAATTCCACTCCTAAATATTTACCCAAGAGAAATGAAAACACATTTAACAGAAAAGCTGTACACAAATGTTTATAATAACATCACGATTAGTGGTCAAAAACTAGGGAAGAATCCAAATGTCTATCAATTGCTAAATGCATAAAGAAACTGTAGTATATTTTCATACAATAGAATATTACTCAATAATAAAAAGAAACCAACTGCCGATAAATGTACCAACGTGGATGAATTCAAAAGCATTATGAATGAAATCGCACACAAAAGACTGCATAGAGTGCGTCTGATTTGTGGGGGGCTCAGCATTCCTGGGGCACAGTGAGTGAGGCAGGGTCATGGGAGACAGAACCAGAGAGGCTGCTAGGTTGTTAGGGGCAGCACATCAAAAGGCCTTTTGTGTGATGCTCCAGGGTGAACTTGATCGTATTGGCAATAGGCAAAGCTTAAAGCAGAGTAATTAAGTATTAAACTTTCAGTTTTGTTCCAAGAGATGGTCTTTACTCCATTAGGTAGGTGAAGGCTACTTGAGAGTCCCAGGAGTAACTGTTCAATTACTTTGACCAATGTTTACAGAGTCCCCTACAACAAGCCCGGTGTCCCACAAAACATAGAGCTAGAGGTACAGAGATAAGCAAGACACGATTCCTTCCTCAAGGAGCTGACAGTGTGCTGAATTACCTTCAAAACATGGGAGTCCAGAAAATGACCCCTCATCTGCTTCTCTAACAGCGTCTCCCCCTCAATATTCTGATTGGCAGTCACATGCCGGTCTGGGCTGACACCGCTCACATTCTCCCGGTCGCTGCGTTTAGTTTGGCTTCTACATGTGTTGACAGAACGGCCTTTGGTAAGTCATGCTGATGCAGAAACACAAAGGCAAGCCCAGGAACGAGGACGCATTGAGTTAGCTACGGCCACACTGCATTGGCAGGCGGCTCCTTGTGGCATCTAACCCCAACTCCTGTGTGACTCCTCAAGTCCCTTCACTCTAACGCCCCTTCAGAGCTCAACAAATCAAACAAAGCACTCAGGATGCTGGTTTTCTGCCCAACTTCAGGATGATGCTAGGAGCGTGCCAGGCATTCTCATGAATGTCTTAGAACTAAAGAGAAGGTAAAAACAGTCCACTGAATTCTCACGAAAGCCCTGGCATTTGGGGGGAGATATGGATCCTGGGAGTGGCTACCCATGTCCAGAGGTTTCCAAGCTTCAATCCAACTCATTCTTCCTTCAGCAGGTGTAGTGGGCTGAACAGTGGCCCTCCAAAAGTTATGTCCACCCGGAACCTGTAAGCGTGACCTTATTTGGAAAAAGGGTCTTTGTAGATGTAATTAAGTTAAGGCCCCTGAGATGAGATCATCCTGGATTACAGTGGGCCCTAAAGCCAATGACAAGTCTTTCCAAGAGAAGAGAAGGGAAGACAGGTACCGGAGACACGGTGGAGAGGTGACAATGACGAAGGGGGCGGAGACCGGCATGATGCAGCCACAAGCCAGAGACTGCCAGGAGCCTCCAGAAGCTGGAAAAGACAAGAAAGAATTCTCTCCTAGAGCCTTTGGACGGAGTGTGGCCCTGCCAATACCTTAACTTTCGACTGTGGCCTCCAGAACTGTGAGAGAATAAATTTCTATTATTTTAAACCACCGAGTTTGTGGCAATTTATTACAGCAGCCTTACAAAACTCCCACGGGGGGCTGGGAGCCCCACTCTTACTGCTGCTGCAGGCCACTGGCGCAAGCCTTCCTCCTCCCCCACTGCCCTGGGGACCCCCAGGGGTAACTTATTCCCTTCTTCATTCAACCATCATTCAAGTATGCCACGGAGCAGGTGTACAAGAAGGCATCAAAGGCAGGCCCTCCTGCAAGAGCTCACAGCTAGAGCAATATAAAGACACCAACGAGTAATTATAGCATGAAGTACTGTGGGTTGGATGGTATCCACCACCACCACCCAAATTCATATGTTGAGACCCTAACCCTTAGTACCTCAGAATGTGACTGTATTTGAAGTTAGGGCTTTAAAGAGGTAATTAAGTTAAAAGGAGGTCATTAGAGGGGACCCTCATCCAAAGTGACCGATGTCCTTTTAAGAAGAGGAGATTAGGACACAGGCATGCACGGGGGAAAGATCATGGGAATGAAGACATGGGGAGAAGACAGCCGTCTACAACCCAAGGAGAGAGAGGCCTCAGAAGAAACCAGCCCTGCCGACACCTTGATCTTGGACTTCCAGCCTCCAGATTTGTGAGAAAGTAAATCTCTGTGGTCTACAGTCCTTTGTCGTGGCAGCACTAGCAAACGAATACATTAATTAAGGTAAGAGCGAGGAAGGAGCACAGCGGAGACCCGGCCCAGCCCTGCCTGGAGGGACCAGGAAAGTCTTCCTGAGCAGGTGACCTCTGGGCTGCATCTGAAAGGACAGGCTGTTACCCCAGGAAGGGGGAGCCTTGGAAGGACACAGCCTGAGCAAAGGCCCAGAGTCGTGAACTGGCGTGAGGTGTGCAGAAAAGTACACACGAGTCAACATCTTTCAAGACAGAAGGTGAGTGAGGAGTGGGGAGTGGCAAGTGATGAGGGCTTGGCTAAAAGCCTGACGGATCGTGAGGGCCTTCCTATGCTTTCTTTCCACCCTGGCCTTTTCTCCTGGGGGCAGGGGGAGCCACTGCGTAGCCGGAAGCAGAACGACAGGGTTTGATGTGCTCTGAAAAAGCACAGGTAGACCATTCTGGTGGCCAGGTGGAAGCTTCTTGGGAGGGAGATGAGTCTAGAAGCAGAGTGACCAGTTGAGTGGCTGTAGTCAAGATGGCAGTGGCCGGTGGTGGTCAGATGAAGAGAAGAGAATATTTTAGGAGGTGGAATTTGTTGGACAGTTGAGAGGTAAAGGAGAAACAGAAATCTGAGTTACTCTAAAGTTCTAGTTTGTATAATTGGTGATATGATCCACCAAGGTGGTGGGATTAGTTGTGGATAAATTGACATTGAGTTTGCAATCTTTTGGGGAAAAAAACGAATCCTTTGGAAATAATATGGATAGTAATTTGGGGCTATTTATTTCAGAATATGATATAACCCTCATTTTCAGAGCTGACATAATCCCCACATGATGATTTGGGTAATTAATGCCTCTTTATCCCTCTGTCATGAGGGTTTCTTCCCACGGTTTCTCAAGATGCTGAAAGGCAAGAGATGACTCCACAGGAAGGAAAAAGAGTTGGGTCACTCTGTAGCATATTCCACGCCCTCCCACGTGGGCATAGAGGCAGGAGTATTCAGGAAGGGCAAGTGGAATGCATCACAGTGATAGTTAACATTTCTGAGAGTTCTTGGACCCTCCTAAAATCATCTGCCACAAAATTTTTTGCATAAGGTTTTAGAATGTTCCTGGACCTCCTAAATTATATTCACAAACATCCAGCACCCCAGGCTAGAAATGCCAGTATAAAGGACAGTGAGTGCCCCTGACTGAGAGCCCCGAGTCCTAGCCTACCAGTAATTTGAAGGCAGCTTTTGGCAAGTTGCTTGGTTCCTTCGGTTTTCAATGTCCTTGGCACAGTGCTAGGATTCTGTGACCTCTTTGATTGTTGGCAGTCATTCTCAAAGCAAACCAGCTCATATGGGAATCTAGAAAATGATTTGGAATAAAATTGGGCCTTGACTGTGCTCTCAGCACCTTAATTGGGAAGAATTTATAACAAGAATAGAAATCTTTGTTCAAACCTACTCATCATTTCACCTGTACATGCTTCATTGGTTCCACAGAAGGACAAGTGGCCACATGGGACAGGCTCAGACTCGCATCTTCTCACAAATGTTTCCAAGAACATACTTTGACATATCTTTATTAGTGACATTATAGCAAACTGTTCCTAGAGGATCACGGAACAGGAAGACCCTTTTAGGGTTTTATTTCTAGACATCTGAACGTGCAACTTTTGAGTAGTCCAACCAGGCTATCCCGGACCCGCACAAACATATTTTAATTAGAAACTATACTAAAATAATAACAATCAAAACTTTGTGCTGAATCCACATATCTCCCCTCGCGCCTGCAAAATATTAAGTAACTATACACACATATAGATAATCTGTAAAATCAGCATCACACCAGCTAGCGTTTTCCACGGAAATTTGTCTGTATGAAGCTGGGCATCTAAATACTTGGACACATCCAGATGGTCCACTGAAAAAACCCACAGTCTTAATGATGCACAGTGTTTTTAGACCTAAATGTTTGAACTAATCTTAGGAATGAAGCATGATACATGTTTGTTTTGCTCTACACAATGGGTGGAAATGCTTTTGAATTTGTTTATCTGTCATCGTAAGCATTGCTTTGCTCATGATAGACTCCTGGAAAATGTTCCGTTGCTCTCTTTGCCTTCAAGATAAGACCCAAGCCCCTTCGTCTGCTGCACAAGGCAGCAGTGCTGGTGCCTCGGCCTCCCTGCCTGCTCTGCACACGCGTGGATCTTCTCTTTGCCCAGCCAGGTGGATCTAGTGATCCACACGCATGCACTGGATGTGCCTCTGCTTGTGCCGAGTCCACTGCCGGAAACATCCTTGAGCCATAGCTCAACATGCAAGCCCAGCTTCATTTCCTCAGTAGGATTTTATAGTTTATCACCTGCAATGATAAATCTTTGTTTGCCTCCAAGGCAAATGGACTAAATGCGCTGTTTATAAAAACTCCCAAGGAGAACCTAGGAGGTGAGGGGACTTGTTCTCATCAGATCTTGGCCAAGGACAGAGTCCAGGAGCACACAGATGATGACAGAAAAGAAAGAAAAGCCTACAGATCAATAGATTTTTTAAAAATTGCTCATCTCTATCAATAAAAAGACATTTACCCACAATAGATTAATATGTGCATTTAGTTACTTACAAATGATATTAATGTACTACTGTAAGAATGTACTATATTCATTATAAAATATAGAATCTATTAACATTTGAAAGGATTCGATAAAATTAAATACAATGTTGGTTATTATTTTTTATTCTAATTCTAATATTCTAACAACACAAGGATTACACTGAGCACCCCATTTTGAATACCATCACCCCTATAAGCACATCAGGCTCCTGTGCTGTGGTAATAATAACAATTACTGATAATCCTGTGACACTTTCTACTATGCTGAGCCAAATTATAGTGAGTCACTCCTTTAGAACAATGATTCTGGACCATGAATCTAAGAAATATTAATCAGGGTTTTTACGGTGCCTGACTTCAGGGGAGCACCATTTATATTTTCTGTGACCAGTGCCCCCCAAGTTTGTTCAGTGCACAACCTGTACATCCCTGCAAGAGGACCCTGTGAGTGTCCTAATCAGAGACAGGCTCTGCAGAGCACGGCTGCAGACACTTTCCAAAGGACAGGCTTCATGTGAGCTGAGCGTGAACGGTAGTCTTGCTCCCCTGTGGATTCTTCCAACCACACCCACATCTAGAGAGCATGATCGGTGTTGACCAGTCTCTGGACCGCATAATAGCTGGTACCGTATGTGTACACACTGCTGAAGAGCTGAGGCCATCTACTTGGAATCAAAGACTGGAAGAGCTGGAAGGGCTTACATTTCAAAGATAAGAAACTTGAGTCCAGGGATGTTTCGTACCAAATTATTGACAAAGTCATATTAGACTTCCCTGACCAGTGCTCTTTCCACAATATAACACTGCTCATGTTAGAATAAGCCAACAGGATATTTATTGAATGTTTACTAACTACAAAGCACTGTGCTTAATATAGTTATTTCATGAATTCTTCAAATCCATCTGAATAAATACTAATTTAGACTCCTATATATAGATATTTAGTATACATCAGGTACTTATAGTAAAAAATGTACATGCACCATTTCATTTAATCTTCATAACAACCCTATGAGGAAGGCATCATTATAACACCCATTTTGCTAATGAGGAAGTTGAGGCTAAGAGAAGCTAACCAATTTAAGAAAAATTAACTTGCTGAGCCAGGTTTCAAATCCACGCAACCCGACTTCAAAACCTGCTCTACGGCATGTCCTGCCTTCCATAGCCAATGACGTCAGTTATGCTCAGGACAAACGGTGCTTCTTTGTACCATTTCCCTTTGCAATGATCATTATCTGAATACTTTTCTTTCCCTTTTGTTAATTAAAATATTAGAATGCTCTCCTGTCTCTCCCCCTCCTTCCCTGCATCTTGCCCTCGTCCCATCTTTCTCTTTCACACACACACAGACATAATTATTGTATCTGTACAATCTGCACAATTATTATATTATCTCGATCACGCATTCCCTGAGAGGGATCCTTAGTTGGAATGGGAAAAACCTTCCCACTCACTCAGTAGCTCTCACTAAAACCTCTGGACTTAACCACGGCTCTTTCCGTTCTTTCCACCCACGTCAAATCTGTCAGGAAACCTTTGGACTTTCTCTTCTGAACGATACCAGTCCTACCTGACCCCACCTCCACGGCTGTCCCAGCAGCCCACCTGCACCTCTTGCCAGAAGTTTGTCAGTTGCCTCCAAACTGTTCTTGTTTCCGAGTCTCCCCTTCCCTGCTACAGCCTGTTATCAAAACGGCAGCCAGAACGTTCCTTTCAAAACCACCCAGTGACTCCCCACATCCCTCAGATAAAAGTGACAGTTCCTCCAACAGCCCCGCAAGGGCTGCTGTGATGTGCAACCCCCTACCCCGCCTCACCTCCTCCTACCTCACCTCCTCGCTCCCTGCTCACATCACTCTCCCTTCCCCAAATACGTCCCTGTCCTAATGGCCGGAGGCTGCGAGTGTTACTTTACGTAGCAAGGGGACTTGCAGATGTGATTAAACTAAGGATCTTAAAACGGGAAGATTATCCTGGATTATCCTGCTGGATCCAATCTAATCACAAAGATCCTTACAAGAGTTGAGAGGCAGAAGTCGGCAGATGATGACGGAAATGGGGAGAGAAGAGGTGATATGATAGGGGCCGCGAGACAGGAGCGAGGTCAGCCTCTAGAAGGTGGAAAAGGGGAAGAAACGGATTCTCCCCTAGAGCCTCCAAAAGGAACATAGTGATGCTGACACCATGATTTGGCTCCGTTAAGACTCATTTCAGACTTCTGAACTCCAGCACTGTATGAGAATATTTGTATTGTTTTAAGCCACTTAGTTTTTGGTAATTGATAAAGCAGCTACGAGAAATTCTGACACCCATATCCTGTTTCATGTTTTCTTATAGCATTATCATCACTGGCTATATTTCACAGTTACTTATTTGTCTCTCAGTTGTCACTCCCACTACAATGCAAAGTGCACGAGAGCCAAGACTTTGTTTTCTTCATCGTTGCAAACCCAGTGCCTGGCACAGTATCTGTTGAATGAATAAATGAGTGATATATTTTAGTTGACTAAGTAATTGATGTTTCTGTTTGATTCAACACCAGTGATAGACTAATTTCTAGTGAGATAAGCACTAGAATCAATGTCTTGATGGGGCGATAATTATGATGATGACGATGACGACAATGACAACCCTCCTTGCCTGTTGCATGAAGTCGCATGGGCACTCCTGTCCTGAGAAATAATACATATAGTCTTCACTTTACAAAGTGTGTTTGTACCCTGTGGTGACACTGTGGTGATGTGGTTATGGGGGCTGGAAATTTGCTTGAATGCACCAGCTTGAATATCACCTCCTTGGAGCCTCCCCTGCCTCCCTCCCGCACACGTGGGTGCCCCGTCCCCGAACGTCCACAGCACGCCACTCTCCATGTCATCCTTCCTACATTGCATTGGAATTCATCAAGTGCAGGTCTGTCTCTAGCACCGTACCGTTGATTTCTTGAGAGCAAGGGCCACATCGTACGCAGCCCTTTCCCCCAAATGCTCAGCACAGCACCAGGCGAAGTTTGTGCAGAACATCAGTATGAACCAATCACTACACTAGGTGCTTTTTAAAAGGACTTTATAGTAGAATAAGAGAGACATGATTTGCACAAAAAACAATTGAGAAAAAAACAAAATAGGAGATACCGTGTTTCCCCGAAAATAAGACAGGGTCTCATATTTATTTTTCCTCAAGAAGACACTCTACAGCTTATTTTCAGGGGATGTGTTATTTTTTTTTAAGTACGGTACAACAATCTACATTTATTCAAATACAGTTAAGTCATCTTCTTCTGGAACATCATCATAACTCTCCAAACCCTGAATTCCATCCTGAATTTCTTGCGACTCTATTTCCTTTAGAACCATTGGCCCCAATCTCTCATGTCAAGCGATAGAGCTTTCATGGGGCAGATGAGAAGGGCTGCTCATCTTCTTTACTGCTCCACGATGAAATGCATGGGTTGTGCAGATACGCTGCGTAGCCACGCCCATCGCTAGGTCTTATTTTCGGGGTAGGGTTTATATTGCGCAAATGCTTAGAAATCCTGCTAGGGCTTATTTTATGTGTAGGTCTTATTTTCGGGGAAACACAGTAATAAAGTATTAAATTAGTAAAATGTATTTCGTTGGAAGTGTTAATTGGGAACCAGGATGGAGAGAAATGAGTGTGGACTGGGGTTTTTGTAGGTTCATAGAGTAACCATTTTTATGAGCAAGAAATAACAGTATTTACTAATATATTTACTAAATGCTTTCATATTTAAAAAATGCATGTAAATATGAATCATGTGGGGAGGATATGAATATGTGTTGGAGAAAAGGGTCTACCATCTTGATTAATAAAGATGATTTGTTTAGCTCTGAAACACGTTTTACATTTTGATAATATTCATATCCATAACCTTTATTACATTATCAGCCTAAGATAAAGATCACCACAGTGCTGTTTAAGTATTATAGGCATTAAACATTAACACGGGCATTTAGTGTCTTACTACTGCTAAAATCATTTGATTTCAATAGAATTTTAGTTATATTGGTGCCAAAAGGGCAAGCTCAGTGACAGAGGTCACATTTATTGACCATTTATCTGACAAATCTGTGACCTTAGAAACATAAGAAGGAAACCCCCATAAGAAGGAAACACCTGACTGTAGATTTGGCTTTCTCTCACAAGCTTCGGTTTCATTTTCAAAAATCATGTCGACAAAGGAAATTTAAACCAGACAGAAAAAATGTACTCAATGTCCGCTCGAAAGGTAAGGATTTGAGCAGCAATTTCTGCTCACTCTTAAAAAGTGCTTTGCCCATGGTATGCAAAAGTCAGTGGTTAAACACGTACTTTAAATGCACTTTCCAATTCTTGTCATTTTAAGAAGTCCTAGGTACACCCTGAAATGACCGATGTCATCAGTCCTACTCTTGAGTATCTATTGAGATCCCAGGACCAGGGCACCATGCATCTTTCCCCGGTTGCTCAGAGAAAATAACACACCAGTTATAGCATCTGCACGTGCAGGGTGTGCCCGTCAGAGGCAGCCTTACCTTCACAAAGAGGCTGATCTCAGGGTTCATGGAAGCTGCTTCCTTTTCTCCCCAATCATCAGCATCAGAATAGCTGGGGAAGGAATCCTCCCTGGCAAAGGCGATCTTGCTATGCTGGATGGTAAATCTTGAAGGAGAAGGCAGGTCTTCCTTCATCATGTTTCTGCTCTGCTGGGGCTCCTCTGGGTAGAGCTTCCGGTGCTGGGTTGGCAAATGCAGTCCTCCCATTGAGATGCCCCTGTCTTCCTGGGGCCTACATGGCCGAGCATACTCTGCCCAAGAGCGGACCTCATTAGGCAGGAGATAGCCTCCTTCTGGTTTGGAAGAGGCCACGCTGTCCTCTTTACCCCCAATGGCATAGACTGACGCAGAATCATACACATCTCTTTCCAGCCTAGTGGCAAATAAATTGTTTTCTGGCCTTAAGTCTTCATGGACATCATCATAATGGGGAACTTCCTTTTCTTCCGGTGGGTCTGCAAACTCATAGATGCTCTGTTTTTGGATCGTGTCATAGACGGTGCTGTAGTCTTTGTCATTCATGTTTATTGATCTGATAAAAACGTTTGCAGGCAAACCTGAGTAGATCTGAAATGAGGAGAGGGACGAAGGATGCCACGCTGCCTTGCAGAGGAATCGACGGGCTTTTGCAAGGCAGCAACTAGCAACAGCTATCAATGACAGGTCTCAACAATCATTTACCGGAGACTTTAATAAGCAAACCACAAGTCCACTGGGCAGAAGATAAAGCTTACACACTCAGTTAACTCCTTCCCTTCCGAAGCATGTTCAATAGACTCTAGGGATTTCCTCATTGCCAGTAACTCCAAGTTCTTTGGATAAACCAGCGGCCGAATTGAATGATCATCCCAGTCTACATTGAAATTCTGAATATTTAGCCATTTGTCATTAATAGAACCCCCTCCTCTGACTGCCTCCAAATGTTGACAACATTCAAGAAGTCCCTGCAATTCAGTGCAGAACTACAATTATCCACAATGGTGACTCATCTATTTATAGCCGAATTTATTACACAAAGCAATTCTTTGTGTATTGATACCCTCTGATGCATGAATTATATATACCCCAGTTGGGTAATGAATTACATTTACATTTCTTATCTGGAGCCACCATTAGGTGATTAAATGGCAAAAGGAAAAGAAGATAAATGCTCTGGTCTATGGGCACATCAGTACAAACCATTCAAAACAAGGGACTCAAAAATTCATGGTTTTCATTTTGATTTTTCCCTCTTGAATTTGTGATCATCACAGTCAACAAATACTCACTAAGATCCTGTTATGTATAGTATACTGAACTGAACAAAAGAGTTAGAAGATACCTTCTCTGTCCTCAAGGGGCTTTGAAAGATAGTTGGAGGGCCAGGAAGACAAACTAAAACCTCACACAAAAGAAAACTATTTAATAAGGTTTTCTTAGTGTAATTGGCCCAGGTAGGGAAAAGTGAAGAACTGAATGCACAAGGCTGCCCCGTTGATGTCATCTACGGAGGCTGCAGACATTTGTGCGATTTATTTGTTTAATCTGGTACTCCCGTCTGCTGGTCACTGCTTCCCTTCACCACACAATGTCACTTTCTCTTGGAAGTGACAACACAGCTGGGTTGTAAAGGGACTTTAATGTCTAGAAATCATATGGAAACTACAAGCAATGCAACTGCAATTGGCAGGTTTCAAAGCATTTGATAGGCATCTTATTGGCAAAACTCCATTGCGCTCCTAGTCTCCAATATTGTATCCAGGAATCTTCTATAGGGATCTAGAGCAGCATGTCTAGAATTCTAGCTTCTGGGACAGCTTAAAGAATGCATAAGAGGAAAGAGGCCAGAGATAGACTTTAAAGGCTATTGACATTGGTCCTTTATCTTATTGAAAAGTGAGGTTTAGTGAGTCCAAATACATGGTAAATTACCACAGGTTCTAGAATCAGGTATGTGTAACTGAATGGAGCCCCAGTTCAAATTCTCCTCATAATTTTAGAGCTGGAGAAAACCTCGGAGATCATTTAGTCTGACATTATATTTCACATTTGAAAAAAATCTGAAACCTAGAAAGGGGAAGTGGATGGTCTGAGTTCACACGAAGAGTGCATGATAGACCTCACTTTAGCTATGGTTTTGGAACCTTCAGCTCAGTGATCTTTCTGTCACTGACTTCCTTCCCTCATTCGGTGTTTTCTGACCATTTTTTCATGATCACACACTGTCCCTCCAGCTCCCAAAGGAGGCTTTTTTAGTTATTTTTTCCATGAAATAAAAATACGGCAGACATAGGGCACATCTATTTGCATATTGCATGTACATCTGTGCTATATATTAATACACTAAAAAAGTAAGACTTTTTTTTGCCTCCCAAGAACCAAATTTCCCCCCTTGGGGGTGATATTGCTCCTTTTAACAATGCATGCTTTCACTACTAAAATGCTTATAGTGTGTAGCTCACAGACTAACACTGGGTTATGTGCCATTGTGCATTATTACCAAAGAATGATAGTGTAGAGTGTGTGCATGTCTGCACAGCATGTTACCAGGTCCTCCCAGCAATGACCCGGTGAGGCAGGCCAAGGCTGGTTAAGTTTAGGGCCCAAGATCACACTGATATTTCATAGATTAGGTCCCCTATTGTCCCATCTCCAAACACATCTATCATGATTCATAGTTACAGGTTGTAATAGGAAAGAGGTCATCCTGTTAAAATGCATGTCAGGTCTTATCGCTCTCTGCTCAAACCTCTGCAACAGCTCCTTATTTCTCTCAGTAAAAGCCAGAGTCCTTATAATGTTCCCCAGGCCCTACATAACCTACACCTGCTCCCCTATACCTGCTTTTCTCCCCCCTGCTCCAGACAACTGGACCTTATTTCTATGCCTGGAATACTCCTGAATGGTCCGATATTAGAACCTTTGTGCTGGCTGTTCTCTTTACCAGAATATACTTCTGGATATTTGCATAGTCCATTTCCCCAGTTCACATAAATTATTCCTTTTATAAGGAAGAAGGCCACTCTGACTGTCCTGTATAACAAACCACCCCAAATCCCATCCTAATGGCCTCCCCATAACTAAAAACCTTTACACTACTTTTCCCCTCTTTTTGTCATAATAACGCCTTCTAATATAATAATAAGATATATAAATAGCTATTTATTGTGTCTAGAATTTATTTTCTGTCTTCTCCTACTAGAATGTAAACCCTTTATAGGCACAGATCTCTCTCCACTTTTTAAAAATCATTATCTCAAGTGCCTAGTCCAATCTTCTTTCTGTATTGTCTGTATCTGTTTAAGTGTTATCTTTCTGCTATATTGTACTCTACTGTAAACCCCTGCAGGGATAACTCTGGGGCCAATTTCTGGTTTTCTGTTTTGTATGTACAAGAATTCAATTTGGTTAGTTCGCTCAGAGTTTATCAAATATTTTAGACCTGGGTCACTGTAAACTCAAAAAACATCAGTTTAGAAACTAAGCCAGGTGCAGTGGTGTGCACCTGTAGTCCCAGCCACTTGGAAGGCTGAGGTGAGAAGATCGCTTTAGCCCAGGAGTTCGAGACCAGCCTGAGTAATGTAGTGAGTCCTGTCTCTAAAAAAAAAAAAAAAGGAAGAAAAGAAAGAAACTAAAATTCCAATTTATTAATATACCCCCATATACCTAACTGCCAAATTTATGTAAATACTAGTTTGGTGTAATAAGCACAATCTTTTCATAGCAGCAAAGTCAACATGTAGAACCACATTGAGAGAGTATTCTTATACTATGTTTATTTGTGATGTTTGTAAGATCTAAGGCAATAGTCTTTTTTTTCAAACCACTTTTTAAATACTCCTTTTTTACAAATCACAAATCAGTGATTTGCACCTTTTCTTTTTATGTTGATCAGTGTTATTAGGGATTTATCAACTTTATTTATCTTTTTAGAGAATCTTTGGCTTTAATAGTCTTTATCATATATTCCTTTGCAATTTCATTAATTTCTGCTCCTGTTTTCATTATTTCCTTTTTTTTTCTCTCTTTGGTTTTACTTTGCTGGTTTTTGTTTTTATTCTAAGATAATTGTGATGGATACCTACATTATTGGTTTTCAGCTTTTCTTCTTTTCTAATTTATGCATCAAAGACTAAGAATTTTTCTCTAAGTCCAGCCTTACCTGCATCCCACAAGTATTGATATGTTTTATTTCTATTATCATCCAGTTCAAAATACTTTCTATTTTCTGCTGAGATTTATTTTTCCTCCTTTACTTATGAGTTATTTAGAAATGCATTGATTAACTAGTTATCTTTTTGTTGTTTATTTTTAGCTTAATTCTACTGTGGTCAAAAAACATAATCTTTATGATTTTAATCTATTGAAATTTGTTTTGAGACTTTCTTTATGCCCCAGCATATAGACAAATTTGGAAATACTCCACGTGCACTTGAAAAGAACATGTGTTCCTTCATTGTTAGTTATAGTGTTCTATAGATTACAATTAGTTCATGCTTGTTAATTTGTTAATTTTTTTTATTAAATTCTTTTATATTCCTAGTGAATTTCATCTGCTTGTTCTATTAGTTACTGAAAGGGAAAGTTAAAATCTTCCATCATGATCATGGATTTGTCTAATCCTTATTTAATTTCTCTCAATTTTTGTTTTATATGTTTTTGAGACTATATTATTAGGTGCACACAGAATTAGAATTGTTATATAATTTTGGTAGATGAACTATTTTCTCAATAGAAAATATTTCTTTTTATTTCTAGTAGAGCTTTTTGCCTTTTTCTGTTATTAGCTTTCTTTTGATTAGTGTTTATATATCTATTTTTAAGCTACTTAACTTTTATGTGTCCTTATAATTAAGCATTAGATATTTTTATCCAATATTTTCTTTTAATTTGAATATTTAGTCTATTAATATTTAATGTAATTGTGATATTGGGCTAAATCTACTAACTTACAATTTGTATTTTTAAAAATGGGCAAAAACTTCAATAGGCATTTCATCATAAAACAATATATGAACTCATAAAAGAGAGCTCAACATTATTAACCATCAGGACAATGCATTTAAATGAGATTATTTCACATCACTAGAACAACTAAAATTTAAAAACTGATAATACCAAGTGCTGGTGAATACGTAGAGCAACCAGAACTCTCATACAATGATGGTGGGAGTGTAAAATAGTGAAATTACTTGGCAGTTTCTTATACAATTAAACATATACCTACCCTATGACTCAGCAATTCCAGAAAATCTTGAAATTTATCCAAGAAAAAAAAGTTAAGTCAAAATAAAGGCTTATATAAGAATGCTTATGAAAACTTGATTTATCATCTCAAAAAAGTGGAAACTTCTAGCAAGAAAAGAATGGATAAACAAACTGTGGTACATTCATATAACCAATACTGCTCAGCAATAGCAAAGGAATGAACTACTATTACAGGCAACAAAATGGATGAATCTCATAGACATTATGTTGAGTGAAAGATGCCTGACATAAAAGTGTATATACTGAATTATTCCATATGTCAAATTAAAAATATGTCAAGAGGTACATTGGTTTCTAACAATTCTTTCAATGAGTAAAAGATTTTAAGGATCATTTCTATGGCTCATGGACAAGGAACACCCCATATTAACAGTTGTTTAAGACCTCCTCCTTTGGGAGCAACATTTCATGGGTTATTGTCATTAAGTTATGGAAGTTAAAACTAACCCACTACTCTCTGGAACACACCTGTCAGTCTGGGCAGGCCAGACAGAGGAATCTGCATCAGGGTCATAGCACCAGCAACATCTTGACCACCAATGCTGTTAGGTACAGATCATCACCAATGTCATTATTAAGCTTTCGGCATATGCCACATCAGTTGTATAAGCCAGTCATCATCTAAGGCCTCCACGATCCTCACACACTTGGGTAAATGTGCCTAAAAATCCCCAGTTTTACAGTTTTCCCATTATTTTCTCTGAATCTGTGTCCATCCATGTATCAGTTTCTATTCCGTCCTTTTATCAGTTTCTATGAAAAAAATATCCACTTACAGCTGTGAACCTAAAATAATCAAAAGGGTCAGAATGTAGTTTAAAGGGAGTTTATTCAAGCCCAAAGGTTGAGGACTGCAGCCTGGACCACACACTTTGAAGTTGCCCTGGGGAGTGCTCTGGAGAACAAAAGAGAGACTCACATTTTTAAAGAAAAAAAGGAGAAGGCGTGATTACAAAAATTGTTCATCAGAAATTTCCCTTGGTTTACAGCAATAACACCAGTGATTGCCTACACATTGTTGAACAATAGGGCGTTTGGCATTCTATGACTGCTTGGGTTAGTTAACCTTGAACCTGCACAGCAAGTGGCTTCACAAGATAATCATTTAGCTCAAGGGAAAGTGAAACGTGACTACTGCTACATTTCAGATGCCTTTCTGGGTCTGATAATTTAAAAGGGCTTGCATTCCAATGATAAAAGTTTTTTTCTTTTTCTTTTTTGCCTCCAAAAATGTCAGAGGAAAGCACCTTTAATGGAGATGGGGGTTCCCAGGAAGTTAGTCCCACCTTGTTATCACTGGCTCCACCCTTCTTCCCTCCTTTTTCCCTTCCTCCACTCTAAGAGGAACCATCAATTCTTCCAGTTTCTCCAACAGACTATTTCCCAGCCTAGCTCCACTTATATATCTGGGCGCTCCAGTGTTGAGTGTGTGTATATTTAGAATTGTTATAGCCTCTTGCTGAATTGGCCCCTTTATCATTATGTAATGACCTTCTTTGTCTCTTTTTACAGTTTTTATCTATTTTATCTGATAGAAGTATAGCTACTCCTGCTCTTGTTTGGTTTCCATTTGCATGGAATATCTTTTTTCCATCCCTTTATTTTCAGTCTATGTGTGTCTTTATAGGTGAAGTGTGTTTCTTGCAGACAACATATGGTTGGCTCTTGTTTTTATCCATTCAGCCACTCTATGTCTTTTGATTGGAGAGTTTAGTCCATTCACATTCATTGTTATATTGACAGGTAAAGACTTACTACTGCCATGTCGTTATTTGATTTCTGGTTGTTTTGTGGTCCCCTCTTTCTTTCTTCCTTCCTTCCTGTCTTCCTTTGCCAAAAGTGATTTCCTCTGGTAGTATGTTTGAATTTCTTGCTTTTTATTTTTAGTGTACCTGTTGTAGTTTTTTTTTATTTGACATTACCATGAGGCTTGCACAAAACATTTTATAATCAATTATTTTAAACATGACAGCTCTGCTTACAAACAAATGAACAAATAGACAAAGAGAAATCTAACATAAATTATACACCTTAACTCCATCCCTTCCCTGCTTTTTAACTTGTTGTTATTTCCATCCATATCTTTTTATACTATCTATTGCTCAAAAAGTTGTTGTTGTTATTTTTGATAGGTTTGTCTTTTAGTCTTCCTATTCAAGATATAAGTGGTTTATACACCGCAATAGAGTATTCTGTACTTGTGTCCTTACTGTTACCAGTGAGTTGTACACCTTCAGAAGATTTCTAATTGTTCATTAACATCCTTTTTGATCAGATTGAAGACCTTCTTTTAGTAATTCTTGTAGTCCCACCACAAGTATCTTTTCACCAATGTTTACATGCATATGACACCAAAATTTTACCATACTTTCTAACTTCTCACATTGTACATAGTCATCCGTCCATCTTGACTTGTCATTACATTGGTTGGTCCACCTCAGTACTATTTTTAGATTATATATATTCTAAAACCAAAGCAGTCTGTGTCAGTGTCCTCTCTCTCTCTCTCTCTCTGTATTTGTATACTCTGTACAATGTATACTTCTTATATAACATATCATGCAAATTGTTACTCTGAACTATCCAGGAAACATAGAGAAAGTGCTTCAGGCTTTGAAAATGCCACTTGACTCCTGTATTCCACTGGGTTGGGAGCACATGCCCCAGATAAGCTGTCCTTTCATACTTGGATTTTACAGTACTACACAAGGAAGACACAGCACATAGCTTGAAATATGTACACAGCTGTCACTTTGAGTTTCTTGGATTCCTGTTGTGGCATCAAAGATGTATGTATTTTTATGTTAAGAAGATTTCTTTCTGCTTATAAAGATAGTTTATGCTCATTATAAAAAAAGATAATAAAAGTCATCTATAATTTTACTACTCAAAGGTAATTATGTTAGATTCCCTTACTCCTTTTCTACTCATATGTATCTATATTTTTTAATTGAAATCATGAACATCTTTATATTCTGATTTTTTAAGAAAATATAATATTATATAGGGTATATACATAAAATTTAAGCCTATTCATACAAGACCAGCAAATATTTTTCAAATGATAAACACTCAAATATTAGCTGATCTAATTTGTTGATTTAGAAGATTCAAAGATATCTTTCTGTTATGTTGAGCCAAATGGCTTTTGTTTAAGTAAGCGATTAGCCCAACAAATCAGGCAATAAATGGAAAACTTCCGTTGTTCTTGCCTCTATGCACTTCCCAGGTTGTGACACATTGACTCTATAGAGCACAAAGTATAATTTATGCTTACAACAGGGAAGGGCTCACTTAATGTTTTGCATGGTGCCTTAAGATTTTGTATGATTTTCCTTTAAATTTCTCTATAAAATAAATAGTATACTCAATTGGTTTACACATATTTAAACTCTGTTTTGATTTTGGCTTACATTTGAGTAAAGAATGGGCAGTCCTAGAGGAAAAAGAAGACAAATATAGAATTATGAGATCCCCCCCCCACAAAAAAAAGCCAATAAACCTTGAGGTTTAGTGAAATGTTTCTTGTTTAGTAAAAATCATGAAGATGAAGAATGAACTGCATGTTGTTTTAGCAACTTGCAACATGAAATTCTGGCACCAAACAGACCTGGGTGCAAATGCTGCATCTACCACTTACCTACCTGGGTGATCTTGGGCACAATCATCTAAACTGTTTGGACCTTGGTTTCCTTATTTGTGAAAGTGGAGGTAACACCTTCCTCAAAGCGTTAGTGGAAAGATTAAATGAGATACTATGTGTGAAACCTCAGAGCCTGGCAGACTATAGAGCTATGTTCAGTGTTAGTTTCCCACCCTCCTCCCACAACTAAGCCACATCAGTTTGAGAGTTCAGAAGGAAGAGATTCTGGAGGGGAAAAAAAGACATGCAAGTAATGTAAGTAATCACAACATGTTAGCATATTAAGGGAACTTATTTCATATTGCATTTATTTTTTGCATTTATTTTTATGCATTTTGGGAAATTATTTTCTTTTAATAACCTTGGTACCTACTCTAAATCATGGTAATTACATTTGCAGCAATTTCAACCTTCAAATGATATTTACACACAATATTTTTTAAGATTTGCACAGGAATGCAGTAAGGCAGGTATTAGCAAATTCATTTTGAAGATATGAAAGCCATGGCTCAGGCTGCTTTCATGTTGTTTATAACACTAAGATTAGAGCCTAGGTACTCTACACAGCTAATACTGAACTTCCACCGCTAAAATTTTCTTCTATCATTGAAAAACGCTTAAAATTCATGTTCTGTAAATGTAGTTCTGCAGAGTCAGGGAAAATACGGGATGTCTATAATTGAACCAGAATAATAGATAATGCAATAAAAAGAAACATGTTTTATATCAAAGTTAATCATTTATAATAAGCAAGAAGGATCAAGTTCAAAATCACCTTCAAGGATTTGAAAAGGCTGGGTATTTGCTGCATTTATGGTCCACCAGGGGGCACTGTTGCCTGCTCTCAGCACCGACCCCAGCGCTGCCTCTGGAGCTGTTTCCTTGGTTTAGGTCAGAACTGGGTAAAAGTTGTGGTTAACAGGTTCATCAGCGTGATGGCTTTTTTCCATTTTGCAGTTATCTTGCTTTGAAGATAAGGTGCCTCAAATTCTAAACATACGTTAAAAATATTTTATCTATGTGTGTCATGTTAATTTAGAGCTCGATTCCTCTTTTTCTTATTCCTTACAGTTCATTTAACAACTCTTACATTTACATTTTTAAAAAAATTTTTTTAGATTGACATGCAAAAATTGTATGTATTTATGGTGCACAACAGGATGCCCTGATACATGTATACGTTGTGGAATAGCCAAATCAAGCCACTTAACATATGCATCAACTCACATACTTATTTTTTGTGATCTATTTTTTAATAGACCACTTAAAATCTATTCCCTTAGCAATTTTCAAATATACAATGTATTATTAATTGTAGTCCCTATGATGTTCAATAGATCTCGTGAACTTATTCCTACTGTCTAACTGAAATTTTGTGTCCTTTGACATAAAATTTTGTCTCCTTGATCCTCCACCCTCCAGCCTCCGGTAACCATTATTTCACACTCAGTTGACTTTTTTGCACTCCACATAGAAGCGAGATCATCTGGTGTTTGTCTTTCTGTGCCTGGCTTCTTTTACTTAAGATGATGTCCTCTAGTTTCATCCAAGTTGTTGCAAATGACAGGATTTCCTTCTTTTTTAAGGCCAAAAAGTATTTCATTGTGTTGACACATGACACGTTTTCTTTATTCATTCGTCTGTCAGTGGACACTTCGGTTGATTCCATATCTTCCCTGTTGTGAATAGTGATGCCATGAACACGAGAGTGCAGTTATCTCTTTGACATACTGATTTCATGTCATCTGGATAGATACCCAGCAGTGGGATGGCTGGATCATATGATAGCTCTATTTTTAAGTTTTTAGGAACCTCCATACTGTTTCCCATAATGGCTACACTGAGTTACATTCCCAACAGTGTGCAAAGGTTCCCTTTTCTCCACATCCTCATCAACACTTGTCATCTTTCCTCTTTTTGATAATAGCCATTCTAATAGGCGTGAGGTGGCAACAACGCTTATGTTTTAAGACAAAGCCAGAAAAGAAGAGCTCATGAGGAACATTTGACCTTCGCAACTGCTTTATCAAGCGGTTCGTTTTTCTGTTTTACACCCGAAGAAATTGAATTTCAGATAAAGTAATGTGTCCAAGGTCAAGCAGACGGTAAGCAGAGAAGCTAGACCTGAACTCAAATATGTTTGAATCTAAACCCCACATTCTTTTCACACTCTATTATAACTCAATTTCCTAGAGGAAACTATTATTAAATTCTAACAAGGTCTTCTTAGATTTGCTAGACAAACAAAAACAAATAAGAGAAGCATTTTTTAACAATGCCAATTACAAAAATCCTTTGTAGCCCTTCTACAAGTTTTTCTCTCAACTATTATTTTTCTCTCTTTATGACATTTTTCTAGAGTCAGTCTACAAACTAGCTTTGAATGTGTTTCATTCCTGCCCTGGTTCATCTTATTACCTAAGTATAAGAATAAAGTACTCATGAAACTTTATCCCAACTTTATCCCGAGTTCCTAGCACTCATAACACTCAAACCAAACAGAAAATATGTAGTGGCGTCTTTCTAAATTCTAAATTTTGTCCACACCAAAATGGGATTGGTTCGTTTTGTGTATGTGTATATACATTTATATATATAAACATAAAATGATATTTATACTCAACTCTCTACCAGCATTCACGGCTCCTTTGGTGTCCTAAATATATCTTGTTGTTCTCAGTTTCTTTACTATTGTTAAAGAAACTGCTCCACCATTGCTGATAACCACACCACCTCGTATCTGCCCATCTGCCCTATTAGCTCTGTGATCTCAACTAAAAACAAAGACGTCTCCTTGGATAAATGAACGTATTTATCTATTTACAATGTACAGTGTACCACATTAGGGCCTTTGAAGTCACCTCAGTTTCTCTCTTATTTGGGCTGTCACCCTAATCCAGAAACTGCTTTTCTCTCCTACCACCAACCCCTTATCTAACTCCTATCTTTACCAAGTTAAGCTTCCTCCAGTGCAGCTAAGAATACATAAATCTTCCGTTTTCCTCCCCATCTATCATTCATGAGCCAGGAGAGTAATGCCTTCCTCATGGAGCCCTCTCTGTTCTCTCCGTAGTCTTTCAGACTTTGTTTTCATGTCTGTTGGGGCAGGCATCGTCTTCTATCTATTATAATAACCTTACCTTACTTATATTAGGTCCCTTCTATCCTGCCACATTTTTTGAGAGTAGTAACCATACCATATTTACCTTTATATGCCCCAACACAGAGCTTCTTCAATTTGAATATCCGTAAGAATCATCTGGGGATCTTGTTAAAATGCAGATTCTGATTCTGCAGGGCTGGGGTGGGGCCCAGAACTTGACATCTCTGACCAGCTCCCAGAGGATGCTGATATTATGGATTCATGGACCAGTAGCAAGGCCCTTCTACATTTGCATAATATTTTGCATATGGCAGGTGTTCTTCACTCACATGGAATACAAAATTAAAAGCTAGAAAGCAAAACCAAAATGCAAATTAAAACTAAAGGAGACACGACTACACACCCACCAATATGGCTAAAATTAAAAAGACTGACAACATCAAATGTTGGTGAGGATGTTTGAGTGCCTGGATTCTCAGAAACCATTCTTGGGAATATAAAATAGTATAGCTACTTTGGGCAAAGATCTAGCAGATTATTTCATTTAATTAACATATACTTATCCTATGATCTAGTTCTTCTCCTAGGTATTTACCAAAAAGAAATGAAAACATATGTTCACAAAAAGAACTGTACCAGAATGTTCATAACATCTTTATTCATAATAGCCCCCAAATGAAGATAGCCTAGGTGTCCATTAACTGGTAAGTGGATAAATAAGTTGTAGTATGTCCATACCCTGCAATGCTGGCTACTATTTCTATACCGTGGAATACCAGCTTAGGTTCTTGCATGCAGTTGCAGTCATGGAGGGTAGAGCTGCAGGCATCTCAAGATTTGACCTGGGCTGCAGAATCTGCTTCCAGGACAGCGTACTCATGGCTGTTGGCAGAGGGTCTCAGATCCTTGCCACTTAGCCTTCTCCATGTACCTGCTTGAGCATCCTTCTGACATGGATGCTGATTTCTGTCACATGAGTGATCCAAGAGAGAGAACTGCTGTGGCCTAGTCTGGATACAAGTTGCTTCCAGTCCTACCTGAGGCTTTCTTAGTCGATGTTGGACCAAAGCCTCCTAATAAAAAGGTAGGGACTAGTAAGACACAACAACATGGATACATCTCAAATGCAGAGATTGTTGGAAGGATCCTGAGGGAATTTTCTGGGGAGGGAAATGGAATGTTCTGTATCTTGACAGGACTCTGGGTTACATAGGTCTATGCGTTGGTCAAAACTGAAAGAACAGTATGCTCAAGATTTGTACATTTCATTCTTTATAAATTTTATTTAAGGAACTCTAAGCAAGCGCTGAACTATCGTTAATGATATGCTCTTGAACTGTTAGGTTCAACTGGAGTTGACATGGAAATACGTCAAAAAATAAGACGAACTGATGGATGGGTAGATGGTTAGATACGTAGGTTAAAAAAATGCAGCAAATGTTTATTTTAGAATCTGGATGGCGGGCATATGGGTGTTCTTCAACTTTTCTGGATGCTTGAAATTTTTCATAAAATGTTTAAAAGAAAAAAATAACAGCAGTGAGGAGACACTTCTGCCTGTACCTATAACCCTCACCCCAGTGTGAGGTAGCTGCTTCTGATGTACACTTGGAGAGACAATAGCAGACCACTAACGCTCACCACCTAGGCGGGGGAAAGAAACAAGTATGCTCAGGCTAAAAGCAACTGTGGCAAAGGTCTGGAAATACTGGCCCATGCTGGACCTTCTGTTACTTATAGAGATGCTCTATCCCTCCTGAAAAACACAAATCAATGTGGCCTGAGGTAGCCAGTCACTAGAGTGGCTAAGATTACGGGAGAGCTCCGTGCAGGCTGGAATTTCACTATTCCAGGCAATGAGTGGTTCACAAGAAACTTCATGAAATGTCTTGTTGGTTGCTTCAACATGTTGACATAGTTTACTTAGAAATGTCTATAATTCTCTGTATCAGGCTGTCTAGTACGTTCTGTTATAATTTAATCCATAATCTTTCTGCTGAGTTAATCTGAAATGGTAACCGTTTTTTGTTAATTGGATTGAGGTGGAAACATCATTGACGAGTCAGTCGTTGCATGATTAGTGCTGGGCCATCTGATGGGGTGTACACAAGCTCTTACTGGGGTCTCAGAACTGCTTTCATATTGGAATCACCTGGGGAGCTGTTAAATCGACAGACAGTGATACCACACAACTCAGTCAACGCGGGGGAGGGGGAGTGGGGAGGACTGGCCAATGGCACTTTTTAAATTCTCTCCTGGTGATTTTAATATTTGCGCCATAACTAGGTCTTTGATTTCTACAAGTTAAAAAACCTTCAAAGGAGTTTTAACTGCAAAGAAAATATAGTTTGTCTTTAAAAAAATGCTACGTAGGGCCAAGTTTCTTAAAGTTCATGGGTATCTTTTTCTTCCAGTTCTTAGAGATACTTTAAGTGTGATAGGTCAAGAAGTTCATTTAAATAGAAGGAACTTCAGTTTTAGATTCCCAGTAATAAGATCTCATCGGCACAAAGTATTTTGATTCTTATCGAATCTTACTGAAACTGAAATGAAAATGCTACTCGTGAATGAAAATGTTACTAGTTTCCCAAATTCTGCTGTGTGAATATCTGGCCTGCTTAGCTGGTTTACCTTATAGGCAGGCTAAGCACGTGCTTATGGAAGATACCAAGATACTTTTTTACACCAAAATACTTTTTTGGAAAAAGCTTCACATTTGATAGTTCAAAAGCAGCATTGGAGGAGTCATTATGGTGTGACAAACGATCCGATTTGTGCTGGCGTTCCTTCCCCTTGCTCTATCTACGGGAGGTGGCGAGGAAGCATGGCTTGTGCCAGGGTTGACGTCGTGGAAGCTCTTCACCAGCCTGGCCAGGGAGAGGAAGGTGCTCTGCCCTGCAAGTGTGACCACTGCTTCCTGCCCTGTCCCCTCCCGCCGGCTCCCCAGCCTGCTGTCAGTGCCCAGCCAATTAGAAAGTCACAGAAGCCAGGAGATGGCAGAGCTGAGGGAGCTTGTGCCAGGCCCAGAGGGTTTACTCTGTGAACTGGATTGAGAACAACGTGCTGATTGTTCTTTGTCTGCTGACAGGCGCCTGGTGCCAGCGCAGAGCTGGCCCTGAGTCGCTCCCAGAGCCGAGTGACCAGGCGTGGGGGACCAGCAGTAAGTGGTGTCGAGGCCAGGGGACAGAAGGTATGTAGTAGATAGTTAGAAACTTCACCGGATTTACAGGGGAGGTTTCCCTCCCCCATGTTTTAAGTTTTAGAGTTTATTAGAGAAAGGGACAGAAAATGGCTAAAAGTCAGGCCAGTAGCAATCAAATCAAAACATAAAACTCCAGGAAGAAGGTAGAGAGTGTATCCCACTGGACTCTAAATTCACAGACACGTTGCAGGGTAGGAGTTTTGCCCAAATGTCAAAACTCTTCTTAGCTTTTAGGATGTTTGGCCTGCAGCAAGTGGGAGGGGCAGAAAAAATGCCTGACCAAGTGTTCAGGGATATTATGGGATGATCCTATGCACTGCCGCCTCCAGGTTGTGAGTAACAGAGAGCCTCAGGAAAGCAACCTCCCTTGACAGCAGAACTTTCTGGAAAGGAGCATGTAAGTGTTTTGCTCGATTGTCACTGTACATTGAACACTATACAGCTATTGGTTTCCCTGATGTATTTATACTAGAAACAAATTTTAAATATATGTAAAAGAAAACATACTTTTCAGAAATGGGCACATGCAGAACTGTCATTAGCCATATCTCTGGGAGGTAGGATTGTGGAAGAATTTTACTCTCTCTTTTTTTTGTATACATTTCTAGACGGCTTTACTTACTTTATATATGTATGTATGCTATACAAAGACCATGAATGTCTTTAAAACTCAGGAAAAATATGAAGCTAGTCCCCATAGTAAGATAATTTTTTAAATTGCAAAATGTATGCTCGTGCTCACCCATTCAATTAAGCGTGAATGTGTGAATACAATGGCCTTCGAGTGCGCACTTCCTGTCCTATCTCTGTGGGGAGAGGGAAGGGAAGATTATTAAAATGTACATTTCCTTATTAACATGACTGGCAGAATAGTGATCATGCTGACAGTATTCTGTTCAGGGAGCCTTCGAAAAGGATCTCTCTTTATAGCTCAAGGAAAACCTCCAATGCTGTCCTAGAGTTATTTAAAATACATAAGCCGGCCGGGCATGGTGGCTCACACCTGTAATCCTAGCACTCTGGGAGGCCGAGGTGGGCGGATCGCTCAAGGTCAGGCGTTCAAAACCAGAGCGAGACCCCATCTCTACTAAAAATAGAAAGAAATTAATCAGCCAACTAAAAATATATAGAAAAAAATTAGCCGGGCATGGTGGCGCATGCCTGTAGTCCCAGCTACTCGGGAGGCTGAGGCAGAAGGATCACTCCAGCCCAGGAGTTTGAGGTTGCTGTGAGCTAGGCTGACGCCACGGCACTCTAGCCCAGGGAACAGAGTGAGACTCTGTCTTAAAATAATAAAATAAAATACATAAGCCAATAAAAAACAAGGCTCAGACCTCTCTTCTGCCACTCTGAGAACTTGTCAACTACTTTTCCTGGAAACAATGATATTTAGGTCCTGTCCAAAGACACCAGGCAGAAGTAGGTCATTCCCGTATGTATCAGTTTGTTAACTCATCCAACTTTGGATGCAGCATTCACAGTCTGCCTTTAACCTTTACCTTGTTTCAATCTCCAGTCAATAGGTCAGAGCTGCCATGCACGGAGATATCAAGTAGCCAGGAAGAAGCAAAACCAAAGCAAACAAAAAACAAACAAAAATCCTTCCAGTTAGCCAGGACTAATATTGTTGCTCCTGCTTGCATTTTAAAGATGAGGAGGCCAGGCGTGGCGGCTGCCGCCTGTAATCCTAGCACTCTGGGAGGCCTAGGCGGGAGGATCGCTCAAGGTCAGGAGTTCGAGACCAGCCTGAGCAAGAGCGAGACCCCGTCTCTACTAAAAATAGAAAGAAATTAATTGACCGACTAAAAATATATACAGAAAAAATTAGCCGGGCATGGTGGCGCATGCCTGTAGTCCCAGCTACTCGGGAGGCTGAGGCAGGAGGATCGCCTGAGCCCAGGAGTTTGAGGTTGCTGTGAGCTAGGCTGATGCCACGGCACAAGCCCAGGCAACAGAGTGAGACTCTGTCTCAAAAAAATATAAATAAATAAATAAATAAAGATGAAGAAACTGAGACTCGGACAGGTTCTGGAATTTTCCCTTAGTTATGCAGCTCCCTGACTTCGCCCTGGGGCTGCTAGCACCTTGGTGCCCTCAGTGGGTGGCCAGTGATGCCAGCATTGCACTCTGCAGGAGGTCCTTTAGCTGCTCTAGCTGTGCCACAGATTCACACCCTTCTGAACCTCCACTCCTCGGTCTCACTGCTGAGACCCCAGGAGCAGCAATTTATTGGGGCCCAAGTGGACTAGTGGCATTCACAAACATCACTCTATGCTAATTTTTAAAAATCATTTTATATACTTTTTATTTTAAATTATGTAATAAATACAACCACAAGGTAAGAAATTCAAGCAATATGAAAGAATATAAAACTCTCCCTGTGCCCACCCTACCTCCTGCCTCAAGACACACATTTTCCAGCCTGGGAAAAATAGTGAGACCACAATGATACAAAAAAATAGAAAAATTAGCCTGACGCGGTGGCGCACACCTGCAGCCCCAGCTACTTGGGAGGCTGAGGCAGGAGGATCGCTGGAGCCCAGGAGTTCGAAGTTGCAGTGAGCTGTGATTGCGCCACTGCACTGTGGTCCAGCCTGGGCTACAGAGCAAGACCTTGTCTCTAAAAATAAAGAAGACACACGCTTTCAGCCTCACTCTCACTCACGTGTCTAGAGGTAACCACCAAGATCATTGGTGTATATTGTCCTGCCAAACAATTGTCAACTTGGTTGCTATGGACCTGTGACTGCTATATGCCTCCTGTTCTTCCAGTTCTTACCAGATTCATGTTCCATGAATCTGGGGTCTTATCTCAGGGCCTAGACCAGGGTAGCTCATAAGGGTGACAATTCAAGGTCAGGGAGGTGGCAATGTGGGTATGACTGAGAGCAGCGGCAGTGGAAATAGAAGAGAGAGCACAGGTTTGGGAGATAGTAGACCATGCTTAGGACAGGCCTTATTCAAGCACAGTGTGTCGGTAGTCACTCGTGGCCTGCCTGCCTCATCTTTCACCTGTCATCCCTTCTTTTACCGTAGATTGGCCCCTTTCTCATTCTCTAGAACCAAAGCTGGCATTAAGAAGAATTTTAATAAGCTCTTTCCTAGCACTCTGTAACTCAGTGTCAGGTCAATCTCGCTTTTGGTCTAGGTCTAACCTTGTTCCTGGTTTTTACTGTATCTCCACAGTCCAATGCTGATTTTATATCTTAGATCTGATCAGTGGGTCCATGAAATGTCACTTTGCCAGTAAAATGCTCAGCTCATCAGATCCTCTTAACTTGGTGGCTTGTCCTTGCTCTACCATGTCCTTTGCCCTTGAATCCAAGCCCAAGAGCTGGAGCCTGATGGCCTGCAGTGGACTCTGTGTGCCACCCCTCCTGGTGCACGAAATGCATCTCTTTAGCATCTTCCTCCCCACTGTGAACAGGTCCAGTTAACTAGCTATGTCCTAAGATATAGCAGGTCACACAGCAGGAGAGAAATGTGTGGCAAAGACATGTTGTCAAGTACCTTTGCCACATAAATTGACATCATACACAGGAGTGGCAGAGAACCATGGTTCAGACACTTATTTGAGTGCTGGGGAAGGAGCTTCAGTCACTCACCACCTTTTAGCTCCCCTGTGCACACACTCTACAGCCACCGGGCACCAGCCACAGAGGCAGTGCCAGCTGACTACCAGTGTTGCCGGTGGTATTTTTCTTCTCTGTCTGTCTACCTGAATACTGTGGTCCATACACACTATTGTGGGACAAGCATGGCATGGTACACTAGGAGCAGTGTGAGCTACCAGCCAGGAAGCAACTGCAGAGTGCTTCCACCCTAGACTTTGCCGTATGTGAAGAATACAATTCAACTCTGATTGATAGTGAATAAAACAAGCAAACCTGCCCTATGCCCTACTGGGCAGCCTGAACATTGGTGAGAATACCCCCAAAATCTGCCTTCAGGACCTGACCATCAGGTGTCTCAGCACAATTGCCACAGAACACTGAGCTATTGCCTAAAAATAGGGTTAGCTATGAGGAAGTGAAGAGAGACTGGAGCTCAGGACTTGCAGTGGAAACCCAGGTAGAGTTCTGGGTCTGATAGTAACAAGCCGAGCTCTTGAGCACGCCCCTCTCTGGCCTTCTGCCTCCTCACCTGGACAGCAAGTGAGAGGAACTTACATACTTTCCAAGGGACTTCCCAGCTGCAGCATTTGACAAATCTGTTTTCCTCCACTATTGAAACAAGAAAAAAACACCTTCATTCTCATCCAAGCCACTCTGTCATGTTGCTAAGACCAGGAAACAGCCCATTTATGCATTTAATCGAGAGGATGCTCCTGGCCACACCATCCAGGCATTTGCTGGGTAACAGTCCGTCTCCCGGATGGGTTAATGGATAACTAGACGATAAGGTCCTGGCAGGAGCAAACTCTTTACTTTTCCTATCATCTGGGTTAGCACAGAGTTATGCACATGGTAGGCCCTCAGGAATGTATTGAACGGAAAAATTTAAATTGAGACATGCTATCTTTCTCACCTCATCCACCATGGCATAAAAAATGCTCTGTGGAAGCTTCAGGGGGTTGAAATGCATCTTGCAGAAGAGAGAAATCTCTGTGCTCAGCTGACTGACCTGGGGTGTACCTTGTGCCAACTTAACTAATCCAGACACAGGGATCAGCTCAGATAGAAGATACTTGGGTTATAAGACTGCTCCCCTGCTTAGAAAGTTTCTAAAGTACCCAAGCGGCATATATTATACAAACATGCCTCAGAAAGTCATTCCAAGGAGCACAAAATAATCGGGTAGCGTCGTAGTCGTAATGTCCTCAGGAGAAGAATGAATGTTTCAAATTTGCTACGTAGAACTAAGCAGATAATGAAAGCTTCTTCTATACTGTCGAAAGACAAAATTACAACTAATGTAGTTTAAAGATCTTAATTGCCTTTTATGTGTGGTTCTAGAATTGGGCAACACTTCATTCTGTAAAATAGAATGAGTGTTCCGATGAGCGGAGGAGGTTGGTTTTTACAGACAGGAAAAAGCTGTGGAAAGCAGAAACAGAAAACAAAAGCATATTTGTTGTTGTTTCAAAGTTACTTTCTTGTAAAGGTTAAAGCAAAGGGAATGTCGTTTCCACACTAGCAAAAACTGGCTTGTTTGGGAATTTGGCTATTACCTCTCACTCTCCAGGTTTCTCAGAAGGTCAGATCAACAGCTTAGTTTCAGCTCTGTGACATGCAGTTTTGGCACAAGTGACTCCATATTGGTTTGGTCTGTTGGGCCCAGTGCAGAAGCTCAGTCCAAACCAATGGCCTCCTAACAATTTTATTTAATGATGTAAAGTGCAATTTAAATTTGATAATCTTCAAGGTCCTTTTTGACTTTTTCTTTAGTCATCCATAAACTTATATAACCTTAGAAATAATCGTTGCACCCATTATAGCATTCTCAGGGAAGATACACTTTTAGGTTTATTCCAGGTGCATTCTAGACATATGGACAAATCAAAAAGAAAAAAAAATGTGTGTGTGTTCACATGCTAGGTTATCTTAATGTTTTCTGCTTCCTTATTTGCAAATGGACTCCAGCCACCTTCAAATTATAGGTTTAAAAGAAAAGGCTAATAAAAAATACACCACAGAGCTCAAAGTGTAGTTGACTTTCTAAATTAAATTTTTAAAGCATGATTCAAGTGTACAAAAGGCGAATGCTGCTTTGAAATGTATTTATATGAAACTTCACCTTATTCCAGAAGGGATTAGGTGACATAAACTAAAAGTAAAAATCAGAGAAGAAAGAAAAACAAGGTTGGGACAAACTCCAACAGAGAATGCCATGGAAAGGATCAGTAGCACTGTTCTCCACCTCTGCCTCGTGGAGAAACTCATATTCCAATAGAGTATGAAATAGCCAGATGAGTTAAACAAGTTCTCTCTTCTTTGATTTTCTCAATACTTTCTCAAAATATTCTCTCATTTGAGCATATCCCATGTGAGTGCCATAGAGCTTTTTGAGAATGGCAAACAGAAGCTTTTTCATTTTATGAAGAAAATAAAAGAGACTTGAAGAGATTAACTAGTTTGCCTATAGTCACATAATTCGTTTCAGCAGAACTTATAATTAAGATCTTCAAACAACAGAATGGGCTTCTGAAAATAGTTTATAACCTTTCCCGTAGGCCTTTGAGAAATAAGATAAGTGCCATCTACCTAAGGTGGCGTCAATGTAGTTCTTCCAGAAAAAAACATTAACAAGTAGAAATTTTATCCCTATAATTTTAAAGTTTCACAAAATTGCAGTTTTTAAAACATTTTGAATTATTAACAACTGTATCAACTTATTAACAAAGACAATTTCTATTTAAATAGAGAGTTAAAGAATATGGGGAGTGAGACATTCAGAGCTTTCTGTGGAGGGTGATTCGGGCAGTGGGAATGGAACGATGTTCTGAGGCCGAAATGAGTTTCATGTCTTCGAGAAACAAGAAGAAATGAGAATGCATGATGCGTGAGAGGCTGTGATGTTGGAAGGCAGGGGCGAGGCGTGTGGGGCTTCATCCCCCACGATAGGGAGCCCGGATGCATTCTGCATCTGACCAGAGACCATTTGTGGGGTGTGAGCGGGGTGAGCCACAGGAAGTGATTTTCTAGCTCAGAAGCTCTGAGTGAAGACCAGTCTGGCTGCTGAGTGAAGACCAGACAGTAAGAAGCAGGAAGGAGATCAAAAGGCTCAGGGAGGGGGTTGAGCAGGATCCCTGGAAGAAGAGGAGGTGGCCCGAGGTGTTGCTGGAGAACATAAAAAGCAAGTTGTCCGGCAGCTTTGCAAGCAGGTGATGTCAGGAGTCAGGCTGTCTGTGTTAGGAAGTCAGAGGTTTCTTTAGCACAAATGTTGTTCGCCCAGGCAAGTGAGCGGGTTCTACCAGCAAGCAGTCATGTGACACTGGCCAGCAGGGGTGGGACACTTACCCCTAGGCGGTAAGCAGGTAAATCATGCTGGCAAGTGCACCAGCCACTTCTTTAATTAGGTGGTGCTATGGGTTAAATTGTGTGTCCCTCTCCCTTCCACCCAAAATTCATACGTTGAAGTTCTAACCCCTAATCCCTCAGAATCTGACCGTATTTGGAAATAGGGCCTGTAAAGAGGTAATTAAGTTAAATAAAGTTTACACATCAGCAGGCCCTAATCTGACTAATGTCCTTATAAAAAGAGATTAGGACACAGACATGCACAGGCAGGAAGACACAGAGAGAAGATGGCCATCTATAAGCCAAGGAGAGAGGCCTCAGAAGACACCAACCCTGCTGACACCTTGATCTTGGACTTCTAGCCCTCAGAATACTGAGAAAATAAATTTCTTTTGTTTAAGGCCACCCAGTCTGTGGTACTTTGTTATGACAGCCTGGCAAACTAATACAGGTGGACAACTTCCGTGAATCTCTGAGACCCGACGTGTGGCTGAGCCCAGCGCGAGTGCCGAGGGGAGGGCGCTGGGTGTACGGATGTCGTGGGAGAGTAATATGAAGTCCATGAGGTGCTGGGGGGATTCTACAGATCAGAGGGTGACCCTGGCAAAAACCCAAGGAAAATAGCAGAACAGCTCATGGGTGCAAGAGTATGTGAGTGCTGAAGACGAGGTATGTGGGGAGTGAGGCCGAATAGGGACAGGGTGGGGCCCCTCAGCCCTGACCACACAATTCAGTGTGACCCAACTCAGCTCTTCGCAGAGGGCTGACACAAATAGTTTTTTAACTGCCAGAATTCAACTCATACCTACGTAATAAAAAAGGGTTGAGCCATCATCTGTCTCTTGAGTAATGTTTTTCAGGACCACTAAAGCAAAACACCGATGCAAGCTGATAAGGCACCTGGCTGTGAAGAAACCGGACCTATCCGGATCTAATCACCTCAAGCCAGAATAGACCCCATATACTAACCTCACCCTGACTTTTTCCTTATTATAATCTCATTTGAATGCTAAAAATCACGCCCAGGGGTGGAGATTTAATGTGCTAATGAGATATTTGAAGCATGAAAAAGCATATAATAGAACTATACTGGCACAAGAAAACCTCCACCTGACTCCCCCTTTTACCCACCTAAGCCTCTTGAAAACTCTCCCCAAACTCCCCTCGCGAGAGCCAGCCTGAAAACTCTCCTTTGTGCTGCCTCCCTTGTGCTTGAGCATGAGGCCCACTTAGCTCACAAGAGCAAAGTGAGAAGATGGTAGACTTTGGTGAGTAGCTTGGTGACTCCATTGAGTCTCTCGAGGCTGGACCATACAGGTGACCCTGGAGAGCATCGGGCTTGTGGCAGAGAGCTTGGAGAAGTACCTGGAAACCATGGTGCCGAGTGTAATTTAGGGAGCTGGGCCTGGAGGTTATGAGTGTGGTCAGTAATGACTCCACTGTCATCCTAACCTGAATGGCCAGAAGCCACAACTCCACTAGCTCCTAGAAAAGGGGCCAGAAATCTGCTTCTTTTTTCACTAAGGCCAAACCCTGGGTCTGAGAACAGATTATGACTTTCTCTTCTTAGCAAATATTTTTGTTTCACCAAATTCTTGTTCCATAATGTGTTTCTGGGTCTGCAGAATGTGCTAGGACACAGCCTACGCCTGGGCAGGCAGCATCGACGAGCTGCTCCAAACCCGGCCTCCCTCTAGCCCTATGATTTTGTAATGATCATTTTTTTTCCTTTTTTAACTTTCGGGTTTTCCTATAAAGAGTTACATTTATTAAAATTTTCCATTTTGCTTGTATGTTTTTACTTTCAGAAAGTTCTAACACAAATTACTGCCATCTGATTTTGTACTCCTTCTAAAAGAGTGACTTTAACAGAAGTAACCTTTTGTTTATCTCTAAAATATCATGCCAATGGAACAAATATACCTTTTATTTTTAATGGCTGTGAGAAAGGATTGCAGTACCCAGGGATCCTGTAACCTGGAGCAAAAATACAAGCGCACCCAGGTGCCTCAGGTTAATTTAAGTAAGGCAGATTGTATTCATGACAGATCAGAAACTGTACAGGGCCCAGGCAGTTTTTCTCATGGCAAAGAAAAGGAGACAGATATCTTTGGGTATGGAAGTTAGCCTAGAACAGCCCAAGGCAGTTAAAAGCAGATGTAAAATTACCTGAAAATCTTGGATATATTTATAAAAAGTCATGCTGTATTTTTCATCCTCCTCTATAAAATACCTGTTTTATTAGAGCATGTGCCTCAGTATCTAAGAGAGCTGGCTCCTGGCCCCATTAGTATAACCACTACCAAGACCCCACAGTCTGGAAGCAGCTGTGGAGACAATTGGGGCTAGATGTATTCTGTTGATTATTAGTTTGTGCCTTGATAAATTAATTCCAGTTTCGAGCTTCAAGGCTGGCCTGTGCATTGGTGAATTTGGGCGTCTTAGATCCATGGGCTGTCAGAGCTGGAACAGATGCTAGAGGTCATGCAGTTCAAGTCTAGAATCTGCCATACCTGCATTTGAATACTCACTCTGCCACTTACTAGCCCACAGTCATAGGTCAGTGTTCTCAACCTATTTGAGCTTTCATTTTCTCGTGTGCAAAACTGGCCCTGTTACCAATCTCTTAGGGCTATTGTCGAATGAACGAGAAAAAGCAAGTAAAGTACTCAGCACAGTATCTGACACATGATTAATGTTAGCAATTATTATCACTATGACCAAGAAAAATGTTGCCCAATTTGAACAAGAGTCAGGGTAAGGCTGAGTACTGGGGGGATTTATGTAATGTCCAAGTTAGCAGAACTTAAATTTTCTGGCATTCAGGGGTATGATTATGCATATTCTATTTGTTCACTAGGTGCAGGGCTGCTTAAGGACTACTCTTTGCAAGACAAAGCTGGTAGACAAAGCCGACTTGCCATGTTGGCCAGATGGATGGTAAAGACAGCAGCTGGATGGATGCCAGGAGAGAAGGGCTCCCTGCCCTACACTGCAGGGCTCAGCTCTGAAGCTTCCCATAGGATCTTAGGTGAACACCTTAACCTCTGTATTTAGGAATGACATGGGTATGAAGAGTAGACTTATTTACAGACAACGTGTTGAAACCAAATAAAGACCTTTATGTAAAAGCACTTTGTAGGCTGTGAAGTACTCAGGAAATTCAAAGTTCAATTATTATCTAGGCCTCCTTCCTTCCCTTAAGCATTTAGTGACCTCGAATTGCCCCTCGCCAATCTGAGTTCTTCTCTACCTGGTGTGGAGATTCCCCATGTTTCATACAATAACTTCTCCTCTCCTCCCATCCAAATGTCCCCATGGTGTTGTGTCTGACGCGGTTTGGATGTTTGACCCCTCCAAATCTCATGTTGAAATTTGATCCCCAGTGTTGGAGGTGGGGCCTGGTGAGAGGGGTTTGGGTCATGAGGGCAGATCCCTCAGGAATGGCTTGGTGTGATGAATGAGTTCTCACCTTATTAGTTCACACTAGAGCTGGTTGCTTAAAAGAATCTAGCACCACCTCCTCCCTTTCTTGCTCTTTCTGTCGCCAATGTGACATGCCTGCTCCCCCTTCGTCTTCCTCCTCAACTGGAAGCTCCCTGGAGTCCTCACCAGAAGCAGATGCTGGTGCCATGCTTAGATAGTCTACAGAACCTTGAGCCAAATAAACCTCTTTTCTTTATAAATTACCTAGTTTTAAGTATTTTTCTTACAGCAATGCAAAAGAAACTGAGACAGTGTCCCATCAGCTACACTCCACTGTGTAAGACAGCAGGATCCCAGGTTACTAATTACTCTCTAATCTGACACTTCCTGAACATGCCTGATCATGAGATACCCAGTGCTTGTGAAAAACAGAAGTTCCCAGATACCACATAATATTTACAGTATCCAAATCTTCAGCAGGGGGACTTGGGGCATTTTTAACAAAAGCCACAGGTAATTCTGTGATTCAGCAAGTTTGGGAAACAGTAAACTAATGCATGCAAATATGCTAGTTGCCTAATATATTACTCTATCTGGTCTCAACCCAATCAAAATGTACAGCTCTTTTAATACCCTAATTCTGAGATTTCAGGTAGGACTTGAGAGGGGATTTATGGATAATGAGAATTTCTTTAATCGCACTGTTAGAAAGAATGTTTATTAATTGCTATATATATATTTTTAGTCCTATAGTTTAAGAGAGAGATGAATATCCTTGTAAGAAAAGCTGTAAAATGATCAAATTAGAAACACTAAATATCAAAAAATAAAATTGAAAGAAATTAAACTTATTTAAGTCCAGACATGAGCCACTTTAGCAACAGTCTATAAAGAGATATTATCTTATTTCACCGCTTCTAAAAAACACATTTTTTTTTCACATTTTAAAATCAGAATGTATCTTAAAGCTGACTTGCAACAATTTTCCTTAGTGGTATGTAAAATAATATGGTTTCTTAACACACAGCATCTTGGATTCAGCGAAATACTGAAACGAAGCGCAAGACAGTAATGTTTTTCTCCATCTCTACTAACACCTAATAAGTGATCCAGGTCTCCCCCCTTGCCTGGTGCCCCCCGTGCTCCCCAAGCCTGACCACACTTGAAGTGCCAGCACCAGCCAGTCTGTCTCATGAGGTGCAGTGCCCCTGGGTCACCCAGGCTGCAGGGACGTCTCTCGCCACTTTACACCTCTTGTTGTCTGTGGCACCTATTTTCTGTGTCTCTTGCTTAGCATCTATGCTGTTGCTTTGTTGACCAAATAATTTTTGGGCTAACTTATCATGTTATAAACATCTTTAGCTCTAAAACTAAATGGTAAACACCTTGAACAAAGAAAATTTGCCTATGTCTCTTGCTTTTCCCCAAGGCCTAACACTGAGCTCCTACATGATAATATTCAATAAATATTGATGAAGATCACATTTAGGTAGGGTGAACATATACTTCATCATCCAGACCCAGATATTTTAAGGATGAAAGGGGGCCCCTGTTATTTGGGATAACTGGTATGACCTAAAACTATCCTGGGTAGATGGGATCACTCTACATAGAAAGGTCTTTGTCCCCACTAGATTGTAAACTTTTTGAGGGCAGGGACAATGTTATACTCATTCCTATTTCTGCAATACAAAAATCACAATACTTTGCACCTTACTACCTATTAAGTATGATTCCTTCCTTTCTACAAATAATTGATATTAATCAACCTTTCTAGCCTCAATCCCTCCCAATGATTCCTCAAAAATACAATTATCTTTTAAGGAAAACTGAATTATTTTCAAGGACTAACACTTTTCTTATATTGGTGCCTTTACTGATGCTATTGCCTAAGCCAGACATGCATGGTCACCCAAAGTTGTCTATATCCTAATCCCTAGAAGGTGTGGGTTACCCTACATGGGAAGGGAAACTTTGCAGTGTAATTAAGGTAAGGATTTTGAGAAGGGGGTTTATTATCCTGGATTATCTAGGCAGACCCAATCTGTAATCACAAGGGTCCTTACATGGGAAGAAGGAGGCAAGACAGTCAGAGTCAGAGAGAGAAAGAGAGATTAGAAGATGCTTTGCTGCTGGCTTTGTAGATAGAGAATGGGGTCACAGTCAAACGTAGGTGGCCCCTAGAGGCTGGCAAAAACAAGGCAACGGATTTCCCCAAGAGCTCCAGAAGTAACACAGCCCTGCTGACCCATTCTAGACTCCTGACCTTCAGAACTGCAAGTAAGAAATTGCCATTGGTCAAGGCGCTAAGTTTGTGGTAATTGGTACTAGCAGTCACAGCAAACTGCTACACCATCTAACCTGCAAGAATTAATCAAACACCAGCTCATCCTGAATCCATTTCCTGACTCCTGGAGTTGAATTTAACTTCTGTGTGATTTAACCTCTTCCTCTTTTGGGTCTCTCTTATAGTACTGACTTGATGGTATTCTGTAAATACATGGTCACTTTGCTTACCCTCTTTTTAGATATAAGTGGTAGGAGCTCAATTAAAACTTGCTGAAGCAAAAAGAGAATTTCCTGAGTCATGGAAACTGAAAAGCTCAGGGATGGAGCTTCAGGGAAACTTGGATCAAGTGCTCCATGTCCTCAGGTGTCAGGCTCCAACTCTTGGCCCTGCTTTCTTCTGTGCCAGCTTCATTCCCAGGCAGACTTTCCCTTTATAGCGGCTCTTGTCTTGTATTCTGCTTATTTAGCAATTGCTGTTGAAACACTGACTCTTTCTCAAGTGTTTCAGTTTCAGTATTGAGTCTTTTTGGCCTGCTCTGGGGTGTGTCACCATCACTGAACCAATTCCTGTGGTCAGTAGAGTAGAATTAGCTCTCATAGGCCAAGGCTTGTGTAGGAGTAGGGTGACCAACTCACCCGCATTTGCTTGTTACTTTTCTGTTTTAGCATTACAAGTTTCATGCCCCAGGAAACCCCTCAGCTCAGGGCAAACCAAGATAGTTGGTCACCTTAGGAGTCCACCCTGCAGATGAGAGGAGTTATGGTCAGCCCCCTATGACTCTCACAGACTAACAGTAAAGTTGGGGTGCTTTCCAAGAGGAACCATCAGGAGAAGGAGGAATGAATTCTGGGCAGACAAAAGCAACAGAGTAATGTCTTCTCTTTTCGCTCTTCTAGATTTGAGGCACTTTGAGGCCAGGAAATGAATCTTACTTATTTTTGTATCTTTGGAAAAACTGAGCACATTGCCCTCCACGTAGGAAAGCCTCAAAAGAATTTATACTGCTTCTTTCACAACTTTATTAAATATTTGAAAAAATTCCCTTAGAGAGAAGATTCTAATACTACATAGTTCATGGTGGATTATACAAGATCATTCTTAAAAGGAGTATTTAAAAATAGTTTACAATCTTGACTGAGATTATTCAAATGTAATCTTGCTGAAAATGGAGTAGGTGCAAAGTTTTAGTTAAATAAGCTTTCAAAATGACTAAAGTGCTATGGTTCATAAGGTCCTTCTCCCTCTTATATTTAAGATAAAACTTGTAGTATGTTTTCTTTAACATCTAATATATATTGAAAAATGAACCTTAAAATACTAGTGATTTGAAATTTGATTCCCTAGTTTCAGTTGTGTTGTTGTTTAATTAGAGACGAATAATGGACAGGAATTGTTTGTCTTTGGGCAGGGTGTAGCTTTTGCTCTGAAACCTTTTTCCTGTAACTTCTAACTTCTGACCTACTCCTGCTGGCAATAAATTATTTTTCACAATTAGGAGTTTAAAAGAGAAATAACTGCATACAGATCTATGTCTTTAATTTTGAAAATAGGATAAGATTTTGTAAAATACATTGTGTTAATGAATAACTGCTAAATCTTGAGTCTAGTTCCTGGGAGAAAAACAAACTACCTCTGACATGCTGCTTCCAAATGTGACATTGCCTATGGAGGAAAACACTCTAGTTATAGTTAGTTTTTGTGAATTTATTTTTTATTGATACATAATATTTATACATACGTATGAGGCACATGTGATATTATGTCACACGCATAGAATGTGCAATGATTAAGTTAGGGTATTTAGGGTCTCCATCACCTATTCATTTGTAAATAACTGGTTTAGACTATTGTGTCTGGTTCATTTCAGTCCCTAACACAAAATGGGTTTAAAGGCTCTTCATATTTCTAAGATTTATATAAAATTCCCCTTTCGAAGCTAAGCTGAAAGAACATTGGAAATGAATGTTATTATCTTATCTACATAAATAAAATAATATTTATGTCAAAAAATCACATTGGAAATAAAGAATTTATGTTACTATTATGTTTTATTATCATTACATTCTTAGAATGAAACTATAGTGGACTTTGTGGTAGGCTTCCCAACTCCCATTCCACCTCACTCCCATTGAAAAAGAAAGTGTGGTTTGGCAGAGACCTCAGCTGAAGGTGGGGACTGAATTGTTCTACTGGTAATTCCACATTCTTTGCTGTTTTAGATTTGGGCATGTGACATAATTCTGGCCAAAGTGATTGAAGAAGATGGTTGCTGGAGGCTTCTGAGAGAGAGAAGAGAGAGCAGAAACCTGGAAGTCAGTTCTATCACCCAGTGGAAGGGAAAAATGAATCATATTGGTTGTTGTTATTAGCCAATATTGGCTATTGGTTGTTGTTATTAGCTGTTGCTATTAATAGTTATCTTTACCACTGAAGAACCAGAAGCCAACTCTGCTAAAGGCCAATTAGAAAGTTAGAAAGAAACCAGTGCATAGTGACGCTGTTGAGTTGCTAGTTCAACCAGTCCTAAAGTTTGCCCTACCTCTGAACTTGTCCCACAGGATGACAAATATCCATATTATTTAAGCCCATTTGAAACAGGATTTCAATTGTGGTTGAAATGGTAAATATATGGAAGATAACAGAAGTTTGGTGCCAAACGTTCCTTATGTGTCATTTTGACCCTCTGTTCTTGACCATTTTATCTTACAGAGGAGGAGCTTGGACTGCATGAGACTCCCTGATCTGACCCAGCTACACACAGGCAGTAGCTGTGGATAAGGGAGCCCTTCTCTCCTGATGGTGACCCAGCTGCTATCTTCACTACGCATTTGAACTATATGGCGGTCAACTCTGTCTACTCTTTAAGCACCTAGTGAATGAACAAACAGGCTATGTATAATCATATCCCCTGAATGCCAGAAAAATTTAAGTGCTGCTAAATTGGATATTATACAAATTTCTCTAACTATTGTTCGAATTGGGGAACATTTTTCTGGTCATAATGATAATAATTGCTAATGCTTACCATGAGTCAGATACTATGCTGAGTACTTTACTTGCTTTGTCTCATTCATATGACAATAACCCTAAGAGGTTGGTAATGTAACCTTCATTTTGCAGATGAGGAAATGGACACTCAAATAGGTTGAGACACTGGCCCATGACTGCTCAGAGCATTCAAATTCAGGTCTGGTAGATTCTAGGGATTGAACTACATGACCTCTACAAGCTCTGACAGCCTGTGGATCTAAGATGCCCAAATTCACCAATGCACAGGCCAACCTTGAGGCTTACAACTGGAATTTATCAAGGCACAAACTAATAATCAACAGAATACACCTAGCCCCAAATTGTCTCTACAACTGTTTCCAGATTTGTGGTAACGGCTAACTCTAAAGCTCAGATCAAGGGGACCAACTACAGACTTTAATATCTATGGTCCGCTACTGTAGATTACTAATCCAGGTACTGGGTTTGCAGCTATTAAATCCTTAACACTTAAGGACATTACCTGTGACTAATATTCTTAATCTTTTAATTACGCTTTTTTGAGTACTTGGCGGAGATACAGTAGTGAACAAGAAAGAATATATCCTGTAGCTTGCATTTTAATGGGGTGGGGGAGGGAACGAACTTGCAACATCTTAAAACGTTCCACTAAATTCAATAATGAGTACTACGCCAGGTTGTGTGTTTGGTGCTACAGATACAAAGAGAAAAAAAATATCTTCTGTTTGCCACGTGTGCCCGGGCAACCCAAGTGTTAACAAATAAATCTACGTCTGTCTGGTAATTTCTCTTTGTGCTATAAAGTTAAAAGTTACTTTATTCGACTGTTTGACTATTCGACTGTATGACTAATGTTCCAATTAAAGGCAGGAGGACAATGCCACATATGCATCTGTCAAAAGAAGTTCCCATTTCTCAGCTGTAACCCATTACTAATGGCCTGCCACAGGGACTGGGTTTTTGTTTTTTAACCTTACTTGTAAATTTTGCATGTAAAGGTGCTCATGAATCCAATAAGACAGACTGCTACGGTAGATACACGTTGTATTTATCCCAACTCACTGGAACCGGCTGAAGCTTCTCTAGACTTGTGCTGGACCCTGGTGCAGCCAAAGTCGTTTTCTCAGCGGCCACTTAAGCAGCCAGGTGCACATTAACCAGGGAGTGGCACTAGGCCAACGGTTTGGGAATTGCCAGGAGCCTTTCCAGGACTGGAGAGATTTTAGGTCCCCTGAAAGGCATCCAGATCTAGGATGATAAGAAAGGGGCGTGGTGGTGGGGGGAAGAGAGGAACAAACCTCCTACCGAGGTCCCATTCGACCCCACCAAGGCACCTGTGTAACCAATCGGAAAGGACATGACATTCAACGCTGGCTCCGGCACCCAATCCAATGACCTGTCTCAGACTCCGCCGCCTGGTCCCAGGCCGCTCGGAGCCGGCTCCGCGGTCGCACGCCCCGCAGTGCGCACACTCGGAGCGCGCCCTCCCCCCAGCAGCGCCGGGCTCCGGGCGGCGGGGGCTGTGCGCCAGCTACTGCGCAGGCACCACAGGAAGAGCTCCGCCTCGCCCCCGTCCCTCCGGGTCCCCCCCCCCCGCCTTGCCCCCAAGTACCCACGAGCGCCGGGTTCCGCGAGCGCCGGGTTCCGCGCCGTGGACAGAAGTCGCGGCGACGGCGGCGGGTGAGTATGAACCTCGCGTGCCGGGCGTTCTGGAGGGAAAAGCCGCCCCCTCCCCGGTCCCGTGGGGGCTTTGAAAATAGATGACGAGACCCTCCTCCCCCTTCCCCCCACTACACGCACATCGCCGGGGGCGCCGGCGGGGCTGTCCGCGAAGGGACCCACAAAGGCAGGGAGGTAGTGGGCCGAGGGGGAGGCGGAGGCCGGTAAGGGAAGAGGAAAGATTACAGGTGGTTGTGGGTTTGGGAAGGCGAGCTGTGGTGTCACGGGTGAAAGGAGGGAAGTTGGCCGAACGGTAGTGGATGGAGGGGGCGAAGGTGGGCCTGGGGTGAAAATAAGGGGAGACGGGTTGGGGTGCCAGGTGCCGGCCCTTTGGGGGAAAGGCGTTTGATTTTAAAGGAACACTCTCCAAGGCATCGACTGACATGGGTATGTCTGAATATTAGTATAGAGTTTATGTTAATTATGTATGATTATATGTAGAAACTAATTTTCTAGAAAACAAGCGAACCAAGCAATAAAAGATACCATTTAAGTGCTCTTGTATGGCTGGATACTGTGCTAAGCACTTTACATACAACTCTTCCCTTTCTTATCACAGCAGCCCTGTGAGATGATAGCATCCCAGTTAACGGATGAAGAAAGTCAGGCTCAGACAAGTGAAGGAACGTGTCCAGGATTGTACAACTGGTGACAAGCAGATTCAGGTTTATACCGGGTCTGACTCCTGAAGGGCTTTGCTTAATTGTCAAGTGATCTGGTGAACCTAACTCTGAAGACTTGCCAGGTACTATAGGAAATCAACTGCTGGTTTCAGTATTATGGTTTTCTTTTTTTCCCCCCCGAGATTGTTTCAGTCCATTTTAAGGAAATTAGGAGCACTGTGTTGTGTTTGCGCTCAAGTGCACACCCCACCCCCCACCTCCTTGAGACCTCCTTGTGTTTAAATTAGTTAAAAAATATAATCTTAAGAAATTTTGATAAAAACACAAGGAGTAATGGAGGGGGAATATTTTACTATGTATTAATAGAAAGTAAGATAATTGTAACTTTTGAAGATGCTAGAAAATTTCGTGTGCTCTAGAAAATAGAATAATTTAGAATCCTAGAAATTTTAAGACCAAGGAAGTTTTTTAGGGAGTAGTAATATTGTTTTTGTAGACTACTAGGAAAGTAGCAGACAGTAGTCTAAAGGTAACTGCCTAAGTTATCTGTATGAATAGACAATAAAGCTATTTTAGAGCTGTATAAGAGTTTCATTGTATTACAGAGCAGATTAGCATACAAACATGCTAATGGTGACCAATATCTTTCACCATATCCTGTAACTGGTATACTCTCTCAGCTTCACATGGGCTAAGAATAACAGTGAGGGTCGACTGACAGGCATTCCATCCAGGCAAGTAAGTCATCCCAGAGGAGGTAGAGGGTATTTTTTTTTTATTTCAGCATATTATGGGGGTGCAAATGTTTAGATTACATATATTGCCTTTGCCCAACCAGAGTCAGACCTTCAAGTGCGTCCATCCCCCAGATGGTGTGTACCGCACCCATTATGTATGTATATACCCATCCCCTCCGCCCCTCTTCCACCCGCCCCACACCTGGTGCATGTTACTACTATATGTGCACATAAGTGTTGATCAGTTAATACCAATTTGATGGTGAGTACATGTGGTGCTTGTTTTTCCATTCTTGGGATACTTCACTTAGTAGAATGGACTCCAGCTCTATCCAGGATAATGTAAGAGGTACTAGATCACCATGGTTTTTTGTGCCTGAGTAGAACTCCATGGTGACAAATACCACATTTTATTAATCCACACATGTATTGATGGACACTTGGGTTGTTTCCACATCTTTGCAATTGTGCATTGTGCTGCTATAAACATTCTAGTGCAGATGTCTTTTTTTCCTTTGGGTAGATGGCCAGTAATGAGATTGCTGGATCAAATGGTAGTTCTACTTGTAGCTCTTTGAGGTGTCTCCATATTACTTTCCACAGAGTTTGTACTAGTTTGCAGTCCCACCAGCAGTGTATGAATGTTCCTATCTCTCTGCATCCATGCCAACATTTATTTTGTTCCCTGAATTGAGTACCTCATACTTACAGTTGCTGTTGAGATATTTGGATGTACTCCAGATCAGTTGGTGTTTTTTTCTTCCCTTGGGTGGTTTTTTGGTGTGAAAAATTGCAGAATTTCTCCCAAAGTTTTGTAATATAATAATTTCATTCCCTGAAAACTTGGTTTTCATCATTGACGACTATTTGAGAACTTCTCACTGGTGGTTTGTTTATAGCTTAGCACTCCCTATTAGAATGAAACAGAATGTGGCATACTCGAATCCAGCACTGCTAATGAAAGGTGTCCTGTTAGTGACAGTTCTGTTAATAGTTTGAAGATTATTACCAGACTTGTTAACTTGCTATTACTAGACTTGTAAACTTGTTGAGAATGTGAAATTAGTAAGAGCATGGGAAAGCTACTAATCACTTTCTGACCTCAGCCAGTCACTGAACTTCCACTTCATTATATGTAAAGAGAGGAAATTAGACTACATTATTCCTGATTTATTTTATAGTTTCACAATAATATTCTGCCTGTTGTAGAGCAGACTTTCCCCCTAACATAACAGCTTTGTAACTAGAATGGATAAAGGGAAACTGATTTTGAGGGCATTTTGTAAGCTTTATGCATCCTCATTTTACACAACTGTAAACTGAAACTGGAAGAAATTAGATCTACCCAAGGTCGTCCATCTACTAAGTGTGAGCTTAGGTTTTGAGATCCTTCTGACTTCAGAGTTGTAAAGGAAAATAAAACTCTCAGGACCCCCCCCCCATCTCCTTATGCAAAAGGGAAGGTCAAGCCTGGTGGCTGAGTCATCCAACACCCCTCCTTCCAGATGAATAGCTGTTACTAACATTGTGCATTAGGCAGATCCCCGTGGAAAGTTGGGCTCAGAGAAGTGAAGGGATGGGTCCAAGATTGTGCAGCTGGTGACAAGCAGATTCAGGTTTATACCAGGTCTGACTCCAGAAGTGCATTGCTCAGGCTATAAAAAGCCTCAGGCATCTATGAAGGACTGTCCCCACAGGTCTTTCATAAGGAAATTCTTTGCTGGCCTTTCACAAACAGGGATATGCAAATTGTAACTTTGGGACTCTAGGCTAAGTATAGCCTCTGAAACAAAGATGCCACACTAATAATGTTGATTACAAGTTTATCTTCTCAGGCACACAACAAAGACAGGATAAGATCAATCATTCTTCCACCTACCCAGGGGCATCTGCATAATTGATTCTTCCTTTACTACCCTTTTCTCTTAACATTCACCTTGTCTTATATCAAATGTAGATTTCCTGGACACTACCTAAAGTCTCACAAGAATGTAACCATTTGCTTCCACTGCCCACCCCCTCCTTTTTCTTTCTGTATGCCCTCTTCCGTTAAATACTGAGTTCCCAGATTCCTCTTCAGATAGCATAGGTCACAGATACACCTATGGTTTGGGATTTTCCAGGATATATTCTCAAACTTTGGCTTAATAAACCTTTATTGATTGAGATCTTTGCCCCAGTCACTTATTTTGGGGCAAATATTTTGGGTTGTCAGAGTCTGTAGTCTTAACACTTTGTTCATACTGCTAAGCCTGAGGACAGGGACTGGGGCACTTGGATCCTAGCAGTCTGCTATGGGATTACTGAACCCCAGTATTAATAGCATGTGTTCCTGGAGCTTCCCCAACATTTGAGGAAGAAAGATTTTGATTTGTATTTTGTGGGAGAGGAGTGGACACAGGTTTTTGTTCTGTTTTGCATGTGGGAAGTGGTATAAAACATTTTCATATTAAAACACTCAAGTCTGTATTATGGAGTACAAAATTCACATGATTTTTGAGGTAAAATGAGATATCAGAGATGCTTCCTATTTTGTGTCAGGGCATTTAAGATTATAATTTCACTTTATTCCCTTTTTTAAAAAATTAGAGTTTTACTAAGATAAAATTCACATACCATTTAATTCACTCATTTAAAGTATACAGCTTTATGGAAGTTATGCAACTATCACTGCAATCAATTTGAAAACATTTTCGTCACCCCAAAAATAAACCTTATACTCACTGACATTTACTATCCATTTTCCCCCAACCCCTAGTCCTATATAACTCCTAATATACTTTGTCTCCATAGATTTGCCTATTCTAGGCATGTCATCTAAATGGGATCAAACAATAGGTGATCTTTTGTGACTGTCTTCTTTCACCTAGAGTAATGTTTCAAGTACTTCATTCCTTTTTATTGCTGAATAGTATTCTATTCTATGGATGTTCCACATTTTATTTATTCATATATTAGTTGGTGGACATTTGAGTTGTTTCCACTTCTTTACTGTTACAAGTAGTGCTGCTGTGAAAATTTGTGTACAAGTTTTCGTGTGGACATGTTTTCATTTCCCTTGGGCATATACCTAGTAGTAGAATTACTGGGTCATATGGTAACTCTGTTTAACCTTTTGAAGAACTGCCAGAATGTCTCCAAAATGGTTGTACCATTTTACATTCCCACTAGCAGTTTATACAAGTTTTGATTTCTCTATATACTCTTCAACACTTGTTATCTGTCTTTTTGATTTAACCGTCCTCCTTTATGTGAAGTGGTATCTCCTTGTGGTTTTGATTTGCATGTTCCTGATAACTAATGAGATTGAGCATCTTTTCATGTGCTCATCCGTCATCTGTATCTTCTTTGGAAAAATATCCTTTCAGATCCTTTGCTCATTTTTAATTGGATTATTTGACTTTTCATTTTTGAGTTGTAACAATTCTTTGTATATTCTAGTTACAAATCCCTTATCATATATGTGATTTGCAAATATTTTCTTCCATTCTGTGGGCTGTCTTTTCACTTTCTTGATAGTATCCTTTGAAACACAAAACTTCTTGATTTTGCTGAAGTCCAATTTATTTATTTCTCTTATTTTGTCACTTGTGCTTTTGGTGTGGTATCTAATACGGCTTTTCCTAATCCAAGGTTATGAAGATTTACTCCTACATTTCCTCTAAGAGCTTTACAGTTTTAGTTTATGATCTTTTGAGTTAATTTTTACGTGTGGTATGAGATGGGGGTCCAAATTCATTCTTTTGCTTGTGAATATCCAGTGGTCCCTGCAACATTTGTTGAATTGTCTTGGAATGCCTCTGCCCTTAGAGGTAACTCTGTTGGAAACATTTTAGACATACTGTGATACTCCATTTATCGTAATTCTTCTAAGGGCTTAGTTTTAAAAACAATACTTGATGGTGTATGAATCTTGAGCAGTGTTACATAGAGGTTTGGTGTTGTAGAACTAAGTTGATGAAAGTGTAAAGCCTGTCTTTGTTTTTCCAGGATAACAGCCTGATTTATTATTAGTTATGCTCCTGTTTTGAGTGTTATATATTTGAAAAGTATAAAGCCTTTGTCCCCCGATACATGGCACATACATATATTTTTGCATTATGGACTTAGTTATATTAAATATTTGTTGAATGATTTTTTTTTAAATGACCTAGAAGAGTGTTTGCTGAACAAGACTTCATGTGTAGGAAGTAACTTTAGATTATCCTGGAGACACAAACTATTACTGAAGAGCTATTATAGGTCACCAACGTGAATGATAATTATCTCTTACATGCCATTGTAATACATTTCAGAAAGATTGTAACAGCAAAGCGTGGTGAATGGAAATTAAGGTTGGCAATTATCTCTGTAATTATGTCATAGTAATTTGCATAAAGGTTCAGCCTGGATCTTGAAGAGTCTTGAATGCCAGGCTGAGTTATCTGGATTTTTTATATAGGCAGGAGGACCCTTTGAACGATTCTTTTTTATTATGGGAGTGTCATGAACAGAGCAGTGCCCGGGAAGATTAAGTTGGCAGCAGATGTTGGGTGAGAAAAGGGAAGGTGACTGAGGTAGGAAGGTGAGTTAAAAAACAAAAATGCTCTGGACAGGAGGTATTGAGGACTTGAAATACTGCAGCAGTGGAGATGAAAAAGAGTGAGTAGCTGATACAAGTGCTTGTTACAAACACAGGTTTCTGGCCTCTATCTAGACTGATTGAATCAGAATCTCCCAGGTGTAGCAGCTGGACAGCTGCACTTTTAACAAGCTCAGGTCAGTGATTCTACTGTGCTGTATTAGACAATACGAAGATAGAATTGACTAGAGTGTCCACTGATGGTGTACTTGGGAGATCTCTGTGTGACTGAGAGAATGGTGAAGCTGTTTTAAAGGATTAGGAAACTAAGGAAGGGGAAAGATTTGGAGCTGTAGAGAATGCATTCAATCTGACATCAGATTCGACTAGGCAGAGAAATTGCTTGGAATGTAGAATGGTTATCCAGGGAGGGAGCCAGGGCAGTAAATAAAGAATATTTTTTTAAAAGTAGATTTAGGAGTGTCTTTCCTCCACGAGAAGATACTTTACCACCCATTTACTGTTTTAAGTCTACTCTGTTATTGGAAATAAATATTTGGGTATGGAGAAGTAGCTGTACTCAGGGAAAAACCAGGGAATCTACTCATCCAAGCTTTCACGGAGACCTGCATGCCCTTGACATAAGTTCTAAAATTACTGGAACCTAGAGCAGCAGCCCGCATGATATCGTCTGATCCAACCCAGTTAAGACTGTCTAGAGGGAGAAGTTAAGGTGTGCATAAACACCATGTCAGAGGCCACAAAACACTGAATGAAAAGGGAAGTGGCACTGTCTAGATTCTTGATAGCTGAAGTTGCTGAGGTACGACTGGGGCTATGTCTGCGGAAGTACCTGTATGCTCTTCTGCCACTCATAGGATCCTTACTCTGTCCTTGAGAGGTGGCTTGATTTTGTTACTCTGTACAGTTTGTGGTTTCTTGAGTAGCACCAGCAACCTACCAGGCACCTACCTCAGGTTAAAATGTTAGATATTTTCCAGACTCAGAGATCCTCACAAATAAGATTCTGTGTCTTTGTGATTGTAAGTCACTGTTTTTTTCAGGAGTCACAACTTCAGTCATTAAGAATTTGAATGACTCTAAGTATGCAGAGTGTCTAGGTGATATGTTTGAAAGAAAGTTTCTGTCTTCAAGTATTTGCAGTCTAGTTGAGAGAAAGAAGAATACACAATAAACGACTTCACAATCACATTAGTTAACACGCTGCTGCTCCAGTGTGAGATCTCAAGGACCATCCCCCCTGGATTTTCTTCCTCTCGCATGAGGAATTCACGCCTCTCATTCTGACCACAACCCCACATCTTTGCAACTTGCCCTAAAAGTTACTCTTAAAACATCAGTTCTTTGACTTCATCAGAACCTCTAGTCCAAAAACCTCATATAATCTATCAGTTTCAGCTTAGATGCTACAGCTCACATTTCAGCTCCTCTTTAGTCAGCATCTTCAACTCCCTTAGTCACCCTTCAGTTTCTGTCAGGATCTCAGGCCCGGGTGAGATCAGCTGCCTGTTTCATTTACAGCCTGTGCCAGGGCTGGGAGTTGCTAGAGAAAACCAATCAACTGTGTCGCTATGAAAATTCATGACAGCTCTGAGCATCGCCCACCAGTCCTGCTGTTTCCTCATACTCTCTCCTCTTCTCTACATTGACCTTTTCAGACCTTCTCTGTGTTCCTCAAACCTCTAAACCTTTTACCACTTTACTTCCTCTCAGCAATTGACCCCACCTCAAGCCACACAAAGAATGCAGCTCCCATCACCTCCAGCCCTCCAACCTGTTAGCTCACCTAGCCTTCCCCCCTCCCTCCTGTTACCATGGAAGAGACATTCTGCCCATCTCATGCAAATCATTTCACCAAAGTCACATGTTTTGTTTTCTTAGGGACCACAGAGGGTAGAGACTGAAGGCAAGGAGATTTATTAGGGCAAAGCTGTTTTTGTCATCAGTGGGCCAGCTCTGAGCTGGGCATGTTAGGGAGAACAGTTGTGTCTTTGACAGTAAAAGCAAAGTTTAAAGAGGGATCTGGTGATGAAATTCATTTCAGCAGTTGTTGGATTTCTTCAGAAGTTTCTGTAGAATCCATCTCCTTCCCAGGAGCCTCTGAAAGCTTGGCATCATTTGTATTTTGTACAAAATAATTATTTTTATTTCTTCATCTGTTCTTATTAAGCGTTTAGATATAATTTCTGTTGCTGCAGATGAGCAAGACAGGCAAACAGGAGTGTTTATGTAGAGTATAAGAAGGGCCCGTTGCCCTTCAGAGTGTGAAGGATGGGGCAGGACATATATAAATAGGAAATTAGACAAGTATTTTTTTGAATTTTAGCTTTATTTAGCTATCTTTAAATAAATGAAATTATTTAATTTTTAAGTAGATATAGGTAAAACTGGCATATAAAATGTTTATAAATGTTGGTTCTCCTCTCCTATTGACTAAGATTCTGAAACTTAATACAAATCAAATAGCATTACTACTTAAGAATTGTGTTTTTATATTTTAGGAACCCTGATTGCTGTCCTTCAACGTGTTCATTATGAAGTTTGTAGTAATACTTTTGTTTTCTGGACTTGTAACGGGTTGTAGAGGTAACTCTTCCTATAATTTGCCACCCAAGTTATTACTGGTGTCCTTTGATGGCTTCAGAGCTGACTATCTGAAGAACTATGAATTTCCTCATCTCCAGAATTTTATCAAAGAAGGTGTCTTGGTAGAGAATGTTAAAAATGTTTTTATCACAAAAACATTTCCAAACCACTACAGTATTGTGACGGGTTTATATGAAGAAAGTCATGGCATTGTGGCTAATTCTATGTATGATGTAGTCACAAAGAAACATTTTTCCGACTCTAATGACAAGGATCCTTTTTGGTGGAATGAGGCAGTCCCTATTTGGGTGACCAATCAGCTTCAGGAAAACAGATCAAGCGCTGCTGCTATGTGGCCTGGTACTGATGTACCCATTCATAATACTATACCTTCCTATTTTATGAATTATAGCTCCTCAGTGTCATTTGAGGAGAGACTAAACAATATTACCATGTGGCTAAACAATTCGAGCCCACCAGTCACCTTTGCAACACTCTATTGGGAAGAACCAGATGCCAGTGGCCACAAATACGGACCCGAAGATAAAGAAAACATGCGCAGAGTGTTGAAAGAAGTAGACAATCTTATTGGTAACTTAGTCCAAAAACTCAAGATGTTAGGATTGTGGGAAAATCTTAATGTGATCATTACAAGTGATCATGGGATGACCCAGTGTTCTCAGGACAGAGTGATAAATTTGGATCACTGCATCGATAATTCAAGCTACACTCTTGTAGATTTGAGCCCAGTTGCTGCAATACTTCCCAAAATAAGTAAGTAAACTTTTAGCCGAGGGATACTACTGTTTGAATGGGGCAATTGCTAGAGGAGGGAGAGTTGTATAAAACAGTGAAGTTCTGGCTTTTTGTATAATAGTTCAGGACCATATACTCATACTTAGTCAGATGGGATTATATGTTTTTTTCCCCGTAATTTACAAGTTTTGGGTAATTGGCTTATGATTTAGGTTCAAAGTGATTATTTCTTTGCTTATTGATATATTTCTCAATTATTCACACTGATGGAAAAAGGAAATTTTTATCCTTAAACATTGTGGATTTTAGTGTGGGATGCCTTTCTTCTGCTGATCATGGAATTAGTAATTAGTAATGTAATTAGTTCATGTCTGCTGAGGAAGCTAAACATGAAAGTTATCCCCTATCTATAAAAGTCCACCAGGATAATCCACAAAAAAGAAACAGAGATATGTGAATGCTTGAAAAAGGTGTGTGTATCAGTGCCCCACATTGTCATATTATTAGTGCTGTTTTTTTTTAAGAATTAAGTGATTTAATAGATGACATTGTCCAGAATTTATTTCCAGTTATTCTAGTTAGATGTATTTTTTCGTTATCAGTCAACTGTAACTTTTCTTCTTTGATATTTCCTTTTTCTTTCAGATAGAACAAATGTTTATAATACACTGAAAAACTGTAGCCCTCACATGAATGTTTATCTCAAAGAAGACATTCCTAACAGATTTTATTACCAACATAATGATAGAATTCAGCCTATTATTTTGGTTGCTGATGAAGGCTGGACAATTGTGCTAAATAAATCATCACAAAAATGTAAGTATTTATTTGGGATATTTCTGTTGTATCCTAGGGATAAATCACACACTATGATACTATTCTGTTAAGAAGGTACTTTGATTTAGAGATGTTTACACAGAATAATTCAATTTCCAATTAGATAATTCTCAGGTCTTCATTTGGTAGCAGTTTACAATAACCACAGTCTCACCCCTAGATTAGAAGGCTAGGTAACCTTAAGGGTGAAGGCCTAGTTTTAACTTCTTACCAAAACTGCAGTTACTGTCAGTAATTTTCAAGAGTAGTTATCTTGATTTGTAGAAAATAGAAGTAAAGAAACAAAGAAAATTTAAAAAAGTAAAGAAACAGTACAAGGGGAGGGATTAGCTAGTTCAAATGTTCTTTTCCTGTGTGTGTTAAAAAAAAATTTGAGTAACCTTAAGTCTTTCCTCAATAGTAAAATCATTTACATGAATGCTACAGGTATACCGGGCAAGAACCATAAAGTAAACAAACAAAAATATCCACCAAGTAAACAAAATAGATGTGTCATAATCTCTCCTAAAACTGAGAAAATGTATAGGGAAGAGGTACAGATCTCGCCTAAACTGAAGCTTATTTTTCTGTTTTTTACATTCAATTTAAATACTTTTTAAAAAATATCTGATTTTGTAGTCTATAGCAGGGATCAGCAGACTTTTTCTGTGAAGGGCCAGATAGTAAATATTTTAGGATTTGTGAGCCCAGCAGATGTGTGTCATCTACTCAACTCTGCATTTATAGTGTCAAAGTGGCCATAGACAGTATGAAAACAAATTGAAATGAGTGTTCCAGTGAAAGTCTGTTTGCAAAAGCAGGTGGAGGACTGAATTTGGCCATGGGCTATAGTTTACAGATTCCTGATCTATATCAACAGAAGCAGCAAGCAAGGGTAAGACAGACTTAGGGTCCGCGGAGTTTGAAATTATTTGGGAGTTTGAAATTATTTATATTTATGTTATATCATATACTCATTATTGAAACTTTGAAAATACAGAGAAGCAAAGGGAACAAAAACTATCCAAAATCCCTCAATATAGAGATATAAACAAATGTTAATTATGAGAGTTTCCCCCTTCTAACCTTTTTTCTATTATAAATAATGCATATTTTAACATTATTGAAATCATAGTATCTATATGTATTGTTTTATTCTGCTTTTTGTTATATTAGTCATATTATTTTTATGAAATATTTCAAATATATAACTAAAAATAATATAAAAATATCAATGTATTCATCACTCAGTTATCTACACTTAACAAGTGGGAGCCTGTTAAATGCAATTGGTGTACATTAAAAGGCGTTATTTGTTAAAAATAAAGCTAAAAATGAGGAATCTGGTATTGGAGTTATATTAGGGACCATCACATGTTTTTCTTTGAGTCAGACTTTTCCTGGTTGGACTTCACATTTAATAGAAGAATCCCTTCTGTAACATTCTCAATTATCTGGTCCTCCTGATGTTGGGGTGTTTATTAACTGTCATTAAACCAGTGGTACATTATGTCATCCTACTTCTTACTGCAGGAGGAATTAAGATAGGTAAGGCTGTAGATTTGCTTCTTCCCCAGTCTTACTGCTGCTGTCCCGAGTTATACAGGACCTTCAGCCTGACCACTCTCCTTATCACTGGTGCCATTTGTAGTAGCTTTTGCAAACAGTGCTGGAGATCAACAAGTACAGTAAGTGGGACAAGGGCTAAAAGATAAATATATCACGTTGAGAAGTAGTGTGAAAGTCTGAGGCCATGACTGATTGGGGAAAAGGGTGTGGGTATATGAAATAGGGGACATGGCTGAGCCGAAGAAGTAGACATTTTTATTTCTGGCCACTGTCTGGTGCAACTAAACAGAATCTTAATGGATGGGAATTAGACTGGCAAGAATCTAATGTATATTATACACTAGAAGCAAGTTATTTTGTAATAGAAGGGTTGATCTTATTTACTAACATCATTTTGTTCTTTTTCAGTAGGTGACCATGGTTATGATAATTCTTTGCCTAGTATGCATCCATTTTTAGCTGCCCACGGACCTGCATTTCACAAAGGCTACAAGCACAGCACAATTAACATTGTGGATATTTATCCAATGATGTGCCACATCCTTGGATTACAACCACATCCCAATAATGGAACCTTTAGTCATACGAAGTGCTTGTTAATTGACCAGTGGTGCATAAATCTCCCAGAAGCCATTGGGATTGTTATCGGTGCACTCTTGGTGTTAACTACGCTAACATGCCTCATGATAATTATGCAGAATAGACTATCTGTACCCCGTCCATTTTCCCGACTTCAGCTACAAGAAGATGATGATGATCCTTTAATTGGGTGACATGTGATGGGGTTTTTACAAAGTGTCTTTGATTAATCACAAAACTAAGGCTTCGTCCAAGGAATAGTATTGTAACTATGAAAAAGGCTACTTCGAAAGACAAAGAACTTAGACCAAGCATGCTAAAATTATTTTGTTTTGTTTTTCCTTGTGTTTTGTTTTGGTACATTTGCTAATGCAAATAATCCTAACCATAGTAAAATTGCTAGTAAATCATTAGTTAACACCATCTATTTCTCTAACTAAAAATAGCTTTTGAGAAAAATACTTCGTTTCCCTTTTTTGCACTGAAGATATGATACATCTTTAAATGAAAATATACCAAAATTTCATAGGCATGCTTTTCTAATAAATTTATATATTTGTAAACAAAACAGCAGAAGTCTTGATGCAATTCGTGAATTTTGTGTATCAGGGAGAAAAAGTTTTCTATATTTTTATATTTGCCTCTAATTAGTTTATATCTCAAGTAACCTCTTGAGATAGGAAGTTCTCTGTGGTGGTTAATAAAATCGATTAACCAAGCGGAAAAGATCTAGTATATGAAGAAATTATTCTAAGGAAAGCTATTAAAAAACAAAAAACCACTAAGACCATGTGATAAAAGCCTGATTGGGTCTTAAGCTGTTGGAGTCTCAAAAGTTCTATCTTTTGAAGATGATTGCAAATAAGAAATTCAGAAGAAAATAGAGAAAAGCGCTTTTTCCATTTGTGCTTAATGCCTTTGTGTAGGTTACTTAGTTGTGTGTGGGTATGTAAGCATGTTTGTGTGTAGGTGCATAGACATCGTGTGACTTATTATGGAAGGAGGTCAAAGGTGGGCTGTGGCCAGGCTTCCACATTCCCACAGAACACAGCTCTCAGGAAAGGTTATTTTTGCACTTCATATTTGTTTACTTTCTCCTAAGTCACAAGTTAAAATCATAAGTTAAAAAAATTCGTTGATTTTTGTTATCATTTAACTTGCTTATGTTGTTATACCTTAGGTATCCAAGTGCTACAGAAAAATTTATGACCTGAGTACAAATCTTATTTTGATTGGGTCAGAGTGAAGAATGGATATTTTTGTATTTATTTTGAGGACGTTATGGCTTACTTTTTAGGCTAGAGAGTAGTTAAGAAATTTAAAACATAATTTAGTATCTTTTGATCTTTCACACTATTCATGCATTAAGTAGCAGAATAGCCTTAGTGCTGTCTCTGCTGCTTTTTTTCCTCTAGTATTTGGATCACAGAAATAATCACTCTGCTTATGTCTTTTAACATGTTTGTTCAGAGCCAGTCATTTGTTGTGAAGAACTGTCATCCTACTTTTGCTAGGTAGTACCTTCTAATAATCAAAATTAATATGAAGAAATTGAATTGTATGGCAAAGTAGATTGTATATTGAGTCGCTGCTAATTTCTTGAGCCTGGTATTTGGTGCCTATTGTATTTGGGGTTCTTGAGAGGCATTTCCACATCCTGCATAAATAGTCCATGCTACTGGTCAGAAGTTGACTGTATTAAGAACAGCAAAATAAATAAATGAGATAAAACCAATAGAACTATTACTGCTTTTTGAAAATTTTTTATTTTTTTCTCACATAAAACAGTTATCCTAAAGGTTAATAATTGATTTGAACAATATAATAGAAAAGTTCCATTCTACTTTAATTCCCATTAAAGAAAAAATTGAATTGACACATTTAAGTCTTTTTTTTTTTTTTTTTGTAGTGGACATTTTTGAAGTGTCCAAAATACTAGGATATTTTATACTTGGTCCTTGCAGTGATGTGAGTTTTAGTGATTGCATTTGCTTAATTGGTGTTTATGAGTTTCAGAAATGTATACATAACATCCAGCCCATGAGCAGATTTTAGGATGAAATAGGAAGAGCTATTGTCAGTGTCTTAACCCTTGCCACAAGCCATTTACCTATTTGTCTTGTCTTTCCTTCCATTCTCAAAATATTAACTTTAAATTAGGTAAATTTTTAAAAGTACATGTTGTTGGAACAAGAACAATAGTATTTATTTAATCAAAGTATAATTTATATATTACTATGTTGAACTTTGTATTAATTCTTTTGTGTCTTTAAGAAAACTGTCACTGTTAAAGCCAAGGACTCTTGTAGAACACTGAGAAAATCTTTTGCAAAACTGGCCTTTTATATTGTGGTTTTGGTGTGTATTTTGTTAAGTAATTAAATAATATGCTGCTATGTTTTCTGAGTGGTAGAAAGTATTTGGCTCCAAGAAACATTAAATTCTTTATGATAGTACGGTAATAGGAAAAATTTTGAGTGAGTGTTTTTTCTTAATTCAGTGAGTTAATTTAGAATACGCACTTTTATGTATGACATAGGGACAGTTCTGATGCTGTTATTAATGTCCCAGTTCCCTTCTGGTAAACAACAGTAAAATAAAAAATATTTCAATGCTCTGTGCTATAGGCTTTGTATTGTTATTCCATTAGGCTAGGTATAAGAATTTGCAGATAAGTTCTTGGAACATTAAAAGATTAAAATATCTTTGCATTGTTCTTGGGTGTCTCCCTCTCTTGCCCACATCTGATAAGCTTTAAGGATTGCACCTAATTCCTTTTAGGGTTTCACTTCATTGTTAACACATAAAATTACAAATGAAGCACAAAGATGAGATGAAAAATGTTTGTTTATTGTCGATTTTTAAAATGGTATGTAAATAAAATAATGTGAGTATGCATTAACAGAATTTGTATGTAGTGCCTTAAGTTAAAATATATTTAAACTATATTGTTTGAATTCATAGTTAATGACTTTATGATTTAAAAATTTCATGTGAATAAAAGTTACCAAAACATTCTTACTGTAATTATTAAAGTGCAATGTCATGGCTGATTTTTAAATTTGTCTCCTTCTTGCAAATATACATACTATGGTAGATGTCATCATGACTTAGTAATACTGCCAAAACCCATATTGGCATTCATTAGTTTTTTTTCCAACTCAGGTTAAATGTATATAACATTTAACCAAAATTTTTAAAGAACTGTAAATATACAATTCAGCATAAGGATGTCATTGAAAAGAAAGCCAAGATTAATTTTGCAGACCTCCAGAACTATAATTTATTGGCTTACAGTAGAAGGGAAGAAGTTTAGAAAAGCTGATTATAAAATGGGGATGAGGTGGGGCAGGGGTTATGGAATTTAAACTTTGTTTTGTACATAGCCATAGGTATTTAATGACATGTCCAATTTCATATAGATTCAACAAAGTTCCCTCTAGTAGAGCAGTGATTAATTAATTTCCTATTTTGATATTCAGTGAACACTCCTAAGAAAACGAAAGAATAAAAGGCGCTTTCATTACTCTAGAAGGAAGTTCTTTCAAAAGTGGTAAGACTTTATACCAACACATTACTTATGTGTACTCATGGTTTAACGCTTGCTGCTGAGATCCTTGGATCCAGAATCCTCTTCCAGGTCCTGTGCTTCCTGAAGTTGAGATGCCAGCTTTGCCTCTTTCCCCTCCCACAGCTTCCTTGGTGCCTGTGTTTGGATATCTTTACAACCCCTCCCTGCCGCCTCGACAGTGCATATCCCCCCCCCCCACCAA
>VBSM01000361.1:13116811-13141769 GCA_008086735.1 Cheirogaleus medius
CTACAGGCATGCGCCACCACGCCTGGCTAATTTTTCTATTTTTAGTAGAGATGGGGTCTTACTCTTGCTGAGGCTGGTCTCAAACTCCTGACCTCAAGTGATCCTCTCTCCTCGGCCTCCCAAGAGTGCTAGGATTTATAAAACTATAAAGGTGAGTCCCCAATGTCACCTGTAAACGAAGAGGCAGCTGAGTGGCTGGGGTGCTAACCTAATCAAAATGAGGCTGGGGCAGGGTGGTGAAAGGACATAAAGCACAGATGTTTTAAGAAAAATCAGAATATTTTTAAAAATTATAACAGTACGCTATTTGGCACAAATTTGAAAATAAAAATGAAATGGATAATTCCTAGGAAAATATTATTGGATAAAATTGACTCCAATAGAGGATTACAGGTGTGAGCCGCTGCGCCCAGCCCATGCTGATTATTTATCCTGGTGTTTGAGTGCAGGTAGTCGTTGGTGTTGAAATGACTAGAATCTCTGACTCGTGTCCCATGTCAAAATTACCTGGGAGGCAACAGCAGAATCTACACCCAGAGAGCAAGCCAAACTGTCATGCAGGCCTTCTACCTTTCCACATACCTTCTTTTAATCTTTTTGACCTCTGAAATCTCATTTCCACCATCAGTAACCTAGTGAACTTTTCCACTGATGGTTCCACGATGATGATTTACAAATACATGTCTCCAGTTCAGACCTCCCTCTTGTGTTAAAGATCTGAATTGCTAGTCAGCTAATATGCATTCTTTTATTCTTTCCATATCCACCGTGCTTAAACCCACTGTCATAGACGGGCGGTGGAAAGGATCAATAGAATTAACCCCAAAATAAATCTAGATAACCCCAGTATATAAATACACATTTTATAAACGGGTTCCTATAGATCAGACACATTACTATCGATTTACACATTGTTTGAAATGTTCACTGAGGAGAGTGAATGTGTGTGTGTGTGTGTGTATATATATATATATATATTTTTTTTTTTTTTTTTCCGTGACAGAGTTTCATTCTGTGTTGCCTAGGCTAGAGTGCTGTGTCGTCAGCCTAGCTCACAGCAACCTCAAACTCCTGGGCTCAAGCAATCCTCCTGCCTCAGTCTCTCGAGTAGCTGGGACTACAGACATGCACCACCATGCCTGGCTAATTTTTTTTTGTATATATTTTTTAATTGTCCAGCTAATTTGTTTCTATTTTTTTAGTAGAGACAGGGTCTCGTTCTTGCTTGAATATATTTTTTATATTCAAAATTTCTGCAAAAGCTCCCCCTACCATTTATTTGGTACTCTGAAAGGAACATGTAGGAGTTCTATTTCAAGTAATGGTAGACTGCAACTCAAGCCAACCCCCTCACTGAGGACTAGAAAATCTGGACAAATATAAAAGATGTGTGCTTAGACACTGAGGAATTTCTAAGAAAGTGAAGAATCAAGAAGCCAAGATTCAGAAGGAAGAAAACTATAAAGTGAGTCCCCAATGTCACCTGTAAATGAAGAGGCAGCTGAGGGGCTGGGGTGCTAACCTAATCAAAATGAGGCTGGGGCAGGGTGGTGGAAGAACATAAAGCACAGATGTTTTGTTAAAAAAATCAGAATATTTTAAAAAATTATAACTACATTATTTGGCACAAATTTGAAAATAAAAATGAAATGGATAATTCCTAGGAAAATATTACTGGATAAAATTGACTCCAGTAGAGAAAGAGAAAACTAAAATATACCAATTTCCATATTTAAAGAAAGATTAGGACAGTTATAAACCAGTATACACAAAGTGTCAGGCCTCAAAGTGACTCTTTGTCAGGTTTGGATATCAGTTTATATTTGCCTCATAAAACTAATGTTTTCAGTCAGATGTGGTGGCAGGTGCCTGCAGTCCAAGTGATTTCACTGGTTAGTTCTAAGTTGTATCACACATTTGAGGAAAAAATGATATCAGTTTTACACAAACTCTTACATAAAATAGAGGAAGAAGGAACACATTCTCACTTCTTTTATAAGGCCACTATAACATTGGTACCAATATCTGACGAAGATATTAAAAGAAAATCATAGGCCAACATCCCTATGAACAAAAATTCTTAACAAAATACCTAGTTGAACTCAACAGTATTTCAAAAGGATGAAGCACATTAAGTGCAATTTATCACGGGAGTGCAGCATTGGTTTGATCATTGAAAATGTTATAGTAATGGATAAAGGAAAACACTATCAGATCAACAAATGTGGGAAAACATTTGACAAAATTCAAGACTTATTTAAATAAACTGATCAAACTTGGAATAAAGGGGAACTTCTTCAAGCTGATAAATAGCATTGAGAGAAAAAAAAAAAAACCACAAGAAGCTACCAAGAATATACTGAATGATGAAATACCTTTTTCCTAAAATCAGGAGAACAAGGCAAGATATCCACTCTCACCACTTATAGTTAACATTGCACTGGGGGTCTTGACAAGTGCAATAAGGCAAGAAAAATAAGTATTGAAAATAAAACTCATATTCACAGATGACATGATGGTATACATAAGAAATCTGTCTTTCTTCTTGGCCAGGCGCAGTAGCTAATACCTGTATTCCTAGCACTTTGGGAAGCCGAGGCAGGAAGATCACTTGAGGTCAGGAGTTCGAGATATGCCAGAGCAAGAGCGAGACCCCGTTTTGTTTTATTGATTCTTTAAAATTTTTGACACAATTATGTCATCTGCTAATAGGAATAGTTTTATTTCCTTCTTACCAATATGTATACCTTTTTTTCTTGCCTTACTTCAGTGGGTGACTAGAGTGAGGAGAAGAGCCATCCCTCAGTTGATCCCAGTCTTCAAAGGAAAGCATTTAGTCTTTCACCATTAAGTAAGATGTTAGTTGCAGGTTTTAAAAAAGATGTTCTCTATCAAGTTGCAAGTTCCTTTCTACACCTAACTTGCTAAGAGGTTTCTTTTTTCTTTTCTTTTCTTTCTCTTTCTCTCTCTCTCTCTCTTCTTTCTTTTCTTTCTCTTTCTTTCTTCTTTCTTTCTTTCTTTCTTTCTTTCTTTCTTTCTTTCTTTCTTTCTTTCTTTCTTTTCTCTTTCCTATGCATGAGTGTTGGGTCTTTTCAAATGCTTTTTCTACATAGATTCATATGATCATATCATTTTTCTTTAGCTTGTTGATGTGATGGGTTACACTGAGTTTTGAATGTTGAATTGGCCTTGCTACCTACAGTGAATCCCTCTGGTAATGTTGTATAATTCTTTTTATTCATTGCTGGATTCAGTTTGCTAATGTTTTTGAGGATTTTTGTGTCTAAATTCACGAGATATATTGGTCTGTAGTTTTCTTTTTTTGTACTATCTTTGGCTGGTTTTGGTGACAGAGTAATACCGGTAATACTAGCCTCATAAATGAGTTGGAGAATGCTCCCCTTTTCTTCAATATTCTGGAAGACATTGTATAAAATTGGTGTTCATTTTAAAATGTTTGGTAGAATCGTCCAACGAAACTATCAGTGTTGGAAGATTTCCTTTTGTTTAGCTTTTTAATAATGAATTCAATTATTTATTGTGTATAGGACTATTCAGATTGTTTCATCTTGCTTGAGTAAAGTTGTTCCTAATAGTCCTTTATTATCTTTTTAATATCTGCTGGATCTTTAGTGATAGCCCTTATTTCATTCTTGATATTATGATTGTGTCTCCTTTTTATTTTTGTCAATTTTGCTGGAGGTTTATCAATTTTATTAATTCAAAGAAGTAGGTTTTGGTTTCATTGATTTTTCTCTATTGTTTTTGTTTTCAATTTCATTGATTTCTGCTGTTATCTTTACTATTTTCTTCCTTTATTTTGCTCTCTGTTTCTAGTCCCTTGAGGTATGAACTAAGGTTGCTGATTTGAGATCTTTTCTCATTTCACGTAAGACTTTAGCACTATAAACTTCCCTATCACTACTGCTTTCGATTCACCCCATATATTTTGACATGTTATTGAGAAGGGAGTATTGAAGTGCCCATTTATAATCGTGATTTATCTCTTTTTCCTTTCAATTCTATCAGTTTTTGTCTCCATGTATTTTGAACTTTTGGTGTTTAGGATGTATAACATTTAAGCTTGTTATGTATTCCTGATGGAATATTATGTATTACATTATATAAATTTGCCATTTTTTTTTATCATTATGTAATGTCCCTTTCAGTCTGTAGTAATTTTCTCTGTTCTGAAGTCTACTTGGTCAGATATTAACATAGACATACTGCTTTTAAAAAGTTAATGTTCCATAGTATATCTTTTCCCATCCTTTTATTTTTAACCTACCTGTATCTTGAATTTGAAGTTTCTCATGTCACTATCGTAGCATCATTTCTTCATTGCTGTTTTTCATTCTGCCAATCTGTATTTTGAAATTGGTGTATTTAGATAATTTACATTTAAGATAATTATTGATACCTTAGTTAATTCTGTCATTTTATTATCTTTTTGTTTTTTTAGATTTTTCCCCTGGTTCTTATTCCTCTGTTTCTCTCCTGTTGCCTTTCTGTGTATTACATTAAAATTTTTAAATTTTGTCTTGATTTATTTGTAGTGTTTTTGAGTGTACCTCTTTGTATATAGTTCTTGCATTGGCTGCTCTGAGTGTTGCAGTATCTATATGTGACTTATAACAAACAGTCTACTGGTATTAACATTTTACCACTTTGAGTGAAGTGTGGAAACCTCACTTCCATTTAGGCCCCTTTACCTTCCATACATTTAAATATTGTCTTGAGTATCAGATGGTATTATAATTGCTGTTTCAAACATAAAATATGATTTATAACACTCATGAGAAAAAAGATAGTCTGTTGTATGTACTTATATCAAGATTTTTTTTTAACCATTTCCTTTCTATTTGAAGAATTTCCTTCAGACTATCTTTGAAAGTAGGTCTGCTAGTGACAACTTCTTTTAGTTTCTCTACTTCTAGGAATGATTTTATTTCCTCATTATTATTATTATCATTTTAAAGACAAGGTCTTGCTCTGTTGCCCAGGTGCAATCATAGCTCACTACAACTTCCAACTCCTGGGCTCAAGTGATCCTCTATTCTAGCCTCAGCCTCCCAAGTAGCTGGGACTTCAGGTAAACACCACCATGCCCAGATAATTAATTTTTTTTTTTAAGAAATGGGGTTTTGCTATATTGCCCAGGCTGGTCTTGAACTCCCAGGCTCAAGCGATCCTCCTGCCTTGGACTCCCAAAGTGCTAGGATTACAGGCATGAACCACCACATCCAGCCTCTCCTTCATTCTTAAAGGATAGTTTCGTGGTACACAGAATTGGTGGAAGACAGTACTTTTTTTCAGCACTGAAAAATACTGTGCCAGTGCCTTCTGGCATCCATGGCTTGAGATAAGAAATCTGCTGTCATTAGAATTACCCAATAAGTATACCTATATTCCTTGTAGGTAATGAGTTGTTGGCTACTTTTCAAGATTTTTCTTTTCTTTTTCACAAGTTTACTTATGATGTATCTAGATGCGAATTTCTTTGAATTTATCCTATACTTGAAGATTCACTTAGCTTCTTGGATCTATAGATGTGTGTCTTCACTCAAGTCTGAGCCATTATTTTGTCAATTAATCTTTCAGTTTCCCCTTCTAGGACCCTGGTGATACGAATGTTGGATTTTTTTCTTATTGTCCCACAGGTCCCTGAAGCTTGTTAAAATGTTGTGAATTTTATTGTTCTGTATTCAAGTTCACTAGTTTTATCCTCCATTGACTCCATTCTACTATTGAGTCCATCTAGTGAGTCTTCTTTATAATTTTATTTTTCAGTTTTATAACTTCCATTTAAAACATAACTTTTATTTCTTTGCTGATATTTTCTACTTTTTCATTTTAAAGATAATTTGCAGTTGACTGTTGAAGTATTTTTATGACAGCTGTTTTGTTTCTTGTTGTACCATCCCAACATCAGATTCATCTTGGTATTGGCATCAGTTGTCTTTTCTCATTTTAGTTGGGATTGTCTTCATTCTAGGTGTACAGGCAATTTTCAGTTGTATCCTGGATATCTTATTTGTTATGTTAGGAGATGACGGGTTCCCTTTACGTTTTTTATTTTAGCAGGAAGTCACACTTTTTAGGTTTAGCATGAAGGTCTTGACCTACTTTTGTGGACTGTAGTTCCAATGGCAGCTTAATTTTCACAGCCTTTGTGGTGTTAGTTTGGTCTGTTGGATTATGTGGTGCCACTGAGAGTCCCACTAGTCTCTGCGGGTCCTGCCTGAGAGAGGCACAAGGGTTTTCCCCGGGGCCAGCTGCCCGGTATCCCTGGGTGGGGAAGTGGTACGGTGGGAGTCCCTTACTGATGCTCCTTGCCCATTATGAAGTCTCTGGGAAGAGGAGGAGAGTTTCAGGCCATCGGGACAAAGAGGCTTCCCAGACCAGGCTGCTTGCTGTAACTGGGTCCCTTTTTAAGGTCTTGCCTTCTCACCCCAGCATCTCTGTTTAGGGGAGAAGAGTCTCAAGCCTGTGGAGACAAAGAGGTTCCCCAGACCATCTGCTGTAGCTGGCTGTCTCCTGGAGGTTCTGCTTGCCCACCTCTGTATTTCTCAGTGGGAGGCAGCATCAGCCCCCATGGCGGGGAAGGAGAATGTTGCTCTTGGCTGCTTATTTTTAACTGGCTGCCAATCAATACTCCTCATTAGTTATGTGAGTTCCCCTTGCTGGTGATATGGGCTTACCTGATGTTTACAGAGAGTCTTCTTTGATCCAGGAAGGAATAAGCCTACCCTGGATGGGTGCTGTCTTGCTAGACTGGGATCGGGGAATACAGGCTGTGCGTGGCCTCCTTCTGTTGGGTGGGAATCATGGGAAGCCCTGCCATCATGTTGTTTCTCCAGCCCTGAGGTCTCGAATCTGCTCTCAGCCATCTTACCATGCTTCAGAGCCTCTTGCACCATTTCCAGGGTTTATAGTTAATAGCATGTAAACGCAAGGAAAAGCAAGTCTATGTCATCTTGTCCTGAATGGAAATTATTAATAAGACGTATTTTTAAAATGTCTTTTTGAAAGCATCAAATTGTCCACAAGGTAATGAGGAATTACCAGGGTGAGATTCAGAGAAGACTGAAATCCTGAGAAGTGAATCCAGCATCCCGGACAATTCTTGTCCTGGGGCATTGTGGGGTATTGGCTAGTCTGGAGGAAAGCTGTGAGCCTTGCATAGCTGAAGGTCAAAGTTGGAGTACAGACCCTTGTCAAGGGTGGGAGCTGCGCTTACAGCTCCTGCTTGGGATAGGTTGAACCGGAAGTAAACCAACCTAGGACTGCAGCTTGACTTTGAGTCCAAACTGAAGCAGGAAACCTGGGTCCTGCTTCCAGCTCTGGCACTAATATGTCATGCTAGTCCCTTCATAGCTGTGCAAAGTGCCCTGTTAAATCAAGGGGTTGAATGATCCCTTAGATCCTTCCTGGCTCTATGGTTATCAAGCTTGTCCCCCTCATTTAATGAATAGCTAAGAAAAAAAAAGAGAACTAAAAGAGCTAGGTCTTTCATTAGATTTTCTACAAAGTGTAGGTTCTTATAAGAAACTAATTGGATGCTAGTTTTACCTTACAGTGTCAGAAAGCATTTTGTGAAGCAACTTAAGTCTACATGGCAGGTGGCAGAGGGAGAAGAAATTGTGAAACACACACTAAAAAACAATCTTATCCAATAAATTGTACAAAATGGCTGGAGGATGCTGAGCAAAAATGGTGGGCAGGGTGGAGCTCCATTCCTCTGACTTTTAAAAAAATTCTTACTTAAAATTTGTAAGATTAGCTAGTCTACATTTTATTTCCACGTGCCAATTTGTGTTCCCTGCATAGAAAGTTTGACCACGAAGACATGTAGGTAAAACAAAACCAAAAAACTATCAAAGTATGAGTGATGAGATTTTCTTTCCAGAAAAGCTTAAAATTTTATTTTCCTTCAGGTAAACTCTCCTGCTGACAGTTTATAGGAAAATAAGTATCTGCAAGTAAAAGAAACCATCCAATAATCAAATCTTCATATCAGAATTTTAATGCTTTCATCAATGTTACAGAATTTACTTTCTTACTACTAAGGTAATAGCACCTTCTAAAGTGAATTTAATGCAACAATTCATTTAAATGGACAGATTTGAACAGCAGTGCTTTACATTGGACTCATTTCATCTTTTAGTAATTATACTGACATCTCAATAATGCAGCTAAGTTCACAGCTACAAAGCAAGCCAACATGAGTGCTCAAGTATTCTGGGATGTCTAATCCAGAGTATAAAATTCTGGGGAGTTTGCTACCACCGCCATCTAAATTCTCTGCTTTTTTATCTATAGGCCATTTCCTATTGTTCGATTCCATCCTATTAAGAGATTTTGTAATGAAATGAGAATTAGATGCTAACATTCCCTTTAGTATTATCATTTAAAAAGTAATTCATTCACCTAATTTAGAAGCACTTAAATGCAATGTTTTTAACTCTTCACTTTTGTTCTTTACATCCAATTTGTTCCTTCTTTCTGCAATAGTTATATACCATTTTATTAGTATCTACTTATTAGCCATGTGGCTGTAATCTGCTTTGTATTTTCTTCAAGTAAAGCCTTTCCTTTCAAATCTTCCTCTTTCCTCTAAGAAACCGTATGCAATTACCATGGCTCTCCCAAACTTCTTAATTATTTTGAAATCTAAAGCACAGGCTTGTATTGTTGGAAAGAGAGAGGATGAGATAACCAGGCAGGTGAAAACTACTACCCAGGAGGTAGAAGTCTACTTGTGGACTTGGATCCATCTGTGATCCACTGAGCACCTGATAGGTGGGTATTCAAATATTCCTTGAAACGGGGCTACATAATCGCAGTTCTTGTTTTAATACCTGTTACCACTAGGAGTTACTGTTTGGGGTAGAGTGTGAACATCTCAGATGTGGTCCTGCCTAATTTATTTCTCAAGTTCCACACAGCTCTTTTCAAGAATTGAGAGGCCTACATTTTCCCCAATATAATTTGTGCTGTTTTTCAACTCTGGATCTTCAAATGTGCAAATCTAAAAGATGCTTGCGCTCTGTTATTACATGATACCAGAAAGAAAACAAACTTTTTTAAAATCTAATTTGATTTTTAATGCTATTAATAATGATTTAGTTTTCAAAGAAGCAAATTAATCACAGACAAGAGAAAACATCGCTGAGATGGTGCCTGATCTCTTCTATTCAGACCATGGCTGAACTACACAGGAAAGAAATGTCTATTCGTGGTGCCTTCATTATTATAAAAAGCAGAGTAATATGACTAGTCAGAAGATAGCAATAATTAATTTTATGACAGGATGAATCTGTCAGTACTTGGATCTCTTTTGGGGAGAAAACAAATGAAAACCCATGTTTTTTGAAAGAAATATGACAAGAAACGCCCACAGATGCACCCTGCTGGAAGGAATACATCTCTCCAAAATTAAAGGTACAAAGGTTGTCATATTTAATTTTCAATAGTTGTCCCGATTTAAGGAAATAGATTTCTACATTATTCAGGAATTATTAGAAATTGCATCCAGTTTGAACAATAAGTACTATTCTGCGACATGGGCACAAAAAGTTGTTGTTTTCAACCAAATTGTAAGACATAATTGTCCATAAAGTGCATTTCAAATAACAGTTCGCGTTAGGAAAGTAATTTAAAGTGCAATGTATAAGGTACTTGAAATAGTGCAAAGTTGCTAAATATATACATTATGTGCCAAGTCCAAATAAAGCAGGATCTTATCTTTCCCCAAGCTAAAGAGAACAATGGAGACATACTCTCACATTTTTAATCCTTTGCAGGTCTGAGTATTTTGGTCTGTGTGTGTGTGTGTGTGTGTGAGAGAGAGAGACTGTACCTAAATATGTATAGAACTGCTCGATAGTCTCTGCAAATGTCTGCAACTGGTTTCTTAGAATTTGAAACCTTTAAACACTGACAGAACTATGCAATCTTCACTTCAAAGTAGCATTAGGCTTGTAATAACGGTTGAGATATTTCAGCCTGCATATCTTGTAAGGCAGGTATTTGACTGCGAATTAAGTGTTTAATGAAAATTACAGAAAATACAATCACTATAATGCTGCCAAGAGCGACCCCTATGAAATAAGGGTACGACTCCTCATGCTCATATTCTTCTGGTCTGACACTCCCAAGGAGGAGCGTAGTGCTCTGGGTATAAGGAATTTGGCTTGGAGTTACTGAACTGAGCATATCCTGCACATTCCTGAATGATCCATTGTGTGGCATGGTGGTGATGTTGAGGAGGTGGCACAGCAGCGGGTACAGATCTGTGGAGTTCATGGCTTCTTTTGTGAAATTCTTTTTGAAGGCAGGACCTTGGGCTAAAAATATTGGATGCATTTCTGCTAATGCATTATCATAACCGTGGTTGCCTACTGCAAAGAGAAAATGCATGAATAAGTTAGCCAACCAGATGGCATTAAAATGGAAATAATCATTATATGGTCAAGCTCTGAATTTAAATGCAAATTTTATCTAATTTGATTGTAAGAATAAAATACAATCTTTTACAAATAATCTGTGCTGTTGTCAACATCACAATTTACTTTAGGAAATGAAAAGTCAATGATCACAAATACTTCTCACAGGCCAACACTACCTTACTCAGTAGAGGAAGCAGGGTAGAGAGCAAAGCTGAGCCAAGTCAGGAAAAAATTAGAGTGTTTTTTGTTCTTTTTTGGTGCCTGGCAAACTAATATTCAGCAAATACAGTATCTACTATGTTCCAATTATTGTTATGAAGATAAAGGGATAAAGATGCTATTAGTCTTAGTCATGAAGACAATAAACTCCTAATTACCAATAAAGGGGAAAAACACATAATGAAAAACAAAAACAACCACAAAAATCCAATGTATAGTTACAGCTACAATGCACTGCTGAAAAACAAAGGTCAGTACTTGTATGTAGATGGGAAAAATCTTGACTTTGATGGCTCAGGTCAGGATCCAACTTAGCATTGTGTACTTTAGTGTGGTTATAAATAAAGCAAAAACTTCAGGAGTCTTCTGACATATGTATCAAGTGATGCAAAATTAATGCAAAATTGAAAACAAAAGCCACATTTTAAAGGAATGTGTGCCTAGCATAACATCAGGGTGCAAGGCAAAGGAGCTACTGCTATTAAGACAGGAACCTAAGAAAACCAATAGGCTTTATTATCATCAAGAAAAGATAATTAGTTCAGGTGATGGTAATTTGATCTTTACACATTATATGAATGTATCAAAATATCACATGTGCCCTGAAAATATGTACATCTAATATGTATGAATTAAAAAATGTTTTTAATTTAAAAAATAAAGGTAGTGAGAGGAATGACTAGTAAGTCAATCTCTAATACCTATAATTGCTATAGGAAAATATGCAATGGGAACACAAACATAGTCCCCCAAAAAGTCCTTAAATCAATTTCTCTGGAAGTCATGAACTGACTCTTAGTCATCTCAAAGTCATTTGAAATTTTCCTGACAAAATCTATCTGAAGAAGTCATTCCAAATGCCATGACTCTTTGAGTTTATTCAAGTAAAAATAATGCCAGATTTATGAATCACTAGTAATTATCTCACAGCTATGCCATTATATAATTTGTAATTGGAGGATTGCTGTGTTCATTTCTATGAGAAGTTGGGATCTGGACTCTCAGCCATGAAGGCAAAAATGATTCTCTCCTATCACATTTGTTAGAAAACCAGATTTCAAATTAAATCATTATGACTTATATAAAATCTCTCCCATGAATAGGGATTTTTGTTTTGTAATGGTTGCCCCTACCATAAATGCTTGATCTAGTAGATAGCATTTAATAATGCATGCCTAAAGACAGTGGTCCTCAAACTTCAGTGTGTATGAGACTCCTGGGGCGGGGGTTGGGGGAGGACATGTAAAAACACAGATTGCTAGGCCCTACCCTCACAGGTTCTAATTCAGTTAAGTCTAGATTGGGCCCAGGAATTTTTTATTTCTAACAAGTTCTCAGTTGATTTAAATGCTGTTGGGCCAGGGAACACATTTTGAGAATCACTGCTTTTGGACATTAGGGCTTAATTATCTTGTGGAACTGTAGGGGACAATATTCAATTATTTGTTGAATTAATGAAAATATAAATAGGAGCATTAAAAGTTTTTTATCAAAAATAGAGGTGACCACTCTATTATGTAGAGTGTAGTTCACTGAATGAAAATTTCTAGACAGCCCCCTTAAATTTATAACTGTAAAATAAAAATAAAAAATAATTTTATCCTAAAATAATAATTTTAGGATAAATAATTATCTTAAAAAATAGCAGTCCTTTTTTGAGCAATCATTCTAACATAGGAGATACCTGCATAATACATGAAAATCTGAACATACAAAGGTGGAAATTATTCTCATGGCCAAGGAAATCATTTTTAAAGGGCTTCTTAATACAGTTTCCCTGGCATGATTAAATATTGTTTTACAGTTTATGACCAGTATGTAAAAACTGTTTTAAGAACTAGAAACCATGTATTTATCTCTACACACCTGGTACTATGAGTCATGAACACTCTGCTAATGCCATTAGCAGTGAACATGGTAGGAACTCAATTCTACCTAAAGGGACACTTTTGTACATCTCTTATATATATAAAGGACCAATGTCTAAAAAAGCATTTCTAAATAGTTAAGTATTGACACAACATGGTTCCTTCAACATTCAAGTAACAGAGGGTAAAAACATTAGTAAATAAACTGCTACAGTATCCATAGCCTCCACTTTATCGAAAAATGATGCACAATGGGAAGAAATACTGTAATGTACTCACACAGAAAGTCTTCTGACTTATTCTGTAAAATATACCACCCCTTGTCAGCCACTGCTATGATTGGTTGAATTCGGTTGTTGTATTTGTAATGCCATCTTTCTGGAATCTCTTCTTTTTTGTAAACAGTAAGATTAGGATGGGCATGAGCTAGTGCTTCATAGACTTCATCAAATTTACCTAAAGGTAGGAGAGGCACTTAGAACAAGACACTCATTGCTACAGTCAGATAAACAACCAGGGCAACAGACTCCCTAGCGAGGCAAAAAGCCAGCAAGCTGAACATAATGAAATATAGACAGACACATTAGAACTCCCTCCCTCTTGGGGAAAGGACTCTTGGGAGGGCAAATTGAGAAATAATCTTCTGTCGTAAATAAATTAACCTTATAGAATTCAGAGAGGACATTTATAGAACTAGAAATCTCTAATCTCTAGACTTCAACACATATTCATTAGTGGCACCAAGTAAAATGTCTAGGGTACTAAGATACTTCAACAAAAACAAAGAGCTAAGTTCTCGTAGTTATGAGTGCAGGGACAGAGAATCTCTAGCAAGAAAACATGGTAAGCAGAGAGTGTGGGCTGGGAAAAGACAGACTGAAGGTGGAAAGCAGCTTGTAAAATGAAAAGGTCCTCAAAACACTGGAGGTGTTGCCAAGGTGTTCTTGTAACTGCAACTGCAGCAAATGTGGGCACTGTCTTTTATTTCTTTTCTTATCTTTCAAATCCATTTATTGGGGCTTCGTCCCTGCCTCCCACCCCAACAAGAGAACACCACTATATTTTATAAGAGAAATTGAAGGATTAATGTGATTTTCTTAAACAAGAGAAAACTTATTTGTTGAAAACCGTGTGTGTAGGTGCACATGCATATTTTAACATTCGCTGTTTCACATGATTCTCTTAATTTCCCTCTGAGGGACTGAGGGATAGAATTCCCAACTGTGAGTTATTCCAGCTTTTCAAGCCCTTGTTCTCCCATCTGATACCTAAAACCAACCCTGACAGGTGATTAAATGTGAGTCAGAAGAGCAGGTCTGAGTCATGTTCTGCCCCTTACTTTGTGACCTGGGGATGTTAAAGCTTTTCAGCAATCACACCTATCATACCTGTCTCCATGTCAATGAGACAATGCCCCCAGGTGACAGGTTTCGTATGAGGATTCCAGGAGAGGTTTTTAAAAGTACAAGGTATTGTTACTACTTTCCTTATAAGGAAAATGAATCTCAGATTAACCAAAGCTCTTTCTCCTTCTTATACTCTACTGTTTCCCTATAAGCAGATCCCAATTAAGGGTCTATAGAAGGCTTTAGGGTTCCATGAATTCACTGTAATTGTATTCGAATTTTGCATGTATTTGTGCATCTCGCTTTTGCTGAGAAGGGAACCTGTAGCTTTCATCATATTCGATGATTCCAAAATGGTTAAAACCTACTACCATAAATATAGAGAGAGCATCAATTTCAATATTCTAGGAAAAAAATCAGACTCTGAGAAAACAGATTTTGCCTTTTCAGAGTCTAAGGATTAAATACCAGGACATTACCATGACACAGGCAAGTTTACTAAAAAGGCACAGAAACAGAAATCCCTATTCACCTAACCACGCTGGGCAAATGCAGACCTAGCCTCAGGTCACCACTCAGGTCAGACTTACCTTCTTTTGGCAAGATGGCTGCCACTGGAGATTGGTCGATCAGGGTATAGTGGTCTTTGTCCAGGTATTGGTCAAGTTCTATTACCCTTTCCTCAGAACACTGGGTCATTCCATGATCACTTGTGATGATCAGGTTCAGATCGTTCCACAACTTTGCCTTTTTCAGCCTTTGTATGAGATAGCCTAACTTGTTGTCAATATCTGAAATGACAGGCCCCATGAGTGGACTGTCGGGTCCTAAATGATGGCCCATGTCATCGGGGTCTTCCCAATAGAGAAGACCGAGATTTATGGGCTCCTTTGATGTAAACCATTCAATAATTTTGGCAACTCTATCTTCAAATGAAACGGACTCATTGTAAGGCATGTAGCGAGTAGGGGAGCTCTTGTGTATTTTTACATCTGCTCCGGGCCACATGGCTGCACCACTGCTATGTCCCGCCCTCTGATTTGTGATCCATATTGGCGTCGCTTCTTCCCAAAACTCGGAATCATAAATATTCATATGATCCAAGGAGAAAGATTTGTTCAGAATAGGGTCAAACATGTCATTGGCAACAATCCCATGACTCTCTGCAAAGAGGCCAGTTACCAAAGTATAATGGTTAGGGTAAGTCTTTGTAATAAAAATGTTGGTAACTTGCTTCACATGAACACCGTACTTCATAACATAATGGAAATTGGGTGTTGGAACTTTATATAAGTAATCCCAACGGAATCCATCAAATGAAACTAGTAGAACCTTCTGCTGCTGGTCTGGTTGGAGAGAAAACGTAGTTGAAAGAGTTAGTGCAGCAAGTACGAAGGGCACCAAGAGACATTTTGAAGTCATTTTCAAAGTACTTGATCAGTTCAGTGTAAGATAATCTGTAGAATAAACATATAGAAGTTAATGGCCATAATTTTGTTTTGTACACTTTACCCCAAACTCAGAGTGATGGTGCTTGGTAATTCCAGTTATATCATAAGTCAAAGCCTGGAAGAATTATGTCACAGAACTCCATCTAGGACAAGGGACCTGGGGCTACATGTATAAGAAAGCTATGAAGTTTAGTTGCATTTTAAAAACTGTTTACTTTCTAAGAATTTATCTAAATATTCCTCAAAGGAATTATTTAAATGAGCTCCTCAGTAGCATTTTAAGATGTGATGTAATTTATATACGACGTTTCAAAACCATTTTCAGGTTGACCCAGACTTCTGACTTCTAATCAGAAACTTTTATACAGTCAAATGCCTTTGAGCATATTTATCATTATGGCCAAACCAACTGTAAGAACTTAGCAACAATGAAGTATCATTAGCAATGTAATGATAGTGCTTTAAAAAAATATATATTCTATATATATTCAAAGCCAACTCCTATGTTTGGTTTATCATGGCTAGAAGTATTACTAGAGAGAGAGGAAAATAGATAAACTCGGTTTCTTGAAGTGAAATAAAATTGATGACATTTGAATATATTTATGAAAGGTAATCTGCATTCATTTATTAATAATCAAATCATAGCCTTCCTTGAACTAAACAATTAGATTCTAAACTAAGCATAAACGGAAATACGATCCTGAAATTTGACGTTTCCTAATTTGACTTTCCTAACATTAAAATTAGTCAACAATCTTATCAATGATATTTGCAGGAAAAGCACTTCCCAGGATTAAATCACTGTGGATGAAGGTTGTTGTTTTTTTTTTAAAATCTGCATATATTTCTAAAAAGTTTTTATTATATTTAAGAAAGCTACTAAGAGGCAGTAGGATAAACAATAGATATGTGAATTTTGTCAGTTCTCATCAGGGTTGTACATCAAGGATCTTTTGCTCTCTCCTTTTCCTGCCCATTTTTGCATGAAGGTATTGATAAGCCCACCAAAACTTGGATTTAACCATACTCTGTGCAAAGAAATCTCTTGAATTCAGCTTTTGACATCTTCCTAATTTGAAAACGCTGAAGATATTTTTCAACCTCAAAAATAGATCCTGCTTTGCCTTGCTATATTATAGGCATAGGGAAATAAAAAATGCTTGGCAGGCTTGCTTTGCTTTTGGGAGCACAAACTACAGAGGCGTAAACTATGTGTATTACCTGAGGGCAGTAATTATTTTGTTTGCTTTTTAACTGTGATTTCACCATACCTAGCTATTACTTACTTAAACTGAAACTGTTTTAGGTATTGGGTCTCAAGACAATGGTTCAAAAATTAAATTTAAAATTATTTCTTAAATGGCAACAATTTTTCCAATTTTGGAAGGAACATTAAAAATAGTTGCAACAGGGAATTTGCAAATAGGGAACTGCAAATATATTTACTAAATATCCGGCTGAGGATGGTGGTTCCTCCCTCTCTTTCCCTTCTCCCCCACCTTCCTAACACAAGAAAGGCTAGTATCAACCAAATGTAATTTAAGGCTAAAAAAGATAGAATCAACTACACGAAACACCTGATTTTCATCTGTCTTAGCAAATTAAGTCAGCAAAGGTGGTAAGCAGGCAAGAACTGCTTTCCTGGGACGGAAAAAAGTAAGCAAAGATCAAGTGCTGTCTAAAGCTTAGGGATGTGTGGCAAGAAGAACCAACATTATTATCACATCAGTGACATAAAGCAATAACAGAGAAGTGGGGGTGGGGATGAAAGAAATCACAATTTTTTTTCCTTTTCCATGCACAAAATGCTGCACAAAGCAGTGGAATTCCTAGATCTAGGTCCAGATTTCTCTGGGCTGCTTTCCAGTTCTCCCCTCCAATCCTTTTTTCCATAGCTTTGGAAATCTGGAGGGAAGGGGCGCCAATTAAAGGGAAGAAGAGGAAAAGTAAAGAAGTAGGTTTGTGTAGAGCCGGTAGGCGTCACGGAGAGGGGGATGCATCGCCCCATCTTCTCCGCCAGGAAGGGTCGCGGGCAGGGTAGGTTGCTAATTCCCCGACCTCTCCCCCACCGAGGCCGGCAGATGCCTCCATGGGCTCTTTAGATATGCAATGGCAAGGCGAAGCGCGGCTGGAGGGGGGCATAGCTTTGGGGGCCCAGAGGAGCGGCGTGGGTCCCCAGGAGGCAACCCGCCCACCCCCGGGGCTCTTACCCTTCTCCGCGATCCGGTCTGGGGCAATGGGAGGGACGGCCTGGAGGACGCTCTTTCCCGCAGGCCAGGGCTAACCGCGGGGAGACCAGAGCAAGGGGCACCCCCCGGACCGCAGCAGCTCACCTGCACGCGACCTCGGCGCAGAGCACCTGACCCACGGCGCCTCCCGCCGCTCGCCCTGCCTCTTGGCTCCCATTGGCTACGGCAGAGACTTGTCACCTATGCCCGGGTGCCGGGCGAAAGCCAGGCCCCGCGGAGTGGCTGCGCCGCCTGTCAGTCAGCAGGAGCGGGGGCGGGTGCTGCCCGGGTTCGGAGGATGCAGGGGGAGGAACCCGGAGGGACAGAGGGCCCGGCGCCACCCGGTTGGGAGGCCAGAGAGCGTGGGGGAGGCTACCGCGACGGTCGATTGTCGCACCACGGGGGCTTCTCATTGCCTGGTCACACACAAGGTCTTTGCAATGTGCCTCTCCCAGACGGCAGTGGTGCCGTAGCCAGTGATGCTGGGAGACGATACTGTGCTACCCCAGTGGTGGTTCTAGTAGTAACTCTAACGCTCACTGTTTTTGTTTTTGTTTTTTTTTTAAGCTACTTGTATTCTCTGATCTCTTGTCTCAAGTTCCCCCACCCCACCCCTTATTACATATTGCTGATGGCCACATCATGGGCTTTATTCTGAACACCTGAGGATGTGGATGGGACGATCAATTTTTCTTTCATTTTTTTTTCTTCATTAATTAGTGTTATCTGATTTACCTCTGAAAGGATTTGTTAATCTAGTCCCCTATGTTTGTTCAGCTTTTTGCAGTTTAGGTCTTTATATACCTACCTAGCATGGCACCTGAAAATGCACAAATTGAACCAAAGCCAGACTCAGGATTGGGTTCATTTGCACAGGCAGAGGCTGAACTTCCACTCCGATGGTTGCATCTGGGCTCCAGACTCTGCCTCTTGTGTTGTTACCAAATATTCATCAAAACTACCAACTGCAGACCTGATTTCTCTTTCAGCAAATCTTCTACACTTTTGGTTAATTAGTGGCCCTGTTTCTTCTTTTCCTGTACTGTAGTGGATTAATTTTTCAATTTTTTTTTTAATAATCAATGGTATTTTAGACCTGAGGGAATGTGGGCAGGTGCATAGTTTGCCAGTTTGATCCCACCTGTCTTTACCATGAACTATGGCAGTGACATTGAACTGCTCTGAAAGGATCTGTCCATCTGTACAACTCCCAGCCTTAATTCAGACATAATTAGATAGAATTCTGATTCGAACTGCAATTGGCAATAACATCTGTTTGATTGTCGCAGTTTAAGTTTTGACATCTAATTAACTGGTAAAACTGGGAGCATATCTGCAACCGTGGCTTTGGCTCCTGCCTGGAGCTCGCACCCCGTGTCTGGTGTACTAGAGCTATAAAGTGAATAGACATTCCTGCTGATATTTAATTATACGAGGCAAACATTTTGGTCATAGCTTTTTCTCTGTCAGCTTCTAATAGAGGGACAGTCACAACCCCAGCCATCATTACCTCCTAATTGGGTCACACCATCCCGAAGGGCATCTGGGCACCCTGCCATGGCCTTGTATTTGTGGTGACTCGAGTTTATGGTTTTCAACACGTGGGATGGGGATTAAGAGGGAGGCTGGTTTCTGTGTTTGGCCAGACCCAGAGACAATAACGTTGTACAAGTTGTTCTGAGTGTCCAAAACCCTGTCCTTTGAAATTGCCGAAACTTGGAACAGGGTGGTCTAATCTTGTAAGTCCTTGTCCCCCCAAAATAAGCCAACCCTGTGTTCTCCCCAAACAAAGAACAACGTAAGCTTATCATAGAGCAGAAGTAGTGAAAATGAGTCTTTTATATGGGTCACTAAACATTGTTGAACTCTGTTCAGATGACAATCTGCCTTGCTTTGCAGACTTTTTATGGAAGTCATGATTGTGTCCACCAGCTCTCCCTGTGAAACACGCATGACAAAGCTGTTAACCACAATACACAACACAGAAAAGGACTCACAAGAGACTCAGCAAGTGCTAGATACCTCCTAGATCTTCTCCATATAACAAAATCTAATGTTCAACTGGTAGGGTTATTATGTAACTCACGTCGTGAATGGGGAAAAATCTGGTATAAATAGTTAGAGGAATGATTGTAAAAACATGGAATTCCTGCTTACACATCTGTACCTGCCCCCCTGCCTTGTCTATTGCCTCAGTTTCTGTCCAGGTACTCAGAAAGTTATGGCCCCATAAGCCACAACCTGTTATTGCTATTGGCTGTAACTGTTCCTTTATTCTATTAATATATTATGGAATTAGTGGAATTATAATTGAGCTGGTAATATGTTTCTGAATAATGGACTAACTGAAGAATCAACTTCTTTCTTTCAAAGGTTTTGGGGTAGGGTGGGGAAGTAAGTAGGCATTTGAGGACTGGATTATTTTCTTCCTTATGGGCTGGAAGACGTTTGTGCTAAAACTGAAATATGATCTGTTTTTTACAAAGTGACCAAAACTGGCTCAACAACAGAAGTCTGGTTTTCAGAACTAGACCTCATGATATGGAAAATGAACAAATTATTCTACAATTTAAAAAAACCTTTAAGGTTGCATTCTAGTATATTACACCACAAATGACTAAACTAAAAGAAAGTTCATTTCTTAATCCTTTGTAGAACATTCTGCAAAATGTGAGTCTCACATATTTAACAGCCATAGCTAGGAACCACCAGGACTCTGGTTCTGGACTGATCTTAATTCATGATAAATAGTAGGTCTTCACTAATTTGGACTCATTAGCAGAATTTCAGCCCAATGAATGCAGAATTGAATTATAGAATAGACAAAAACTTAGCCTAAGAATATTTATGCCTATTAGTAATTCAGGTGTCTAATGATATATTTGTACTAATTAGAACTAATTTTACACAAATAATTGTCATGCTTTTATCCTCAGAAAGCTTCCTATAAGTCAAATATAACTTTATCAACTTCTTTGTGTTATTGTAGTGTGGAAATTGTATTCATAGTGTGCTAGTTGTCTAGGACTGCCCTAATGAATTACCACAAACTGAGTGTCTGACAACAACAGAAATTTATTCTCTTATAATCCTGGAGGCCAGAAGTCTGGAATGAAGATGGAGTCGGGGCCAGGCTCCCTCCAGAGACTCCCAGGAAGAATTCTTGCTTGTCCTTTCCAACTTCTGGGGATTCTGGTGTTCCTTAATCTGTTGCAGCTAAGCTCCAATCTCTGCCTCCCCCATCACATGGTGAGTCTCTGTGTCTTCCCATGGCCTTCTTATAAGGACACAAGTCATCAGAATTAAGGCCCACTTTAATCCAGTATGGCCTTATCAAAACTTAATTACATATGCAAAGATCCTAGTTCCAAATAAGATCACATTCTGGGGTTCCAGGTGAATGTGCATTTTGAAAGGTCACTATTCAACCCACTACACATAGCTAGCACAAAGTTTAATTTTATAGCCCAGCCTAGATCAAGATTCATGGATTATTATTAAAATGGCTCAAATCAAGGAAACTGACAACATCTAGCACTGAAGAGGATTCAGAGCAGCTAGAACTATCATGCATTGCTGTTGGGAATGGTCCATCAAACTATGGAAATAAGGTTAGAAGTCTCTGATAAAGTTAAATATACATATACTATACAACCCAGGAATCCCACTCCTAGATATTTATCTAACAGAAATGAAGACAGATGTTTACTGAAAAATTTATAAATAAATTTTTACAGCAGCTTTATTCATAATCACTAAAAACTGGAAACAACCCTCAAAAAATGTCCCTCAACTCATGAATGCATAAACAAATTATAGTATATCCATAAATGGAGTACTATTCAGCACTAAGAAGGAATAAAGAAATAATATGTGCAACAACATGGATGAATCTCAAAAGCATTTTGGTAAGTGAATGAATCCAGGCACATGGTTATATATTGTATGATTCCATCTATATACTGTTTTAAAAAAAAAGGCAAAATGATGGGAATAGAAACCAGATCGGTGGGTGCCAAGGGCTGGGGGTTAAGGAGAGGCAATTGGCTGTAAAGGGACACAGGGAATTTTTTATGTGATATAATCTTGATTGCTGTGGTGGTCACATCACTGTCTAAGTTTGTCAAAATTCAGAGACCTATGCACCTGAAATTGTTTAATTTTACGGTGGGGAAATTATAACTTAATAAACAACACAACAATAAATATGCCCTGTGATCACCTCCTGTCCCCCACTGAAGTTTGTGAATTAGCTCTGGTAGTGTTTGACTCCCAGTGTCCTGTCCTCTGTGCGTGACAGCATCCCAGTCCAGCCCGCAGGATGTGAGCTCTTGTAGGGGCAGGAACTCTGCAAAGCCTGCTCTGCCGGCTTTCATGTCCTTGTACCTCATGAATGAAGTCTGGAAACTATGCAGAAAAAAAAAATTAATTTTCTAGGATATAACTGAATGCAATTTGTTGAATAACTAAATAGTCTAGGGTGTACTAATACAGTAGAAGGGACAGTTGTCTTTTAGTATTTGGTTTTAGGCCCAGTTTGTAAGATGTATTTTCAGAAGAGGCCAAATACAAAATTGCACATGTATTTGTGGTGTATGGGGTGAAAACATTTAGTCAAACCATGTGTTCTCAGTTCTTTGTAAAGCTCATAACATCATCTCTTAGAAGCCTGACTGTACTTAGTGTAATATCACTATTCATTTTGAAAATTATTGGTTTCTCATGGGTTTCATAATTCTGCAAATTTACTGTCATCATGGGAGAACCTAAAAATAACGTCCTATTCCCAGATCAAAAAAAATTTTTTTTCCAATCTAGGTATTTGCATTTCAAATGTAAATGTTGACGTCCTTTGCACCTATTTTGTAGCTTGAGGGTGCACTGAGTTCTTTGGTGTGTGCTAAACTTCATGAATAAGCAAAGCAGGTAGCAACTGCTTTATGCCTTTAGGGCTTTCTTGGCATGGAAGGGGTGGAGGTTAAGTCATGGGAGGGTTCTCCCTGCCCCATTCCTGGATGGCTGCAATTTCATAATTGGAAATTAGCCTCTTAGTCTTATGGCTTTACTCCCAGGAGTGATGTCATATTCATGTACACGTGTGTGTGACTAAGTCTATCTCAGTCACTCCAATTAGCATAATTGCTGGGGAGAAAAGCCCTGAGAGGACGTTGTCTTTTGAAAGTGTGTAGATAGAGGGGGCACCTCTAGAAGAAAGTGAAGACAGTAAGAGGAAGGAAGGGGAGCAAACCCAGCGCTGACATCCTCATGATTTGCTCAAAGCTAGTTCTGCATTTTGACCGTCCTTCAGCAGTGGTTCAGTCCCACTCCGGGGAGGATGCAGTCATAGCAACAGAGGACACCTGGCTCCACGTTTGTCTTTCACTAAAATTTGAATGACCTTTGGTCTAGAAAATTAATAGGAAATATACAATCCTTGTGATCTTTGCTATTCTTCAAGTCGCTTTTATCCTTCTTCCTCTGCATGTGTTGTCACCTGTGGTCTGATTTCACAAAGGACTCCCTTCTCTTATACCTCACTTCTGCTGGCCTATTTCCTTCCCTAGTCACTAATGGGGACTGTATTTCATAGGAAAGTCCATTCAGTGTGAATGGACTTTTGCTCATTGACTCCTCTATTTTTGCTTAGTACTAAAGTCATACACGGGTCTGGGTTCACCCGTCAGAGTCAGCTGAGCTACTCACGGTGCTAGGGCAGAGTAAACCTACTGACCCATCTATACAGCAATTTAACCTGCTGGGTTTTTTTTTTTTAAATAACAGTTTTATTGAAATGTGATTCACTTAACATAAAATTCACCTATTTGAGATATACAATTCAGTGATAACCCGGCCATCTAAGGTCTCATTGGCATATTTTAACCAAATGACGTAACTGAGAATGATCATTCTATGAAATCACCCAAAAATGTTCACTCACAGGGTAAAAATGGAGTCATGAGACTATTTTACATTTGTACAGTGCTCCATAGTGTTTGAAATACATTTCGAAGACATCACTAGCATGAGTTTGTTTCTCATGGCTACGTACTTGCTATGTTCAGTGAGAATGAGTGGCTTAATCAAAGCTACATATCTAAACATTTGAATTCAGGGCAAAATATAGTAATTTCTACAAGAGAGGAACAAACAGAAGCAATACAGAAATACACAGGACAGAGAAATTACCTCTGACTGGAGAAGACATTGGGATTCCACGGCAGTGGAGGAGTGGAAAGTGGATTATGGAGGTTGGGGTTCCAGCAAGTGGGATTTCCACAGAGCAGGTGGAACAGTGGTGAGAAGGGCCAAGGTACACTTGGGAGGGGTGAGTAGAGACCCCGTCCTGGAGGGCCTTGAAACTGGGCTAGGAATTTGGAGTAGTTCTATGGGGGGGGGGGCAGTGGAAGGTTCTTGAGGAGGGGCACATCATGACCAGAGCCATGAAGATAATTTTTGAATCTTCAGTGGTGCCAGGTGGCATAGTGTTCTAGCACCTTGACATTTAATTAATATCAATGTTTAACTGGCATTGAAATTGACATTGCCTTTTTGACTAACTCACTTGGCAGGACCTGCCCGTTCTCATGACATAGCCCAGGCTAATCCATTATCATGACCCCTCTCCTGAAAGATGTAAAGTACTTTGGTTTTCTGTTAAGTGCACAGTGAGAGGTGCTATGCATTTCTTCTCTTGTTTCTTCTTGGTGACATCTATTGGCCTATTCCTAGTGCGCTGTATGGTACATGTTATCAGGTTTTGTGTTTTCAGTGCCACCCCAATTTTGGGATATGAACCTGTCACTAAATCGCAGCTCTGTGAGTCAGAAAAAACAGGCATGCCAGTATGAATGGATGTGTACTTTCCGATCCCTTAGGGAGGTGACCTCATTGTCACATGCTGCAAGTTTGTTTGTGATTTTTGTTTAATCACAAAGTCAATAAAAAAAAACAAAAACAAAGTCAATAGAGAAAAAAGGTGGTGTGCAAGACAAGGGGAAAAGTTGGAGGGCATTTAAAAACTTGCAAGAATGAGTGCTATAACGTCATTGAAGAAAATGACAAATCAACTTCTCTAGGCCGCTGTGTGCAGGAGTAGGGGGAATACAGAAGAGATGGGTGGCAGAGAGACACTTACAAAGCTGGAACAATGATCTGCATGGAGACGAAGTGAGTGTGAAATAGAGTAAATAATAATATTACTAGAATTATAATAATAATGCTTATTATTTAGTGGCAGCCAGATAACCAGTCACTGTGCCAAGCAACAAAATACCTTGACTAATTTAGTCTTCAGCATAACCCTGTGGTCTTTTTTATGCCAGGTTAAGAAAGAGAACCTCAGGCCGGGCGCAGTGGCTCACGCCTGTAATCCTAGCACTCTGGGAGGCTGAG
>VBSM01000361.1:13141869-13341218 GCA_008086735.1 Cheirogaleus medius
AAAAAAAAAAGAAAGAAAGAAAGAGAACCTCAAGGAGATGAAGTAACTCATTGAAGATCACTCAACTAGCAATTAATTGGCAAGACCAGACTTCATTCACTTCAGTAAGACCCGAAAGCAGGGGCCATGAAAGAGGCATTCTGTGGACAGACTTGATCTTCAGATGGACATGACCTTAGCTCCCTAGGAACTAAGGATAACCAGTTATTCCAGCTCTGTTTGTTGAAAAGCATTTTCTTTGCTTTTAAGTTGCTTTGGTTCCTTTGTCATAAACAATTTACCTTATAAGTATGGATCTATTTCTGGACTCAATTCTAGCCCATTGATCTAATATCTATCTTTACTTTTGTACTTGATTACCAACGCTTTGCAGTAAGTCTTGAGGTAAGGCAGTGTGAGTCCTCCTACATTGTCTTTCTTTTTCAAGATTGTTTTGGCTGTGCTAGGTCCTTTGCCTTTTCATGTAAATTTTAAAATCAGCTTGTCCATTGTTATATACTGGCCTAGCTTGTGATTGGGATGACATCAGATCTATAGACTAATTTAGGGAGAACATTCAACTTTACAATATTGAGTACTCCAGTGCATGAACGTGGTAAATGTCTCCAGTTTTCAAACTGAGGTTTAGAAAGCCTAGATGTCTTCCTAAGGTTATAAACCTAAAAGCACCCGAAGCTCTCTTAATCTGTTTACAATTAATTGAGTCACCAGAATGGCCTGCACTCTTCTTTCCCTCTGCAAATAATATTAACTGCTACCCTAGGCATTGTAAACTTTGTTGACTACTCTATTTCTGTCTAACAATTATGCTTCTGCTAGGTCGATTTTAGGCTTATTTAGAGTCAGTATCTAATTTTTCCAATAGTGCTTGTTGTTATAATTAATTTATGTAAAGAATATAAATCTTAACTTAGTGATTCTATTTTTAAGAATTTCTCCTGTCAGAAATGGGAACAAAGATTTTGGTATGACAATATTCATCATAGTTTTAATACTAATACTCCCTAGTAGGAAACAATCTAAGTGTCTCATAAAAAGAAATAATTAAGAACATTTGGTATCTTCATGTAATGGCTACTATTCAGCCATGATAAAGCACATTTTCAAAAAATATTTAATAATAAGTAGAAATTCTTATAAAATATTACAAGAGAAAAGCAAGATATAAAACTATACAGATGGTCCATGACTTACAATGGGGTTATGTCCCTATAAACCATCATAAGTTGAGAATATCATAGATTGAAAATGCATTTAATACCCCTAACCTACCAAACATCATAGCTTAGCTGAACCTACCTTAAATGTGCTCAGAACACTTACATTAGCCACAAATGGGAAAATCATCTAACGCAAATACTATTTTATAATAAAGTGTTGAATATCTCATGTAATTTATTGACTACTGTACTGAAAGTGAAAAACAGAATGGTTGTATGGGTAGTCAAAGCATGGTTTATACTGACTGTGTTTCATTTGCACCATCGTAAAGTCAAAAGATAGTAAGTCGGAAACTGTATATGTATAGAAGCATTCTGGTATTTATAGTATTAATATTTATATTCTTGGATTTCTGACTATCTGCTGTATAGCTTTCTGTGGTCTTCCTTGTTATTCAGGGGGCATATCTCCACGATCCCCCCCAGTCCACTGTGTAAGGCACACACACAGCAAAGACAGCACAAACACAAACACTACTTTACACTCCTCCAGCCCCGGTGGCTTTGTCACCAGGCAATTCTGTTGTGACACAGCCTTCCCCACCAACTATGCCTTGTGAACATATCTCTTTGTGTCCTGAACTACACACCCAGGATGGTGTTCAACAATGATGTGAACTCACAGGAAGGCAGGGGAAGGAAAACAGGACAAACTGTGCCAAACTCTGAAAGAACGAATATCCTCTTGAGAACTTCCTTAATTTGAGTGTGTAACTCTTTCTGCAGTAGATGGGCAGGCAAAATAAAATCTCAGTCTCTCTCTTTCTCTCTCTCTCAGATCATTACTGCAATCTCATGTCACCTATTGTACTAATCAGGGTTCTCCAGAGAAACAGAACCAACAGGATACTGTCTTAGTCCATTTTATATTGCTATAAAGGAATTCCTGTGACTGGGTAATTTATAAAGGAAAAAAACTTATTTGGCTCACATTTCGGATAATTAGAAAAGTTTGAGATTGAGCATCTGCATCTGGTGACAGCCTCGGGCTGCTTCCATTCACGGTGGAAGGTGAGGCGGAGCTGGTGTGTGCAGAGATCACACAGTGAGGGAGGAAGCAAGAAAGAGAGAGGGGAGGTGCCAGGCTCTTGTGGGAACTAACAGAGTGAGAACTCGCCCTTGAGGGACAGCACTGATCTATTCATGGGAGATCTGCCCCCTTGACCCAGACACCTCCCATTAGGCCCCACCTCCAACCTTGGGGATCAAATTTCAACATGAGGTTTGTAGGGGGACAAATACCAAAACCATAGCAGATACATGTCAACATATAAGAAAAGATTTATTAGGGGATTGGCTCACATGATTATGGAGGCTGAGAAGTCCCATGATCTGCTGTCTGCAAGCTGGAGAACCAGAAAAGCTGGTGGTGTAATTCAGTCTGAGTCCAAAGGCCTTCGAACTAAGGGAACTTAGTTGGTGTAACTCCCTGTGCAAGGCCAAAGGCCTGAGGACCAGGAAGTGGAGGAAGCAGGCACTGGTGTAAGTCCTGTAGTCTGAAGGTTCAAGAATTAGGAGCTCCAGTGGCCAAGGGCAGGAGAAGATGGATGTCCCAGCTCAAGAAGACACAGAGATAAAAATCAACCTTTCTCTGCCTTGTGTTCTATTGGGCCCTCAGTGGATTGGACGATGCCTGCCCATACTGGTGAGGGTGAATTTACTCTTCTTTACTCAGTCTACTGATTCAAATGTTAATCTCCTCTAGAAACACCCTCACAGACACACCCAGCTATCTGGGCATCCCTTAGCCCAGGCAAGTTTACACATAAAATTAACCATCATCCTTTAAATCTGATCTCATACTATGCCTTTTATGTGCTCTTCTCTCTCCCTCATGTGATGCCCTTTATCCTGCTGTACACTCTGTAAAGAACAATTTTCTCAACTCCCTTGATTAAGGGCATGACATTTCATGGCATTTAATTTCCTCTGTGGGATCTTAGCATCGTTGGGCTGAACATCCAGTGATGGCTTTCATACCCCAGAGCTGGCCATAGAGATTTCTATTTTTATAAGTGATGCTACATAATAGCTCTGACACTCTAGATAAGGACTATATGAGCCTATTTGGAGCACTGCTTACACGCAAATGATGAATTATCTTCCTCTGTATAAAAGTGGGGCCAAAAACCCAAATAAGTAGGACCTACCTTATCTCAGGATTCTCACATCTCCTATTCATTTGTTCACAATTTTCCAGAGAAATTTCAAAGTGCTGCACATTAGATTCATCATCTCAATGCTCTAACATTAGAGAGAGAAGGAATCTATGCCTGGAGGAAGGTAGAAATGAAATCAGGAGCTTAAGAAATGCTCTCTCTCTCTCTCTCTCTCTCACACACACACACACACACACACAAAATCAGGCAGGTAAGATAGCTCCCACTGTGAGTTATCTAAGTGGTCACTGGCACAATAAAAACCCCATGGTATTATCTGACAAGGAGTAAGTGAAACTGGCAAAGATGACTGTGGGTCTTTGAATTGAACATGATGTGGGGAAAATGAATTGATGCTGTACTTTCCCTACTGCTTTAGCTCTTAGATAGGTTGTGAAATGTTCTAAAGAAAAGTGCAACTGCAGTATAAACTCACCAAGGGGCCATGTAGAATCCCCAAAGTAACCTGGATGTGGTCTACTGATTGCATTCCATTCCTACTCTTCCACACTGACAGTATTCCAGGACCTGGAAAACATGACTTGCTGTGGGGCGTGGCAACATTCTGTGGGAGGCAGCTACTCACTGATTTAAAATGGACAGAAAATCTGTTTCAAACACTTGCTTAAGCAGTTTTCCTCCTATTAATTTCCTTAGTTCGCACAATGGTCCTAGTGAGGTGGGTATTGTCATTATTCCCCATTTTATGTATGAAGAAACTTGCCCAGGGATATTAAACAACTTGCCTAGTTTACACAGCTCAGAAGTATCAGAGCTGAGATTTGAGCCTAGGAAATGTTGCTTTAAAGCAGTGGTCCCCAACCTTTTGGGCACCAGGGACATGTTTCATGGAAGATGACAAGTTTTCCATGGATGTGGGAGGGGCTCAGGCAGTGATGCAAGTGATGAGGGGCGGCTGCAAATACCGATGAGGCTTCGCTCACTGGGTCCCACACTCACCTCCTGTTGTGTGGCCTGGTTCCTAACAGGCCACGGACTGTTACTGGTCCACAGCCCATGGGGTTGGGGACCGCAGCTCTAAAGTATACACTTTTAACTATAGCCTATCTACAATATATTCTATGATGGTTATTAGCATTGCACTAAAAATTTTAAAGTGATTCATTAGACTGCATTTTCAAGCCATCTGCTTTGGCATTTCCGTTAAGTCTATTTATAAGAATTTTTTTCTTCTTTCTTGAAATGATTAGTTCTCACTTTAGCAATACCCTGGAGATGAATTTAGAAATCTCATAGTCCTGTTGCTACATATTTTACTTGGACTTACCACTTACGGCAAAAGACTAAAAATCCAAAAGAGCAAGATACATTATTCTCTGCTGTTAGGCCATGCTGTCTAGTGAAAAGAAAATCAGGAGATATAACCTCAACTCCTTCTGTAACATCTCCCTCATTCTTGGGCCAACTCGGTGCTTCCAGAAAGCAACAATATTCACAAACATAGACGAAATAACATAGAGGAGAAATCTAATCTGGACACATTCTTATCAATTCTTTGGCTATCAGCTTCAAATTTATAAAGACCAGACTCAGGTGTACCTTTCTCCAGGAAGCCCCCTCCTTTCTCAGCTCTGCCTGGTTACTTGCCATTCATCCATGCTCCCCGAATGTCCTGCATGCTTCAATCATTGCCCTTATACTGTAATTTTTGGTTAATGTGCCAGGTAGCCGAGACTGGGCCTGATGAATCATGCATGCCCAACAGCTGCTCAAGAAAGCTTACGCAATGAATGGATGAGTGAACGAGTGAATGAGTGAATGTGAGGACAAGGATGTCGAAAGATCCAGAGTTAAGTTATCTTGTTTGGTTCTAAACTTTGCTGTCTTTTTAGTACAAAGACTGTGCTTCATTCATGTGTCAGGGGCTTGACACATTAGTCTTGTGAAGTGGTTTCAATTCATTGTTCTTTAATATTTGAGGATGACACTGTCACCAAATTCAATAAGGCTTACGTAGGAAAGGTTTGCTTTGTCTGTCAGCCATGTATTCACAACGACTTTTCTACTAACTCATTTTATTTTTAGTGGAAATATCTGGAGTATTCCCAGGATGAGAGACTGACATGTTTAACAGAATGAATTTGGGAAATAACTTATGCGTAGATAGTAAGGAGTAGCCCAGTTGATACTATATCGAGTCCACGTGGAGAAGTAGCAGAAGAAGAGATTAAAAAGACAATTGTGGAAAACTCCAATGGCCAGCCAGGCTCACTAATTTGTACTTTGTCCTGGAGGCAAAAAGGAACCATAGAAAGCTTTCGAGTTATAAAATAACTAGAACACTTTTACTGTAAGAGAGACTTTGAAAAAGAACCTTCAGTGAGTCTATTATCTGTTTGAAATGTATTTAAGCCATTGAATTGGGGGGCTCCATTGGTAACCACAGTTTAGTTTACCCTGAGTAACATCCCAGTGCTTGGCATGTTGTAGGAATTCAACAGATACAAATGCAAGAATGACATCAGAGAATTAATTACTATAAAAAAATAAATCCACGAAATAATGTTAAAATGCTTTTAGGCCAAAAAGATAGGGTAAATAGAAAATGTAACCACAATTTAATAATGTGAAAATGAATGGATTAGTGATATATCCAACCAGGAAAGAAAAGACACTATGAGCAGTGATTGAAAACGTTTCTATACAGAGCCAAATAGTAAATAATTTAAGCTTTGCAGACCACATATAGTCTCTGTTGCATGTTCTTCTTCTTCTTCTTCTTTTTATTTTTCTCCACAGCCCTTTAAAAATGTACAAACATTCTTAGCCCAGTGACCATATACCTGCCAGATTTGGCCCATGGCCCCTGCTCTAGGGCTTTGGGACACTAACAAATTTTTTCCTGACACCTCCCCATTTTTACATTATTGTCAATCTTCTTTTCTTCTTTATGGGTCATAATAGATTTCAAATTTTGATAGTAACCCTTTAATTTCACTAAAACTCAACATTAGTGACCTTATGAAATCTAATAAATAAATTAGCTAACCTCAGAGACAGAATCCTTCCCAAATAGGAAACATGGAAGCAGGAGAAATGTGTTTTTTTAAGGTCTTTGTAAATAAGGAAGAGATGGAGGCAGAGAAGGTAAGGAAAAGAAAAAGCAGCAACACAAACAAAAAATAAGTTAACACAAGACTATTTACCAAGAGCTCCTAGGTAAAAAAAAGAAAAATGGAATTTTTGTCTCAGGTTGAATTTTGACCTGGAAATAAATATTCTTGTTCTTCTGATACTGGCAAAGCAGCCCTATTTCATAGAAGCATGGAATACATTTGCACGGGAAGCCATTTCATAATGAGATATTTTTAATTTATTCATACAATCAGCTCAGAATAAAGATATACCACAAAAGTATATAAATCTGCTCCAATAATCAATCCCAATCCCACAACTTGTTTCACAAGAATAGTAGATACAAAAAAGCAATCTATCTCTTGTCATTGCATTGACAAAGAGTGGGTTCGCTGACCTGAACTTTTTGGAAGATGCTGTAGACAAGAGACACAGTGTTTTTGTTGGTGACTTTGATTCTGCTTCCTTGGATTGGCTGTTCAAAGAAAATAAATAAAGAACTTGATGTGCTGTGACTCAAATGTATTGTGGACCAGACCCTTCCCTTTATCCCATTTCGAGTATTCTGAATATATTTTCTGGATGTGGTTGGCCCTTCAGGATGGAGTTGGTGCTTTGGGGTTTCTCTGGCCTAAGGACTGAAAGAAATGTGGGCCAGTGTGGCGAGATGATCCAGAAGTAGCCCCCAAACCATGAGTTTCTTGGAGGAGAGAGGTGACGGTGCCTCTGAGTGACATTCAAGTTTCAAGGTCCTCACAAAGTTCTTGGCTAAGTTCAAAAGTTTTAAGAGGAGTGCAAATGAAATTTTTGTAAGCAAACAGCCTGAAAAATAGCCTTTGCTTGTCACAAGGAATGTGGAAAAAGAGAGTGAAGAGAAATTTTCAGAGAAAAAAAATCACTTCTGGTTAGAACATTCTCCGTTCTCATTTGTCAGAGAGGTTGGTGATTTTAGTTTTTCCTTTCAGTAAATGGCTCCCGTGCAAGTGTTTGTGTGGACACACAAATGACTCAGTGGACTCAGTTGAGAGAGAAACCATACAGAAACCCCAGATCTGCACTGGAAATTTTGAAGAAGCAATAGTAAGATTTAGGAATTCTGAATACCCTTTCTGTTAGAGAAGAGGTGTAGATTCCTGGGAAATATCTGATTTATCATCTATCTTTCAACTAGTCAAGCGTAGACAGACTATTACTCTAAAATGCCCTTATGCAGTAAGAAGCAATAAAGCTTTATCATAATAGCTCTTGGGAAATTAGCAGGGAATTGTTCTGGGGGTGTTGGAGATATAAGTCTTGAATAGAAAGAATAATGGATAGAAAACATAAAACAATAAAAACAGAAGTTGCAGAAGAGAATGCAGGTGCAGGCTCCTTCTTAGTGCTGCCTCTTCCCTGCCCTATCTTGCCCCGACTCCAGCAGCCCCTCAGAGTGACTGCCCTTCCCTGTTGCATGTCTTCTGTGGAAGTCCTAAGTCACACTGGACTCACTGAGCCAAAGTAAAACAGGCTGAGATTTGGCTGAAGTTGTACAGTCCAAGGGAAATAACTACTAGAACTCCATGGAACCAAGAATGATCTTCCTAGAAGCTATCTAGGGCATGAAAAGAGTAGGTTTTAGTAGTCCATTCATTACTCTTGATTAGGGAAAAAATATCCTTTAGGACTTACTTAGACATTGGAGTTTGTTTAAGTGTAATATAACACTGTGTTCTACCTATTTATCAACATTGAACTTATTTAATACATTTTCTTAATTTCTTCACTTACAAATGAGCTAAGTGAGGCATGGAAAAGTTCAGTGACTAAGTCATGCAGCTGGTAAGTATCAGAGCCAGGATTGAAACAGAATTCATGCTCTAACCAGGGTTTTGCAACCTAAGCACTATTGACATTCTGGGCTGGACAATCTTTGTTGTGGGGGGCTGTCCTGTGTATCGTGGGATGTTGGCAGCATCCCTGGCCTGTACCCACTATATCCCACTAGCACCCACCCCTCCACCCTGCTCGTGACAGTCAAAATGTCTCCAGACATTGCTACATGTTCCCTGAGGGGCAGAAACTCACCCCCTGGTTGGGGACCACTGCTCACTATGCTGCCTCTCCTCCACCTGGCGCCCTATTTTCTCTGGGAAACCAGAGTCATCCTTCTCTGTCAAGGGTGGGTCCAATGCCTCCCTCTGTGTCGCCATAGCACTCAACATTCTACTGGCATTTATTATTACCGTGTTCTAGGAGATGCCTAGCTTTTTACATGTCCTTGCTTGTTTAATCCTCACGAGAAACCTACATGGTAGGTCCCAGTATTACCTGTTTCTCCAAAGGAGAAAATGGACTTAGCAAGGTCAAGCTCTTGCCCAAACTCCAGGAGCCTTGGAGCTGGGATCCACACACACCTCTGTTGCTTCCAACGTGTGTGCTCTGAACCACCTGCTGTCTTCCAGTGTCAGCGCCTGGTTAAGTCGTGGCCTCCTCCACGAGTCTGTGAGCTCTTTGAGAGCAGAGATCAGTATGCCCTAACGCCCACCACGCAGCTCGGTACATGGCATGTGCTCAGTTCGATGTCTCTTGAACGAGTAAATAAATTAAAACCTGGTAGCCCTAGAGGGGAAGGTTGTGTAAACCACACACGATTTACCCACGTGAGAGAGGGCTGCCACTCCATCTGCACAAAACAGAGTGTCCAGGACCTCACTGGTTTCTGATGTCAGAATATTCTGTAGTGGGGAAATCTTGAGACTACCGTGGAATGTGTGTGTCTGAATGTTTCTCTGTTTTAAAGTTTCTCTTTAAAATTAATTTAAATGCCCCAAGAGAGAGGACACAATTAAAGACACAGCACATTCTTTCTTGAAATGAAAAAATATAGAGGACTTAAGGATGAAATCTCTTCATCTCAAAATTATTCAATAAATTTCATCATCGCAAATAAATTTTTACATTGTTTAATGAAATGCAACATGGATATAATATAATTTCCTATTGCCCAGAAAGGAAATGTTACCTACAATATCAGAATCTAAGCTCTGGGAAGGATGCTGAGATGTCTTCTAGGCTTTTAGGACAGTCCTGTGGCCAAAGGCTTTATCACACACCCCCTCTTCCCTCCTCCCCAAGATCCTACCAACATTTTCTTAGCCTGACAAGTCCAAAGAAAGGAGCTCCATCAACCTTGGAGCTGTCACCCGGCTGAGTCTTGGCTCTGCTGCTTACTAGAGGAATAATATTAGGCAAATCTCATGCAAAATGGGAAAGTTTGCATTACCTTTTTCTTGTTTTTCTCCCAGTGTTTTCATAAGGTTAAATAATAAAGGAATATATTAGTTACGTCTTAAAAAATTATTTCCCCCGATTTTAGCAGAGTTCACGCTGCTTGCCTGGTTGGAAGTGGCTACAGGATAAAGTGTTTTCCAGGCAGCCATCGTGGATCTCCGTGTTCCTTTGGGCAGTTCTTCTTTGTGCCTCCCAGTCCCCTCCCAGGCTCTATCAGCCAGAAAAAGGCATTGCTGGGGAAGGCACAGAACCCATTAATCCGAGGAGAGTTACCCTGTGTTCTCTCTCCTGTCCCCGGCGCCCACCTGTCCCAAGACTAAAGGAAACATAGTTGGTGGCCTTGAGGGAGTGTGGGAATTGTGGAGCGTGCGTGTGAGCAGAGGGTTTGCGGGAGGCTGGGAGAGGTAGTCCAGGCTGGCTTGCTGTGATAGCTTGGACCACGTGGTGGCTTCTGAGCCAATTGTGTGCACACGTACCTTCAGTTTTGTTTTGTTTTTTTCTTTTTAGCCCATGCTTTCTGGGTAACTCTTTTCACTGCTGTTAACTTGATTCCTGAGCCATTGCTCTTGCTTGGGCAAGGTCAGTTTCACCATACTTAGGAACTGTCATGCATTCCGCTTCCCTTACCCTGTCCCCTCTTTCTGGCTTAAATCATGCAGCGTAAACTAGGGATCTATTTGATTTTTTTTAAAAGAAGGGTTATAACTTCTGTTACTGTCTGACTCTAAGTATGGCCTTCTGTTTTAGTGAAAGGAGCTAGAGCAGGCTAGAGTGGCTAAGAGTCTTCGTTTCTCAAGATGGAAAACAAGCTGTGTAATACTGCTGGGATTATGAAAATCATTTTTCTGCTTTCACATATATTGTTATTTTTCTCAACAGAAGTTAAAGGATGTACTTACAATATTGTTCAACTCTCGTTATTAGGACTTTTAGAATCCTAACAAAAATTCTCTACATTGTGGTTTTACAGGAGATATGGAGAAAGGTCTTTGTTCTCTGGAAGATGATGATGAAAGGTGTTTGCATTCACACAGGCAAAGTCTGCCACACAATGGGTAGCCAGGTCTTGGAATGCAGTCACTTCTCCCCAAGTGAAAAATCTTTCTTCCCAAGAGAGCTTTCATCGTTACTGTCCTCAACTGAGAGTTGAGAGGGCCATTTCTTCTCCAGTTACCAGGAGACTTGAACAAATTTCCTTTTTATTTGCACATCCTGGATTTTAGAATCACCATTCATAGGAGAAAGGAAAAAAGAAGAGAACATTGTGAAAAATAACTGGCTCTGCCAGGCAGAGGTTTACTGGCTCTATGTGGGAATTAGCAATCCAAGCAAAGTCTAGGAATGAACCTGAGGTTTGTTAGTATTTTTCATTCTGTGGGTGTGACCCATTAGCAAATCCTGAAAATCAATTTAGCCTGACTCACTTTGGTCCCGTGACTTCTCTGGACTGAGATTCCAAAGCCAAAGCTAAAGCTGAGATTCCAAACACCCAGTCTGGACTTCCATTTCTGTAGGCATATCTCTGAGAGTGTTTTTCAACTTAGGGGTTGTGTTTCATTGGTTGCTAAATTCATTTCATGGTTTGCAACTATGTTTAAAAAATAAAGAGATAGAATACAGTAGATCAGAATAGAAAATATCAGAGTGCATCCCATGTAGTAAGAATAAGTGTTATTTTGTGAAACCTTTGTTTCTGTTTATATACACACACATGCCCCCAAACACACATATAGGTATTTGTGCACCGAGTCTCAATGTAAAATGTATTTCTAATTATGGGTCCCCATGTAAACAAATTATAAAATCAAATGGGACAGGGAAGAAAATGCCAAAGGTGTCCTTACTAGGCTAGCAATCCTCTACGAGGTGGTGTTCCCAAGCTCACCTTTGAATATATCATAGACTGGTGGTAGATGATGGGATAGAGATTACAAGGCCTAGTTTTGCTGTTTTGTGGCTATACCCCATAAGGAATGTGCCTAAGTACCTTGCCTTAGAATGTAAGGGTACTTCTCGCCTGTTAGAACATGTCAGGTGAGAGCAAGCAAGCATTTGCAACCCCTCACCTGCAATTGCCTTCCTCATGATCTAGACAGGAATTTAAAGCTTAATGAATCTTATTTAAGGAAACAAATTTAACTCACAGACTGGTACAGGTGTTGGCTGTCAAATCCCCAAAAGACCACCAGAAAACCTATTAGTCAAGCAAAGCTAAGTTTATTAGATCCGCTGCAGTAAAGCAGAACACCAGTTTGACAGTCTCAGCTGTGTCAGGGGCGGGGAGGGGGGTGGTCAGGAGGGGTCATTGGTAGGGTTTTATTATCTGGGGTCAAGTGGTTTGAGGTGAGTCTTGCAAGGCAAAGGACTGATTGAAAATTGGCAAAGTTTATGATATAGTGTCATATATTTTGGGTTGGGAGATGCAATAAAGTATGAGTTTTGAAGTGAATCTTGAAAGTAAATTGTTGTTTGGTTAATGAGCTGGTTCGGGGGGGGAGGGGAATCTGTTGTCTCAGAGGGAGAACAGCTTCTCCATTTAAGCAACGTCTTTGTCCAGACAAACGTGTTTGCAGGAATGGCCACAAACAATCAAGACAGTTATTGGCTACAGCCTTATTTTGCGGGGCAATACTTTTCTGGAACAAATATTTAATTAAGCATTTTGACTCACGAATAAAAATATTTACTTACTTTGGTCATTGAGAAGTTGCTGACGCAGTATCTCTAGACATAAATTCTTCAGATTTGTTTTATAGTTAATTTCCATCCCGTCTAGTATTTTTGGAAAGTTAGAGGCATTAATAATGTGCTATCAGATACTACTAGAGTATCTTAAAAACTAGGTGGAAGAAAAATGTGAAAGAAAAAGAGTACTTGCAATTGGGATTAGATTGTTTCATTAAAATTAGTAAATTAGACATTTGTAAAGAAAATCAATATAAAAATATTTTAGAGTTTTCTTTTAACGGTGATATTTATGTTGTACATATTATGCTGCAGATTGCTTTTTATCAGTTCATAATATCTTAGGAGATATAGAAACATATAAACCATACACAATTATATACAATCATATATAAAATATAATATATACATATACAGCTCTTTATAAAATATAATATATAAAAGTATATAATTATGCATATTCATATAAGCAGTTGGTATTTTGAAGGGGCAGAATTTATGATGAAATCAGTAAACAACTTTATCCTTCTCTCCTGCCACCTTTTTCATCTTCACCACTGGGAATTATCTTCCCATGCAAAGGATGCAAGTTCAGCAGAACCTATGACTGTTCTGCTTGTTCTTAGACAGCTGACATTTCTATGGTGACTTTCAGTGGCCAATTCAGCCTTAGTTCTGAAATGTTGGCAGTTGAGGAGTGTTTAGTTACAAATAAATTTTGTAGATGGAAACTGGTGATTCCCACTAAAGTGGGTGCTCATAGATCCATGACTCTTATTTTAAAGGATTGGCTCTCCAGGGAGACCTCCTCCCTGTTTATTTTCTTTTTCTTTGATTTCCTCTGTTTTTCCCACACTGTCTTCCTGACCTTTCTTTTTAATCTAGACTTTTAAGTGAGAGGTAAGGTTATCAACCCAACTGGTATTTTATTTATTTATATTTATTTTCCTTTTGTTAAATCCATTTTTCCCAAATGTTTCTGAGATAAATCTCGGATCACCTCATAGAAACAGTATAGCGTGACGGGAGGCAGCATGTACGAGAATTAGCTCCTGGAATTTGGAGTCAGATGGGTATACTTACGAATTTAGGCTCTGGTTTTTATTAGCTTTGTGATCCTGGGTATGTTATTTAGCCAACATGTGCTCAGGTTCCTAATTTGCAAGCTGGAGATAATATTTTAGAAGAATGATGTAAGAATTAAATGAGAACTATGTATGTGTGTGTATGTGTACGATAGAGAGAGAGAGAAGAACGAAAAATGCTATTAATATCTGCCTGGCATAGTACTTGGAGCACTATACATACTCAAGAAAACAATGATAACTATATTCTGAATATGAAATGCAAACACAGTGTAGTTATTATTAACAATTCTTATAGGAATCTACATTATTATTTGCATTTGAAATGCACAGATAATATAATGTAATTTAATGAGAGTTTCCTTTGTGCCAACAGTGCATGATAGGTAAGAGTCAAGTGGTTCAACATTTCTATTCTTATCAAGCAACCTATTTTGTTAGAGTAATTAGACATATGCAGAAAAGCAATTAGATTCTAGAACATTACTAAAGGGAATATAATCAAAAGGCAAATTTTGTGAATCAGTAAATCTTTTATAAGAACAATGGCAAGCTGTATGTCACTTTCATAACCATCTTCTCAGGGTTTTCCTTGTTTTGTTTTGTTTTAAATCAGTAGTTATGTCCCATTAGAAAATATTAAGCTACAGTGGGATTTGTTATCTCACTCAAAAGTAAGTGGGATTTGTTATCTCACTCAAAAGTAAGCCCAGGAGGCTGGGTGTGGTGGCTCACACCCAGAGTGCTGTAATCCTAGCACTCTTGGAGGCTGATGCAGGAGGATCTCTTGAGGCCAGGAGTTCAAGACCAACATGAGCAAGAGCAAGATCCTGTCTCCACTAAAAATAGAAAAATTAGCCAGCGAAGTAGCGCCGGCCTGTAGTCCCAGCTACTTGGGAGGCTGAGGCAGGAGGATTGCTTGAGCCCAGGAGTTGGAGGTTGCAGTGAGCTATGATGATACCACTGCATTCTAGCCTGGGTGACAGAGAGAGACTCTGTTTCAAAAAAAAAAGAAGCAGCCCAGGGTAGAGGATTCCAGATTTGGTCATGTCAGGAGCACACCATGTCATCAAGAAGCCAGTGGTGTTCCTTCTTTCTGTCCTGGCATCCTCAGGCTTGTCCTCCTGTGATTGTTGGCTGCCACTGCTCCAGCATCTTGTCCTTCCTCTACTTCCATAGAGAGTGTGGCAGGCTGAATAATGTCCTGCACCCTCCTTACCTCCCCACTAAAAAAAAAAGATATCCACATCCTAATCCCTGGAACCTGTGGAGTTATTTTATGTGGCAAAAAAACAACTTTGCAGGTGTGATTAAGTTAAGGATCTTGAGATGGGGAAATTATCCTGGATTATCTGAGTGGATCCTAAATGCTATCACAGGTATCCTTACGAAAGGGAGGCAGAGGGAGATTTAACACACACAAAAGAGAAGAAGGCGATACAATCACAGAGGCAGAAAATGGAGCAATGTGGATGCACTCTAAGGAATGCCAACAGCCACCCGAAGCTGAAAGAGGCAAGAAATGGATTCTCCCTCAGAAACCTCAGGGGGAATGTGGCCCTGACAACACCTTTCTTTGGACCCAGTGATACTGACTTTGGACTTCTGGCCTCCAGAACTGTGAGAACATAAATTTCTGTGGGTTTAGGTCACCAAGTTTGTGTAATTTGCCATCAGAATCTAATACAGGAAATAAAAGGGGCATTTCTTCTTGTATACTTCCTTTTACAGAGAGAAAACTTTTCCTGGAAGACACACTGTAGACTTCCCCTCAGGTCCTGTTAACTAAGTTCTCGCTTCAAGGATGCTTAGAGAATAAGTATCTGGCAATTTTAGCCTCTATAATGCTCTGCTAGCGAGAAAAAAGTATGGTGTAGTAGTTTTGGAAAATGCAGCCTATTGGGTCTGCCATATTGGTAGAGTGACAAATTCACAGAGAATAGAAGGGACGTGGAACTGGAGCACACTGTCCCGGCCAAATCCCAAAGTCAGGCATTGGTATCTGAAGCATTCAAGAGTTGACTACACTCTTCAAATGAACAGCCTCACCAGCATCAGGGTATCACACTGTCCTTCTTGCCAAGCCAGTCCGTGTTGTTCTGTGAGAAAGGAGAGAGAGACACTGCCAAAGAAACAGGCCGCTTTTCCCAGGAGTAAGTTCTTACCGAGGCATGGCGTGGCCGACCTCCCCAAGACAGCATACAAACAAGGGAAAGCTTTCTTCTTGAGATAGGTAAGTTTCCTTAGCAACGGGGAGCCACCACATTCCATCACCTAACTCTTGGTTCTGTCTTCTGTGATGCTGTCCACATGCGAGGGACGTGTATTCCTAGCTTTATATTCCTCCCTGGGTGGCTTTCCAAATTTCCAACTTATACACAGGTAGCATCATCTAGGTGGCTTTCTTGCATGGCTATGCACCAACTGATTTGGGGAGAGGAGGGGGATTTTTCTTCTTGCATTCAAATTTTGGTGCTTGTGTGGTAATTGTCTCTCTTTCTTACTGACTGAGCTGGTCGAAGGCCCTGGAATAGCCCAGCTTCTGCTGCAGGGAGAGGGAGAAGCCCTTGCTAGGAGACCCCTGTACTTGGGGCATTTATTGGAGTTAAACATCTTTCAGATCTGATTAGCAGCTCTACCCTCAAGTAAATGTAATTTATTTATTTATTTTTTGCTTCATTGATTTTAAAAATGTGGAAGGTTTTGGGTTTGGCTCACAGAGCATTATAAAACACAAAGTTTTGTCATCTGGAAAATGCCCTTTTTTTGCTACTCTCAAATAGGACTAAATTGAAAAGGAACTCACACAGAGACCACCAGGTAATGTAATGGCCCTTTGCCCAAAAAACATTCACAGGCAAATGCTTCTGCTGACCCACAACTTGGGACCGGTGGGGTTTTAAATCTATTACTTATGGGATTGTAACTCTCCTACTGCGCTGTTAATCTGATTGTTTATTGAGGCTCTGCTCACTTGTTCATTTAATGGGTTTCTCCAGCACAGCCAATCCTTTCCAGAGAGAAAGTGCTACGGGATGCCAGGCTCTTAATGGAAGCTGACGCTATGTCACAGGGGACGGAGGCCTTGAAGGTTTAAGCAGAAGATGGAAAAGATTCTCTGCCGGCACAGAGCTCGTTTCAAGAATGTAGTTCGGTGGTTCTGTGTCTGAGTTAATGCAGACTAGGTCTCTGCAACTAGAGTGCCATTAACAGTGGCCCCAGGGCGTTAAAGCCCTTTATCACACTAGGAGTCGTGAAAGGGGCTGGAAGGAGCAGCCAAGTAAAATAGCTCATGGAGACCAAATGTGCCTGAGAAAGTGACTGAAGTGTGGACAAATGGCACAAGAAGCACAGGAGAACAGCCGACAAGGCAGATGGAATGGGATCCAGGTGGGATTGTACCGCAGCCTAAACATGGTTTTGGAGCCAACTGTCTTCTTTGAAGACTTCCCCTTTTCTTCCGCTCCCCCCAGCCTCTCAGAAACCCCATTAAGCCTGATTTCTACCCGGCAGACTCATGCCCGCTTTCTGCTCAGACCCGTCCTTTTCAACCTTGCTATCGTCCATGTGGAAATGTCCACGTGCTGTGGTTAGTGTTTAGAGGTCAGTTCTTTCATTCTGGGACATGCAGTTGGGCTGCTGTGCTAACGGGAGCTGTCACGTTCTAGAGCATCTCTGTCTAATAAAAAATACAGCGAGATCCACATGTATAATTTAAAGATTCCTAGTAGCCATATTTAAATGAAAAGAAACAAGTGAAATCAATTTTAGAAATATATTTTTACTTAGCTCAGTATATTTAACACATTATAATTGTCAACGTATGGCACTGGCTACATTTCAAGGGCTCAATGACCACAGGTGGCCAGTGGCCACTGCAGGTCTAGAACCAGTCTCTTTGCTACATCATCTGAACTTTAGTAAGTGCATTTCCAGCCAGGTATTGTCACTTTTAGGTAGGAGTGAAGACCAGATTTTTGTAGCAGTTGAGCTCTTACTGGGCCTTGAACTCACACTGAGTAGGCTTGTGTCTACTTTGCAAATTGCCTGTCTGATGTCTATATATATATATATCTTATGATCCTGAAATAGGATGCTGGGAATTCTCAGGAAGAGACAGAATGTGGGAAAATGTCACATGATAAATTTACGCTTGAGGACGACTGTAAAAATTTTGGAAACCAAAGGCCGATGCTGTATATGGTTATATCATTATATTTATTTCTCTCCTTTTGCTTTTGTTTGTTGTCTCTTTCTGACATTCTGCCTCTTTTTAGTTTCCTTTTCTTCTTACTGCTTCTTTAATACAATATCGGAACCTTGAATATATGGCGCTCTTTTCATTGTCAGGGATATCGTTTTTAGGTTAATGTGATAAATTAATAAGAAGCACAAATAGAGCATATTATAAAAGTCAAGTAATTCTCCTGCATTTACACTATCTATAAGAAGTTATGGGAAAAAAAGATATGATTTCAAACCTTGGTTTGATAGAGGTTGTGACCTTGCCCAAGATTCCGGCCTAAAATTTCAGATATTTGATTCCACGCTATTGAAACATCTATCTGTTAGGAGTCCTTTCAGCTGCAGGTAACAGAATTACCTGATAAACAGTAGCTTAACCACGTAGAGGTTTCTTTTTCTTAGGTGACAAGAAGCCTGAGGGTAGCTGGAGGTTGGCATTGGTCCTGCTATTTGACGATGTCGTAAGAAACACAAACATTTTCCACTCCACCACTCTTAGTGTGTCGGTGTTTAACTAAATGCTTGTTGCCTCATGGACACAGATGGCTGCTGATATTGCAGACACTAAATCCTTGTGCAAGGAAGAAGTTCTTTTCAGCAAAAAAAAAACCAAAAAAAAAAAAACCTTAGCTACAAAGGAGGCTGGGGAAATGTAGAGTTAGCTGTTTAGCCTGTGAAGTGGAGACCGTAAGAGAGGAGAGGCTGTCTGTTGAGTTAGTGAGCAAACGCTGGCAGCCACAACGTGCGTCTCTAGCTGCTGGCATGTAGTGGATACAGGTGGGGGGCTTGTGGGATGTATGATATACTCAGCGTTTTAAAGATATTATCTCATTTGACCCTCATGCCAACCTTTAATGTGTGTTTCCTGTTATTGTCCCCTCTTTTTTAGTTGAGAAAACTAGATCTTCCAGAGGTCAATTAATTTACCCAAATCACATGATTCCCACGTTGTTCTACCCCATCTTCATCCTCACCAAATAGCCACCCCTACTGCCATGTAGATCTCCTTCCACATACCTTATTATGCTTTTTAGAAATACTTGTTTAATATTGTACTCCATAAAGGCAGAGTGAGGGAGAGGAAGGAGTCAGGGGTAACTTCTTAGTTTCTGGCTTGAGAAATTGGAATCTCATGATCCATTTTCTGAGACAGGAAGAGAAATTGTTGGCAGACATTATATAAGTCTTACCTCGGATGGGTTTAGTAGGTGGTATCGATCCAGCATCCAGGTGGCTGATGGTAACAGGTGTCTGGAGTGCAAGAGGAGAAAGTTTGCAGAATTGACCTGACTTCTAAGAGATTGATGATCACAACCAAATGAGCATCACCTTCCTATGCTCCCTTTTCTCAAAAAACAAGAAGGTATCCGTGCATACCTTCCAGGGATGCAGAAGAGTTACAGAGATGACTGATGGATCTGAGTGGCTTCTTTTCTGCTCACCAGCACTGTGGAGGGTGGTTTCTAATGCTGTGTCTGCCCTGATATCATGTCCTTGTACAAGTGACCCACACCCCCCCCGAGTGGTCTGGACCTAGTGACTTGCTTCTAACTAGTAGGATAACAGCGAAGGTGGTGGGGTTTTGCCTTTTTGGCTTTCATGCTTTGGCAGTGAAGGAAGTGGTCATGTTGGAGAGGCCCATGTGGCAAGGAACTTAGGGTGGCCGCTGGCCAACAGCCAGCAAGGAACCGAGGGCTCCGGTTTAACAGCCCTTAAGGGACAGAATTCTGCCAAAAATCTGAGTGAACTTGGAAGTGGCTCCTTCCCCAGCCAAGCTTTCAGATGAGACCCTAACCCTGGTCAGCAACTTGACTGTAGCCTGGTGAGAGACCCTGAAGTAGAGGACCCAGCTCGGCTGGATTCCTGACCCACAGATATGGAGATCAGGAACATGTGCTGTGTAAACCATTAAGTTTGTAGTAATTATTAAATAGCAATAGCTAACAAATACAAGCACCCAGAGTTTAGCTGAGGGAGCAGGGACCCAATGCATGTGGCAGTTAGCTGGGATATATGCATACCTAGTTTTAAGAGTGAAGGGAGGGCAGACAGGCTTTGTTGATTCAGAGATACGAAGAGAGATTGCTTATATATAGAAATACATTACTCCCTTGGCCAATTAAAACCAGAACTGGGAATCAAAGCATTTGGTTCACTGGAGAAATGAGAAACCCCTGAGAGGGCTGCAGCTATGTTTAGCCCGGCCCCTGAGCAGCAGCAGCTGGCCCATGCACAGGCCGAGACTTCCCGTGGGAGCAGTAGATGAGCCGCGGCAGGTAGACGCATGCTAGACACAGCCATGCAGCAAAAGGCTCTAGACAGAGTTGACAAAGCCACGTAATCATTAAGGGGCATATCAAGGGAAATTGTGGATTTTCCTCTGCTGGGTTCCATAAAAAAAAAAAGAGTGATCTTGTTAAATAAATGAAAAAAGTTCTAATTGATGATTAAAATCACTCTGTATTCTTATTCCGTGAGCAATTGTCTCTCTTTCCTTCCTCGTCTCCTGTCTTTATACGGTAACCATTGATGCTTTCTGCATTAGTCTGCTCGGGCTTGCATGACAAAATACCGCAGGCTGGGTGGCTTAAACAACAGAAATTTATTCTCTCACAGTTCTGGAGGCCAGAAGTCCAAGATCAAGGTGCCACCAGGGTTGGACTCTGGTAAGACCTTTCTTCCTGGCTTGCACAAGGCAGCGTCCTTGCTGTTTCTGTGAGAGAGGGCTCAGGTGTCGCTTCCTCTTCTTATAATGATACCAGTTCTATCCGGTTAGGGCCCCACCATTATGACCTCATTTAAAGCGTTAATTACCTCCCTAAAGGCCCTATGTTCAAATATAGTTACATTGGGGTTAGGGCTTCAACATATACAATTTTTTTGGTGGTGGTGGGAAACAATGCAGCCCATAACAATTTCCAACTACTGAATGCCTGTAAAAAGTAAGCTCGATTAGGACAGGGACTTGAGCTGTGTCTTTCACCAAGAAATCTTGTCTTTCCAAGTCCTATCACAGTATTGGGCACATAGTAGGTCCTCAATAAACGTTTGTTGAATGAATCAATGATGTCCTCCTCTTCTCTCAGATACTCTGAGATTGAGAAGTCTGTAAGAGCGGGTCAAGTAACCAGGTGTTTTTTTTAATAAAACGTGGATAGTTTTTATGTAGTCTTGTAGAAAATCCTGTTCTGTTTTATTATAAGGCCTAGAAATATCACTGGGATTTCAAATCATCTGATTTATTCGCCCATTACTTCCATCAAAGATTTATTGAGCACCTGATAGGCTCTCAGCACAGAGTCAGGTGCTGTGGGTCAAACTAGGAAGGACGAGCCATCATCCTTCTTCTCAAAACATCTGTCGTGTGCTTGCTGAGGGATGTGGTCAATGCAGGAAGCTGTTATGTAGCCACACGATTATAATATCTATAAAAGAATCATTGAAAAGATCATACTTCCCTTCCCTGAGGACTAATAAGAGAATGCAGTCCTATATAAATCAGTAAGGATACCTGCTGGGTAAAAGGTAAAGATTCTTTTATGCAGAGTTGTTTAAGAATTAATAGAAGTAGCTCAGGTAAGCTTAAGAAGCTGGTGACAATAAAACTCCACTGTTAGATAATATGAAGTGAGCATTTGCTGATTGGATCCCATCTTCTGCCAAGCTGCCATACAAAAAGAGGAACAGGTGCAAACGCTATCCTCAAGAGTGCAGGAAGAGAGACAGGAGGGCAGGGCAGCAGGGGAAGGTCCCATGGGGAAGGGCAGGCACCCTGTCCCCAGGAGCAGGGGAGGGGAGGGTGGGTCTCCATGTTCTTAGAATTCTCTCCTCCCGATCTTCCCAGATTGGGCCAACAAATACAAGGAGATTCTTTGAATCTTTGCTGCTGTCCTGAGAATCCCGGATAGCCCCAGGACCCTGAATTGTCCCTACTGATATTTCAGCTGGAGAAGACACCCATTGCCACTAGGTGGCATCAGCTCACAACCAGACTTAGAGAATAGGGCTGGCTCACTGCCTGCCCTTCCCAGTCACTCCTTAATCTTAAAATAATGGGACCCGCATGTTGCACATTTGCAGTTTTTGGATCTCGCTTACTTTGTGAAGATCCTTTCCCAGTATTTATGACGTGGCTAGCTACCCATGGGCCCTAAATAGATCGGATATGGTCCTGCCTGAGCATAGGAGACGACCCCAGTCTTACATTTCTCTTTGCCCATGGATCTATGCATCAAGGATCCCATTGCCAACTTTCACTGTCCGATCCCAGGAACAGAGCATGACAAGAAGTAACAAGGATCTGAGCTCGCCTTACCTGAGCATGGCACTCCTGGAGAGGTCTGCCTCCCCTTCCAGGAACAGACGCAACGTTACACACAAACCAAGACTGTGTGCTATGCTGCAAATCACCGTGCTGGCAACAGACACTGCGGCTCTAGGGCTTACACGAGGACAGGAGTGAATGGCAATGCCGAAACATTCCTGTCCCTCTGCTGGAGGCTTCGTACTTTGTTTTTCTCTCTGCCAAGCTATTTGGAGTAGCATATTCCACTCTTGGCATGAGCCAATTTGCTGTGATGTTAAAGGAGTTCGAACACTACAACCTGTGTGATAGCACTTTGTCAACCCAGAGGTGTGGTGGTGGCAATGCATGGGCTGTCTCTGGCCACTGTCCCCTCACACTAGGGTGGGGTGCAGTGTAGTATTTAAAACTGTAGGCTCTGAACTCAGACTTTGCCTGAGCTCCAAGCCCAGAACTTTGGGCTATTTATTTAACGTTTGTTCATGTAGGCTTTCTCATCTGCAAAATGGAAGACTAACAATGAGAATCGACTCTACGAGATGGGCATGAGGTTTAATTGGGAAAAATTCACGTAAAGGACAGCCCTGGGAACAGAGCATCCAGCGGAATGTTAGAAATGTTATTATTCCTCATGTGAATGGAGCTGGGTGCTAACTTTTCTTTGGTTTCTTTTATATGCTGTTTTTTCAACATGTTGTTTCAGCTCCATCAGTAGATTGCAATGATCTAGCTAGAGGCCCCAGTGAGTGCTACCTAGTGATGAGGAATTGTAACGAAACAACAAAATAGACAATGTACTTCTGTAGGTTAGGGGAGATCATAGCCCTAAGGTATCTTGTATAAGATCTTGAGAAAAGTACCTGCTGTTAGAAAACTTTCTTCCAGCACTATTACCATATATGGGAAATTGTTAGAGAATTAAAATCTACATTGGCTTATCTCATCTCTGACACATTTCTTATTGTGACATGCTCAATTGAGAGAAGAACCTCAAGTCTCATTTTCAAGAATTTTGTAATTCTGCAGAGAAGAGAAGGAATGAATGACTATGAATGAGAATGTTCCTTTCGAGAGGACTCTGAGCCCCCAGGCAGTCTAAGAGATCTCAACGACATCTTTTGGTGAAGAAAATGGCTATCAGAGAAAGTCACTCATTTCTGTCTGCACATGGTCAATTAAACTCATAAGTTTATTTTTATTCTCTTCAAAATATTATTAGAAAAAGAAAGTACGTTATAAGCCCACAAGGACAAGGAGAGTGGGAAAAGAGAATAGCCACAAAATTTCGGAAGCTAGAAAGCTAGGGAAAGCTTGGCTACTTACTTCACAGGTTAGGGAGCTGAAGTCTAAGCAGGGAGTGGAGGTAACGCAGGAGGCTGATGCACAGGGAAGAACTCCAGTAATTTTAGGCACTAGGTACCTCTGAAAGCAGGGGTGCAAGTGGGGCTAAAAATAGGAAGATTATATGAAACATATAATAAAAGGCAATTAGAATCCTAGATCCTCCTCCCTGCCCCTTTTCCACCAGGAAAAATGAGGAGAGGCCAGACTCCCCGGCAAGGCCAGACATTTCTGAACTGGAAAGAACTGGGTACCAGGAATATGGGGTACAGCGGGGGTGAGGGTGGGTATGAGACTGTACTGTTCAGTACATTGAACGGCTGCCTTCTCTGTGAGCTCCCAGAATACTGGCTGCTGACTTAAACCCTCCAGGCAGGAGATTGGACAACTCTTCTCCAAATAAACTGATTAGCCAAACAGGAAGGCTATAAACATACACAGAGTCAGAAGTCCCACCATGAGAGTGCATATTCAGATCAACCGACAGTGAAGTTCACAATGATCTCCACTCATAACCACATAATTAGTTGAGTCACATTTTTCAGTGTTTCTCCCAAAATATAAGCAAAGAACCAAAGATCACAAGATATTTGAGAAAAGTCTCTAAACTGGGGTTTTCCAACCTCAGCTCTATTAATATTGGGGGCTGGGTACTCCCTGCTGTGCTCTGCAGATCAAGAGGTTCAGCAGCAGCCCTGGCCTGGCCCTGCCAGGTGTCAGTAGCACAAACCCCCAGGTGTGACAACTAAAACAAGCACCACATGTACTCACCAGCAAATTGGTATTAACGGATCAACACCTAAGTGGACATGTAGGAGTAACATTTGTCTGGTGTTGGGCGGGTGGGAGGGGGGAGGAGGGGATGGGTATATACAAACATAATGAGTAAGATGTGCAACGTATGGGGTATGGTCATGCTTGAGGCTCTGCCTCGAGGGGGGAGGGGGGTGTGGGCAATATACATAACCGTAATATTTGTACCCCCATAATATGCTGAAATAAAAAAAAAATTAAAAAAAATGTCTCTAGACATTGCCCTCTGGGAGCAAAATCTCTCCCTGTTGAGAAGGGGGGAGGGGAAAGGGGAGAAAGAGAGCAAGAAATCAGGAAAAAAGCAAATAGGAAAAAAGAATGTGCAGGAAATAGGGGGGAAAATGAACCCCAAAACTCCAGATTGATAAGAGAAGATATTGTATTCATAAAACAAGAGCAGGAAGCAATAGAAAAGAAACATTCCAAGAATGAAAAATCCTTTCAGAAATTAAATATGTGTCAACAGAAAGAAAAATAAATAAATAAAAACATTGAAAAATAAAGTTGAAGAAATTTCCCAGAAAAATAAAGTAAAAAGTCAAAGAGATAGAAAATTTTAGAGGGAGAAAAAAATAATTTGAGCATAACTTTGGAAGATCTAAGGAGGGAACAGACGAGATATTGGGGAGGAAAGTTTCAAATAATCAAAAAAATGCCCATAATGGAAGGATATGAGTTTCTAGCTGAGAAGGACACATAGGAACCCAGTACATGAAATTCAGGACAGTTGGGACAAGGCAGCCCTAAAAGCTTCCAGGGAGGAATTACAGGTTGTCTGAAAGAGTCAGGATTCAGCATGACCCGGGGCTTCTAGAAGCTGGAAAGGAATGGAGCGATGTCGTCAAAATCCTGAAGGAATTCCAACAAGCCAAGCTATCATTCAAGCGTGAAGGTTCAATAAAGATATTTTCAGACATGAAAAGTCTTGTAAAATTGACCTTCCATGCTCTGCTCTTCAGTGAAGATGCTGGAAAACATGCTATGTCAAACCTAGGGAGTAAACTCTTTTTCTCATCCATATATGTTCAGTGCAGGTCACGGATGATTAAGGAGGCTCTGATGGGCCCCCAACCCCCATTAGGAGTCCTCTCCAGGTAAGGCAAGCCTTGGGAATTTGGCCTTGGGGCACTTCTGCAAATGCAGCCAGCCATAGTGATGGAGAGGCTCAATTGGCCCAGCTCTTCCAAATGCACCTCTTTAATTTCCTGCCCACTTCGTTTTATATTCATTGACTCTGAGCTTGAATTGTCTCTTAGAATCAACTGGAAAGAACGGCTCCCATGTCTGCTGTAGCCCTCACTTGTGTGTTTTTTGTCGTGCCTGTTTCAGATCTGGTTTCTCTGTTAGACTGCCTTCTGCATTCCAGAAGTGACACAGATTTTCTGGACAACTGTTGATATGCCCTCTATTGGGTTCCGGAGCTATTACGTATATTTCCTTTGATGATGCTTCTGTAATTTCCCAGAGATTTCTGAAGATTGGATGGGCAATAAACATATGGCATCACCTGCCGTTTGAAACACAAAGGTTCATAAGTAGCAGATTTTTCCCTCCCCTACATTGGCATGTATTGAGTTGCTGATCAGCTAAGGCCCCCAAATTTTATTATATTATCTCTTTGCCGAGTTGATCTCTTCTTCCCTTTACATGTGCATTTTTTAAGCAGTTAAATATAGGACTTTACATTTATGCCTGTTACATTTTCTTTAGTTTTCAACTGGTCACTCTTTCGGTGGGAAGTGAACACACCCCACTCAAACTGGTTTAAGGACGAGGGAAATCTGTTGGTGCACACATTTGAAAAGTCCAGAGGATTTTAGCTTCAGTCATTGTTTGTTCCAGGTGCTCAAATAATATTAAATTCTCCTCCCATCCCTCTCCTTTTCTTTCAATCTTTCAGCTCTCAATTGCCTTCATTCTCAGGGCAAGATGACCCACACAGTAGCTTCTAGCACTCACACCTGCCTGAGACCGTCCCCTATTCCCAGTAGTGCTGTGAGTGGCTGCGCTCCTGGGATCCTTGCCCTTCTGGAAAGCACACTGCCGCACATTCAGAAGCACTTTTACCGGAGCTCACTGAGATGGCCAAGGGCAGAGCTTTATCCGAGTCTGGAGCACGGCAGCAACACCTGGGGGTTCTAGTCAAAGCAGCAAGGCCAGCACAGTGGGTGGGGAGGGACTGTGGGCGGGAACAGAGACGGCAGCTTAGTTGCAGTAATAATTGCCACAGGAAGGGAAATTGTATACTGTGAGCACCTTTTTGGATGGGCGCTATATACATAGAAGCAGTTAAAGTACGTGCTCTGCGATCGTAGCTCTGCCAGGGGTATTGGGCCCTTGATCGTAAGTGCCTCCTAAACTTTAAAGTGCTAGAAGTTATGGGGAGGAGGATCTTGTTAAAAAGAAGGTTCTGTTTCAGTAGGTCAGTGAGGGGCGACCGGAGACTCTGCCTCTCTGACCAGCTCCCTGGGGATGCCAACACTGCTGCTGGCAGTGCACAGAATGTGCCTGGAGTATCAAGGACTTAACTGTCCTGGGCTTTAGTTGCCTCACTTGTAAAATGGGGACATCAGCACCTTCCTCATAAGATCACTGCGAGTCAAATTAATAAGCGTGTAAAGAACTTAGCAGAGCGCCTGGCACAGAGTAAGCACTCAGTACGTGACGACCATTATTTATGAGGGATGGGAACAATGAATGCGTCGTCATGGAGACAGAGGACCAACGCTAAGTGCTTCACGCGGGGCCTGGTACACAAGGAGCATTGGCTGAGACGTCCTCTGTACCCAGCACTTGACGTGCTTTCTCCTCTAATCTTCCTAACTTTGGTAAGATCAATACTATCATCCTTCCTGTTTGCTAGATGTGCAAACCAAGACTTAACCACTTCGGGACTGTGCTCACCAGCCGTGAAACCTTGCCCACAGCTGGGACTCATAGTCCGCACGATAGTTTGTGCTGTGCATTGACGACGAATCCGTTTTGCTCTTGTGTGATGAGGAAAGCTTTAAAGCATTGGAAGCTTGTTTTACTTTACAGACAGCTTTACTTGTAATGTAAATCAGAATAGGTAACATATACATACATGTTTTCATTACGTTATTTTTAAATGTTCACAATTTTATTTTGATAAATGAAAAATTAGAAAAGTCACATCACGGCTGTCGGCTAAAGTCCACGCTCGCGTTCATCTGCGGCTGTCGACTATAGTCGACGCTGGTACCGAAGTGGTTAAATTAAGAAACTTGTCCAAGACCACTCATTTGCAGAGCCAGGGTTTAAATCCTGGTCATATGGCAGAAAAACTTGTGAATTTAGCTGTCATTAAACTGCCCTCCAATAATAATTGCTACTGTTATTATCTTATTAAGTCCTCATGACAAAGGTCAATTTTGAAACCTATTTTACAGGAGAGGAAACTGAGTTGCAAGGACGTCAGCAGCTTGTCTAGAGTCACATACACAATCCTTATCCCTTTCTCATATACAAGGTTGACAGGGAGGTGAAGATACCTTTTGAGGTGGACTGAGGGTGGCACGTGGTCCAGAATTTGGGTTCTACCCTCCCTGCTAGAGACCCTTCTGTGTTTTTCATGAAAGCTCCTGACAACAGCTACACAGGCATCCTTTGTTCACCTCGTGCCATGGGGACGATTGGGAGAAGTCCTCACTGTGGAATTTCGTGCCAGGTTACCTGCATTTCCACCCTACCTAGCCCTACCTAAACACAGCAGGACAACACAAAGAAAGCAGGAAGAACTTTGCTGTATTGCTTTTTGAAAGCTACTAACCCCTAGTATAACTGATCCATATTAGGAATGCAAAGGCAGTGATGGATGGAAAAGAGTTGTACAATTGCAGAGAGCACAAAGTGATGGGAGAAAGCTATTGAGGATGTGAGTGTTAGGTTAGTTCCTCTAGGACACAGGCTCTGAGATGAAATGTACAAGCAGGAAGTTTGCTGGGGAGGCTTTAGGTCCACACCTGTGGGGGATAAAGGAAATGGGTTTAAGGAGGGAAGAGTTAATCAGAGAGGCGGAGGCCTCAGCCTATATCCTAGAGGGATAGCTCCGGAGTGGCCCAAGAGAGGGCCTTCCTACTGTCACATTGACTAGTTCCTGGACACAGGTCCCCAGGGAGGGGTAAGAGTATCTTGGGTGGGAGTATCTTTCCAGCTGAGTGCAATGCCCGCTCACTCAGCGGCAAGTCGTGATCCACCAGCACCCCCAGTATCTGGGGGTCTGCATCCACTACAGCACACCACATAGATTAGCAGGGTGTTGAACTTGGCAATAGAGTACGGACAACTGTAAATCTTGCTTTAAGAATAAAATACCACATGGGCAAATCCAAAGACTGGGGAACAATGATTTTACTAATGATTGCAACTAGTTGAGGAAGCCCCACAGTCCTGCCCAACTCTAAAGGTTTTTAAACTCGATTATTGAGAATGGAAAATAATGCAAAAGAGCCAAGGCGGTATTGTGTATGAAATTTTTTAGCACAAAGTGTTTCATCCATTTCAGCCTATTTTGGGTTTCCTATTTCCAACCTACACTAAATGCGCTTGCGTACACACACACACACACACACACACAACTAACCTTGGATTTGGCTTCCTTTTGGAGATATAAAAAGCTCCTGAGTCAACTCCAATAACATTTCCCCAGACTATCTTTGAAAGGTGCAGATGAATGAGTTTGACAGAAAACTTTTTGCCTGAAATTTTCCCTTTCTCGGATTGCATAAATTTAAGGGGAAAGCCTGCCAAGTGTTCAGTGATGCTCTGCATGGCAGCTTCTGGCAGGGACACTCTGTACCCGCAGCTAAATGAATGTTTTCCCGAATCACTGACTTATCATTCTTTATCACCTGCTCTGTCCCTCCTTTCCTGCACCAAGGCCTTCTAAATGACTTGGGGAAGGGAAGGGAAAAAAAAAAAAAAAAAAAACTTTTCAGAACCACGATAAGACATTGCGTACTGACGTTGGGTACTGAGAATTCATGTGCTACGTCACATTGCAGTGAGGATCACCAGGCTATCCAAAGCTGCCTTCAGGCCTAAAGTCCAGAGTGGCTAGACATTTTGGGATGTGGCTTTGTGTTGGGAAATTTCTTCTATTTGTATTGGAATTCACGAGATGAATCGGGTCATATAATTCCCTCACTGAGAATTCTTCTTGTCGTACTTAATAGGAACTCCAAGTCCCCGGGCCTGGCCTGCCAGGCTCTCCAGAGCCCGGGACCTGCCTACCTTCTCGACGTCACCTGGGGCAGTGCTCACCCTCCTTTGCCCAGCTTCACACACTCACGACAGCCTCGAGAGAGCTTCCTCCAGCATGACAAGGTCTTTCCAAATGCACGGCCTGCTGCTTAGAACGCTCTTGCCTCAGCATTCTCTGGCCAGTTCCTTCTCCAGTTCAGCTTAAATGTCGCCTCTTCAGAGACACCCTCCCTGCTTATGACCCCCGTTTACCTTTATTCTCTATTCTCATAGTGTGTTCTTGCTTTTCTTCACCGTACTCACCTATCGGAATCTGTGATTATTATTGGCTTATTTGTTTGTTTCTTGTCTCTTTCCCACGAGGAACGTGGCAGGGACGACAGCTACCTTGTTCACCACTGGAAACCCAGTGTCAGGCACACCGTTGATTGTACTGGAATGAACAATGCCTCACTCAGTGCTTAAGTCCTGTGCTATTTATTAAAAAAAAAAAAAGTAAAGATTTTAAATTGAGGCATTGTATATATGGAAATATCTCACAGAGGTAAGAGTATGAGAACATTTCAAACCCTCGTCACAACTATGGCTCCTTCTTCCCTTGTTCTCATAGCGGTTTCGTTTTGGTTGAGATATAACTTACTACAGTGTATTGCACAGGTTTTAACTGAATTTTATATATGTGTGTATCCATGGCGATCCAGATTGAAATGTAGAATGTTTGTAGCATCCCAGAAGGTCACGTGTCCCCTCTCATTCAATACCCTCCCAAAGGTAGCCGCTATTATAATTTCTATCAATATAGGCCAGTTTTGACCATTTCTTAGCTTCATAAATGAAATCATACATTATGTGTAGTCTTTCATGTCGTTTTTTTTTCTTGCTCAAAAGTATGGTTTTGAGATCCATTTATGTTTCTATATATACCAGTCATTTTTTATTGCTTTGTAATATTCCTTTGTGTGAGGATACTGCAGTTATTTATCCATTCCACAGTTGAAGGACACTTGGATTGTATCCAGTCAATAGCTATTATGAGCAACTCTGCTGGGGACACTATTGTACAAATATTTTGATAGATGTGAGCACTCACATCTGCTGGGCGCATGCACCGGAATGAGTTGCCCTCAGATAGGCGTACATGTAGCTTTAGCAGACACCATAAGTGTTCCCAAGTGGCGGCAAAACTTCACACTCCCATCCGCAGAGTAGGAGAGTCCCCCCTTCCTTCATAGCCTTACCAGAACGTAATATTACCCCATACTTAATTTTAGCCATTCTGGTAGATGTATAATGTAACTCTTTGAGATTTTAATTTGCCTTTGTTTGACAAGAAATAAAGTTGAGCTTTTTTTAATGTCTGTGGGTCATTTGGGCATTTTGCATGTGTCTGTGTATGTGCGAATTGCCTGTATAGGTGAAGTGTCTGTTAAAGTAATTTGACCATTTAATGATCAAATGGATTGTCTGTCTTTTTCTCATTGATTTGTTGTTCTTTTTACATTTTGAATGAGTTCTTTAAGAACTACATGTATCTCAAATTATCTCCTCCCAGTCTGAAGCTTTCATTTTCATTCTCCTTATGTGTCATTTGATGAACCAAATCTCTTAATTGGAATAAAATCGAATGTATTAATCTTTTAGATTATGACAGTGCTTTTTGCGTTCTGAATAAATTTTTGCCAGCTCAGGTCTCCTGCAGTGTTTTAAACTAAAGAATAGAGTGGGGAGATGTTAAAACACTTGACACGGCTTTAAGGACCAAAATGGTCGAGATGCATCAATAAAACAGGAAGTTCTCCCACTGGCCCGGATCAGAGGCCAGCCCATCCCTCTGGCCGTGCCCAGATTCCTCTTCCTTCAAGAAACGGCTGCCAACCAGCTTCCCCCACTGCTGCAGGAAGAACCCAAATGGGTGGGCTAATCCCGAAACTTCTCAGAAAGACTCTAGGATGAATTGCACTCCTCCGCAGCTACCCCTCCAGAATAGTCAACTTGGGTAGACAACACAGAAACCACACCACATGCACAAAGAGCCATTCACCAGATATATTTGAAGTCTAAGCTCTTTGAGCTATACACGTGCACAAATGATTCAGTTGGTGGAAATCTTCCCCTTCCCCTTCATTTTTAAACTTTTCAAACTTAAAATAGTGCTCGAGAGGTTTGCATAATGTGCGTCATGGACATGCTGAGGCGGTTCCGACTTTCACAGTGCTGGGAGGTTCCGGCCAAACACTTCCAGGAGTCTTTCCGTGTCTCGCCACTCTCCCAGGAACGGCCCCCGTCCCTCCCCTCCCCAAATCAAATCTAGTGAGAGAATTACTTGATCTGCGACAGGTGACCACTGATGCGTGGCAATAACTTTCACTAAGACTAACCGCGCAGGGCATACACTTCACTGTTTTTTTTAATGACTACACAGAAGGGTCATTTCAACTGTTACCAAATGTCTGATGCGTTTGAGACATTTACAAATCATTTCCAAACATTTTCCCTTATCTAGATTGCCTCAGAGCCTGCATTCTGAAAATTCAGGGTAGCTTAAAAAGTCAAATGACCTGCAGATGGCCGAGAGGAGACTCAGCCCCAAGTGGCCGACTGCGGAAGCCTCTGTTCATCTAAACAGCTGAGTGTGACATTTCTTCCACTAGAGGGCACCATTTCTCAACTACTAGGTCTGCAGTCTCACTTGGCAAGGAAAAAACCAACAACCTCCAAGGCAAAGGAAAGTCAAAGCATTTGCTTATTATACACTCCTCAGATTTGTGAAAGGAGTCTTCATTTTTCTTACGGAAACTCAGGATTTGACAAGCAATGCTCTCCTCAGTTTCACCGGTACTGTGTCCAGTACTATATTGCTATATTCACAGTAGAACGGACTTTAATTTCTGAGTGATCAGTCTATGTTTGAAGTTTCTGATATGAAACTAACATACACCTTAGTCAAAAACCACAACGGTCCTTCCATCGGTTGGCTGTGTTATTGTTCTCGTGTGTTTTTCTGAGGCTTGGGTAATGAAAGTACTTCCCCACTCCTTCGTAATGTGTATTTGCATCTAAAGTAATTCATTAATGTACAGGAGTAGATGAGGCCTGGCACATACAGCAGAAGGTAATGGTTCTATAGGTGTATCTTCTGTAATGCACTTTGGGCTAGAGAAATAGAAAAATCACATGTAATGAAAACAACGCCTTTGAGCATACGGGCACTGCATGAGTAGGCTTGTCGTACGTTTGTCTACCATCCTTCCCCACTTTCGTATGCTTAGCTGCTGCTACATTCTGGAGATTTCGCTTCATCCCAATCGTCTACAACGGACACTTGCCTCTTTATTTAAAAACAAGTGGTCTTGATAGCAAAGATGTTGGCTAATCACTGATGTATTGGCATGAGACATTTTGTGCCCTTTCAAAATTCAGCATTATCCATAATAGAGTGTAATATTATCAGATTATCTGCATTAGTATATGAATGCATTCATAAGCAATGCACATAGTATGTTTTTAAGCAGCTAATGGTTGAACAATCACTAAATAAAAAACATCCAGATTTTAAAAGCATAGCTGAAACATTTGTACAAATATACAAAGAGAGAAAAACAATCATTCTGACACCATGAAACTTTTGTAATAAATAGGTTTGTCTGAAATCGGTCTCTATCACCCTGGACAAGCCTCCCCGATGAGGCTGGGAAAGTTCTACGTGGATGTGGTGTTCAAAATCTATCGAGGAATACCTTGGGGGCTAATCTCAGTTTTGCCTCCAGAAATTTTAACAGAGCTATGAAGTTATTGACTCAAAATAGTGAATATACCCAGATTCGCTGAGCTGGATGATGCTGACAATTTTCCTAATCTAGATAGGACATGGCTGGATGCTGACAATCTGTGAGTTACAGGATATCCTCAAATCATGAAAATAAATGCTGGTGATCATGCATGTCCTGGGAATGTCGGGATGCAAGGACTGAGTGAGACCAGACAGGGATATCTCATGCAGTCAAAGTCAAGGTTACATATGGTCCTATTTAAGTGGCCAGGAAAAAACAATGCACACACGTCAGGACTGGGATTGCAACAGCTCACAAACAACACAGGTGCTATTTGTTACTGATGTCTCTGGCTTGGATCAACATGAGAGAACAAAGATACAGGCTGTGCTGTTGTTTAATAAGAAAATGCTACTTTTTCCTAGAACCTTCTAAATAATGGATTATACTTAATGGGTATGATATGATCAGGAGACAAATCACCTTTTCCTAGCCCTTTTGTCCGAGAGGCTTGATTACAAGGAAGGAATCTCAAACAACCAAACACCCAGGGATTTAAAGGCAATTTTTTTTTTCCGACAAACAACGGGGGGAGAAAAAAGCATGATAAAGAGGAGACGGCTATTATTGTTGAGGCAGAGCAGGAAGCTCAGTTGGACACGGAAGGTGGCAGGCCGGGACGCCGGGTTTGGATGATTTTTGGCTTTGGGGAAGTCTTTGGGTCTTCTTCTTCCTCTATGTCACTGTCACACACGTGCACGACGACACTTGGGGTGGACTCAGTCCCTGCGTGGAGCTCATACTTCTCTCCTGAAAAGCAAGAAAAACGGGGGTGAGAAAGTGAAACCACCCTTTATGCAAATCAATAAAGGGGTACAAGGTGAGAACTGGGGTAAGGGGTCCAAAACTCTGTGAAGGAACAGGCCTAGCTAAAAATAATGATCATAATTAGTCACTGTCCATAATTGCTACTCCGAAATTCCATAGCTGGTAGTCATAAAGATTCTTAACTTCTCCATCTCTCACCCTTTCGAAACCTAGGGGGAGTTTCTGAGATATCTTCCAGGTCTGTGATCCAGTGGATTGGTTGACCCACCTAGACTAGTGACCTCTACCAGAAAACTGACTTAACTGGAATTTTGACCCCAGGAACTAAAACAACGCAAGACGATTTCTACTCCCCTATAAATTTGCCCCAAACCTAGCCAATTAGCAAACCTAATTGCCTAATCCTTGGCCTGCCAAACTATCCTTAAAAACCCTGTGTCCCCAATTCTCAGAGAGGCAGATTTGAGAAATTCCTCCCATCTCCCTGCTTAGCACTATGTGGAATTAAACCCTTTCTATTGCTGTAAACTCTGCTCTCTCAGCATATTGGTTTCCTCTCGAGCAGTGGGTTGACAGTAACAAAAGGGGGAAGGATTTCAAAACAGATCCTGTGGCAAGGTCTACTTAGGAAGTGAGAAGAGCGTTTTACGGTGTCTCAGGAAACCTGGGATCTTCTCCAGGGATGGCATGAGGTGTTAGAAAATGGAATGAGATCAATCTATCATTGTATCCAGCTCTATTACCGATTGACTGTGCAACCCCGAACAAGCCACTTGCCCTCTCTTAGCCTCAGCATCCTCCACTGTAAATTTCAAAATAGCAAGAGCTCCATTCCATAGGATTCTGGTGAGGACTGAATGGGCCTGGTGGTTAGTCATGTTAGTTTCTCTTCTATTTCCCAACCTTGCTGCTAACTGCTGAGTAACCTTGAGCCAATCACTTCACTTCTTCATCTTTTGAATAAGGTAGTCTCTAAGTTCCCCTCTAGTTGTACACTTTGTACAGCCAGAGCTGCCCGGGATGGCATCAGGCGAGATCATTGCTTGTCCAGGGTTTGCAGCGTTTACTCAGTAACTGGGTTAGTTACTTTCCAGTCTCAAGAGTCTATAACTCTTGACTGGCTCAATTTACAGTCAAATTGCTGTTTGCCAACTGGCTTTCTGTCTGTCTGTTTCATTTCAGTAGGTGTCTACTGAGTAGCTCATTGATTCATGCCCATTGCCAGTCATACAGGCTGCAAAGCACAATAAAAAATATTTGTGCCTTTCACGACAGCACAGTCCAGGGGAGGCATGTGGAAACAGAAAGTATCACAGCATAGCATGGTGAGCACCAGGGTGGCAATATATGTTAAGAGCTATGGTACCAAACAGTAAGGAGCAAGTAACTCGAAAGGGTTCCAAGTGGAGGTGGCAGTTGACCTAGGTCTAAAAGACAAGTAGAAGACCTCCAGGTAGTGGGGCAAGAAGAGGGGTATTCTCAATCTGCATGTTTGTAGTTTCTCAGCTTAACCACCAACATTCTCACCTTAATCTTCTCCTGATATCTTACCCTACACAAATCAACAGAAACATATTCTAAAAACAGTATCTCTTAGACATCCTCCTGGTAAGTGGCTCCAGGTCTCACAAAATCAAGTACAAATTTCTCAGATCAGCACAGAAGATCTGCATAATCTCTCACCAGTCTTTTCCAACATTACCTCCATTGATTCCCCCTTTGTGCTTTGGTCAAACTGGCCTACCTGTTGGCCCTTAATCATGATAGCTACTTTCTTATACCCACCAAACTAGCTACTTTTACTTGGCATAGTCCACCTCTCCCTGTGAGTTCCCTAAGTCCTCCCCTTCTTCTAGGATCAAGGACAGACACCACCCAGTCCAGGAATCTCACCTGTTACTCTTGATCTTTAGTGGAAAGTACCTTTCCTAGATGACTAGAGCAAGTATTGTCAGCTCCAGTGACAGGGCCCTCATTATGTACCACTGTGCAATCTTGGTAAGCATCAATAGTGCTAACAGCAAACTCTTGCAAGGTACAATTTCAAATTCTAGGTGCTGACATTAAGGAATGAGGAATACTGATAATGCCATAAATATCAAAGCTTTTCTAAGCAATGCCGGGACGGATGGAAATGTTCAGAGTCGGCCACTGTTACTGGCTAAACTGTGTCCTCACCAAAGTCACTGAAGTCCTAACCTCTAATACTTGTGAATGTGACCTTATTTGGAAACAGGGTCTTTGTGGATGATCAAGTTAAGATGAGGTCATTAGGGTGGGCCCTATGTCAGTATGACTAGCACCCTTATAAAAAGGGGAATTTTGGACACACACACACACACGGAGGGAAGGCCACACGAAAGACTGGGGTTATGCTGCCATGAGCCAAGGAGCCACCAGAACAGACCCTTCCCCAGGGTCTTCCGAGGGAGCATGACCCTGTGTAAACCTTGATCTTGGACTTCTAACCTCCAGAACTGTGAGTCGGCAACTTTTTGTTGTAAAAGCCACTAAGTTTGTGATACTTTTTTATGGCAGCTCTAGCAACTGAATATAGCCAGACTCTGGTAAAAATGTTCCCTTTTGGTTAAGAGTCAGAGAAGTCTTCACTGGATACCTCTGCCCCTGACATCTTGCTTGTTTCACCCAGAAATATTTCACAAACATGGAATGTTACAACCCCAGAATTTCCCTGGATATTCATAGTAGCAGAGAAGGATAGAACCAGCCAGAGCCACCAAATCACGGCTGATGAAGACTCTGTAATTCAAAGTCTAGATTTGGTGAAACCGTAGATAGAGAGAATCACATCAACAAGCATTAAATCTCCGATGCAGTGCCCTGATGTGGCCCAGTTTGATGCAGGCAAGCACAGTGACCAAGCAGGGACATGGGGCAGGGACATGGGGCAGGGCCGGGAAGGACATGTCTACTGACCACTCATGCCACGGTTTGTCTCTGCCATGGAGAGCAGGAATCGATAGCTGGCACTGACCTGACCACGTTGGAATCCGCTCGGAAGTTATTACACTACGTATACGTGGTGTCGCGGTGTATACATTCATGCTATGTAAAGTGGGTTCTGTTCTCCCTACAGGATTTCGTCATTTTTATCAAAGTCCCAAGGTAAAAAAATAATCTGCAGATTATTGCTAAGGAGAGGAACCTACGTGAAACCGGCTTTATCTGAGAGTTGCATGAAGGGTCTGGGCCCGGGTGGGGAGTCCTGGCTGGGGGCATCTCTATGAGCGGTGCTTCCCAAATATCTGACAGTTTGCTGAGGTGCTTGCTAAGAGTAGGGCCCCCGTGTGGGGATGCACCCCTGCGACTCTGATTCAGTAGGATCTACATTCATACGCAGCACCTAGGTGCTTTTGGGTGTTTCTGTGTCCAGGTGGCCTCAGTTACACGGCTTTGTGTGACAGCAGTGCCCGGTGAGGGCACTGACACACACATAACGTGCCCCTCCTCTCCTCCACCTGCATCATACATTTTCACCGGAAAATGGTAATAACGCAGGTAGAGGGCAGTGGGGGAGGGAAACTGAGGATGCACGAAGGGAGGGACATGGGGAATCCCACGTGAGCCCCTGGGGCGCCCGGCCACAGCGGCCATTTGGTCATTCATTCACCTGTGGTGCTGTCATCCTCGCTCACGGGAGAACCGCGGGCCACTCACAGTTCCACAGTGAACAGCGAGTGAGTTCACTGCACCCAGGGTTCCTAAAACGTTGTCTTTCCTTCAGGAACTCTCTACAATTCTGAATAAAAGACGCCCTCCCGTAACAGGCAGAGAGAGAAGTGACTGCAGAATAATCAAATGGAGTGTTGATATTTTTGTGTATAAAATTTCTTTTTCTTTTTATTTCAGCATATTATGGGGGTACAAATAAAATTTCTTTCAAGTTCTCCTGTTTGGAGTGGACTCCCCTTTTGGAGAAATGCTGGTAGCCACTGTCCTCCTGCTCGTTGCTCTCCTGGCTGTGGGTGCAGGGATGAGGGGGGACGGCATCGATCACCCTCAGATGAGGAGATAGAAAGGAATCTGTCACAGCGGAGTGCGTGGGACCTGGGGCTGAGGTGCAGGCAGGGACTCAGGCCAGGGGACTGACCGGACACCTGCCCCTTTCCTCATCTGTTATCAAGAAGCTAGCTTCTAAAAAAAATTGCAGTAAAATACACATAATAAAGCTGGCCTTTTGATTAAACCTTGTGTTTGCCTGGCTTGGATAAAAGACATTCCCTTAGAGACGCCTTTTGCTGCAATGTGTTTGCCACTTCGAAAACGGTGGCTTTCCTCTCAGAATAGGTGCGCTGGGGGCTGGCTCAGGTTGGAGGGGTGAGCGCAGGGCGCCTTCTGTGTGCAGGGTGCAAAGCAACTTCCACGTCGAGTTAATAAAGTCAGATTCCTGGTAGTAGAGATATCTTATTGCTGTGATCCCATTAACTCTGACATTTCACTGTTCTATTTTTGGAAACTTTCTTACTATCAAAATCCAGCAAAGCTTAACAGCTGCTGAGAGCCTAAGAAATAAAAAGAAACGGCTTTGGTCTTTCTGGATTGAATTTTTTCTTTTTTTGGCCTCTTTTTCCCTTTGGGCTTCAGCTAATTCCTCCACCACAAGGGCTGACGTCAATGCTGTCACCGAGCACAGGGACCAGCTAGGCTTGTCTGGGGACAAGAAGCCTATTGGGCCTTACCCATACAGGGTGGGGGCAGGTCCTGCATGGTGCGGTGATGACAGACCAATCGGGGCATTTTTTTTAAAGGACAAGCAGAGGGTTCATCTGTCACATGCTCACTCCTCTACCGGTATTCAAACTGTCCTCTCCCCTGTGCGCAAAAAGGAGGCCGGGACCGAAAGCCATCAAAAAATGCATTGAACAGAGTTTTCCACTTACTTGCATGAAACAAATCCCCAGCCAAGCAAAGGCAAAATCCTCTGGCCCATGATTAAAAGTTAAATTTTCATTCAGGCCTTTGGAACTGACCGAAGCTTGGCCACGGTTCAAAACAGATGCCAAAATTCTGTCTCTTTTTTTCCCAAGCCGGTGGAGGCAGGTTGGCGACACTGTCCCAATTCCTATAAGTCTGGAGGAGGGAGTGAAGGTGTCCATGAGCTGCTTCCCATTCTCCAGAGGGAGCAGGTCGAGTCCCTGTGCTGACCAGGTGCTGGGGGACATGGGGATGTAGTTCTGGCACAACGGCAGAGAACTGTACTGGTGGCTGCCAGTCCAAGTGCCACTGAAACTCTCCATCACGCCACCTGTGTGGCTTATGGGCTGTGAGTTGGCCTCTTCTTAAATTCTTTCTATTAATAGAGTAATCTGTGTGATTATTCACAGTGTGTAAAAATCGGCATAATTCCTACGTGTTAAGGGCGGGGAGATGTCACAGAGCTGTACGTGCGTGTATTAAAGCAGTGTTTGAGACTGATGGTTCAGATGCCTAATAAGAAAAATTTTGTGATGGAGGGAAGGGGAAATCTTCCTAAAACTTCGGTGTCTCCTGGGACAAGCCCCTGCATGTGTTCTGCCACGGAGCAGAGAGAATCCCTGCACTAGAGGCTTCCAAAGTACAGCAAAGTCTAAGAGGCACACGGCCAGTCTTTGCCGCGTTCCTCAGGACCTACTGCTGTTCTCAGAACAATCTTTCTCTAGAGGGATGTGAGCTCCGATTCCCGTCTGTGCGAGGAGCTACGTGCCCAGGCCTGACCTCACTCCCGCATCCGGACTTACTGACACCTCTGTGTAAGTCGCTTACTCTTTTCCAAACTCACGTATCTAAAGCAGAATCATTTATGTCCCCTGTTGATCTGTGCTCCCTTCCCAGCTATCACACTTCTTAGAGCTGCCGTCTTTCTCCCAGCCTTCTAGATGCAAATCCTTAAGAGTCAGTCATCCTTGAATTTCCTGTCTCTGTCATCATTTGTAGCTATTCAGTCACCGAGCGCTACTGAACACGGCTTTGACGCCTTTCCCTGTGTGCTCCCTCCCCACGCCCCTTATAATAACCCTGCCCACGACTCACCTCCTCCCACCCAGAACACTCTTAGCTGGTTTCTCCACCACGGGAACCAATCTTCCCTGCCAGAGTAAGCTTCCTAAAACAACATTTGGAGACTTCATCTCATCCCATCCTGGCAATGTGACTCTGAGAAAGTTACCTAACATTGCTGAGCCTCAGTTTTCCTCATCAATAAAACGGAAATAACACTCACATCACCGGGATACTAAAGAAATATGTGTCGAATGCTTTATAAAGCCTTCCTGAGATGCATGATATGATTATGTAGGGTGATATTATTTTGCCCACTGTTGTCCCCAAATAATTTCCGGTTTCCAGTATGATGAACTGATCTGGTCATATCCCATAATAAAGAATTAAGCAACTGAAGAGTTGCAAAGAGATTTTTACCCAGAGCAGTACCTGTTGCAAAGGGCAGCAAGAGGTGAATGAAAACATGCTGGTCCCACACATCTCATGTCCCAGATGAACAGCCACGGATCACGTAATCTGATTCTCAAAACGGACCTATCCTGTCTCTCCCAACCACCGCTTCCCCTTCTCTATCTCCTCATTGGCAATTTTCTCTCTTCCACCCCTCCCCTTCCTGCCCATTTCCATACCTCTATTCCCATGAGATGGAAAATCTTAAGTTGCTATTTTTATGGGATCTCTGATTTTCTTTTTCTGAAATAGTCTGAACCACTTGTTTATAATGCTTAATTATATCACCTTTTGTATTATTCACTAGTTATTTCATCTAGTGATGTTTTTTATATTCCCAACCACTGAAGTCAGGATTTAAACTGCTTTTGTGACTGTTGCAGCTTACAGCACATGTAAGCACTCAATGAATCCATGATTGATTTATAAGGGTATCAAGCATGTATTAATCATATACTTGTGTGATAGCCAGTATGTATTCACATGTGCATTTTCTTCCTGTAGTTCAATTTGTGTAAGTTTTAGCTTTTCTTTTTTCTTTGAGACAGAGTCTCACTCTCTTGCCCAGGCTAGAGTGCCATGATGTCAGCCTAGATCACAGCAACCTCAAACTCCTGGGCTCAAGTGATCCTCCTGCTTCAGCCTCCCAAGTAGCTAAGACTACAGGTGCATGCCACTACACTCAGCTAATTTTTTCTATTTTTAGTTGCCTGGCTAATTTTTTTAATTTTTAGTAGAGATGGGATCTCACTCTTGCTCAGGCTGGTCTCAAACTCCTGACCTCAAGTGATCCTCCGGCCTTGGCCTCCCAAAGTCCTAGGATTACAGGTGTGAGCCACCACACCCGGCCCAGTTTTAGCTTTTCAACTAAGCTGAAAATGACTTACAGGCAGGTATGTATCCTATTATCAGTGCTCCATCAATGCTAGCACATGGTAGGTGTCATAGAAACTTGCCATGTTCCTTAAACAAAATAACAACTGTTTATTGAACACTCACTAAATGTTCACCACAGCTCTAAGTCTTTAAATACTTCACATTAAATAGGTAGTTATTATAACAACCACTCTGTAGCGTGGGTTTCATAATGTCAAGTTATATAGGAGGAAATTGAGATCACACAGGTAGTAGATGGCAGAGCCAGGATTCAAACTCCGGCTTACTTGACTTCGAAGAACATGCTCATAATCATTCCCCGGCCCTAACTCTCATTCTTCCCCCTGTTTTCATAGTCTGCAAGAGACATGGCTAGAAGGAAGCCTCATTTCATATTTCAATACATTTTGCTGGCAACTCATATTTTTAGTGAGTATTTGTCCTCTAGCTAAAGATGGATTATTTATTCCTTCTGAACCTTGTCTCACTTTATTTTGGCCAATTGCTAGTTATTGTAGACACAGTCTCTTTGACAATGAATCTTCTCAAAAGGCAACATTCAATAGAATATGAGAAGAAAAGGACTATAAATCATAGACTGAGTTCATTTGCATCTCTATGGAAGCTTCAGACTCTGGAAGAAAATCCCCCATATTTCTCTTGTTCTTTAACTTTATTATCTCTCATATTAAAGGTGAAAGCAGATTGTGTTTTCCAAAGATGGTGATGCTATCTCCCACCCCACGTGAGAACTCTGACATTCCTCTGTTCCGGCAAGTGTTAACAGTGTTAACAGCTCTTGTAACAGCTCTACATAGGCAAGTGTTAACAGCTCTTGCAACAGCTCTTAACCAGGGAAATAACCGCCAGCACGTGGAGAGTGGAGAACAGCCTTTATTCCGTCAGCATGCTCTGCTGACTTCTGATCTTCTGACCCACCCCCCCCTTCCCTGGTCTCCTCCTGCTTTTATACCTTTGGTAGGACTCAAAAAGCGTCCAATCAGAAACAAGCTTTAACATCCAATCAGCAACAATCTATAACATCCAATCAGCAACAATCTATAACATCCAATCAGGAACAAGCTATAACATCCAATCAGGAACAAGCTTTAACAACCAATCAGCAACAGTGGGATTCAAAAAGTACCCAATCAGGATCACGTAAGCAGTGTGGCTGGAGGACGGGAGCAGGTGGCTGAACATCCAGTGTGGTCCCTGACCGGCACAGGAGGCCTGGCCCCAGCACCGCGCACCCACCTGCCGCCATCTCCAGCCGGCCCGCTCAGCACTGGCCCACGGGGATGTGGAGAGGCAGGGAGGTGGCGAGCATCCTCATCCCAGTGCCCGACGGTTTTCCCCATCACCTCCATCGAGGAGTATTCTCTCCCCTCAAACCCGGGCTGGCCTTAATGGCTGCCTTGACAAATACAGCTCAGGTTGAGTATCCCCAATCTGAAAACATCCCAATCCAAAAGTACTTCTGGTCCCAAGCACTTTGGATAAGGGATACTCAACCTTCATGGCAAAAGTAGCCGGTGTGACTTCTGAGTTAAGTCACAAAAATGCTGCACTCTTCTGGCAGAATGCACATTCTTGGAAACCCACCTCCGAGTTGTAAGGAAGCCCAAGCAGTCCACAAAGAGGCCCATGTAGCCAGGGACCAGGGCCTTAACCCAGAGTCCCTCTGAGCATGCAGCCAACAGCCAGCATCACCTTGCTAGCCACGCAAGTGAACCGTCTTCAGGGAGGATTTGCTAGTCCTCAGCTCAACATTGCGTGGGGCAGAGATGAGTCTTGCCCAGATAGCAGATTGGTGAGCAAAATAAATGATTGTTGTTTTAAGCCCTACATTTTGGGGGTATTATATAGCAATTGATAAATAGACCACGGGTCCTACAAATTATCTTTTTGTCTAAAAGCAAGCTAAGCTACTACAATGCAGTTGAAGTTGAGTGACTTTTGGTGTTTGTTCCTCTTTTCCCCTGCTCCAGGGCTGTGCTAGAGTAGATGTGTCAGCAATCCCAGTGGTTTCATTAGTCTGTCACCGGGACCCCCTGCTCTGGCCCCTCTACTTCTCCGCTCCGCTTGATGGGTAACTTTGGGAAACAGAACTGGGAATGCTTGGCTCACCCTCTCCCAGCTTTCTCCTTGCCTGCAGAGAGGCCTGTGCTCTGCTCTGCCCTGTGCTGGGCAGCTGATGCTCTCCAGCCCTGCGACAGGGTGAGCGTGTCTGTGTGGCTTTCAGCACTCGGAAGCCCTGGTCGTGGCTCCACTAAAAGCTGCATTCTCAACTTTAGCCTTTAATCAAAAACAAAGCTGGCATTTAGAAATTCTCATCTGTCTTCTTATCTAGAAGACAGAATGATTCCAAATCAAATAGAGCAAAAGCTGGTGTCAGTTTTTAATCTATACTGAATTTTAAAAATGGATGATGGCTTATTAAAGCGCTAAGAACATGTCTAACAGGACTCGAATACAGAACCAGGCTGGGTTATGTGCTAAGTGCTAAATTTTAATTTGGATTAAAATCCCATTATATTTGAGAAGAAGAATAAAGATTCCAATATTAAAATCATTTCAGAAAAATATAGAGACTCGGTCATGTTTAAAAGGCATTGCAGTCCTCTACCCTCAATGTTTTCATTGTAAATGTAATTATTTTTGAAGAAGAAGTAGAGAGCATCGGCCTTGATCTGTGGAATAATTCAAATGGCATCTTTGCGTGTGCTAGTTTCACTGAACACACCTGCTTCTTGGGGCGACCAAAAATGGAGACCAAGGGCAGAGTTCAGAATAATTTGAAATGTGCTTGGAAGGTGTCCACATTTAGTTTCCTTCCAAGTGTTAGGTTTAGGACCTGATCCAATTCAGCAAAGACTGGAAGGCTCACCTGGCCACCCAGCCCCAGGTTACTCCTCCCTTGCCAACTGCAGAGACAGAGGTATCTGCCGCTGCTGACCCAGCCCGGCTGACGTGCCAGAGCAGGAGAAGGGGTGACGGGTGACTTGCACTCCCTTCCCTCTGTCCCAGGCATTGGTCAGTATTTGAGCATTTAACCCTCTCTCGATCCTAGCGGGGCTAAGTAGAAGGACTGAGTTATAGTGAAAAACATCAGGAAGTTTTCCAAAGCTGGACCACCCATCCTCCTCATCCGGATGTGCTATTGAATGGTATTTTAAAGGTATCTGCTGGCAACCTTGTCTTCTCCTAATTTTCCAATGGGAAAGAAAAAAATGTGTGTGTGTGTGTGTGTGTGTGTCTGGGAAGGGGGAAGAGAGTGAGCAAAGCTGAGAGGCAGGTGCCATTTTTCTTTTCCTCTTTTCTTGGCCTCCACACTGGCACCTCTGACCCCTTGCTAGGCACTCCCTGCCTCTATGTCTCTGACAACTCTTTGTCTCCTTCGAGAAAGTGTAATTACTGTGGCACACACAAACGAGAGTGCTACACCCAGTGGTGTCTGAAAATAGATTTTTTTTTTTTATCATATAAGGTGTGAGTTAGGGGTGGATACTGGCATTTACTAGGTGAGGCCCAAGGATGCTAAGTGTACTGCAATGTGTAGGACAGTCAACTCCAAAACATCACAGCTTTCACACTGAGAAACTGAAACAACCCTTTATAAATCAACAAAGGGGTGCAAGGTGAGAACCGTGGTGAGGGCCTAAAATGCTGGGAAGGCACAGGCCTAGCTGAAAATAAAGATAATAATCAGCCACTGTTTCCCTGTTTGTTTCTCTATAATTGCTACTCTGGAGTCACACGGCTGGTGGTCATGAAGATTCTTAACTTTGTAGATAACATCACCTTTTCAAAACCTAAAGGTAGTTTCTGAGATATCTGCCAGGCCCGCATTCCAGTGGACTGGCTGACCCATCCAGATCAGCTGCCCAGAGCAAGGAACTGACTCAGCTGGAATTGTGACCCCAACCCAGAAACTGACTCAACACAAGAAGAGGATTTCTACATCCCTATAATTTTTCCCTGAACCTAACCAATTAGCAAACCCAATTGCCTAATCCTTTGCCTGCCAAACTATCCTTAAAAACCCCATCTCCCAAATTCTAAGGGAGGCAGATTTGAGAAATTCCTCCCGGCTCCCTGCTTAGCAGTCTGCAGAATTAAACCATTTCTCAGTTGCAGTCCTGACTGCCTCAGTATATTGGCTCTTCTCTGTGCAGCAGGCAATACAACCTGGGTTGGGCAGCAGCAACACACCGAGCTAGGAGCTTAATATAGGCACTTACAATTTAATAGGAGACTAAGAAACAGTCTGAAAATCAAGTGACAATAAATAGGTAACATACACTGAGCCTTTACTATGTTCAATGCTGGACACATGGATTTATATGGATTATCTCATTTGATGCTTGTTATAGCAGGAAGGTGAATGGCAGAGAAGTAAGAAACTTGCTCAAGATAGCTAATAAAAGGTGGAGCCTAGATTCACACGCACGTCCTAAGTTTTAATCATCATCCTAAAGCAATAGAAAAGCCTCTCTTCATGTTGGATCTTCATTTAAAGCTAAAAAAAAATAAAAGATATTCTGGGGCAGAGGGACTTATGGAAACTTTAAAAACCACAGCTACTTTGTAGCTGCCTATGCATGAGATCAACCCAGAAGTGGAGAAAGAATTTATTTTCTAAGCAGAGGTGGAAAGAAGGCTCTAGCATTAAAATAAATATTCCAGGGAATTCAGTCCTTTGCAAACGTTTTCTCTCGGATTCCTTTGGGTTTCCATGAGGTCATATTTCATTTTGGTAGACCCCAGAGAAGAGCAGTGGACTCCAGTCCAGGTCTGCTGGGTGCTGAAGCATAACCACCATGTGGCCGCCTAGATTTCAGGGAAGGGTTGGCAGGGTGCAGGAAGGATACAGCGCTGCAAGCTGACTTCCCTGCCTCGGTAGGACTTGTATGGCCCCATTTTAAGAAAATATTATGAACGGAACAATTGGGGTTCTCCTTCCTTGCCTCCCCTCCTCAGTTCTGACCCATATCAAAGTCAGAGAGAAGAGGGGGGTCCTTGGTAAGATGGGGGAGGGAGATGGGTGGGGGAGAGAGAGAGACAGAGGAGGGAGAGGAAAAGAGAGAATGAGAGAATACTCTGTAGTTTTCTTATAAGGGAGCCATAATTCAGTATAAGAAAATGTGCTTATTCTGGAGGTTTCTAATGCTAGATTAGGTGGGCCATTTATCTTCATTCCCTCCTGAGACATTTAGGAGCTAAATACTTCGTGGGGTCAGCTGACTGACTCAGGGCCTGAATTAATGGTCGAGACAAAGAAGTAGAACCCATGAGAGAAAGTACAGGCAAGAGAGACTAAGAGAACCATAGAGGGAGTAGCGGTGAGAAGATAGAGAGGCAAGACCAGGGAAAGGGAGCCCCCCACAGGCGGGGAGAGGAAAGTGGCAGAGATGGAGAAAGGAGACTTGTGGGAGAGCCCTCTGTGTGAGTGGCCAGAGAGTCCTGCCATTTTCCTCTCTGGGAATAGACCAGACTGTTCTACCTTCCCTGTTATTAGGGGTCCGGCCCCCATAGCAGCTATACAGACAGACACACAGGCACACACATACACACACACACACACACATCCATAAGAAAAAAATCGAAGGACAAACATCACAGTGATTCTTTTCTAAAATACTTATTTTGGGGTGGTAGGACTTGCTGTTCATCTTTTCCCATTTTCTGGTCATGTACCTTTTTTATTTTTCTATCATGTGCACATTTTACCTGTGAAATTAGAAAAGGAAGTATTTTATATTGCTACTCAATAGCGGTTCAAGATAAACTGTGAAGTATACGCTGAGAAGAAAAGCCTCTTAAAAAGTTTTTTTTTCCAGGGAAAATTCTTCGAAGAGATATGGAAAATTACGAACATGTGTTCTCGGATCACAAATCTGAGTCCCTTGTGTGGAGAACGACACGTAGAGACTGCACTAACGGGAACACCGGGTCCTGGCTATCTTATTTGCCTTTCATATCTGTGATCACAATATAGCAATTGTGGAACAAGAACTGTGGCTTTATATAGCATTCATATCACAGGCACCAAAAATATAGGTGCTCATTTTAAAAACTGCATTTTCTCTAACTGTGAATCAGAGCCTAGAATAGAAAATGTTTCTTCCTTATAGGTTATTATTAATAATAAGATATATTTTCCATTTGGGGGGTGTAGAGGAAAAACAAAATCTCAGGACCCCCAAATTCATGACGCTAAAAGGAGAGTTAGACCTGGGAACTGAGACGGGCAGCCCTGCCACCTTTCCCCCAAAGGACTAGTTGTGATTTCACAGCCCTGTGCCATAACCTTATGCACAAACCAGGTTCCCACTATGACGAAGGCCTTTTGCCTCTCTGATGGCCTTGTCCTCACAGATCAAGGAAATTCCTCATTAGCCCCTAAACCTTTTACAGATCTACAGCCCACCATCAAACAAGTGCATGCCAATTATAACCTCAGGACTGCAACCTAAGTAAATTCTTAAACCTGGGTTCTGTTGAGTCTCACACTGGCAATGTGGACTGCAAGCTTATCACCACCGAGGTAGAACAAGGACAAGATAAGATCAATCACTCCTTTGCCTGCCCTGGGACAGGTACATAATTGACTTTTTCCTCCATTCCCTTTTTCATTTTTTTCAAATGTTCACCTTCTCTTATGTAAAATGTAGATTTACTGAGCACTAATCAGAGCCTCACCAGAATGTAACTACTGCCCATTCCTCCTTTTTCCTTCTGCAAGTGCCGTCCCCTTAAATACTGAGCCCCCAAACCCCTCTTTGGAGAGCACAGGTGACAGGTGCTTCTGTGGTTTGTGCTTTTCTGGGGCACATTCTCAACCTTTGGCTTAATAAACCTCAACTGATTGTGACTCTCGTCTCGGTCACTTATTATTTGGGTTATCAGGGGAAACGCTGTACACGAAGCAGCAATACCAGCAAAACTGCTTTACGGTGGCATGTTTTGATAGAGAAGAATTTGGAAAAACATCTAAATATAGCAGAGACATGCAACTTAAAACCCAAGCACCATTTTAAACCCTCTTCTGCAGTTAACTCAGATTGATCTCCCTAACAAGAGCTAAAAATAGCAGGAGGAAAAAAAAGAATGGACAATGACTTTTCATATCACTCCCTGCAGGCATTTTCAGTGACAATGAACATGACCTTCCAGAGCCATCCTAGAGAGCAGAATAAAGGCTGGGATTTCACTTCCCGCCTCTGATTTATTGCCCGTTTAGAATGATGTGCTCTCTGTCTTGCCATTTTTGCTGATTGCTATGGATAAGCCGTTTTGCTGGGCTGGGTTTTTATTTTTCCTATTTTGTTTTACATCAGAAAAAAAAAAAAAAAGGACATAGCACTGTGCTGCTTCTAGAGTCAGAAGCTGTAGGTATTATAAAACAAATAAAAATAAGTATTCAATTCGTTATCCACATCAAGGTCAGAGCCCATCTTATTTTGTCCAGGTCACTGTTAACTGATGGGCTTCTACAAATTTGCCAGGGGGACAAAGAGAAACACACAAGGCCTCTGCTTTATAGAGATAAAGCCCTTAAAGAGAGCAGAGGGAGGCAGATTTTGATCTGCACATCCCAGTGCACGTTGGAGGGAAGCATGGAATGTGCCAGAAAGAATTGATGCAGTGGGGGTGGTTTAGGGGGTGCCAATAAGCAGAGTAACGAAATGAGAGGGAAGAAAATGTAAAAGTTGTTTTGTAATTTTTGAAAATTTCCTTTACAACAATCTTGAATTTCTTCTAGAGAAAAACTTCTCACTGCCCAGGGTAAGGGTGCTGGCTCAATCTATCCTTTCTTCTTTCCAGTAGCAAAGGGACATACCTTGCTAGCTGTGCAGCCTTGTGCAAGCGATTTGACCGCTCGGTGTCTCACCTTTGCCAGCTGTATAAGCGAGGACAATAATAATACCTGGTGTTGCCTGTGAGCATTAATTGAGATAATATAGTAAGGTATTTAGAATAGTTCCTGACATATAGTAAACCCTCTATATAATTTTAATCCATAGTTTTTTATTATTTAATGTTTTAAAAATTTAACTATTTCACTTTCTGGATCCAAGATAGAATATATAGCCATGGGGACAATGATTAAGAATGTTTAAAATTGTGCCTCTCATAATTTCGAGGACATACACTTGCTCTCACACTATAATAAACAGAACTGAGAGATGCTTCTGGAACGTCCTCGTCTCCTGTTGTAACGTCTTGTTAAGTAGTTCAAATGATTTCAGCGGAAACCCGTGGGTTCGGGTTTGATCGTGGTTCCTTTCTTACCATGCTGTTCTCTTCCTGCTGGTTTCTAGGACCTCTCTGGAATTTTCCAGAACCTGACTTGTCCCTCTCTGAAAGAGGGTCACCAGGACCCCCTAAGGAATGGGACTCTGTTTCACCCCTAGCTTGTCTGAGCCAAGGCCTGTGTCCTCACCCTCCCTCCTGTGCCCTGGGAAAGGGTCCTAGTGAGGTGTGTCATCGCCTTTGGGGGCAGCCGGTCAGCTGACTGAATGGGTCTTAGCCTGAGTCCCGCCTCGCTCTGCTTCTCGGCTCCATGATGCTTTCTTTAGACTGACTTCTCCCCAGCAGCTTCAGATTTCTAGTTATCTTCCCAGTCACTCTACTTGGCTCTACCGATTTAGCATTGTTAATCATTCTCTGAAGCAAAACTCCATTTCTTTGATCATTTGAGTTGCTTTTCTCTGCTCTCATCCTAATTTGTTTCTCTACTTCCAGACCTGAGGTAGATAGACAACCCTTAACATGAAATTAGTTATAATTTGCTAGTGAAATTTTTCTGCCAAAGGCTGAAAAATGAATTTTACGAAATCACTTTTTTTTTTCCAAATGGAAATGCTAGAAGTCTTCTCATTATAGAAAACATTAATTTAATGTTGCCTGACTCAGTCTGGCTAAAGCCATAAGAAAGCAACAATTTTTGCCAGTGAAGAAACTATCTCTAGGAGGGCTAATAGCTCTGATTTATTCACTCATTCATGCATTCATTCAGCCAGCCAACATTTATTGAGCATTTACTATGTGCCAGGGGCTGTCAGGTGCTGGGAATACCAAAATAAACATGCATTCTCCGCTCAACAAGTAGAAAAGACAGTAAGTTGAACAACAGAAAGTTATCATAAGAAGACTTAGTGAGCAGTTGTGCAAAGTGCCACGCGGAGACTGAAGGAGCGACTTCTTGCCTTGGCACTTTGTTGGTGAGAAGGCAGAGATGTGGGTGGGACAGATGCAAGGGGTGGCCCTGTTCCTTCACTGTCGCAGCTGCAACAGCCTCTAAAATAACCTCTGTGATGCTCTTAACTCAAATGCTGGATACAAATCACTCATCTGTGTGGGTGAGGAAGCTTTAAGGACACAGGAAAGGGACAAATGGATAATCAAATAAAGATAAACAGCTTCAAATTGCTAACAAGGGATGGAGAGAGAGAGATCCCAGAAAATACAACCACATGGCAGCTGGTCCACAGACACAGTCTCAGTCATCCTTAAAAAGCAGGAAACCCTCAATATTTGCTCTTGCACTCAACAATGCACAGGTCTTCCTTTGCACACTCACCAGACACTAGGTTAGGCTTTCCGGAAGTTTAGAGTGGTGTCAGAAATAATCGTTGATTCAGAGTTGGGCCAGTGTTAGAGCAGATCTAACGTCAGCCAAGGCAGCTAGTGTTCCTAACAGAAAGCCATCTGGCCTAGTGATGAAGCTCGCTCCCTATGGTCAGTCAGAGGAACCAGGTCTGAAATTTGCCTTTGTCACCATCCCTTGGGAAAGTTCATACATCTTTCTACAGCTCAGTTTCTTGATCTGTAAAATGGGGATATTTCCTATCTCTGTGTTTAGATCACACAGCACGGCACTTTAAAAATGGTAGACAGTATATTTATTGTGATAAGGGAAGGTGAATGTTATAGGTCAGCAATTAAGGTAAAAGGCATGCATTTTTAACACTATTGATAAGTTATTTATAATTCCAAAAAGAACTCCCTTTTTTCTCCTCTGCCTTTTTAAGACAATTTCTTTCCTCCCTCTTTGCTGGCTCTTGCCAGGCTCTGTGAGCATCCCTTCCAGGGCCTAATTTCCACTGAATCTGTCCCTTCTGCCCCTGCCCACCCCAGGTCACACTTGTCCCTGGCAGCACCTTCCAGAGCTGGAACTGAGCTCTGTGAGCCAGTGAGGGTGTCTGAGACTCGCCCTTCCCTTCTCTCTGCATTACACTTCGTGAACACAGACCACAAGCGAATGCTCTTTCACATTCTCAATAAAGAATGATTTGAATTTTACTGGATTATCAGGTCTGAGTGAGTGAACCCGAGGCTAGCTGGTTCCATTTTCTGGTGGTCAGAAAGTCTGACTTAGCCTGAGCCTCCTTTATATACAGGGACACAGGAAACACACAGCCCTGGAAGTCCGGTCCCCACACTGGCAGGTCACTTCCCTTCCCTCAGCCCCGGCTCTGGGTCTCAGCTTCCTGTTCTGGAAAATGCAGGCCATGTCCTCCAGCCAAGACCTTAGGGAGTCTCGGAGAGCTTGACTTGAGCAGACTAGATTTATTTTATATGCTATACAGCAGCAGTCCCCTGTTTGGTACCAAGGATCACTTTCATGGGCGACAATTTTTCCATGGATGGGGTAGGGGGTGGGGTGGTGGTGATGGTTTTGGGATGATTCAAGAGCATTACTACATTTATTGTGCACTTTATTTCTATTATTATTACATTGTCACTTGCCACTCACTGATACGGTTTTGTTATGAGCCTGCAAGCAATTGATTAATTATGGTCTCTGTGCAGTCAAACCTCTCTGCTAATGATGATCCATACTTGCAGCTGCTCCCCAGCACTAGCATCACTGCCTCAGCTCCACCTCAGATCATCGGGCATTAGATTCTCATAAGGAGCACACAACCTAGATCTCTCGGATGCACAGTTTACAGTAGGGTTCCTGCTCCTATGAGAATCTAATCCCACAGTTGATCTGACAGGAGGCGGAGCTTATGCAGTGATGCCAGCAATGGGGAGCGGCTGTAAATACAGATGAAGCTTCTCTGGCTTGCCCACTGCTCACCTCCTGCTGTGCGGTCCGTTTCCTCCTAACAGGCCACAGACTGGTACCGGTCTGTAGCCCAGGGATAAGGGACCGCAGCTATACATTGTTTAAGCCTACTACATGCAGCCCTTTTTGAAGAGGAAATGCATAAGTTCAGGATTCCTGGATGTGAACTAGACCATCAAGGAACTCATATTTCACCAACATCTCCCATATTATTATATTGCTTCTTTCATCAGCCCATCTTAGTTAGACACCCACTGCTTCTCACAATGGCTCTGTGAGAGTGAAACCTATGGCCATTCCAAAAGGCCGGAGAAGCTAAGTGATTTGATGCTGATTACAAAGAAACCCCTAGGAGCTTGCTCTTGAGCGTGCGGCAATTTAACTTTCATGCCGCACATGCGGCAGCCAGCAATTCTCTTGCAGGGAGTGCTTATTAATCAAATCAGCCTCATCTTAATCTGAGTACCCAGTAAGGTGACCAGCTCTCTTGGTTTGGCTGGAAATTTCCTGGTTTTAGCACCAAAAAGTCCTGTGGCCAAGGAACTCCTCAGTCCTGGGCAAACAGGCACAGCCAGTCACCATAATTCCAGGTTCTCACATTTCACATAAGAACACGTATGGAAAAATCAACATGTGTAATTATTAAAACTGCAGATTTCTGGGGTAGGTGATCCTGGGGCAAATGTTTTCCTGACCACGCTAAGAAATATTGGTAAGGACTTTGGACTCTACCCCTGATCAGTGAAATTTGAATCTTTTGGGCTGGGTTCAAGGCATTCAGATTCTACTTTTAAAGTTCCCTCCCACTCCAAGAGAACCACCAGTAGATGGAGCAGATACAACGACGGCTATCGTTTACCACTGGATCCATAGTGCTGAATATCTCAGGTGCCACCTGGGTTCAGCCCTTCCAATTTCTACCATTTCCTGTCCTGATACAATAGAAAAATACTTTGGAGTACAAGGTGGCATCATCTGCTGGAATCAAGGACACTATCACTTCTAGATATAAAACCTTAAAGGAACTTTTGGACAAGTGCATAAAGAGATAAGTACAAGAATACTAACTGTAGCTTTGATTGTGATAGCAAATACCTGCAGCCGATCTAGATGTCCATCAACAGGAGAGTGGAGAAAGTGTGGTGGTGCATGCATGCATTGGAATACTCCACTGCAGTGAGAATAAGTGCATCAGAGCTACTTAGGCCAACACCAGAACAAAATGACCACAAGATCTTTCTAAAGTCAGAGGCTACTGTGACTGACTTCTTGGGGACTTGGAGGTTTCACGTTGGCAGGCAGGGTATCTTGTAGCAGAGGGTTCCTAGGTGTGTACTGACACCCATGACAGTGATAAAACTGAGTTGCACAGCACAGACACCTCCTGCCAGCTGGTAGAGCTCATTTGACCTGTTCTTAGGCAATAGCTTCCTCGTGGTATAGAAAGAAATCCCCTAAGAATTATGTAGTGCTGTTGGATATTAAAATCACTGCATTGCAATCCAGAAGTCGCATGGAACAACATCATTTCAGCCAGGTTCCTGAATTGCACTGCTTTTAAACAGGTGCAAAGTCTGAGGCTGCGTTCTCATCCATCATTCCCTCTCACCGTCCACAGAGAGCCATGAATCCATTAGAAATGCAGATGTTAGTGTGAGCCCAGGATGTCAAGCTTGTTAGTCTTGTTTGGCTTTTCCACGTTGCTGACAAGCGTTTATTTTTAAAATGGGCCACAGAGCTTACCTGGTCCTAGTTTGGCCACGGCATAGAGGAGGTCATAGTTGAGGACTGGCGTGGCATCGCTGATGGGCTGCCAGCCGACAGGCGGAGAGGACGGGGGTGAGATGAGAAACTGCTTGGCAGGCTGTGGCGGAGCCAAATGCAGTTTGTCTCCATCAGTCTCTGGAGTCTGCACCTTTCAGACAGAGTGGAAATGAAGACGCTTTATTCATCATGGCTTCAGAGGTGCCACGTTGGTACACTAAGATGCGCAGTTTATTTTCAGCCTGTGACAGATGAACCAATGAACCTGACTGTAATAATAATTGCTCCTTACCTCATACCACGTGTTCAGTTTTCTTATTTCATCCTTAAAACAGAGGATCTCAACCTTTAACATGCGTTAGAATCACCTGGAGGCCTTACTAAAACACAAATCTCTGCGCCCCACCCCTGGCATTTTGGATTCAGCGGGTCTGGGATGGGGTCTGAGGGTCTGCATGTCTAACAGGTGCCCAGGGCAGGCTGGTGCTGCTGGTCCACTGCCCGGCCACAGACCTGCCAGGCGTTTCTTTCTCTCTTCTCTTTCCCTCCCATCCTCCCTCTCTCCCTTCCTTCCTCTTTCTCTCACTCTTTTTCTTTCTCTTTTTCATTCCCTCCTCTCCCCTTTCCTTTCCTATTTCCTTTCCTTTCCTTCCCCTTCCTTTCCTTTTTTCTCCATCCCTTCTTTCCTCCCTCCCTTCCTTCCTCTCTCTCCCTCTCTCTTTCTCTCTTTTTTCCCTTCTTCCCTTCCTCCCTTGCTTCCCACTGAGATAAAGTTCACATAACATAAAATTAACTACTTTAAAGTGAACATCCCGTGGCAGGTAGTACATTCCCAGTGTTGCACAACTACCATCGCTATCCAGATCCAAGCCATTTTCATCGTAAAGGAAATCCCACACCCATTAAACAGTTACTATGATTTCTGTTTCCCACTAGTCCCCAGCAACCACCACGCTGCTTTCTGTCTCTACAGATTTATTTGTTCTGGATGTTTCATATAAGTGGAAATATAGAATATGTGACCTTTTGTGTCTGGCTTCTTTCACTTAGCAAAACGTTTTCAAGGTTCATCCACATTGTAGCATGTATCAATATTTTATTCCTCTTTATGGCTGAATAATATTACATTGCATGGATATACTACTACAACTTGTTTATCCATTCATCCATGGATGGACATTTGAGTTGTTTCCACCTTTTGGGTCTATTGTGAATAGTGCCGCTATGAACATGTTATGTACATGCATCTGTTTGAGTACCTATTTTTAGTACCTAGGAGTGGAATTGCTGGGTCAGATGGTAACTCAGTGTTTAACTTTTTAAGGAGCCAAGTGAGGTTTCAAAAGATGAGGATGCTGATGTTTGTCCAAGTCACACAAATTAGTAGCAGTGGTGGGATTTGAACATGGATGTGAGGCCAAAGTGTGTGTTCTTTTCACTGAGCCATCTCTGTAGAGGCCAAAGTGGAAGTAATACTTACAGATCACTTAGAAGATGGCTCAGGGTATCTAGTGATGAGGTGAGGGAGCTAATGGAACATTATGGATATTGATTTTCTATTGCTGTGGATTCCATGAGCATTGCCAAGAATGACCCATCCCCTTCTGGAACAGCTAGAATTTATTTTTGGATGAAACAAAACACCAAATTAATTTCCATATATTTGTAACCTTTTCTCATGAATACGAATGATTGGAAAGGTTATACAGTCCACTAAAACTGTCACATAATTTATGTTTTTAATTATAACCTTGACAGGAAGGTTAGGAGTAGTTGTAATTAGATCATTCTTATTATGCCTACTAGCTGGCATTTATTGTGCATTTACCAAATGCCAGGCAGGCACTTTAACATGCAATAATTCATTTAATCCTCATAACAACACTAGGGGGTATCTATCATCATCATCCCTACTTTGCTGATGGGAAACTGAGCCCCAGTGAGGTTATGTAACTTGCCCAGGTTAAACCCAGGCTGCCAGCGCTCAAATCCTGCTTTATAAACCATTAAGCAGTCCCTGTCTGGGAATCATGATACGGGTCTATTTTGCAGTAAACTAATTTATAAACTACAAACCAATCTGGAAGTTGAAGGGCTTCATTTACATCTTAGAAAGGTAAAATAAAAAAAAAAAATAAATAACAATGTAGGGAAAAAGGAATAACTTTGGTAAAGAATTACCTTACCTGTGCAAAATAGAGTTTTAATTTTTTCCCTCTGAACTGAGTTTCATGAAGCTCTATCCTGGCTCGGGCTGCAGATTTAGGATTGCTGAAGTTTATTCGGACACGCCTGAAACTCTTAAATAGCTGGAACGTCACACAGTCATCATAAGTCCGGAATAGTCCCTCGAATTTTTCCTGATAAAAACAAACACACAGGAAAATTCATTAGTCATGCGTCTTGTATGATGCCAGATCTGATAACCACAAGTACCTAAATAGGCTGTTTATAACATATTGGTAAAATAGAACACCAGTAATGTATTTTTTTCATCTGTGGGTCTGCTGCCAAGTGCTAAACATGCCGGTAGATTCAGCTGAATTATTGATAACCTGGGTCTGGGGATCCGTAAAGGACCAGAGAATAGGATTCAAAGTGCATGAACCCCATGGAAAATTATGCAAAATGTTGAGTGTTTCTGTTGGGGAGAGGGATCATAATTGTCATCGTGTTCTCAAAGGAGATCATCATCTCCAAAATATCCAAGCTACTGAGTAAGGCACGTGGTAAACATTAGTGATTATCAATCTTAGGGGCACTTTTCTTGCCTAAAAACATGGGATCCCACACCACCTAAAATCCTAGTCAGGCAGCACTGTGTGATGAGTCCTGGTCAAGGAAATGTGTATAGAATGCAGAAAAAAAACCCTTGGATAATTTTTCAGTTTCTTCCTCTGAGGAGGCTACATGTTCCAAATGGTACAGGTGTCAGACACAGGATTCCCCTCATCCTGGGTCCTTGAGTGACTTTATGGAACAGAAATAGCTTTCCCCCTATATCCACCCCATCCTATAGCCAACTTTGCTTTGGCAAAGAAAGAAAAAATAACCCTCTACTGCATTAAACCACTGAGATCTGGGGATTATTTTATTACCGCAGCATAGCCAAGCCTATCACAATACAAAGCAATAATTTACTAATTTAAATTCAATACACAATTTCAATTCAGTTGAACAAAAATCTATTAAGTGCTCACTTTGTACAAGGTAGGGTCTCTCTCTCTAGGCTTTAGGAGGATACAAAGATGAATATCATATTGTCCTGACCCTCGATGATCTAACAATCTAACATGAGAGGCACATACAGACACAAATAAGAGAACACCCAGAAGGCTGGGGAAAGGCATAAAAGGAAAATTAGAGAATTTAAAAACATACATTTATATAAAAATTAATACCATCTGTCTGGTTCCTCTTAGCCTTAAAAACAAAATCCTTATTCTAAGAAAACTAGTGCATGTTAAGCAACTGTGTGTTCTTAAAGGAGAAATTGCCACTAAGGAAATAACTTCTATAAATATTTTTTTAAAAAAACCAACCTGATTCTTTTAACAGTAAAAGGTATTTTGTCATGAGTACAAGTGGGAATGAAGATGCTGCATGAAAGATTAATACTGCAAGATTCATAGAATTTTAACTAGGAATGGATTAAGAGACGATGAATTCAACCTTTCCCTCCTCCCGGCCACCATTTCACAAGTCAGGACCCTGAGGTTTGCAGAGAGAAGGACTCGGCCACGGGCACACGGACAGTCAGGGCAGAGGCACAACCAGGCCAAAGTCCTAGTGACCCTGGCTACAGAGATACTGTCAGCTATATAAAGAACCACACTGCTAGATTGACAGGAAAAGCAAGAGATGGAGAGAAGTAAGCTGACCCCCGAGCAAAGCGTGATGACATCTAAGAGAATCGGCGCGGCGATGGGGGCTTGTAAAACCACTGACTTATGAGGCTGCTGGACACCCAGATGAACTTGTCTCAGACCTCAGGTGCATGCTTGTGACCCTCCCAAACCCTGTGGCCTGTATCTGAGGACTCCCAGGCTGTGGCTCTCAGTGGCTCCTCTCATTTTTGAGTCCTGCGTCTGCCACACCTTCTCTTTCATAGCAACATACCAGTCCAGTCCAAGAACCCCAAAGAACATAGTCAAAGTTTTGTTTTGTTCTGTTTCATGACATTTATGGAGATTTCAGGGGTTCTTTCTCCCCTTTCCAGGCCCTTTCTTATTCTCCTCTCCCTATCAAAAGCAAAACAAGAATCATTCCTTGTCTTAAGCAGGGCAGTTTTTGTCCTCACCTCTCCGGCCTTGGAATCAGCCGGCTCCCAGGGCTGGGGCTTCGGTTGCGACTCTAAGAGGGCTCGTTATGAAATTCTTCCCCAACGATATTGCGTTTTCCTGAACAGGAATCTGGATGAATAAAATGCTTTCTGTTTCCTCACAATGAGAGTACTAGGAACTGCTCAAATCACAGCTGGTGGTTTGATTAGTTTGGGGAGTTTTCAAGGAACTGGAGGAATTAAGAGATTCAAAACTCTTGTTCTATGTAGAGGATAATATTTTTTAGGACAGAATCCTTGGGTCTTCTTTTGGCTGGTATGCTTTTCCAATTCTAGTTTGAGGGTTCTACCTTCTCATCACCTCTCCAGGGCCTAAGCACAGACAGTTAAGGCTAGCCTTTGTGTGTGTGTGGGGGGGGGGCGGCGGTGCTATTTTCCTTTTAGTCTAATTTCTTGCCTTTCATTTTATATCTCTTTTTTATGCCTCAAGTTCATCAGAGCTGTTTGGCCTTAAGAACCTACACTATGAGCAAGGAACCAAGGGGTCCCAGTTTTAGGGTTAGGGAGGGCTGATCCCAAATGGCCTATGTGCTCCGTCTGTCATGAGGCCTTGGCAGACGTCAAGAACTGATCACAGTCTGGTCACCACGGACCCTCAACAGAGGTCTCCAGACAATTACTACGATCAAGTTGGGTCATTGACACAAACCTGTCCGATACCCCTTGTTTTGGTCTTAGGCCAACAAGCAAAAAATGAGCTCTTGCTCCAAACCTGGGGTATAGCCCAGAGCTGAGGGGCCAGGGTTCTTATTGGACCCTAGGGGGCTTAAAGCCTATAATGATAATAATAATAATAAACAGCATGTCCTCTCTGTACAGGTCTTTTGGGAACTTGCAGTTATAGTGGGTGACAGCTGGCCAAGAACTGGGGACTTGCTGGCCATCTCTATTTTTGTTTCTATTAGTGACATTACAAATGCTTCATTTGCCGAGGCGACGGGACACCAGACCACATTGGTCGGAGGCGGATCCAGCACAGTGAACCCACCAGATGAACTCCGAGGCAAAACCATGCTGTGGAGAGAGCTGGCTGCAGGAGTTGTCACCTGCCGTTACAGCAGACCTTCCACGCTTTGGATGCCCGGGTCCCCACCAGGTAGACAGTAATATTCTGTTGTCGTCTGGCTGCCAGTTCTCTCCAGTCTGGTATCCCACAAACCCAATAAACTCCTCATTTCCTCGATCGTTAGTTCTCTTTGTAGCCTCTGGTTTCAATGAAGTTCTACCGACGTGACCTGAAGCTCTTTGGTTTCAGGACTTATCTACACTCTTAAAAATTATTGAGGATCTTTAAGCACTTTTGTTGATGTGGGTTTTAGTTATCAATGCTTATTGTACTAGAAATTAAACCTGAGAAATATAAAAATATTTACTTATAAATCCATTTAAGAGGAACCAAGAGTAAACCCATTATATGTTAACATAATCTTTTTATGAAAAATAACTATTTTCCCAAACGAAAAGATATTTAGTGAAAAGATTGATATTGTTTTATGTTTTTGAAAATCTCTTTAATTTCTGACTTAGTAGACACCTGGCATCTCCTATCTGCTTCTGTATTCCATCTGTCGCATGTGCTGTTTTGACTGAAGGGTATGAAGAAAAGCTGGTCTTGTCCAAATACGTGTTCAGAAAAGGGAAGAGAATGTTAATAGCCTGTTGGATAATTGTGAATATTCTTCCTTGACACTTCATCAAAACTTAGTAAGTGGTAGTTTCTTAACGTGTACTGCAATGTTGAATCTGAAGCCATAATAAAATAACATTTTTTATTTGATCGCATTAAAATCTATTTATTTACTTTGCACTTTGAATTGATTTTGTACCCAAACATGATTTTGCGATAGTGTACATTAGTTATTTGGAAAATATTGGTTCCTCGAGTTATGCGGCTTTTTTTCAAATTGATCAATTTTATGACATAATATTAAAAATCACATTCATTAATGCTGCCACTTATCAAAAAGTTTCAGATCTTGGGAATCTGTCAAATTCATATCGGTAGATACAAGTTTTTCAAAATTCTAATTTTTGCTTAAAAGCTCATTCTTTATCATTGGTGACAAACACTGCCAGTTATTTTCCTTCAAGTAACAGATTTCACTTTATTTACTTTTGAGAAAATGTCTGCCAAATACCTAAGTCTGCATAACTATAGCTTGTCTGTCAGTTGTTTTTCAAGTAAAAATAGTGTTCCCTGAGAAAAGTAAGTGCCTGGGGCAGCTTAGAACATTTCCTCCAGTCCAGCAGAGTATTTTGGGATGTCACAGATGTGCTTCCCATGTGTACTTCTATTTGGCTATTGAGACTTTTAAAAAGGTATATATGCTAAAGGATAAAGAGGTAATAAAATGAGTAACGTTTAGTGCTTCATCAAGGACATTTTTAAGTAAAATTGGCATTTTCTTTCTTTTTCCTTTTCTATTTTTAACTGTATGTGGCTGTGAAGAATACAAATATAGATGTGCAATACAGAAGAACATTTTGGTCAATGACAGACCGCATATACGACGGTGGTCCCATAAGATTGTAATACCGTATTCTCCTGTACCTTTTCTATGTTTGGATATGTTTACATACACAATATTTACCAATGTGCAACAATTGCCTACAGTATTCAGTACAGTGACAGAAGCAATAGGCTATACCAGACAGCTTGGGTGTATAGTAGGTTATAACATCTGAATTTGATAACATTTATTCCTGAGAGATAGGAGGGGATGAGTTAGGGAGGGTTGAGTGTGGAAGTGGAACAACCAAAACTGAAAATGGCTCTTGTCTAAGGGAAGTAGGAGGTGAGGTCCTCTGCTTGGAGCAGGGAAGGTGAAGGGGGCCTGGGGGCTTGTGGAGCATGAGGGAGATTTAGAACAGCTGTTGTGGTCAGGGGTACAGAGAGGCAACACGGGTGGGTGAAAGGACAGTGAGGTGGGTTGAAATGTGTCCCCCCAAAAGGATATGTTGACATCCTAATTCCCAGTCCCTCAGAATAAGACCTTATTTGGAAATAGGGTCATTGGAGATGTAATTAGTTAAGATTAGGTTATACTGGAGTGGGATGGGCCCCTCATCCAAGATGCCTGGTGTCCTTACAAGAATACAGCCCTATAAAGACCCAAACGCAGGGGAAGCACCACGTGAAGACAGAGGAGGGGAGTGATGCATTTGCAAGCCAAGGAATGCAAGATATTGCAAGCAACCGGCCAGAGGCCAGCAAGAGGCAAGAAGGGATCCTTCTACAGGATCCAGAGGGAGCACAGTGCTGCTGACACATTGATTTTGGACTTCCAGCCTCCAGAATTGTGAGACGACACATTTCCACTCAGTTTGTGGTACTGTGTTACAATAGCCCTAAGACAGAAACAGAGGCAGCCATACAGCACCAAAGAACTCACTCGACCTGGGAAAGATACACTTTTAATAGAGTCAGCTAACACAATTATGCCATTTCCTCCAGGAGAGCAGGAAGTGGATATTTAGGTCGTTCCAGGGTGATGTGTGCGAGACGGGTGTGTGTCCGTGTGTGTAAGTGTGTGTGTGGGGGGAGAGAGTAGAACAAGAAGGTGGAAGGAGTAACTTGCAAAGGTTGAAAGGGCTGGCAAGTAGGAAACTGGGATGAGTGACCACGGGAGGACGTGAGGGAAGGAAGGGGAGCGGGAGAGTCACGTCAGGCTGACAGAATGGGGAGACGTGAGGGTTTGAGGTTCCCGATGAGTCTGAAGAGTAAGCTCAGTAGGTGTGACACAGTGGGAGAAGTAGAAGGATAAAAAATTGTGGACTCAGAAGAGAATTTTCTAAATTTAAGGTTTCAGAAGTTTTTCAGTACTAGATACCCTAAGGTCCAACATAAGGCACATGAAGGGGGTTCTGATGTGGCAAGGTGAAGATGATGGGAGCAGAGGCCAAAGAATAGCGAGGCTAGAGCATCGGACAGTCACTGCCAACTCAGGGGGAGGGCAGGAAGCAGAGTTGAGGGGAGCACCGTGAGGCGGGGCGATGAGCTGCAGGAGAAGCAGGGAGGAGAGACCTGGAGCGCCAGGGGGTACAGCGAGCAGAGGCAGGGAGAACAGAGTTCAACTGGAGGGCGGGGCTTGGCGGAGGAGGTCATCTATGAAAAGCGATGGAACAACAGTCTGGAAGCACCAGGGGAGGCCAGGGAGTGCCAAGCCTCGCAGCCTGGACTCCAGCGGGGACTGGAGTGAGGTCTGCCCAGCCCTGAGACTGTTAGGGAGTGAGCACTGCCGGGGGCAATGCAGGGCTCAGAAGGAGAGGGTGTGGAATGATTATTCTAGAACACAGTTGTGCTCTGAGAAAAGTCAACACAGGGCTCTAGAAAGGAAAGTGGGAGAGGGTGGAGGAGGGATTGGCAGGAGAGGAATGGGGTGGGGATGGAGAGTAGGGCAGGAGGAGGAGACGAACACAGGGGAGGATGTATGTAAATGGAGGAAGTCAGAGCAGCCCATGCCCTCAGCATGGTAGAAAAGATGGACGTGACAAAGGGACCAGAAAGGTGGGACAGAGTTGGCCAAGGGTTACCTGGTGGGATGGGACTGAGGCCACATGGGTCTGGGGCACTTGGGGTCCAAAAGTTAATTTGATATTTTTTACCCTCTTCAATTTTTATGAGCTGCATCTTTCAAAGAGCAAGAACGACAAGGTACATAAAGACGCTCCAGGTGGGCCGGGCGCGGTGGCTCACGCCTGTAATCCTAGCACTCTGGGAGGCCGAGGCGGGTGGATAGCTCAAGGTCAGGAGTTCGAAACCAGCCTGACCAAGAGCGAGACCCCGTCTCAAAAAAAAAAAAAAAAAAAGACGCTCCAGGAAGTATACCTGACAATGTGCATGTGGCTGCTCACCAAGTAACAGACCCAGGCCTAGCCCAGGCCATACTGGAAATAAAGTAATTCTATGGTGTCAAATACGAACACTTTGGGATTTTAAAGTTTCTACCTTTAGATGTATTTCATTTTTCTTGAGTGCTTTGAAAAATGTGGAGATAGGAGTTTATAACTGTCTTGGAGAGAGGCTCACTGAGGTTTTCCTTAAATCTTATTTCACCTCTGCTAAAATTATTTATTTATTATTTGTGCCCTGCATTTAACAAAATGACTCCACCATGGCTTACAAAGGTATGTTAGAACAAAATGAAATAAAGGAAGTAGAAATTGAGTAGAGAAAAAGGGGGAAGCAAGAATAGAACCATAAATTAGAGATAAGAAGGAGGTCTGTTCAGAAAGGCTGAGAAGCTTCTCATAGAGCCTTGAACATTTGCCATGGCTGGGCCAACATTTCGCCTCTCCTCTTTCTCAAAACTAACAGTTACACAATTCACATGGGCCTCATCTAAAAACCAGGCAGAAGGCCCTGTCCAGAGATTCCATGACAGGAAGCTACAGAACATGAACCAAGTAGCAGGCAACCCAGTATCATTCTCATTCACTATATAAGCAAGTATTCTTTTTACAACCAATAGCTTTAGCAGTGTTCTTAGTACTTAGGAAGTACTCGGTATATTCTAACTGATGGGTTGATACAAAACCCTTAAGTATATTTCAGAAATTACCATCTCTAAACCAGACAGGCGGCAGGTGAAAAATAACTTGTGATGTATTATCTCATTGAATCCCCAGTAAGCCCTTTGAGGAGGAGTTGAAATTACCATCCTTAAATAACACAGGAAGCAACCGAAAGCCAGAGAAGTTAATCACCTATGTACGAAGTCACACAATCAGTCCGCTAGCAAAACCAAAACGAGTAAGCTCAAGTTATTTATATGACATAAATGTCATTGATGTGTGCAGAGGAGAAGTCCCCAAAACAGAAACGAGACAACCAGCTTTCCTTGTCAATCTAAAACAGCAGTGCTATCCTTGAAGAAAGAGCTGCTGGAGAGGTTCAAGGGCGCCTTTGTATGCATTGCAAACTATGCCCTGTGCCTGTATGTGTTTTTCAATTTTTACATGTAAGAGTCCTTTGGGTATAAATTATCTTAATAAGACATTCGGCTTCTCTCAAAATCACAAGGCTCTCATCTGTCAGATAATACCTCCTAGAAACTGCCACAGAATGAAACAATTCATTTTAGTTTATCGCCTCTCAGTGGATACCGTTGACAAGTCATGTGCAAATCCCATGTTGAAGGATCTTACCGGATGTGACGGGCCTCCCATCAAAAGCACTGCTATTATAAACCTTCACGATACAGACTCTTTATGCGAGGTGAATGACCAGCCTGCATTGGGAATTCTCACATCTGCATTTTAACCTACCAGAGTTTCTCAGGCCAGCCGGGCTTGTATTAAATCATGCTTTGTTCCATTTGTGGTCCTGATGCTCCCTAAACAGGAAAATCATATGAAAAGGAAGATTGCAATCCTTCACTAGTCAGAGAAGAGGACAGACCTTGTGTCACTTTGTCACTTTGAGAAAAGACACTGGTAAAGGTACAAAGGCCTTTATCCCTCCTCTCTGAAGTCCTTGTGAGACAAAGATCTAAAATTCAGCCCCGAGCTCTAAAAGAGGCCACTTTGTCCTAGAACTTCATGGATTCATCACACACTTCTCTCAGAGGAGCACTTTCCGTGGTCTGCACTCCATTCTATTCTTTCATTCCCAGGAGCGGCTGTCAGTTCACTGTGGCTAGATAAGGTTGCTATCTATGCAAGAGCACACTTTCAGTTTTCTTTAGGTAAGGAGGTGTCCATTTCCCTGATTCTACTGAGCCTTCACTTGTACATTTAGAACTGGATAAAAGACACAAGCAAACAAATAAACAACAACAACAAAACCCCAAATGCCTCCAAAACCAAAAAAAAAGATATGCAGGGGCTACTAATTGGAATGACCCTTAAATTGGGGTAGGGGAATGGTGAAGCCGAGTATGGTGAAGCTTGAAGTTTTCACAATTCGGGGAGCCCTTTTTAAGCAAAATAATACAGAACTAGGCACAAAAGTGTTTTTTTTTTTTTAAAGAATGAGAACAAAACATCATAAGAAATAAATGTTGCAAATTTTACATCAATGTGACCATGTGTACATGACCATGTGAATGCACTGCTGGGGCTCTACTGAGGTCTTGGAGCCCTACGGTTGAAACCTCATTTGCCTCCCAGGATACATGTCTAAGAGAGTGAGAAGTAGACTGTGCCATTGCAAAGTGGTCTGGAGTCCAGGTTTTCAGAACAGCTAAAACAAGTACAGTGCTTATATCACCATAATGCATTCTATACTCTTACCCTACCTCATTTCTGCTCATCCAAATGTAGGGTTTTTCCCACACCAAGCAATTCCCCAATTCTCTGCAGACACCAGCTGGGCGTTCTGCAATTTAACTCAATTCTGACTCTATTTACCAGGAGGTAGCGTCAGATCCCAAAAGACTGCCCACGTCAGACCCCAACTGCAAGTCTCGTTGTGCTTCTGACCCACTGGGGATAAACTGGAAGTTCCCACTATCCCCTCCTCAGGGTTGATGATCTGCCAGAATGGCTCGCAGAACTCAGGGAAGCACTTACTTAAATTTATCCATTTGTTATAAAGGATCCAACTCAGTGACAGCCATATGGAAGAGATGCATGGGGCAAGGTACGTGAGAAGGGGCACCTCACCTCCACACCCCCCCTGGGCATGCTACCTCCAGCACATTGCATGTGTTCAGCAACCCGGAAGCTCCCTAAACTCTATCCTTCTGGGTTCTTATGGATGAACCCACCCTGGCAGCTGTCCAATAGGGCTAGCTAGCACCTTGCTGGTGACTCCCAGAGATAGGGGTGTGCTGAAAGGTCAAAAGTACTAACCCTCTAATCACATCCTTGGTTCCCTTGGTAACAAGCTCCCATTCTGAGGCTACCCAGAGCCCCTAGCTATCTCATTAGCATATAAAAAGACACTTATCCTTTTGGAGATTCCAAGGGTTCTAGGAGCTGTGTGCTAGGAAACAGAGAGGAAGACAAAACTAGATATTCCTTATTATATTCATAATATTATACTCTTGGCTGAGGAGGGTCATTTCCCTAAAAGGTTCAGTCACCAGAATGAGAGCCAAGAAACTTGAATGCTCAAAGTTTTGGTCAACGCATTATATTATAGATGGCTGAGTCTGTCCCTTCTTTCCTGGAACCCACTTTGTTAAGTACCCAGGATGGAGGACTGAGGAAGTAAGGGGACTGATTGGAACCTGCCCTGGCAGCTGTCCAATAGGAGTAGCAAGCATCAACTAAGTGGACCACCAAGAGAGGAGCCAACAGGTGGCACAGTTTGCATGCCTAGCACCTTGCTGGTCTTGACTCTGCGCAGTGACTGTCCAGCCTTTGGATAAGTGAGACCCTCCCATCACCTGAACTCAGGGCTTGTGCTGGTGGGTCACCCTGCCCCCGCCCAGACTGTGCAAGGAGTATGGTGCCACGCAGGATACCATTCCTGGATGTCTGCAAGCTTCCTGCCTGCCCCAGGAAGCTTGCAGGCATCCATGTGAGCCCTGCAAGGGGTCTCTGAAAACGTAGGGAGTAGCAGGGAGGGGCTTTGCCACATGTATCCACGGTAGGCAGGAAGGTGGACCAGGCAAATTTAAGACCTCTGAAAAAGTATTAACAGTTATGAACCCAGATTTCTGCTCTATGCCACAAAAATGGACTTCTCTGCAGGGTAATAAATACTTTTTATGCAAAGGAGGGACCTGACAGCCCTTTTACAGCTGCCACAGTTTGGTTTGTAACATCAGTGGCTGCCTTGGCTCAGGGCATTTCCTAAGGGCTAATGATAGCTTCATCCTTCTCCGGCCCATCAAGCCCTCTTCTCTGATCATTAATCTGCAAGAACGTCTGTGGCTGTCATCAGCTCTGATTAGATACAGGCTCTAATTGTGCATGTGTAATTGATGAAATGCATAACCTCCTTTACAATCCTTATCCAATCTCATAAGAGGGCAAGAATTGCATTTTAAATTCACTTAAATATTGATTGATCTACTAGATATAGGTGAGAAGAGGCAATAGAAAGTTATGTTACTAGCAAACTCTAGAGCTACACTACCTAGTTCAAATCCTGGCCACGGCTGTGCAGCCTTGAGCAATGTACTTACCCACTGATGCCTCAGCTTCCCTATCTATAAAATGGGGATAATAACAGTATCTACCTCCTAAGGGTGTCCTGAGTATTAAGTAAATTAGTATATTTAAGTCGCTTAAAAGGTGCTGAGCACAATAAGTGTGTATAAGCTGTTATTACTAATCCCAGATTGGAGGATAAATAACTTTTGTTTATATGTTTTATTTTGCTATATTTGAGCTATATGAGCTCAAATCTCCCTATCTCCAGATCCAAGTGTACTATATCTATATTTATATCTACACTTGTACCTGTATATAATCCTTAAAGATTATAAAGAGCAATTATAGGAATGCCAGCATAATATCTCACATAAAATTAACTCTAATTATACTAACTTGATTTTATTGATGTTATCATCTGCTTAAAATGTAGAGCCCAAACAACCACAAGATTTCTTTCTTGTCTGCAAAGGTTTAAACGTGTCCTTTACACAAAACAACATGGTAAATTAAATAATTCTAAGGAGGAAATCAACTGGGTAATTGCCTACAATCTTTCCCTTTGGGGATCTTGCACCATTAGCAAGGGCTGGGGCTCAGAGAGGCAGCAAGCAAAGGAGACAGATGCCAACGACTATGGAAAATATCTGAGGCTCACATACAGATTAGTTAAGCCCCTTCTGCCTGAGTCTGTAACCTGCACAGGCTCTTCAGCTCTCTCTGCAATAGGAATTAGCCAGCAGGGAACCAGAGTCACAGGCAAGTCTTTATTGGGGCTATGTTCTGTTCTGTTCGAACAAAAGGGAGATAGCACCAGGGAAAAACCCTCAGGCCGCCTCTCTGAGGGGAGTCTGGGGAGAATTTTAATTCATTGACTGCCACACTAGAAAAAAAATTTTTCTCCTTGGGGCCACGGTGTTTTATTCAAAAACAAAATGATCCTTTCTAATTTAATGAAAAATTTGTCATATTTTATTCTTTTCTGTGCATGAGTTATATGCAACTTGAAAAATATAGTTCTCACGGCTTCCAAGGTGAAGAGGCATGAGTTCCATATGCCTCACAAGGTCCCAGGCTCAAAACTAGCGTGAGTTAAACACAACTCACATGGCAGTTAATGTGTTAAAGAGGCTTAGGTGGGAAAAGGGTGATGTGTACGCATGTAGAGGTGGTGATTTTTTTGCCCCTGTGTGGTTTTATTAATATTACATGCTTCTTCACGTGGATGTCTCATTAGCATGTTAAATCTCTACCCCTGGGCATGACTTTTAGCATTAAAATGAGATTATAATCAGGGAAAAGTCAGGCTATGGTCAGTGTGGGGTTCTCTTTGGCTTGAGGTGGTTAGATCTGGATAGGTCTGGTTTCTTTGTAGCCAGGTTCCTTACTGGCTAGTGTCAGCATCTTGCTTTAGTGGTCTTAGAAAACATTACTCAAGAGACAGACCGTTTGCCCCCCTCCTCAGAGGGTATGGGCAGAATTCCAGTGGCTGGGAGGTCATTTGGTTTATGTTCTTCTACAATTAATTAGGCTGGGTCATGCTGCCCCAGGCTGACCTCCCTCAGAAGTGAGGTCCAAGTCCTGTCCCTACACTATCTTAAGTCCCTTCCTCTCCACACATCTTTTAGACATACTCATTTCCAGGACTCTGTGCCCCATATTCAATTGTTTTGCTCTGAGATATCCAATAGGTGCCTTAAACTTAGTGGATCTAAAGCCACTTTTTTTGCTGGGGCATCTAAATCTTCCACTCATTAACTGGACTACAAGAGCTTTGAGGGCAGGAATGGTGTCATTTTTGCCTTTTTGTTCTTTGTCCAGGTATTGATTGTTGAGTACCAACTGTATACCATGCAGGATGCCTGCGCTATGGCAAGGGCACCCTGGGTGATGAAATGAACAAGGCGATGTGGAAAGAACAGTGTACCCTCACACACACCTCCTTTAGGTGAATCTGTTCTTCTCTTCAAGGCCACCCTTCAGTCAAACCAACAAATACATACTGAACAAATGGATTATGATTTTCCATACTATAATATAATAGGGAAGCCAAAATCACATTTTACACATCTCTTTCCTGAAATCTCTCTTGGCCCCTCCCCTACCACATCCCCTTCCTCCATCCAGGTTCAATGTCCACTTCCTTGGAGTATTTAAAATATTCTGAATCTCTTTTCAGAATAACGTGCCATCCGGCTGCAATGTGTGTTTATCTGTGTGTGTGTGTGTGTGTGTGTGTGTGTGTATTGGGGGAGGTGTCAAAAAGACTTCAGTAAGAGACAATAGAATTTGGATACTTGGAAATGCGAGACAGTGGGAGACTGCAGAGGAAGCTTTTGCTCCCAGCAGGAGAGCAGCACTAGCAAAGGATTTATATGTTCACATTAATCTGCTGCCATCTCTAACAAAGGTATTTTGAGGAGTTGAGGAAGAAGAGGATAAAAATAGTAGTTGGTCCTAAGCCGTATTTCCCTTGGAATGGCCTTGTTGCACAATAACATGTGTTATTAAATATGTACGGAATTGTAAGAAATGCAAAATAAATGAGATTCGAGATTTTGTTATTCTAACCGTCAGCACTTACATGTTTCTTACAACATTGATTTTCATGGCAAGATGCTTCACTGAATACATTTCCTTTGAATTCTCAAGCATGGGTCATAAGCCAGCAGACACAGACAGGGAAAACTGCTCACCGGCTTGGAGACTAATTTAGGAAATTACTCCTTCCCAGAATGCTACACAGCGTTGTCGTTGAAAGAGGCAGAAAATGTACTTCTAAAAACAAGTAGTTCCAGCTTCCCAAGACTGAGGTGAAGCCTATGTTTTAATATCAGACTGTTAATAATGGATGAGGATCTTTTTAGTAAGTTTAATGTTAAATTAAAGGGCTAAATCCTAAACATGTTCTAAATCCTAAATCATGTCCTTCTGAAGATAGGCAATTTAAAATTTAATCTATTTATTTTGCCATTTGGCATATGATCAAAGTAAGCTTTTCAAAGTCAGCATGGTAGCCTTTAACTTATTTTCCTCATGAAACTGAAATGGCATTTGCATTCTTTTAAGATGCAGATATGAGCAACTTATGACTCAATCATTAAATCCAGAAAGAAAGTACACAGTGTCATGCTCCTCATTGTCTCATATTGCCCCTTTTCCTTCTTCCATTTCAACTTTTCTCTGTGATTTAGGGTCTGTTTTCTCTGTTCTTTCTATAATGACACAAAGAAAGAATTCTTATTGATGATAAAGCCTTACATAAAGTTAAATCTCTCATGTTCAAATCCTTTGAGCTTTGAAACAAAAAACGATCGTTTCAACGCATGACAAATTCAGGACACTAGAGACCTAAAAGAAGGTCTTTCCAAATTGAAACACAACAGTTAACACCTGTCATGGGTAAAGTGGATTTACCAAAAACAACACTGACTCTACAGCCGTCGCTAACCCCAAGCAGAATTTTAGATTGCAATTTTGCACAGTTGCTAAATTTTGACTTGGACATTTATGAGATAGCAAATAAGTGCTGCAGGTAGGACTAATGACGGTTAAGGTGCAATGCCTTCTATGGGTCAAGCCCTCCCCAGGCCCTTACATAGGCTGACTCATTTCATTCTCACAACAGGAAGCAGAGGAAAAACCCCCAGAATGATCTATGGCAGAGGAAAGCTGGGTAAGTATGGCTTCATCCCTTTTGGTACATCTCACCCAATGGGATGGACACACTGTTTGTCTTTAGTTTTGCTCATGCATATGTCATAGACCAGCAACAGTATGAAGAACTCTTGTACAATCCTAGGAGAAATGGTTGAAAAATCAAAAAGGAGCTGCTTCTGTCAAAAGGATGAGAGCTTCACATAGGCAGCTCAGACTGGAAGCACCTGCAAATTATACCATATTGATGAAACATGTGTGTGTGTGTGTGTGTTTGTGTGTGTTGCACACAAAAGTTCAGGATTGTTGAATGCAAGTGTCATTTAGGGCCAAGACCATTGCCAGCCAAGTAAGTTGATTTGACTGAGAATTTCCGTCTCTACATGTGGTAGAAATAAAAGTCTGGGAGAGGTAGAGAAGGTGGGTGAAGCCAGGAACATATAGTCAGTGTCAACTATCATTAGGATGACTACACAATGCATTGTCTGAGCTAGGACACTTGGAAGAGGGGAGTGTTATTAACCATGCTGTGACCTCAGGAAACACTGGCTATGTGGTCACCAATCGGATGGTCTCCGGAATCAATCAGTGATTCCAAAACCATGTTCCTCAGCCCCCTGGAGAGACAGGACGGTCCTCCTGGTGGTTAGAATCTGTTCAAACATGCAGGCCTTCTCTGCGGCAAATCATACACATTTCATAGATCTAATTGTGAGGTTGGCTTAGGGTGGAACCCGAAAAGTACGTATAGGACATAATGCGGATGATGGAAAACTTCTATAGCAATCATAAAGCCTGTGAAACAGAAGCTGCAGGAGGCTGGAGAGTCCAGAGGTTGTAAATCCAACTCCGACCACAGACAGCTGCAGCAACGCTGGCATTCCTGTCCCCCTGATGAGGACGAAGCTATCCCCCTCCCCTATCTCTGCAGGTGTTGCTCACTCTGCAAGGCTTTCCCCTCCCTCATGGTGGATGCTTTTTTTGGTCTCCACCCATCTGCACCCAGATGCTCAAATAAATGACATTTTCCTATGCCTGAGGCTTCGTGTGTCTCCCTCCCATCTCCGGACCCAACACTAATAAGAGTTATAAAATCAATTTTTAGGGGTGACTAAAATTCATAAATGAGTTTATAAAAAGATTCGAGTTACACATTAACCTAAAATACCTAGCTGTTGCTGTGCAACTCTTGGTACCAGTATACACGAGCACATGGAGGGTTGGATTCTTTACCTCTTAGAAATAATAATAATCGCCGACATTTACCGAGAGCTCCCTACATGCAGATGCTGTTCCAAGGGCTTTATATCCTTACAGTCCAACCTACGGACCACAGACACAGATACACACACACACACACACACACACAGCAGCCGCATCCTCTGGAAGCTTATCAAATAAGCACTCTCTCGGGTACCCAGCTCTTAGAGTTACTGATTCAGAATCTGCATTTCACAAGATCCCCAGAAAAATCAGCATTCCATTTAAGTTTGAAAAGTACCCACGTTAGAAGACATGGTTGGATCATTTGAGACTTAAGTTTTTCCTGACTGTGTGAATAAACTGATTTATATAATTGTGCTATTGAGAATTACTAGTCCTGTCCTTGGGTGTTAGTGGTTTTCAGTTCTTTACATTAATTAATAATTTGCAGAATTATGGTAATTACTGCTGTTGACTGCTTTGTTCTTACAATCACTACATTGTTTTTACTTTGATCATTATATTGCTCTTTGCAAGTTCTTTGTTTTTGCTGGATTTGTTTCCCACTACAAAGAGGGGACCCTTTGGGAGTTGGGGCCCTGTGCCCCATGAACATTTGCTCCCATGAACAAATGAAGAAGAAAGCATGAAGAGATATTCAAATGGTACAAGTTTTGGCCTGAGCTGATCAGTAATGTGAACTGCAATCTGCCTATGAGCATCCCCAGGACAATTTATTTCTTCTTAGTGTTGTACAATCATGGCACTTTTGAGATCAAGCAGTACATACATAAGAACGATACCATCCTCAGGCTTGCAGCATGAATAGAAGCATCAGACCTCCTTATCTCACTCAGTGTTAACTACATTTTCCCAAAGGTTCCCAGTGATCAAGCTTTCTTTCTACCATGGCTTTAACTTCTGTTCTTAGAAGAGAAGTGACTGATTTCAACCCCTTCACTTGGAAGTTGAAAGATGAAAAGCACAGAGCGGGTGGTGACAAGCCCAAGTCCCCATCATTAGTCGGAGACAGAACTGCACTGGAACTTGGGACTTGGATGTACAGGCGCACAAAACCCAAAGACATTACAGCAACTTTTAAAATCAAGAATCTTTCCTGATACATTTTGGACTTGTGAATGATGCAAGGCTTTGAATAATCCAAACAAACAAATAAAAACCGGGGCCGAGATGATATATTTTTAGAAAGCTTCACATATAAATTTCACTTTAATTTTTCATTTCATAAAATCAAGGCCAAAAGAGGTAAAGGGATTCATTAAAAGTTAAGATCAAGTGATACTGATACTAGGACTCTAATTCATGTTTGCTGAGTTCTAGTTATGAACTGTGTTGTTACTTGCCGAGTTCTAGTTATGAACTGTATTGTAACTTGAAAGGGTTAATGTTCCTCTCTTTAGAAAATCACATGGTCCTGGTAGACCACTTGGAAGAAAAATCACAAATATGAGGACAAAATGATCCCATCCATTAAAGACAATTATTATTAAAATGTTTGTTAAATAAAAAGCATTACATTCAACTTTAAATTTTTAAAAACTTAAAGAAATATGAGAAATTACTGACTTTCAGAAAAAAGGTTTCTTCAAAACACGAAATATTAGTCTTCTAAAGGAACAAATCTTAAGAAAAATAGGTTTATGTTTCTAAGTATAAAATCTGTCAGCTGTTTCATCAACATCAGAAGATAATACTGATATGTAAATAAAATTTTAAGCCCTCCATTTTATAATTTAAAGAAGAACCTGAGCTTACTTAACAAAATTATGGAAAAAGGCAAATTTATAAAATATCATGTAAAAGTAACAAAAACATGGATAGGGAAAAAAAATAGCCACATAGGGAAGTAACTGCAACCATTACATACAATAAACAAAAAAATAAATTTACCAGAACTGTTCGTGACACTTTTGATTTTCCTTATGTTTAAATTTCTTGACCTGTTTCAGAAAACACTATTTCATTCACTTCATCAATTGCATAAATTTTCACTTATTTCATTGAAGAATCATGTCTGTCTTGCTTTTTCTTCCTGGAATTTCTAAATGTGTTTCTATTTTTGTACAACAAAATTGTACATCCAGGTTCTTAATTACATAATTTTTGTTATTATTCTGTTATCAGGAAAAAAAAAACTCTGCAAAATAATTAAAAGAGGTATATTCTGAACTGGATGTGTGTAACTGTTGGCCTAGGGGACCACACACAAGCAGCCCTGAGTAAGTGCTCCCCAGGTGGTTGAGTTACAGTTTGGTTTTATACATTCTAGGGAGACAGGAATTGCAGGTAACATCAATAAATCAAAACATGGAAGGTATACATTGGTTTGGTCCAACAAGGTGGGACATCTTAGGGGTTATAGTTGGGTTCAGAGACTCTTTGATTTATAATTGGTTAAAGAAATAAAGCTCTATCTAAAGGCTTGGAGTAAGCAAAAAGGAATGCTTGAGTTAAGGGAAGAGGGTCAATTGACATAGAGTAGGCCACAGTATACTCGAAAGGATCTGCTAAGAAAATTCATGGCCAGCAGGTATAGTTTAACCTTTGCCTTGCATGGCCGTAGGTCCCATTAGTAATTTAGTAGCTTATTGTCACAAAGAGTAAGTTTTGTCAGTCTTGTGACATCTGCTTTAACATTAATGTTGGTCAGTTTTTGTATCTACACCCCAAAAGGGAGGGGCTCTAAGGAGGCATATCTGACCTCCCTTCCCTTCATGGCCAGGAACTCAGTTTTAAGGTTTTTCTGGGATCCCCTTGGCCAAGAGAGAATCCATTCAGTTGGCAGGGGGAGCTTAGGATTTTTGGTTTACAACACCAAATGTGTTCTTTAAGTCACTCATCACAGAAGCCCCTCTGACCCTCTGAATTGTGTCCCACTGAAAAGTGTCCCACTTTTAACCAATTAAGTTTTAGGCCTGTTGTGCAATGGTCATAACAGGATTTCTTTCCATCTCGATCTTAGTTTATTTCTACTGTTTCAGGTATCTCATAAATTCCCCTTTCTTGGAGTAATATTAATATTTTCTGTTGTGTGGGAAAACATCTTCGAGTACCCCCTCCCCTCCCCCCAGAGGTGACAGGTGGCACGTTCTGAGTTGTTGCATTGCCAATATGCATGCATTTCACCATCACACCGGACAGAGTTCGACTTAGAACTCAGGTTAAGAGTCACTTTAGTTTATGACACCTTGGACTATGACTCCAGTATTTTTCTAGCCAACTTTTTTACAGACAAGAAGTAAGATACTGGCCTAATTTTGCCTTTGGAAACTTTACAGATTTTCCCGAATCTTTGGAGTTCAGAAATTTTAGCAAAATGTATCTGGGTGTGTGTTTTTTTCCATTATTCCTGGAAGGTAGGGGTCAGCGAACTACAGCCATCTGGCCTGCTGCCTGTTCACATTACATCACTTTCATTTGTTACGTATTGAAGATTTGTGCTACAATATAGAGTCTATGAGTGTGGCCCCCAAAACCTAAAATATTTACTATCTAGCTTTTTACAGAAAAATTTGGCTCACTCCTCCTATAGAACATTCTGTGGGCCCTTATTGTGTCTTTCTTCATAGTTTCCCCACCATTATTCACATCAATATTTTGCTAATTTCTTCCCCTCCATTGTTTCTGCTATTTTATTTCAGAATTCCCAGTTGGGTATGGGGTTTCCTGCATCTGTTATCTGTTTATCTCTTCTTCCATGTTTTCCACCTCTTTGTCTTTCAACTCCATATTCTCAGAGTTCTGTTCAAGTTATTTTTCAGATCCTCCACCTATTCCTCAGTTATGTCCATCCAACTCCTGTAGTGAATTTTCAGAAAAATTTCTGCAAGCACAAGAACTCTTACTTTGTTCTAAGAGATCTCCTTTTCGGTAGCAGCTGTTCTTGTTTTACAGCTGTCATCCCCTTAAATCTTTCTGAGAATATTAAATCAATTTTTTTAAAAAAAGATCTTCTCTATTTTCTGCATCATCTCTGACATCTCTGGGGTCACCTGTCCTCTTGGTTTATCTTAGTAGCCTTGTATCTTGCTGCTGGTTTTTCCCGAGTGCACAGTGATCCTTGGTTGTGCTTTCATGAAATCAGAACAAGGCTGCTCAGTAAAAATGGCTGGCGGAGTGTCATCCGTAGCTGTGCAGATATAGGCCTTTCTCCAATAGTAGGCTGACTCCTCCGAGTGGAGGTTTTGTGTGCAGGAACTTCTTTGGTGAATGTTCTCAGGAGCAACACCTGTGAGGGTGTGAGGGACCCCGACTAGGCAGAGGGAGGAGTTGAACTTGATGCAGTCCCAACAAAGGCCTCAGCAGATTCAAAGCAGCAATGAGGGGAGGGGTGAACCTTTAGAGGTGTCCCCAATTTAGGACCTTACACCCCCCTCCTCTCTCATGGAGCAGTCACTGGGTGAGAGCGCTCCCCGGAAGTGGGAGTGGCCCTGAGCGGTGACTCCCCACTCTCCTTGGCTGAGAACTGTCAGCTGCCCACACTTCAGAGGTTGTGAGTTGCAGGTAGCCTGGGAGGATCCAGGCAGCTTGGCTGCAACTATACCATGGGTGGGAAGACTCTGAGGGCTCGTGGGTGGGCAGAGCTGGCAGGCTCAGGACACAGGAGCAGGGACAGTCAGGAGTGCAGGACACCAGAACTGGCCCACTAGGGTGGCTTTATTCCAGGGCAGGTGTAGGGGTGGAGTTTAGCACCTGCTGTTTGTTGTTTGGCCTCAAGTTCCCTCAGGCTCAGCTCTGCTTTCCTCTGCAGCCCCAAAGACCTACAAAGAGCCCCACAAGGCTGACTCTACTTTATTCAGAGAAATGTTGACCCACAGATCCAGCCTGGGGGCAAATGCTAAGGCCAAGAGTCTGGAAGTAGAGAGGGTCGCCCTACAAGCCCTGTGGTTGCCCTATAGTACTTGTGCTGCTTTAGGTGAGCCAGAACGACCCTCCTAGAGCTGTGTGCTCCAAATGCACGTGTGGGTCGGGGGCGTCCTAGGATAACAGCAGCATCCTGCAGTGGCCTGCGCCTGCCCACAGGATCTGCCAGCTGTTTTCCAGATTTTTGATCTGCTCGTGGCACTTATCCTATTTCCAATACTATGGGATTGCTTCTTCTAATTATATTTTATTCCTGCCATTTCAGAGCGATTTGGGTAGAGAGATGAGTTAAAAACTTCTTAAGTCTACTACTTTGAGCCAGAAGTACACCAGGGACTTCTTGTCTAGATTATATTAGGTTGAACTGTATGAAATTGCATTTTTTGAGGGACAAAACCCATCCAATATTGGTAATTTCATATGGTTCGACCTAACAGTACACAGAATAAATCAGATAAACCAAGGCATGCCATTATAATGCCCTTGAAAGAAATACCAGTAATAATAAATTATTTTTCTAGAAAGGTCTTTTTCTAAAAAATGCATTCATTCTTCAATTCCGAGCCTACCCTCAGAGAAGCTACTGCCCACCAGTGAGGGCAGTGTGTGTCCTGTCCAGGGAAGAACACTCTCTCACCTCCAACAATGGCGCTGCTGAGAACAGACTTCCTCGGCAGCCTGAGCGGGCTTTTGTTATCTGAGGTGAGAACACCTAGAACTGATCCCATGGACAGCTGAGTTTTAGATGCATCAGAGGAGGATGAATCCAAGAAGAAAGATATTCTCCCGAGAGGCAGCGGAAGGACTCAGTGTCTTTACTTTGAAGGAAATATGGCCATATTTTGTGCCAAGCCGATGAATCTGAATACAGTGGCTACATCACTCTATATCAGGAAGGAATGATACCGGAATATACAAATATACCAGAAAATACAAAATGGAGCCAAAGTTGACAGGGCAGGTTTCATTGGCATTTATCAGGATGTCCTGAGGAGGGAGACCCTGAGTCTGAGGGCCGTGAGAATGCTGGGACTTCGTTCAGGAGCAATGTGCCTCACCAATTCTGGATGATTCCTTCAGGCCATTTGATTCTCTGGTTTGTACTATGCCCATGAACAATCCTCTGACTGACAGTTCCTGCTGAGGAACCCCCAGGCTCTCTGAGGTTGCCGATGGCATCATGGAGAAGCGGGCTCTGGAATCCTCTGGTCATGGTATGTAGCTGCGGCTCCCAGTGATCCCCAAATCCTGGTATTCCTGCCCTTATGCAATCTCCCCTTGAATATCAGCTGGATGTAGGAATTTGCTTTAGGGAATAAAATATGGCAGAAGTGATGAGGCTGTCACTTCTGAGATGAGTTTCCAAAAAACTCTGACTCTCTATTGAATTCTCTCTCCTTGGTTCTTCTTGCTGCCTTCCTCTGATGAAGCAAGCTGCCACGTGGTGAGCTGGCCTCACGACAAGGAACAGAGGGTGACTTCCAGCCAGCAACCAAAGAGGAACTGAAGCCCCCAGTCCAACAGCATAGGAGGAACTGAATCCTGCCAACAGCCACCAGTGAGCTTAGAAATGCTTTCTTCCCCAGTCAAACCCCGAGATGAGTCTGCAGCCCCAGCCAGCGTTGTAACTGTAGCCTGTGGGAGTCCCTGCGCCAGAGGACCCAGCTAAGCCACACCTGGATTCCCGACTCAGACACTGTTAGATAATCCATGTGTGTTGTTTTAAGCCACGGAGTTGCGGGATAATTTGCTACTGTATTTGTCGGGGTGCTCCAGAGAAACAGAATCAATGGCGTGTGTGTGTGTGTGTGTGTGTGTGTGTGTGTGTATGTGTCTTCCCTATTTATCTATCTACCTAATGAGAGAAAGATTTAAGGGATTGAGTTTGTAGGGGCTTGGCAAATCCAAACTCTGCAAGGTAGGCCAACAGGCTCGAAACTCAGCGAAGAGTTGCAGGTCTGGTCCAAATGCAGTCCGCTGGCAGAATTTCTTCCTGGTCAAGGAGGTCAGTGTCTGTTCTCTTAAGGCCTCAACTGATTGGATGAAGTCTACCCACATTAGGAAGGGCAATCCTCTTTACTCAAAGTCCACCAATTTAAATGTTAATCTCATCTAAAAAAAAAAAAAAACACCTTCACAGAAACTTCCAGAATAATGTCTGACCAAATATCTGGGCACCAGGGCCCAGCAGAGTTGACACATAAAATTAACCATCACAGCTACCCACCCATAGAAAACAAATACACTGGAAAACTAGGGCCAGTACTTAAGCCCACCAGGCTTCCATTCCTGAATCTAAATAACAAAAATTTTAAAGATTGTTGTAAAAACCGGATGATAGGAGACTTGCAAAGCATTTGGCACGTGGGGCTCAGTAAATGTTGGTTTCTTTCTCTTTTTCCTGCTCCCTTTGCCTTACTTACGGTAGTGTTGGTAGGAATGATGTGGATAATGTTCCTGCTTATGATAAAAAGTAGAAAGAAATACACCGCATGGTGAATGAACACACTGGTCCTCTATCTTATACGCCAGCTTCCTTTAGGTTTGACGACTGTTTCTTATCCCTGAAAAACTGGCCAGTGTCATATGTCCCGCCCTGAGGGACAGCCAAGTAGGGCTCTAGGCTCTGTGCTGTAGTGATTGGACCAACGTATGGCCAGACTTTAACTCTTTTTAGGTATAAGCTTTATATCATGACACTGTAACAGATCTCACTTTTTTACAGATGAAACTAATTGTGGAGAAGTTAAGGACCTTGCCAAAAGCCACTCGGCTGGTGACAGGCAGCTGAGATTTTAATGCCAACGTTTGTCTCCAAGACTTGGGCCCTTTTCAATATGTCATGATTTTTTTTTTCCAAGTGCTTACAAAGTGCTGTCCATTGTTATACAAAACAGGTACTACTGCTAAAAAGATGAACATAGCGAAATATTAACATCCTAACAGTCATCTGAAGCTTCAAAATGAAGTTAAATGCAGGTTATACCATTGCTGGGTCTTGTTACTTCTACCAGCCCCTCACCTCCCACCTGGAGAAACTGATCACACCCTCCGCTGCCTCTTTGCTGGATTTTGTACGTTCTGTTATCACAGCGCCTGTCCCGAGTTATCGCACTTATTTAAAAGACCACCTGTCTTACGAAACGATAGTATTAGCCCCTTGAAATAAGAGACAAGTCAGGTGGTAGGTTTATAGAGGTTTATTTCATTATGCTTCACAACTCACATATATATGTAAACATAAATACTGTTATGTATATTAGATGTCACATAGTAAAACACATAAAAAACAAAACAATTGGAAGAAGATACATCAAAATATTAAAATGTTTTTCTGTTATAAAACTGTGTTAACGTTCTTTATCTTTTTTGGTAGATTTCTAATTTTGATAAATATTTAGTGTTCCTATAATTAGCAAAAACAAATGTTATTAAGGGTAAAAAATACGACTTGATTTTTTGAGTTATGAGAATAATTTTCAGTTTGTAGCACTCCTAGAAAGAATTGGTTCCATAAGTTTATTCTAGATTCAGTAGTTACTTCTGTTGTAAATGTATAAAGTCTTTCCTCTTTTCTTGGGGAGAGGGGTGGGTTCTGAGTTTGACTTTTGCAAGTTTTAAGTGGAGATTTTAAGATGTTATGAATAAGTCCCATGTTCACTCTATCTAGGTCCCCCCTAGGTAAGCATCTTTCGTTGCAGCATTTTTCGTTTGAGTTTAAAGGTGCCTAATCCTTAAAAATATGCTTGAATATTTACCTGTCTGGCTTTATGCCTTTATTGACCTTTGCTATGTTTTTCTCAAGGAATGGCAACCAGAGCTGAGTTATTATTTATTTCAGGAGCTGGTGTTCTACAGTGTCAGACGCGAGTAGCTCGTGCTCACGCTATTTTTTCCCAGAGCTCTTCCTGATGGTACCAACATTAAGCTGTCTTTTCTGCCACCAGAGCCACTGGGCCAATAGACTTTCAAACATTTGTTTTTTTTTACAATAAGGATGAGGGCATGGAATTCACATTTCTCTGCTCTCTCTGTCTCATCCATGAAAACATACTTTGTGTCCTATTACTACTCATGTTGATGACAACATCGACCTCAGGGTGTTTGTGTAGCACTTCAGGGTTTCTACTTTGCTTTTACATACGTTATCTACATTCTATACTGATTATATCATCGATGTTCACAACCCTCTGAGGTACATAGGGGAAGCATTAGTATTACCACTTTTCAGAGAAAGAAAATAAGATTTAAGGAGCTTAAATGATTTTCTTTTGCTGAAGTTAATCTCTTCATTCTAGATGGAACAACTAAAAGTTATTACCATCGGTCTTTGGTCACATGAGAAAAATATCTTGTGCAACATTTAAAAAATGCATGAATTATAGACATGAACATAGGTCAATGGGATCATGCATATCTCAGGACTATTAAGGTATTTTTCCCATATATAATGCAGAAGACATTAACCAGCATTGACTTCGCTGAATGGCTGTGTCCATCTATGCTGTGGGTATGTTCTCTAAAAGGAAATGTAGCTGTTGTACTAATCATGATCATCTCCTCCTTAGAGAGCTGTAAGAATGTGGCAAAAGAAAAGAAAGATAAAATCATAACTTGTGTGTTTCTTTTGTGAACAAGCCGGCCCCCTGCATTTGGTTCTTAGGGCAAAGCTGGCCTGTAGTGGGCTCTGTCAGAGGCTGGGTGCATGAGATGCTGATAAAGATGAGGAGAATTTCAGGCAAATGGGACGCAGCAAGGAGGTTTACTGTGGATCACGCAGCAAGCAAACAGTGGACTGTGACTATTTTATCATGTACTTTCCAGCAGCTTTTTAGTTGCGTTCCTGCTTGTGATTCCAAGATTAACACAGAGCTTAGTTCAAACAAGAAGGTGTTCAACCTGCAAACCTTTGGTAAAGGCACAGTGTTTTAGAGAACTTCTGCTTTTGGAATGCTGCTTCTAGTTGCAGAAGGATGTATTAACTGATGCTTTCTTTCATTGAACCCCATTCTTCTATTTAAGTAGCTAAGAGTCATCTACTTCCTCAGCTGTGCACACAGAAAACAAAAGGGTCAGATTCTTGGGTTTTGAGTCCAAAAGCTGAGGTCCGGCTGCTAGTATAAAATGCTTGGAGGTATATTTCCAGAGCCAGTTGTTCTTATCAGAGAGAAGATAAAAGTTCTCTAGGCTAGGGAAAAGAGAGGGGAGCAATAAACTTACACGCTGATCTGGGTCTCTGAGTGTGCGCTCTGCATCCCACCCCAATCTTGGTCAAACCTCCAAAGGTCAGGTAGAATTCTAGAATCCATGTGAGTTGAGAACTCTGAGACAGAGCCCCCAGGCCTCACTTCCTGGAGGGGGAGGAGTGGCCAGGAGGACAGCAAGTCCCCAGAGCCACTCCCATGCCCTATTTTGCACAGGAACAGTTGAGTGGATATGGTCGTCTGGCAGTCCAGGGAGAGAGGCCCCAAGATAGCTTCAGTGGATTATTTCCCAGAGCTCTAGAGTGCAATCAAAGAGCCACCAAGTACTTTTTGAGTTCTTCCAAGAGGAGCAAAGATGCAGACAAAGAGAGAAGACCCAAGGAAACCTGTGGCCAGAACAAGACAGACAGAGAGTGACCTCATGGCCTCTTAATAGTGGATCAGATGGACACATGGGCTCTTCCTTCTAGGAGGGACAGACGCAGATGACTGGGGGCCAGCAGCCTGAGGATACACAGTGGATGTTTGATTGGCTAAATTTAAACAAGGCTACCCTTACTGGGAGCAATGGCCACATCTCAACGCTTTGACAATGTATGAGGGTATTAAATTCACCATCTGCTTGGGAGTGGTCTGAATTGACTGAGAAAACCCTGTACTAAGGGAAAACCAGAAGCGGTTAAGATTATATTTTTACAATCAGCTGTCTAGGATTTTACAGTAGGTATTATTTTTTTGCTACAAACAATAAACATTATTGCTTTTCTACGCCTGAGTCTATGGCCCATGAAGTCTGTAGCCTCTATACCCCGCTAAAGCTCATGATGAGAATGTAATCACAATGCACAACCGTGGGTGAGTTTGCCAAGACTGAACTTGGCTCCACCACCTTTCCCCACACAGAGACCTCAAAGCCACTGAAATGGCACACAAAATCACTGTTGTTCTTTTAATGGCGTGTCACTAAAAATCATAGTCTTTTTTGTTTAGCTTGGCATAAGCATCACCTACTTTGTTATGCCTGAGGAGGGGAAAAAGCTGCTCTGTTGTCAGAGGCTGGTGATGACAAAGTGCTTCTGGAATGACCACAGAGCTAGGATCTTCACCTTGCTACACAGCTATTGAGACAGTCTCTTCTCCATCGTTCTTAGAGCCTGGTCAATTTCTCAGGCTCCATGCATGCAAATGACACATACGAAATAGTCAGATGGGAATGGAAAGTTCCCTAAAATATGGAAGATGTTCCCCAGTTCTAATAACAGTGGAGGAATATCCACTATGAGGTCATTACCATTTCAGTGAGCTGGTTTCTCTCCCAAATGAAGAAAGTTTGAGAGAAGGAAAATGTAGGGTCAAGGTTTGGTGTATAGAATCCCAATGGATATCTCAATATATTATATACCACAAGAGGTTTCCTTGTAGTGTCTGCCTTCAGTTGTGGACAACAGCAATGCCCATCATAGGCAGACTTTGCCACAGCACAACCTCTGGGGAGAGAAACCAGCTCCCACTATGAGAATCAGCAACTGTGTCCAGAAGCATATAAGGTGTGGCCATAGGTAGGGCCTCTGTGGCTCCAGGGTCTAAATGTCCCTCCATCAAAAGAGGCATCCACAAGACCTGTCCATCTAGGTCAGCTGAAGCAAGAAGAATGAATTTAAACTTTAATTTAGTCATGATCAAACTCTCAGATCTCAGGAGTCATATACAATCTTTCACATGAAATGCTACTTTGGGGGAACACTGTAAACACAAAAGCCTGTCTGTGTTTGAAAGAAGCCATCCCACACTCTCATAAATAAAGAATTTAAACAGCATTCACACTTTTTCAACGCTCAGGCATGGGAGCCGAAATTGCACTGACAACTCTCGGGACTGCGTTAAATCATCCTTCTGGCTGTGCATCAGCTACACTTTATTTCATCGTGATGGAGGCTTTGCTTCCCAGAAGAGTTGAACAGAGCAGCGAGTGTGTGTGTCACGTTGTGAGCGAGACAGGGACAGAGGTGAGTGGCAGCCTCCAACAGATACCCGGGTTGGCTTCCGCTGAATCTAGATGTGAGTTTCATTAAGTCCTTCAGCAGATACCATCAGTATTGTCGGGCCCTTTGGTGGAAATGGAGCACAGATGCATGCTGAGAATGCAAGGCTGTGCCTACAAGGGCAAGGAGGAAACAGCTTTGTTCTATCAGAAAAGCAATTTAGAATGGTGGTTAAGGAAAAAAGAAAGATCAGCAAAGCTGTCCTGTTCAACTGATTTTTTGTTCTCGAGTCTTTCATTGTTTCATTTGTAGACCACATTTGCTTTCTATTTGTACAGCCATCTCTGCTCTATCCCAAATGGGCTTGGATTTCCACTTGTTCTCTACCCAGATCTGGTTAATTTTCCTATTGTGAAGCCCAGTGATCTGGGTACAATACTACTCTTCGTGTAAATCACTCTCCCGTAGGAGGGAAAATAGCTTTTCCTACAGGTAGATGACTACAGATTTTGTATCCAAACTCAGACATTTTTGAGTCTAAAAGGAAGTGTGGATAATTATGCTAGGAGCACTGGTACCCACCGGAACTTCCCTGGGCAAATTGGGAGGTGTGGTTGCCTTATGAATGGATCATAATGAACAGTATAAAAATAAGTCACCTTCTCCAAAGTAGACAATGAACTTCTGTGCCCATAAACACTCATTTCCTTCATTTTTGAAAACTTAAGTAGCTTTTAATTTTTTTCTTTTTTTTTTTTGTCTATAGAGAAAGAACAGTCCCTGCACCCTTTTTCTCCACCTAAATATTTTTTAATTTATGCCAGAGGGAGGCACAGATGGGGTGGGTATGGGGAAGGGAAGTGTTCTGGAGGGTTACATTCAATTGACAATTTAATCTATTTCTCTCTTCCTGAGTAGCTGCTCCTGCCATCCTGCCACCCCACCTTATGATGGAAGGGTTTAGAAAGAGGAGGACGGTAGAGACAAAGTAGCTAAAAGTAGATGCAGCACTTCTGGTGACTAGTCTGACTTAGATGAACTTGATTTGACATTTGATGGTCAAAGATAGAGGCTATCTGCAGAGGCAACTTAGCTCTATCAGGAGTCCCATTCAGCGGGATCTCCTAGCTTAGCAGTCACAATGGATTTTCTCTGGTTATAAAATAATAAGGATGATGATGATAATTGCCTGGTAACTTTCAGGCCACTTACTGTCCATTCTATTCATTCCCTCTTCTTTGCACAAAAGATGTCACCTAAGTCATCCTTGAGAGGTAGACGTGTATCTTCACCCCGAAGGACTCCAGAGACAGGATCCTTCTATCAACCTCTGAAGTATTTTGCTTCAACTTTGTGTTTTAGCATAATTTCAAGTTTTACAGAGAAGTTGCAAGAATAGAGGCATACAAAGAATTCCTATATACCCTCCACCCAGACTCCCCTAATGCTAACAACTTCTTATCATGCATTTGCTCTATCCTTTCAGCCCTCAAGCTTTACACACACAAAAATTTATTTCTGAATCATCTGAAAAAAGTTGCAGATAGATTGCCCTTTTACCTCAAAAAGTTTTAAAATATATTTTATTAAAACCAAGGGCATTCCCTTATATAAGCACTATACAGTTACCAAAATCAGGCAATGAACACTGGTGCAATATTATAATCTAAAAACCACTTTCAGTTTTTGCCAATGGCCCCATTAATGTCCTTCATAGTAAAAGAAAGTCCCACATCATGTGTGGAGCAGTTATCATCTCTCTCGTCTCCTTTAGCTTGGGACATTCCTCAGTCTTTGGCATTGATATTTTTGACATATACAGGCCAGGTATTTTATAGAATGTCCCTCAGTTTAAATTTGCTGTTTCCTCATGATTAGATTCAGATAGTACATCTCTGGAAAGCTATTGCAAGTATTTTAAAGTTCCCTGTGTTGGATGCTTATTTTTTAATCAACTCATCCCTAAAGCTGCTGTTTCATCCAATTCTACTCATTCTACTCATTAACTGACTGACCCAACACAATCAGTGACTCTCAACCTTGGCTGTGCATGGAAACTATTAATACCTAGGCCACAGCAAGTTAACCAGTATCTCTTGGATTGAGGCCTGAGCATTGGTATTTTTAAAAGCTTTCCAGGTAATTTTAATGTGCAGCCAGGGATTTGTTTATTTGTTTTTCCCTTTGAATTAGGTACTAAGTGTGCTCGGTGGGAATGTGAGAATTCACACAGTTGGAAGACCTTTCCACTCTACCCATCTTGGTTAATAGAAGGCAAAGTCTTGTAAGTTGGCAAGGGGAGCTGTTGGTCCTCACTCTACCCCACATACTGATAGTTTTCACGCTTTATAACCTAATGGACATATATATGCGGGTACTTTAGCTACCAGGAAACACCAAAAGAGTGTCCAATTGTCTCCTTCTTTGGAGATATGTAAGCAGAGTAGCCTTGTTGCAGAGAGGTTCATTTCAACCTCGGCATGGTTGACATTTGGGGTCAGATAATTCTTTGTTGTGTGCACTGTAGGATGTTTAGTGCCAGCCCTGGCCTCTGTCCACTAAATGCAAGTAGTGCCCTCTAATCATGGCAATAAAAAATGTTCTCAAACACTGTCACTTCACGGTTAGTGAAGAAATTGAGGCAAAGAGTGATTCAGTCTTGGTCAAGATCACACAGCAGGTTAATGGCAGAACTGGGAACGGAACCCGTGCCTTAGTACCCCCAGTGGTATGCTCTTTACCCCACAAGAAGCTTCGAAATATCAAGGACAATTCCAGGGAAGATGAAACCCTGGGCTAGGCTAGCTCTGGACAATGCTGTAATAGGCAGGACTTGGCAGTGTAGGTGAGGCGATTAATCATTTGAAATTGGAGAAGTCAGAACTAATGCTGTTCAAGGGAGTATTTAAAGGCACAGAGTCCCTTATGTACTATACCCCTGAAAATAATTTTTTAAAAAAGGAACAGAAAAGTATTATGAATACTTTAATCTCTTCAAGCCAAGAACTGGCACACCGGAACACTGAACCTTAACAAAATGTCAACCCTTAAAAGCTGAAAGGACTTTGCTGAGGATATAGACAGATATAGACAGGTGAACACAGTAATAACGAACACCACAAGTTAGAAGAACACACACACACACACAAAAGCAAAAGTGCACATCGAGGTAAATTAAATTCCCAAGAACAAATAGCGGGCATCCCCAGGCACCCAATAACTATGTTATAAAGTAAAGAACTAAGAGGCTTTGCTGTCCCTACAGAGTTGTATTTTAAAGGGGATTCTGTTGGCTCCAATGGAGCCTTGGAGAATTGCTTCCACTGCCAAGTGGCTGTAGCTTCTTATGAAATAATAGGCCAGAGGAGTTCATTCATCATAACCAGTGGGTTGGCAGCCCCTGCCATCCATTCCTTTTCCTCTTCAGTAAGAAGCTGGGTGTTAATTACACTGAAGAATTCTTAGGAAAGTGGTTAGCAAGCCGCAGATGCCGCAGGGAGGTGTGTGAGCACACACGCTTGTGCACACATGGGGCGCATGTGCATAAGAGTATGTGTGGGGGGTGTGTGTGGCTTTTTTATCCAGGAACAGAGTGTCATGTTTTCCCTAAAATCAGTCATTTCCAAAGGCAGCATTAAAAATATTTACCAATCCGTACAGTTCTAGAGCAGACATTAGCCCCATCCCTATAGCAGAGGCCCATGCTGTGCTAGGAGTTACTTCTTTAGTTTGCTGGTTGGTTGGGAGGGTCAGGCAGCTGAGGTTTGTGGGGGAGGGATCTAGGGAGGGGAGGAGCAGAGGAACATTCAGGGACTTCAGGCTGCAGCTATTTAGGAACCTTAGGAGGGAATTAGCTTGGCTTTTTTTTTTTTTTTTTTTTTTTTTTTGAGACAGAGTCTCACTCTGTTGCCCAGGCTAGAGTGCCGTGGCGTCAGCCTAGCTCACAGCAACCTCAAACTCCTGAGCTCAAGCAATCCTCCTGCCTTGGCCTCCCAGAGTGCTAGGATTACAGGTGTGAGCCACCACACCCGGCCTAGCTTGGCATTTTAACAGGTATGTGTTGGCCACTAACAGCCCTGGATGTATGTCCATTTTATGGCATCTGCCTTTATTTTATTTATAGGTTGCAAGGACAGCTCTCAAGAGCAGAGTTTCTCAAACTGTGACCACAGTTGGTCTGTGCATGAAAATCCCTTGAGAAACACAGATTCCTGGAGTTGCCATCTGGGAATGTGTGTATTAAACAAACTTCCCAAGTGATTCTTAAGCAGCTATAGGTTTTGAGTTACTCTTGCAAAAGTGAATTCAAAGGCTAAGAAGCTGCTACTGGTTCAGAAAGAAGGCATGGCTTTAAAGCAAGTGAAAAGAGAGATCTAAATTATTTAATCAGAGAGAGGGAAAGGCAGGGCAGTAATGGAACAGCTTTCAGTTTCAATTAGCTTGTAAAAATATGGTTTCCTCTGTGCTCTGAAAGGATCTTGAGGGAGAGAATTGAGCTATTTTTCTCTTATTTCATTATTTTTCTGTTTATTCATATTAGTGATTCTAATTTATTTATAAGCAGAGATATCTCATGTTGAGCAGTCATTCCAAAGGCATTATTCCAAAGATATTACAAGGCATCATCTTTTTGATTTTATTAATAGACGCATAAGGTAAATATTGCCCCCATTTTACAGATAGGGAGACTAAGGCTCAGAGAGGTTAAATAATTTCTTTGCAAAGATCACATAGTTAAAAAGTAGCAGTTTTTCTCCAGAAGCTGCACCATTAACAACTGTGCTGATCTGCATCCCATTGTTATCATAAATGACAACTTTCTTTCACCCAGGACCAAATATTAATATACTGGAAGTACCATGAGGTGAGGGTCCATTTTTGTCTTGTTCATGTCTATTTTCCCAGGGCCTAGCAAAGTCCTCAACTGCCCAAATAAAATTTTCTAATTGCATAAAAGAGAAAATGTAATGACATATGTTTTAGAATAATTCACATTTCTCCTAATGATTTAAATACACTTATCAAAAAGAAACCACTCAAATACCCAACACACAACTTGGGTTACTGGTCTATTACTGCGGTTACCGATAGCTCAAAAATAGATCGCACAGATTTGTGAAGAGCAAATGATGCTGTCTTAATCCTTAATTTCTCTGAAAAGAAGACCCTCTATCTTTATCTACTGAAAATGTTTGTGTTCGCTTTCTAAATCACACTGTGAAACCAAAGCCTTACTTACGGACCGCTGAGCGAGCGCGCAGGGACAGCAATCCGTCTTTATGATTCAACGATGGCGCCATAAGTAATCTTACATTTGTAGTTATTGATGGCCAAAGTGTGCAGATCAATTTGGCAGAGAACTGCTCTCAGGTCCTTCCTGGCTTTCAATGCAAATAGAGTTTCACACCCTTTCCCAAAAGCTAATTCCAGAAGCAAAGACAGAGTTTTGGCTTCAAGTCAAGTCTGTCTTTTCCTCTAAATATTAAATGTACAAAATGAAACCTCAGGATTTCAGAGTTAGGGCTGCCTAATCTAAACCTTCATTTCAGAGGTGATATATCCTTATCCCAGAGCTAGGATGATGCTCAAAGTATTCAGAAGTCTTTCTGCAGGCCACATTGCAGGTGCCAGGTGATAATTTAGAAAAAATGGGGAAATGTGACTTATATGTATTTTTAAAATTACGTTCTGGTAAACTTGGTTATAACATCAGAGAATACTTCATTGTTTTTCTATATAATTGAGGAATAGCTTGAACTGTCTCCATTAGGGGATCAGCACAGCACGGTGGTGCTGGGGGTGGGAGGGAGGATGGTTTAGCTGTAGTTTGTGCAGGAAAGACCTTGAACGTGAAGTCACTAGAGCTGCCTTGGGAAGGAGTTGATCATAAGTCTTTTGATCATCACTGGGCTCAGACCAAAGTTACTGCCACACTCCTGAGCACTTTGGACTCAAACCTAGAATTCTCTAAGGAGAGAGTTAAAAGAAGTTCTTGACTACAGTTTGAGGGTAGGAAGGAGGAGGATTAGATTAACCATAGTTGCTACTTTATAAACTGTCAAATGTGAAAGAAATGTGCATTCATTTATAATAAATGTTGAATATTTAGTTGACAGGCTTAGGAGCCCAAAGGTGGCCATTAGGGTAGGGTCAGGACACTGAGTCATGGCAGACTGGGTGTCACTGTCCCACTCTGGGACTTGGGGCCATGGGGGCACGAGTGCAACGGTGGTAAATGACCCAGCCCAGAGAGGACACTCCAGTGTTCCTCCTGGCCTGGAGGAAAGAGAGAATATCATGATGGCTAGAAGGCAGTGACTTGCAAACATAAACTCTAAAATTGGTAAAGGGAAGAAAAATCACTAGTTTTAAAAAAGCTCAAGAGACCAGAATGTGTGGTTTGCAGGAGCTCCCCAGGTGACTCGCTCATTAGTCAGATTTTGGGACCGCTGCCGCAGACATTTGGTAAAGGAGGGACTGACATTTGGGTCTTGACAATTTCTAAGCGGCCCTGCAGCTTTTTTGCTGAGGCAGGAGCCTGAGTCAGGAGTGACGAAAGGCCGGTGCCTGGGTGAGTCACCCAGGTAGAGAGCCAGCCACGCGGCACCCACAGTCTGCGTCATGTCAACGCCTTCTGGTTACCACGTTCCCGCAGCTCGGACTCTGAGGAGCTGACACAGTTCTTTCCTGCAGTTTATTTGGGAAAAACAGTATGTCATTGCAGTCTTCATGAATTATAGGATTGGAGAAAGTATTAAATACCCAGCCCTTAAGATACATCTTGAGACACCTGTCCTCTGTAAAAAGAGCCTGGATTCTTGTAACCTCATTTATTTTTCCCTTATTGGCTCCTACTGCAGTCAGATTCTATACCACACAGTGAGCATTTGATTATATGCTCTCTTATAGGTGTCTAGTTGTTGATCAATGTGTGTTTGCCTTGCTTTCTCAAATACTTACTAGTTCACTAATGGAGACCGGGTCTTAATTTCTTTGACTATACCTAGACACACACACACACACACACACACACTCCTGAGAAGCCCATGAACCCCTAGTTCTGTGTTTATTATGTAAAACTGTGCATAATGATGACATGTAATGATTAACAAAATATATATTTAAAAATATACATTGGGATCCACCCTATTTCCAGGGATGGGGCCTGGGGACTCTGCATTTTACAAAGTCACTCTAAATGATCTTATGCAAGTGGTCCAATATCATACTTTGAGAAACACTGCTCTAGGCTTTGGGCCTAGTATAGTCTCTGGGAATGTAAGTATTACCTGGAGAGCTGTTAACAATGCCAATTCCAAAGTTGTAAACAACAGAGGTTCTAATGTTGTGTTTCTGGGATAGGGCCCAGATGCTGGTGATCTCTGGGTCAAATTTGAGAAAGACCACCCTCGTAAGGGCCCACAAGCATGTATTAGTAAGTTGTTCTAGTTACTTGAAGATAACCACATCCTGAATTTGACTATGGAAAATATCTTCCTTACCTACTTTTTCTAGAGGCAGCTCCGGAGTTAGACAGACTTGAATTCTAGGTGTGCCATTTTTATAGATGTTAGGTAAGGAGCCCATTCTTTGGGTAAAATGGTATTACCTTGCATGGTTGTTGTGAGAATTAAAGATGAGCTGTGTGAAGCTCCTGGCATATAGAATGTTATTAACAAGCAGCAGTTATTATAAATATTAATAGCTATAATGTAGCATGCATTGCTTCTTGTTGCTGGAAAATACAGATATAAAATTCCCCATAAATGTAGTATCTTTACACAATAACACAGTTTTCCAAGGACAGCTGGCAGACAGGAAAAGTAAAAGGCATTAAAGTCCATTTTGGCCAGAACAAAGATGGATCCTCCAGGCTGGTGTGGTGGGATTGGCATGATCCTGAAGAAACTAACGACATGCACAGGACTTATGGGAAGCTACAGAATATCCCAACAATTTCTCTCCGGCAGTTGACGAAGAATAGACATGCCCAGGCAGTTACGTAACCAGGCAAAGAGCCCTTACTATGTGTGGTTATCTAGGAGGCAAATGGGCTGGCAGAACCTTCTATCATGGCACGATGGTGGCTGGGAGGATGCCCTTTGTGTGGACACAAAAATTTCCCCGAAAGGGAGGTTAACAGATGAGAGCCCACCTAGCACCATGGGCTTTGACCAGGGGTCTTCAAACTTTTTATACAGGGGGCCAGTTCAATGTCCCTCAGACCATTGGAGAGTGCGCACTGTGGGCCCGGGACGAGTCAGCTGCTAAGCAGGACAGGCAGCGGCAACAAAAACACCCGGCAGGCCAGATAAATGTCCTCAGCGGGCCACATGTGGCCCGCGGGCTGTAGTTTGAGGATGCCTGGATTTGACTTACACACAGAGTGACTCCACAGGTAGCCACGCTCGGTGACCACACTCTGCTGGTATCATGGCAGAAATGAGTTTTTGTTTAGCTTGTCAAAGGCAGACTCAGTGTCCATTTTCTGTTCAGTTACACAAACATGTATGGAGCCCAGTTCTGGACTGTGCCGGGCTCTCTGTGGAGGAAGATGGAGCAGACAGACCCTCACCCTGGAAGGGTCTAATGCTTACACACGCCTTCTCCTTTCCTGCTATGCCACCTCACTCCCCAAAATACACGCACATCTTCCACTCTTAGATCACAGTGAAGCTTTCATTAAACGAATCTCTCTGTCCTGAGATGTCATTATCAGAGGCATGACTTTCATCATGGGTCACTGTTCACCTAACATTGTCTGATTGAATTCCAGACTCAAAACCTTTCACAGAAGTAAAATACTCATGATCCTTAAGTACAAACATATCGAATAGGCTTCCATTGTCTTAAATTTAACCTCTTTACAGAAGACTCAAAGCCAAATTGTGAGGCCAAAGCATGAAATTTTCCCCAGGTCTTGGTTTGGAGCCTCTTTTCAGAAGTGTTCTGGAAGGAGTATGGAACTCCTGGAAGAGGCTGTGGATTCTGTAAGCAAATAGCTGTTCTTAAATAACCACTTTCCCTATCTACGAGCTGGAGATGACATTGGCCTTCCTACATCGCTGAGTTAGCATACTAGTCAGAAAAGGCATCTCATATGAAAGTGCTCCGTGAATGGCAGAGCACAACGCAAATTAGGGACATGAATTTTTATCCTCCCTTACCCTGAATCCCACTCTCTCTTTCCTTCTTGCAGGGAGGGAGGGCCTTATTCTTACTCATCATACAAAGATATGAACATACTCCTGAGAGTTCCTCTTCATCAAGAATTGGCAAAGGGCGCAGTTGAGCCCTCTGCCCCTCTGCTCCCTTTCTCTGCCTTCCATTCTCAAGTTGCAGCAACAGGGAGCTGGCCCAAAAAGCAGTTATGATGAAAAAATAATAAGAACCAGTCAATTGAAATTAAACAGTTAAAAGAAATAAGTAGACATGGCGGTGGCTTTTGGAGAGTCAGTCAGCTTCCTTCACGCTGAAGCTTTCTCTTTCCTGAGGAATCCTTCCCATTAAGAAATCCCAGGTGCCACTGAGCAAGGAGTAGGGTGAATGTGGAAAGAGGGGGGCTCACTGGATGCCTGGTTATGGCCCCCAGGCAGCTGCCTCTGTAACCGGCTCTGTGAACAAATTTCAATGACCCTTATATGTTTTTTTATAATCCTTTCCCTCTCATGGTTTAGACTGTTAGGCCAGTAGGGCATGGTGACCGGAAATCTGTGACTTTTAACTAACTACTTAACCTTTCTTAGTTGTTTCCCAGAAATGGCAGAATTTCTGCAAGACAAGGAGCCAGATTCTGAAGGCTCCAGGGCAGACTTCCTGACATCAAAGACTCACTATCCCCCCAGCCTGTCCCAACGCATAGAGCCCCCCGTTAGTCACACCACAACCTGCCCTAGTGCATGTGGCCCCTCCTCAAAAAGCATGTGATCTCCTTTAGTGGGAGATGGGTTTGAGGCATCTTCTCCCATTCTCCCCAAAATACATCTTTCACAGTCAGCTGCAGATTGAACTCCTTATTCTATTACTTTCCCCCTTCTCGCTACTGCACTTGACTAGACTTAAAAAAAAGGAGGGGGGAATTCCTTTCTTCCTTGGCAGTCCTTGTTGTCTCAATAATTGGATCTTTGCGTGGCAGACAGCTCCCTGTGGTTTCGATAACACTCTTATACCTGTAAGGCAGGTCTATACCACCTTCTATACCCCTCTGTGGACCCCTTTTGAGAATTCAAATACAAGTCAGCATCTTCAGCCTATGGATGATTAGAGGTTGAACAGACTGGTGTTATTTCCCCTCATATCTAAACATGCTAGAGAAGTTATCTGCATTTCTGAGGAAATAGGAAAAAAGTGAAGGAAAGTTTCTCAAAATCCTAATCCAGTTACTTATTTTTAGATTCCTCTTTTATCCCCAAAGTATATCTTTTGGCCTGGAAAGGTGACCTCCTATTTCTTTGGGCAGGATGCTCTTTGCTTAGTCTTTCTTATCCCAGTTCTAATGACACATCCCTGTGATCTTCTGAGCAGTGCCTGTCAGCTTGCTAGACCGAAAGCTCTGCAAGGTCAGAGGCCAATACAGATGTCACTGTATTCTCAGCACCTGGCACAGTGCCCAATAGGGAGTCAACTCTCAAAAAATATGTCTGAAGTAAGAGTAAGTGTAACATCAAGCTTGGGCTAGTTAATGTCCTTTCTTCTACTTTTGCAATTCTATAGAAAACACATACGTGAGACTTGCCTATTTAAGCAGAACTATCGTATTTCTGTCACGGGGCTACATACATGGGAAGCTTGGAGTTCTATAAGCTTCCCAGAGAAGATGGCTGCTCATCTAGAGACTACATTTCCCAACCTCCTCTGTGGCTAAACATGGGCAAATGACCAAGTTTGAGCTACTGAGATGCAAGTGGACGTGAAGCATGAAACCTCTCAATCTCATTTTTAAAGAAGCCTGGTTGTCCTCTACTTCCTGTCTTTCCTTCCCCAAGGTTGGGAAACAGAGGTAACTGAAGAAGCTATCTGAGCCCCACAGATAGAACCATGTATGGAGCATGAGAGGGCTTGCTGCCAGGATCCCTGGATGACACTGTGGAGCAAAGCTACTGACCCACCGTGGACTCCCAGCTGCCTCCGAATTGTGATGCAAAAAAATGTGCTTCCTTCTTAGGTAAGCCCCTGCATCTTCAGCCCCTCTTCTGAAGTGGCGTGGCCTGTACTCTAAGTATAGAATTTTACTTATTCAGTACTCTTGGAATATGCAAGAAAAACATAGAAAATCATGTACTATTGCAAATTAGAAAAGAAATTCTAATTGTGTAGATAGAATCAACGAGTATGGTATCTTGTGCAGTAAACACAATGCACAACATTATAAGTCAGTGCTGAGATATTAAATGATGATGAGGAGAAAAATACAGAAAGACTAATTGGGATGAAGCTTATAGGAGGCCACTTTGTCTATTCTTAGTTTATTGTTCAGTTCAATGATAAATGGAACCCTGTAGCATCTGAACTTTATTTGAACTCTTTCTTCTCCTCTCATAAGTCACCCTTACATTTTCTATGAATTACTGTTGCAGAAGAATTTTAAATATCAGTACATCACTGTGCCTAAAATAATAAAGAAAAAAACAAAGTAGAAAAATATCTATCTTGAAAATTCAGGAAAAGCATAAATGAATCATTAGCGTGGTATTAATATGGTGCTATCAAGTTAATAGGTACCAAAGATATGTGACTAAAACCACGAAGATGGAAGCCTGTAAGAAAGAATTGTATCTCATCCAGTCAATGTTTAAGTATGTGGAAATAGGGTAGCAATATCAGGATGATAGGATTTCAGGAAAATTACTTTGGAGAAATTATGAAATTTCTATGTGGAATTTCAGAGCCTGATTAAAACTCACAGGAAAGAGGAAAATTGATATTATACTGTCTCCTCACAATCCCTGGCATAAAAGCCTAAGAGTAGCAGAACCAGGACTGGGCCACAGAGCAGTTAAAAGTTCAGGGGTAGTGAAAGGCACTTTGCTGAGGTCTAGAGATGGGTGGAAGAGGAGAAGAGGGGCTTTAGGAATGAAATAAGGAGAGATTTAATCACTGTGTTTCTAAGAGATCTTTCATTTATATTCTAAAAACTCAACGACAGAGTTTAAAACGAAAGCGCTGCATCCGGCTGAACCAAAAGATTTTAAATACAAATATAATATACCAGTTTTTTCACTGCTGTTATTTTTGTTTTTTAAAAGAAAGCAAGAAGGGTGGGAAGAAGAAAAAGGAGGGGTAGGGAAGGCAGGGGAAGGCATGCTGCTGAGTGACAGGGCCCAGTGGTGGGAGCAAAGGTCGCCTACAGTGCCAGAATGGGGTGCCTTTAGCTTTAGGGAGTCCCCCTCTGGGCGCAGCAGTGTTTGATGGAAAGCTCAGAGAGGAGAGTGCTTTAGGAAACCAGAGGATAGTTCCAGTGTCTTTTTCTTTCTTTCCTTTTTTTAGTGTCTTTTTCTTGATAACTAAAAAAAAAACAAAAACAAAAAATTCACCCAAATATGCCCCTTAAACTCTATTTTTCTCCTCACAGACAGGGTCACCTTTACTTAGGACAAAACATTTTCTAACCACAAGTGTTCTGTGATTCTGCAGCCTGTCCTTGCATCAGTGTCTTCTGAGGATACACCTGCCCCTGAATTGCAGCTTGGTGGTGCATCAGGCAGGCCGAAGACGGAACCCTCATTGCAAAGTGGCTGCGGACTTTCTTTTTCTACCAGGAGCCCCTAGCTGATGGGGAGGGAATTTTGAAGTGGTGAATGATGTTTTAGGCATCGTTTAGTGCCAGCCCGGCCCTGGCAAAAGTACTGAAGCCTGAAGGTAGCAGACAGCATTCAGCAACCAGCACTAACAGCGCCATCTTTCAGGTTGCTTATTGATGCCTAAAATTTCTTATACTCTGCAACTGGAATTCATAGGCTTCAAATGCAAATACCCCTTGCAACTGTCTGGTGAGCTGACTCCTTACACTAACTTGTAATTATTCAGTGGGGCAACTAGTATAACACCAACCTAAGTTCTTTCCCATTCTGCAGGGAGGAAAAGATACCCCAGCAGTGCCGGGAAAGCTACCAAGAGGGGAGGGTACAGACACTGACAAACGTGGCTCATGGTATATGAGAGGATTGGCTGGCCCTCACATTAAGCAAATTGACCGACTAAATTACAGGCATGCAGTTATTATTTCAACTTTCTTCAAGACAAATGTGTTTAAAACTGTAATCTTGGATTCCTAATATAATGAACAGATTTGGGTATGTTCTTATTATGCTATCTTGCCAGATTCTTGAGAATTGATTGTTTTTTTTTTTATTTTGTCCTAAAATTTTGGATAGTAACATTTTACCCGTTTCCCTTTCAGAGCTTTAAATTTTGTGTTTTAATTTTTAGTATGTAACTTAATTGAACCTCATATGGCCGGTCTGTGGAAATGATACAAAAGCATTCTTAGATGTAAAATTACACATAAGCATTCTTAGATAACAGACACATTTATCTTTTCCAAATTAATCTGTTTTGTACTTGATAAGTGAACTTTTAATTTACCATCCATTCTGCCATTCTCTATGTTCTTAGCACCTCACTGTGTTTTCCTTAGAATTAAGCTGAGAAATCAAATGCTGTGATAACTGACCTCGTAAACTTATAATTTCTACTTTTTTATTCATAATAATAAATGAATTCTGGAGAAATCAAATTCATGCCAAAGAATTCTTTTTTTTACAACTTCAAGGGTGAGTTAGATACTAGCTGCATGGCAACCCTATATTCTATATACAGGGACTTTAATAGGTTAGCAAAATACTAGAGCTCTACCTACTTGAACACATGAGGGGCCAGAACATATTATTATAATATCCGAATCAGAAATTCAAATTGGGATAAACTTCCAAGGGCAAGTACAGCTATTTTTAGATGAAGAATGACAGCTTCATTCATTCTTCCTCCTCTTTCTTCAACATTCATTGAATATCCACCATCTGTTGGCTATTGTGAGTCCCTGGGGAAGCAGAAACAAAACACTTGCCTCCTTCACGAGGAAAGACAATGCAGTGTGGCGAGGGGTGTGAGAAAGGCTTGCCTAGATGCTCTGAAAGCACAGATGGGGGACGCATCCTTCAGACTAACAGGTCCAGAGCAGTTCCCACCTGGGGGGGAGGTGGTAACTTCTGAGCGAGTGGGAAGGTGCGTGGGAGTCGGCTAGGCAAAACCAGGGGCAGGTGAACAGTGGTGATTTGGTCAGAAAAAAGAGCATGTTGCAAAGGCATGAGGCATGAAGAGCAAATACATTATTTTGAGAACTGGAAATAGTTCAGAATAGCCTGCAGTGTGTTTGCGCATCTTGGCGCAGCAAGGGCAGACAGACAGCCAAGGGCACGGTAATAAGGGCACCGTGTGTCCAGCTAAGGGGGTTCAATCTTACCCTGAGAGTTAGTGGGAACAGTAAAGGATTTTTCAGCAAGGCTTGAATTTCAGCATGACTGCTCACTCATGTAAACTACTACTACTACTACTAATAGAATAACTAAAACCTTACTATAAAGACAAATTGAAACCAAGAACAGGCAATTCGCAGAATAATAATAAACTAGCTAATAAACATGAAAGCATGCTTAACTTCATTTAGAAAATAATAAGGTTTTCTTCTCCAATTATTGAATCAGAAAATATATTATTTAAATGTGAACATTCAATTATAGTAAATGTGAGTGAGACGTCAAGTCTCATGCATTACAAAGGCAACGATTTGTTATCTCTTTTCTGGGAAGCAACTGGGCAAAAAAAATATCAAAAAACTCAAATATACTCATATTCTTTAACCCAGTAGTTCCACTTCTAGCAACTGATCCTAAGGAAATAATGAGAAGGAGGGGTTAAAAATTTAAGCACGAAGTTGTTCACTTACTGTTAATTAAAATGATTTAAACAAAAATGGACACAACCCAAATGCTCAACAATAGCGGAGTGGTTAAATTATGCTTCATTCATTTCATTTTCTAAACTACGAGATAGTCATTAAAATCATATTTTAAAATAATTTCTAGTGATACAGATAATGCCATATGTATTGTGTGAAGAAATCAAGCAACAAAGCGATATATAGTGCATAATCCTAATGGTGATTAGAAAAAATATACATGTATTTCTTTGAAAACTGGAAGCACATGCATCACTAGGTTTACAATAATTATATCTGAGTTTTAAGGTAATGGAAACTTTTATTTTCTTTGGCATTTTCCAAGGTTTAAGAAAATACTATGAGCATGTATCACTTTCATATTTTAAAGTTGTTTTTTAAAAGGGCAATAGTAATTTATTTGTGATGTGCAGGCTGAACCGGAGGGGAGAGAATGAAGACAGAAAGGCTGCATTTAGGGACTGCTACAGCGATCAAAAGAGAAAACGAGTGGACCTGGGCCAAATTAGTAGCAGAAGCATGGAAAAGAAAAGAAGGCTTCAAGGAAGGGAAAATCCATGAAAAGGGGCACAGGAGGAAGGAGGAGTCGGGTGACCCACAGACTCTCGGTGAATTGGGGGGGAGCAGCTGATGTGATGATGTAATGAACACAGGAGATACTCCACTCCAGACGAGTTTTGTTTGTTGTGCCTTTGGAACGTCCAAGTGGAGACGTCCAGCCAACAGTTCCCTTTACAGATAGGGGCTTTAGAAGACAGGTTGGCCTGAGACAGATAGGGAAGCCATCGGCTTCCTGGAACATATGGAACCGGAAGTCAGAATTGGGTAGGAGAGACTAAGAGATGAACTGATGGCTAAGGACGGAACCAGGAAGGCTGGCATTGGAGGGAGGGATGAAGGAAGGGAAGATTAGGATGGAGATGAGGAGCAGCTGGAAAAGAGAAGAACACCAGAAAAGAAGAATGAAGTAGATAGAGAGGGCTCGCCTGTGTCCAAGGCTGAGGAGGGGGCAGATTGAGACTGAGAAGTGGAGTGTCGTCAGAGTAGGCAGGAAGCTAAGGCAGTTTTGAAGGCAGGGGGTGAAGGCAGGACTGCAGCTAATAGAGCAGAGACAAGCACACAGAGGAAAGCACAGTCTACTATTTAGAGACCCTTAATAGTTAAGAGAAGGAAAAAGGATGGGAAGTTGCTGGAGGAACCATGGCATCAAAAGAGCATCAGTTGCTAGGATGCGAGAAACTCCAAGTTTACTAGTTGAGAGGAAGGAGTCAGGGGAGAGGAGGTTTGAAGATTCAGGGGTAAGAAGGAGAGCTGATAGACCCGGGCAGGCAGCAAAAGGGAGAATGCGGACACAAGTGTTCTCTTAGGCTAAAGAATAAATACTTTTTTCAATGAAACAGGAGGGAGGGAAGTAGGGAAGTAGGATAAGGAAAAGAAATGGGCCAAAGTTTTTAAAACAGCAATACACATTGACTATAAGTGTACCTTTTGTGCAATGCTAAAGAGTATTGGAGAGCCAGACTGCCTGGATTTGCAGTCTGGTATCTCCGTGCACGTGTGCATGCGTGTGTGCGTGTGTGTGTGTGTGTGTGTGCGTGTGATCTTTGGTCTGCCATGTTGATTTCCCTACAGGGAAAGATCATGTGAATACCTAGTTGCTTTGGTGGTTAGATTTCTCACTGCATGTTAGTAAGACTGGTTTCTGCATCAGTCTCTTCTGCGTGTGCTTAGCATGCATGTGGTCAGTAGAGATTGAGCCACTTTTGGAATATGGACAATACCAGGTTTCTAAGTCAAAAAAGTGGAGGGTCATTCACTGGACTGTAAAGACTTCACCAGTGCAATGTCCCCTAGGACACATCTTGTCGCTTTCCCTGGTGACATATTTTGGCTTCACACATCCCTTCTGACTTAAAAATAATTACATTAGGTAGAGAGGGTTTAATTAATCCTTAGTATGTCCCATCTGACTTTGAACATACCTAGTAAACAAATAAACACGTTTCTCTTTCTTTCCTTAAGGTTGCATTTACTTAGTCTGTAATTCTTTGTATGGTCATTTAATTTCATATTTTATTACACATTTTTAAAATTTAAAATAATTTATCTTCACTATAAATAATTGAAAATTATATCATAATGAAGGGAGGAATAGCAACATGGGATAAAGTCATAGAATACCCAGAGGCCATCTGACCCATCATTTAGCTTGTTATTTATATATAAATATTTCCTAAATAAGTGTGTATAATGTTCCAGAAATCTCCAGGAAAAGATAAATGGCATAAGAGAGTTATCAATCACCTATGACAAGACTCATTCCCACATTGAGCCACCTTCTTATGCAATAAGTTAAAAAAAAGAGCTCTCTTGTAAATTTCTCCCGCTGTCAGTCTCTGCTTTAGATGGAGTAGCCACACAGGCAGCAAGTCACACAGCGGTTTAAGAGCCAGGCCTTGAAAAGGTCAGACCCTGTCTCTTTCCATTATACCCAGGTGCGTCCACAAAAAGTACTCTAAAATTCCTTCTTCACTTTCTTTCCTTATAGTGCAAATGAAATCTCTTCAGGAGAACTTTGTGATCAAGGCTCCATCCTACTTGTAGTGTCTCTTTATTATGTTTCAAGGGCCTGATCCTGAACGTGCACGGCTCTGCAGAACTGGCAGCCCTTCACTGCAGCAGACACCCCAGTGGGGCATCCAATTTTTGCAAGAAAGGATTTTAGTGCAAAGGGTTCTGCAGACACTGATTAGCTCAGCATGGGCTCTGCCAGGCCAGTGAGATGAGACGATGCAGGCTCTTGTCACTTTAGAGGGAGTGAGGAAGCGAGGCTACTCTCAGAAAGGGAGCAATCAGAGTACAGCTTCCTAGCCCCGGTGTGGTGAGAGGGTCCTATGTCACCAGTGCCTCTCCTGCACCTCCCAGAGGGTGCAGAAGTGCCGACCGACCTGAAGCCTGAGTTCTTACTGAAATGACAACCACTGCACATGCCAGACAGGTAGAACCAACCTCCTCCTCCCCAAAAAAGGAATGTGGAAGAGAGATGTTAAGAAATCCTAGCATTTCCCATAGGCAGAGGGACAGAACACAGGCCACATGTGGCCTTCTAGCTCCATAAGTGCAGCCTTTTGACAGAATCCAAATTCTACAGAACAAATCCTTTTATTAAAAGGGGTGCAGCAGAGAAAGACGAAGCTTTTTTTCCACTTCTTTTGGTGCTTAAAAAAGAACAATCTTGAAATCAGAGGCCACAGGTTCCCCACCCCTCGATGGACCTAATCATTCCAATGGAAATAAGGAGTAACAGTCTCTAATTCTTTGAGTTAATAAGAAAACTCCATTCTTTTCATCTGTTCTATTTATTAAGACAGAGAAATATGTAACACATTTTCAGAATGCCTCCGGCTAAAAATAGTTAACATAAAAGAATAAATTCTAGTTTGCTGTGAATATCACTTGGATGTAATTCTTTCATTAAGTCCCCCAAATTTTATAGAGAGAATGGGAAGAAAAAGAACAAATAGTCTGAGGTGAGAACTTCTCCCCAAATGAGGAACAAAGTGAGTCAAAATGGAACTGGAACACCTTGAAACAAATTTCACCTGCTTAATATTCCGCCAAACATCAAACTGGCTTGAAAGCTTTAGTTAAGTCCTGGAGATCCAACATACACCAGAGGGGAGTCACTAATTTATGTAAATTGCATTACAAAGTCTATTCTATTGCTCAGTGACAGAGGGCCTAATATTAATATCGTGGTTTCTAAAATGCAATTATCTTCTCAGCAGCTTAGAAGGAAATAAAAATACCAAAAATAATTAAATAATTTATAAAAAATACATGCCTTTCAATACTGTGGGATATTTTACATGCCTTCCCAACACAGCCAACATTTGCTCCCATTATGAATATGATTAATTTGATATGAGGTCATAGATGTCACTCAGTGTAGCATCATGTCTATGTTCAAATTAAAAATAATGCTATAGGGCTGGGGGCAGTGGTGATGGAAACATTGAGCAAAACAGGTGCTGTACTCTCAGAGGTCTGGCTTAGGCTTGTCGAATTTAAACTGTATTCTCTGCTAATGGCCTAATTTTTACAATGCACTATTACCAGCACTTATGCTAAACCAATAATTTTTCTGATTTTGATAAACCATAATATTATCATGAGCCAAAAGATTCTCCCTCACTTTGGTAAATACCATAAAACTAATCACAGTTAGAGACTCTTGGTTTAAAAAAGTACCCAACTTAAAAGAGTAGAAGCTGAAATATCATCTGAACATGATCTGAAGGGTGGTTTCTTAGGGTCATATCGTTAATGCATACAGCTCTAGAGAGCACCAGTACTGGTGGTCCCTCCAATGCAAATATTTTTAGAACTTGCAGTTCTTTTTTTTTGAGATGGGGTCTTGCTATGTTGCCCAGGCTGGCCTTGAACTCCTGGGCTAAGCAATTCTCCTACCTTGGCCTCCTAAGTAGCTGGGACTACAGGTGTGTGCCACCACACCCGGTTTAGGACTTGTAGCTCATGATACAGAACTTGGTACAAGGTTGTTCTCAGCAGAGATGACTGATGCATGGCTGTGGCAGCAACAACAACAATAACAATAATAATGTTACTGTTTGGTTATCTACTCTGCGTCAAACATATAATTTGCATTATCTCACTCAATATCACAATAACCCAGCAGGGTAGGCCCCAGCCCAATTTAATAGATGAGAAAAGTGAGTCTCAGAGAGATGGTAGGGGGCTTGCTATAGGTTCAGGACTGGAACCAGAGTCCTCCTTGCTGGACTCTACAGAATGTCTCGAAACACTAGAGCAAAGTTACCTGAACCTTCTCAAGGATCTCTGCATTAAGCTTACAATTTAAAGTTGAGAAGCATTTGAACCACCCATCTACACGGGAGCAACATCAAGGAACCTGTCTGTGACAATCTTATCACATTCAGGAGGCCAGTGTGCCTTTGAACTGAAGAGTCCCAGAGATCACATACAAAGATCCCTAGTGTTGACTTAAATTATTTTTATTTTAATGTTATATAAATATGCATGAATGTAGAACTAGGTATAACCACCTTATTCTTAAAGCTCTTATAAAATTATAAAACAAATGTCCAAATTAGACATAAACTACAAAAGCAGTAGAGTTCAAATAGCAGCAGCCTACAGTGGTACTTGGGTACTGGCTTCTCTATACAGGATTGTTTTGAGTGTGGCTCGCTACTCCCATCCTGTCCTGAAAATATAGCTTTTCCTCTTTTTCTTGAATGAAAACTTGAGTTACTAAGAAGCCTATATTCCCATCCCCTACTCCCACCCCACCTATCCTGTTGTTTTCTCCTAAAATAACAGTAGTATTGCCACTTATTGCTTTGAAACCTGGCTCAAGTTATTTGACTTCTCTCTGGCTCATTTTTCTCACCTGTAAAATGGCAATAAATGAATAGGACCTACCTTCATTGGGTTGTTATGAGGATTAAGTGAGTCAATAAACGTAAAAGTTTTTACAATAATGAGTGCAATAAATGCTCAGTAACTTATTTATTACTGTAATTATAAATATGATTATTAAGAAAAATATAAACATAGGAACTGAAAGACAGCTCCAATACTCAATTGGTTATAAGGTGATTATACCAATGATCTAGAATCTAATTATATTAAATTTTTATCATATACATGAAGATAAATTAATTAAAGGTTTATATTGCATGTATATTGTAAACTTTGGGGCAACTGATAAAAAATTTTAAAAGAGATATTAGAAGAAACCAATAGTTAAGGTAAAATAGACAAAATGCTCCATTAGTACAAAAGTGGGCAAAAAAAGAAGAAAAATGGAATAAAAAAAGACACAAAAAATAATGAAAATGTAGTAGATTTTAATCCAACCATACCAATAATTACATTAAATGTAAGTGATCTAAACAAATAAATTAAAAGACAAAGATTGTCAAATTGGTTAAAAAAGCAATACTCAACTATATTCCCTTTACAAGAAATTCATCTTAAATACAAAGCCATTTTAGATGTAAAGTCAAAGAATGGGAAAAGATATAACATGCAAACACTAATCAAAAGCTGAAATGACTATATTAAAGTTTTATCATATAAATAATACATAAAAATTTAAAATATACAATAACCATATTTATATCTAAATTTCTTTATCATCTCCCTATTAAAGAACTCACAGATTCCTGAGACATAGACTAGGAATAAAACTGAATTAATTTTTTTCTTATATTTTGCCTCATAAGCTATATAGCTACTTAAACAAATTTATTAACACCTTTTAATTTTATTCTTTGATAGCATATGTTATGGCAGTTATTTCTTTAAATGGAGTTCAGAAAAAATAGAATAATAAGTAAGCAGGAATATTCAACTGAAAGCTGTATATGAATCCTAACTTGCTAAAAATAGGTTTGAATTCTTGCTACTGATTAGGCACATATTTCACTATTAAATAACCACATTCTGAAGATTTCGTTTAGCTAGAAGAATAAACTAAGATGGGATCCTATTTCCAGAATTCACCAGCAAGGGCTAGGCCTTAATTTAAAAAAACAAAACAACAAAACAAAACAAAACAAAACAAGATAGGCTACCTAACTACGGATAGCAAGACTCTATTGTCATTCAAAAAAATCATAAGTGCCAAAAAAACAAAACAAAAACCCCAAAACCAACAACAGAAAAATTGGAGTGTGAAAGCTGAAACATCTTGTCAAACAATAAAAATCTGGGCCATATTTCTTTCTTGTAGGAGGAAACGAGAATTCCAGCACTAGTGTTAACACAGAGTAGGTGTAGATGAAGGAAAATATTTATCAACATGTAGTTAACACCATTGGGTTTTAAAGACAGAGATGCGGAAGATGTTTCAACAAGAACAGATGAAACATGCTCCACTAACATAAGAAATGACAGATTCAATAATTGAGAATGCCTCTTATTCAATCTGGGCCTCAGTGTCCGCATCTGTAAAATGGAGACTAAGCCATCTCAGGACAGCTGTTAGGACTACACAGGTGTACCGGGATGGCTCTCCAGATAGCCATGCCTGAGCTCATGGACCCTGAGACTTTGGCCAGAGGTATTCACTAGGAGTGATCCAGGAGTAAACATTCTACCCGCCAAGCTGGGACAACCAGATCCTCCCTGGTATTTAACATTTCATAACCAACTTAACATATTCATTCATTTAACAGGTAACTATGGAGTGCCCACCCAAAGCACTGTTCTAGCCTCTGTCGAATAAAACCAACAAAGCTGATATCCTTCTGGAGCTCACATTCTATTGGTGGATATATTATAGACAATAGGCAAACAAATAAGAATATATTAGGTCCCATGCAATGGTGAAAATGTAAGAATGGTGAAGTGATGAGGAGCGACTGAGTGAGGAGCAGCTAATTCAGGCTGGCTGGTGAGAACGGCCTCTCTGGGGAGGAGGTAAGAAGGAGCTGGCCACACAGCACATCTAGGGAAGATCATGCCGAGCAGGAACAGAAAGGAGACTAGGGTGCCCTGAAGCATAGACAACTAAGGGGGTGAGCTTGTGGAGATTTTGGATAAACAGATCGAATCGCGTAGGGCCTTGTAGGCCTTGGTCAGTGTTTGGAGTTTATTGTAAGTGCAACAGGGAGGCGGTGGAGGATTTGTGTATAGGGTAACATGACCCAATTTGTGTTTTCAGAAGATCGCTTTGGCTTCTGGGACTGGATTATAGGAGAACAAGTGTGGAAGTGAGGGGACCTTTTAGGAAACCACCGCAGTGTCTAGAAGGATGGTGGGGGTGGGGGGACCAAGTCAGAGGAGCGCTGGCAAGAGCAGGAGTTTGGAGGTGGAACCAATAGTCCTTGTTGACGTGGATGGAGTGGGAAAGAGGATAGTCAAGGACGACTGCTGTGCGTGTGGCCTCAGAGCCCGGGTGGCCGATAGTACAATTTCCTGAACTGGAGAGGATGCTGGGAAAAGCTGATTATTAGGAGAAAACATCAAAGTTCTGTTTTGGACAGGTTAAATATGAATGCTGTATTAGACTTCAAGTGATGTGTTGGGTCCCAGTACCGGGAGACATCAGAGCTACGTCACACTAACAGTGATGCCCGGGTCACCAGGGTGGCCTTGATTTCCGTGCCATTCTGCAGTTTTGTTGTTTGGATTTTGCTGTGATTGCATTAGATATTCCTGCATCCTTTTAGTAAATCACACTTTTTGCACAAGCTAGCTTTTTTGGTCTCTACTTTTTGCCACTCAAAAGGACCTAAACAAATTCTTGGTGTTTAATGACATCATTTTTAAGATTATTTCCAGCTTTACTACTTTAGGAAACTAAGAAGCGATTTTTGTCACTAAACATGATATAACCTGAAATAGGGCATTGACAGTGGGCACAGACCCTGGCCACACTAAGGAAAATGCTACACTTTATTGAGTACTGGCTGTGAGGGAGGCATGGTGCTAAGGGCTTTTACACATTTTATGTCATTTGGTCCTTACGACAACCTCTGAAACGGTGGTGACTACTGTATTGTATGGCTGAGAAAACTGAGGCTCAGGGGGCTTCCATAAGCCGTCTAAGGTCACAGGGACAGCAGGTGTTAGAGCTGGGTTTCAAACCCAAGTCAGGATGATCTGCAAGCATGTCAGCTAACCGCTGCACCACACCGTCGGGAGCAGATTTTCCTTGCCACGATGGGAGATGATTCAGTGAGGGCCTGAAAGAAATTCATGATTCACGCAGTGGTGGTGGTACAGAGACTACAGCAACCACTTTCTGGGTTCACTGTACTGCTGGCCACCACACAATCCACCATCGCAGGGCTCTAAATAGAATGTATAGGCTAAATAGAATGTTCTAGGCTCTATCCCCTCTTTAGCCCAGGGCCTTGTGTTCTTCAGTGTCATTCAGCAGGGCAGAACCAACACAAGGCATGTATCTCCACATTGGCCCTGAGCAGGAAGGCGGTCGCTGGGATCTTGTGATTTGAGAGGACACTAGACATCCTTAGCAGTTAGCCATTTTACAGATTGGGAAACTGAGGTCTAAAAAAAGTTGCTTTCCAGGCTTACAGGACTAATTAGTAAAGAGTTAACATTTTAAGGCCGGGTTTCTTAAGTCTATGTCTAAATTCAATCATTTCCAATCTCATTATGGTGCTACCTCCCACTTGACGATGAGGTCTTGGAGACTTTCCTAGTGAGATGTGTCATCAACTTTATGTTTTTAACCTCGTCCCTTCTAAATTTATTTTTATTAAGGTATAATACATGGTACATACATAAAATGCACAAGCTTATAGCTTATAGCTCGATCAGTTTTTATAGTATTAATATAACCACCATTAGTGTAACCACTACGCACCTCCCAATACAAAATATTGCCAGCAAATTAGAGGCTCCCTTTTGTGCTTTCCAGTCAATACCACCTCTCCCAATCCCCAGCGTAGCCACTGTCCTGACTTCTATTGCCACAGATTAGTTTTTCCCGTTCCTAAACTTCGTATAAATGAAATAATAATTATGTATTTTTGAAATGTCTTCTTTTGCTCTACATTATACTTGTGAGACATCCACATTGCATACAGTAGCTTGCTCTTTTATATTGCTGCGTAGCATTCCATTGTGTGAATATACCTAAACTTATCCATCCATTCTCCTGGTATGGACATTTGGGTATTTTCCACTTCGGGGCTATTATGAATAAGTCTGCTATAAACATTTTTGTGCATATCTTCTGGTGGACATATGTACCCATTTATCTTGAGAATTAGAGTTACTGGGTCATAGGGTAGACATATATTTAGTTCTAGAAGATACTGCAAAACAGTTTTCCAAAGTGTTTGTAATAATTTGTCCTACCACTGGCAATGTGAGAGTTCTAGTCGTTACGCATTCTTGCCAACCCTTGGCACTGACTGTCTTTTTGCTTTTAGCCACTCGGTTGCCTGTATAAGGGTGCCTCATTATGGTTTTAATTTGCATTTCCCTGATGACTAATGGTTCTTGCCATTTGCATATCTTTTTTTTCTTTTGAAATGTCTGTTCAAGCATTTTGCTCATTTTTAATTAAGTTGTTTGTCTTTCTCTTACTGATTTTTATGGTATCTTTATACATTCTGGAAACAATTCCTTTGTCAGATAAATGTATTGTGAATATCTTCTCCCAGTCTGTGGCTTTCCTTTTTATTCTCTGAGTGGTGCCTTTTGATAATTAGGAGTTCTTAATTTTTAATAAAGTCCAATGTATCCATCTTTCTATTATGGTTAATGCTTTTTGTGTCTTGTTTAAGAAATCTTTGCCTGCTTCAAATATTATCTCTTTAAACTCAGGGAGCTCAGAAGTCATTTATAAGTTGTGTGTTTATTTGACAGGCTTGAAAAATGCTGACAATTAAGAACAAGAGTACTTTTTTCAAGTACAGGAGAGTAATGATGTTGAGAGGTCGGAAGGAAAGAAGCACAGTGGTGCTAAAGCAACAACTTATGGGTTTAAGGGGGTATGGTGGGGAGAGGAGGCACTAATCAAGGATCTATTACTGGGGTTGGTAGGGGGAATTTCTTGAGGGAAAATAACAGAAGCAACCGTCAAACGAGTCTGACATTTATCAATCCCATGCTTTGGATAAAGACAGTGTTCAATACCTCACTGAGCAATTGCTACAATTTATGGACCAAGCTTAGAATGGAGGCCCCAGCAGGGCACTGCACAAATGAGAGGTGTGCAAACTCCCTTATGCCTTTCTTGGAACATGGGGGACTACACGTAAGTAGTTAAATGATCAGAAGTATCCGGTGATTATTGGATACTTCTAGTGTGCCACTTCATAGTCTCTTGGCCCTACCTGTCTCGTAGTCCAGCCACTGCAGCAGTAACCAGTTTTGCGCAGGTCTTGATGCTGCATGAAGTTTGTAACCTAAAGACCTGGCTTCGGCTCAGTGCCTGCCTCTTTCCATCCCAGGCTTCTCTGCTGACACAGAGGCAGGCACCCCAAGAACCTGCTTGGTAGTCCTACCTGCCCAGCCCATGGAGTTCACAATCTATGGGGAGAAACTTTGGGAGCCAGTGGATTTCTTTGCCTGGACAGAGGTTCTACACTACACTTCAGGCAGCTCCTCAGGCTTTCCATGGAATCCAGCAACCGTCGCCCTCCCAGGGGCCTGCTCCATCACCCATCCTTGACTAGGTCCCCTCCTCCCCTGCTTCACTCTGCTTGGCCCCCACTCCTGCTTCTTGGTTCCCTGTCACTATAAAGAACTTGCACTTGAGTTTTCGTCTCAGACTCTGCTTTCTGGGGAACTCAGGCTAAGATGGCACTGGATGAGACTTCTGTTTGATTGATTTTTATTTCATCAGGTTTCAAATGTGGGTCAATTTTGCACTTTCACAACTTCAGAGAAGACTCATACCTGGTCTACGGAAGGTATCATTGTGAATTAAATTCAACCAATGAGCTACACAAGTTAGCTACATGGGGAATTTATTCAAGAATTACTGTGATTTTCGGTTAGCTACAGAACTGGAAACATTTCTCCTTAGACAGCTCTTGGAGGGGAACCAAGACTAGGATCAAAATTTATGTTGGTTCATGAGCTCATCAAGGCATTGAACTTAGTTAGACAAATTCAATACAAGAGAAATATACTAAGAAGCTGCCTGTCTTGGAAATGTAGAGATATCACTGGCTTGCACAATCAGGGCATAGTCCTCTTCTCACCTGGAGGCCTTTTTGGTCGTGATCACCACGTTGTGTGCCTGGCCCCATTCTTGGTGAGCCGAGGTGCTCAGTACTGTTGCGGAGGCGGTCCAGAGGGGGCCTTTATAGGCACCGCCAGATGCAGTAATGAAAGGGACTGTGCACCCAGCCAGTGTGCTACAGAGTGGAGCTGTTGTGTGCAAAATGCCACTGATGAAAGGGGACATGGTGAGAAGTATGCTGCATGTCAACAGCAGTGTGGCATCTGAGGGGCCGTGTGGCCCCACGATTGGTTTGCGTCTATGCCAAAGAGCCAAACGATGGGAGCTGTCAACAGAGGGCTGCACTGACACCGCTCTCTTGCTGGCCTGCTGGGTGTATTTCTCCTCCAGGGACCCCAGCTCCGCCACGACAGCAGGCACTGCTGAGCGGACGAGGCCCACCGACACCTCTAGACCAATGCTGTCGTGTCACAGTGCCAAGTTCCTCAGACCCCAGAGGATTCCTCTGAATACTGCACACACCCCAGAGTCAGCGTCCTCCTAGCACTCCAGGCGCTTCTAAAGGCTATGAGGCAGCGTGGAAAAGGGCACGGGGAAGGTTGCAGAGAGGCGAGGAGGAGTATGGCGGCGGCGACATTTACATAGCATTTCGAAAGTCGGCTCTCTCTAGCACATGGCTTACTGGCATCCCGTTTTATTTCGGCTGCTCTCACATACATCGCGCTCCGGTTGACATGACAGTCTTCTCGCCAGAGTGTGAGCTCTATTTTGGGATTCTCAGGCCTCAGCACAGTGCCTCACTCGCTACAGGAACTCAGTCAACACTTCTGGAAGGCTTCTTAAGTCTTTGCTAAAATGCTGCCTTCTCAGTGGGCCTACGCTGGACACCCTGTTGAAAAGTACAACTTCTGCCCCTACTCATGAGCCCCCTCATCCTGCTTCTGCTTTTTCTAGCACATACCACTCCAAGCATATTATATATTTACTTATTATTTTGCTTACCATCTCTCTCCTCCCACTAGAATGTTCTGTGGCAAGTATTTTTGACTGTTTGGTTTGCTGATGTCTCCCCCTTTTTCTAGAACAGGACCTGGCATATAATGAGCACTCAGTAAATACTTATCGAATAAAGAACTTCCATCCCCAAATGGCAATTTCTATTTCTAAAACCCACTCAGAGCTAGCTTGTGTCTAACCTTGTGGTTCCAAATCGCCTTTCATAGAAACAGTATTGTTCATTCATTGATGAACCATTTATTGAGCACTTTACAAGGCACTGTGCTGGGTGCTGGGGAAACAAACACAAAGAAGGCAGGGTCCCTTAGGGTTAGTGGGGGAGACATTTATAATCATGAGCTACTGGTGAGGTTATTAAGTATGAAATGTCCGATTCCCTTAAGTACTAAGTTTGACAGTTGCTATCTCTGACACTTCCTGTTTTATTTTTATTGTGCAGGTACATATTCAGTCTTTCAAATGCATGGTTTGGCTTGTGATTATCTTTCAATTTTTTTTAGAGAAAGTTTTTTAAAACCATGGATAAGTGAAAAATTTGTATTGTTTTCTAATATGAGTTCCAGCGCAGACAGCTCGATATATCAACAAAGTGTTTGGGAAGGATGTGGCTAATGAACGCACTGTACATTGATGGTTTGAGAAGTTCTGTTCTGATGATTTTAATCTTGAAAAGGAGCCATGTGGGTGACCAGAGACCAAGGTGGATAATGATGAACTGAAAGCTACAGTGGAAGTGAATCCATCTCAACCTACACATGAATTAGCAGCAAGGTTTGACATTATTATTCCAACAATATTGGACCATTTGAAACAAATCAGCAAGGTAAAGAAGCTGGATAGATGGGTTCTGCATGAATTAAACAGCATCAGAAGAGAAATCGTCTTGAAGCTTGCCTTTCTTTGCTGTCATGACATAAAGATGAACCATTTCTACACTGTATTGTTACGTGTGATGAAAAATGGATTCTATCTGACAATTGCAAGAATTCAGCACAATGGTTGGGTAAAGAGAAGCCAAAACACAGTCCAAAACTGAATAATCATCAAAAAAAAGCTAATGATATCTGGTGGTCCAGCACTGGTATTATCCACTACAGCTTCATGAAACCTGGTCAATCGATTACAGCAGATGTCGACTGCAACCAGTTGGATGAAATGATGAGGATGCTTATAATTAAGCAGCTGAGATTGGTCAACAGAGACCCTCTTGCAAGACAACACTCCACCACATGTCACACAAACAAAGCTGCTCAAACTACCAGAGGCTGGACTCGGAAACTCTCTGTCATCCACCGTATTCACCAGACCTTGCACCAACTGACTACCACTTCTTCCAGGTTTTGGACCACTTGTTACAAGGAAAAATATTCAATTCTCCACAAGCTGTGGAAAACACCTCGCGCAATTTCATTGCCACTTGTTCCCCAGGCTTCTTCGCTGCTGGCATAAACAAGCTACCGTTAAGATGGCAAAACTGTGTCAATAGTTTAAGTACATACTTTGATTAATTGTACTGCTTCTTGTTTGAGATATAATAAACTACACTTTTGATTTGAAATCAGACATTTCATATTTAATGACCTAATATAATATAATACATTGTTGTCAATACAATGTTAGAGACCAACACAAGGTATTAAGGAAACACAGGGAGGGAACATATGTGGCTTGAGAAACAGCAAAGCTCTTGCAGGGATCAAAGCCCTGGGGAGCTGAGGCTTCCAGGCTGAGTGGACGTTAGCTGGAGAGTGCATGAGAGGGGAGGGTGAGCAAGGCGGGGGGTCGTGGTGTTGGGCAAGGAAAATGAACCTCAAAACTCGAATGCCTATGTCCGAAAGGTGATGGCATTGCTTTATTGTTGTCATTCATTCATTCAGCCCATATTTGTTGTGTTCCTATTCTGTGATTTGGGGATTCAGCAATAAACAAAACAGACAAAATTTTGTGCCTTCACGGAGCTTGCATTCTAGTGAGAGGAGACAGGTAAACAAAATAGATAAATGAATTACATACAGACAGTAGGTGCTATGGACAAAAAGAGAGCAAGGAAGGAGAATAGGATTTCCAAGACAATGAACGCGCTGCAGTGTTTAGGGTTTGAGTAGCCACCTCTCTGTCGGAAATCTTCCTGAGAATGGTAGTGGCCCACCTGTGGTTTTAGAGTCTTTGTGAAAGCAAGCCGGAGGAAGGACAGGAGCCTTCATGTATGGCAATAATTATAACAGTAATTACACTTTCTACTGAATCCTGTGAAAGCCTTAGAGTAATTATCCAACAAACAAAGAAATAAAGGGACCCTCAGGAACAGGCATCAGATAAGGATGCTCTGGGAAGGCCAGGTGCTGTGATTAGAAGCGCGGGCTCTGAGCCTGGCTGCCTGGCCTGGGATCCCAGCTCTGCCACCTGCTGGCTGTCTGCCGAGGGCAGTTCCTTCATGTCACAAAGCCTCATCTTTCCCAACTGTGAAACAGGGACAATGATAACAGCCCTTACTTGAGTGTGAAGATTCAATGGGATGGTATAGAAAGAACACGATGCAGGGCCTGGCCAGGAGTAAATGCTCAAGGTGTGTTAAACACTGTTAGGGCAGCCGGATATGGACTCTAGACATGTAAGTTTGTAAGATCTTTTGCCAGGAGCCCTAAAAAGCATGAACTCTTATCTTAGGCAAATTGGCCTACTCTGTAGTACAAAATGTGAGAAGTTTGAGTAAAGGGAGGGGAGAGGTGAATATGGTTGGGCAGGGCCAAGGATGCTGTTTAAGTATAGTCTAGGGTTGGAGGAAGACTGCGCAGGATGGCTGATGAGGTGAGAGAGGGAAGAATGGCTGAATGATCACACGAAATACAGTGCAGCTTGGGCAGATGAACCAGATAGGAGGCGGGAACTTGCAACCATGTCATAGAAGGAATACACTGGAGAAACCTCTTATTTAGTCTGGAGAAGAAGATCTGGACGTAGGGTGAGGACTAAATAGCTGTCTTCCAGTGTAGGACGATAGGGAGTGGTGGGGACTGGAGAGCGCTTGCTCTATTGAAAAGGGCAGACCCAGCTTATGTTGAGCCAATTTTCACTGTGGGATGGGAGACCCAGTGATGCCAGCTCTACCAGTCTTTTAAGAGAAGCTGGGGCAGAGATTTTAATGTAAAATCTCCCTGGTATTTTTAAAGGCTAGCAAGGAATTCAACTTAATAAACAACACTGTACAGGACAAACAAAACCCACCTATGGATCTGGCTTGCAGGTGGCCATTTTACAACTTCTGATCTAAAATATTACCTTTTAGATGAAGCTGGTCCCCGTTTGCCCAACTCTGAGTGGAAATGGAGGAGCCCCATATTACTGAAATTGCACCTTTGTCATGGTGCTTATACTATTAGGCCCTGCTAGGCTATAAGATTTGGAGGTGAGGAGTTTCTAGCCTTTGGGGGTTACACAGTGCTCTACTCAGATGAGGTTCTTAGAAACAGTTTTTGAATTTGGACTTAGTAGGAAAAGACTTGAAGAGATTGGGTTCTGCTTAACTATGAAGTAAGTAAAAGGGGTTGAATGAGTCAAGATGGTTTCAGATTCCAAGCCTGGGTAATGACAGTAATTGCCTGGGATAACTGTGTTGGTGGATCAAGGAGAAGCTTCAAGGGAAAGTTGAAGCATTCAGGTGTATTATATTGTGCTCATTCAGAACTGAAGAGTTTACAGCACTCTTGAGTGTGTCTCACTTCCATGCACAGGAAAGAATGTGGAGCCAGAACACCATCAGGAAATCATTATAAAACTTTCGTTCTCAGATCTTCTGTTCTATAGCATGAATTAGAAGGAGAAATGAATGAGAAGCATGTACTATCCTGGTCCAACATACTCAGCAGAGAAACTTTGCTTTCTGATATTTGCAAAAAAGAATAAAGACGAATTCATATTTCCTCCAAAGAAATCCCTTAGTTGACCTAACAAAGGATTGCTGCCAGCTTATTTCTCCCTAGTACTGGCAAATAAACAGCTGCTCTTAACTATTTTCGATTTTTCCCACAGTGTTGACCCAAAGGAAGCAATTGCCATCATTAATATTAGTGACCTCATGGGAATATTTGTCTAAGAGTTATTATTTTTTTCAGTCTGGAAAAATGTGATGGAATTTTATTTTATTTATTCACAAAAATGGATGATTCTCTATGTAGGAAGGTTATTCAGAAATTGTATGGATTTCAGAAAAATAACATATAATTTTGTGAAAGGAGCTAGTAAGTAATCCTCAATACAGCAGAACTGCTATGTCTTTAACAAAGCTAAATCTCATTAATAGACTCGGTGAAATTTAAGGTATTTTCATTATCAAAGTTTAGAGAAGAAAGAGGCAAGAAAAATTACAGCCATTTATTGAGTGCCTACCTGCTTTCAGTACATTCTTATTCCAGTTACAACACCCTGAAGGGTAGCATTATTATACCCACTTTACAGAGGAGAAAACTGACTCAGAGATAAAGAAAATGTCCCAATACTGCAAAACTTTGTAACCATTAGGGCCAAGGTTCCAGCCCTGGCTTGTGTGGCTCCAAATTCCATTCCCTCCCCGACGCTGCCCACTGCTCTTCTAGAGACCTTTCATCCCAATGGACTGCCAGAGACTAACCTACTTGCCCAAAGTGAGCAGCCTGGAGACTACGTCTAGTGCTCCGCCTCCTGGTTCAGCCCCCTTCTGCCTCCCCACAATCCCTGTCCATGTCCTGGGCTCTGTTGCATCTCCGAAGGGCGGAGGAAGGTGAAAGATGTCTTAGCTCTCACATGGGCAGAAATTGGCTGGCTTAGTCTACATAATTCAAGCCCTATCCAATGGCTGCAAAGGATCTGAATGATACCCTGGATCTGATCAGAAATGGTCTTGTCATCTGCTAATAAAGATCTTTCTACAAACAAACAGAACTACCCAAGTGGATGGTAGCAGTACATAAAGCAGGGGAAGCATGTGGGACGCTTGGTCAACACGGAAGAACAGCAAGTACCAAGGCATGGGAGTGGGACTGGAGAGGCAGCCTACTGGGCTGTCACCTCCCCAGCTGACCTAGAAAGAGGTGGTCAGATTGGAGAGTGCCTTGAACCTGCCATGTGTTTTAAACCCTGATCAAAGCTTACCCATTTCATGAAATCTTAACAAACTTCTCCTGAGACTGTGTGTTTTGAGGACTCAGTAACTCTCTCTGGATTGCTCTTTAGCATATGTGAATCCTAAGACTTGAGTTCTCAAGTCATTTATTTAAAAGGTGTATTTGTCTCCTGCACTAGAGATTGCTACTCGTCTCTCAATATCCAACTTCCTCTTCTAGTTATAATAGAATTGTGACTTTTAGCTGGGCACAGGGCCACCCAGGAAAAAGGTGATACTCTCAGCCCCTCTTGCATCCAGATAGATCCATAGGCCAATGTTTTGTCCAGTTGAATCTAAGAGGAAGTGATATGTGCAACTTTGGAGCCTGCCCTTACAGAGGGGCTCCTCTATTCCACCCCTCTTTCTCCATCCTGCTGCCCTCATCCAACCTTTATTTAGCACCTACGACATGTAGATCACTGTGCTGAGGCAAGGCTGGCGGCATAATGGCAACAGTGAAGGACATGGCATCAAACTTTTCTTTCTCTTTGCTTGGTATGTGGTCAAATTTGGGAATTTTAGCCTCTACGAAAACATTTTATTAATAGCGATAATATTGAGATTTTTTTTCCTGTGGTGGGCGTGTGTATTTGCTCTCAGGAGATGCCCAGAATATTCTAGATCTGGCATTTGACATCATTGTATTTCTACTTCCAAGTGGTTAGAAATCTGAGGAGGCATGAGAGCAGAATAGTTAAAGGATGTCTGTCTGTGATTATAAGTATGTCTCCCTTGCCCATAGATTAAGTGATTTCCCAGGGAAAGGACCAGAGTTGAGATGATGGATTTCACACTCTGGCCCTAGAAGACAATCAAAATATGCTTGCTGAACTGAATGTGCTTCATGAATATTTCGGGTGTTGTGCCAAAAAATATGTCCCTCCTCCAAAAATCTTAACCTTATTGAATGGCAACCTAATCAACACCCTCAAGATGATTTCTTTTCTATTTTGACTTCTTTCCTCTTTAAAAAGAAAAGAAAGAGGAATAACTAGAAGGCAATCAACATAATTCAAGGATACTGGGGCTCTGCGGCCGAGTCTGGCAGGCCCTCATCTGTCTGGCTGGGATGCTGCAGCCGCCTCCTCTCTGTGCCCCTCTTGGCATGTTGGCCTTTGTGCAGCCACAGTTCACACGACAACCAGAGAGGACCTGCAGTCAGATGAGATGGATGGGCCACTCTGCTGCTGAAGATGCTTCCCATGGCCCAACCCATTGGACTTGAGCATAAGGTCCAAACCCCTGCATTATGTGATGCTGGCTTCTCTATAATCCCCCATCCACAAGGGCGCTGCCTCCTAGAATCCACCACTCTCCTTGGCATTTCTTCTTTGGTGCAGGCTCCTTCCTTTCCCATCTTTCCTTTACCTGGTGAATACCTACTTAACCTACAGAGCAGGAACTCAAGAATTACCTCCTTAGGGAACCCTTCCCTCATCCTCCCAAATCACCCTCTTGTAGGCTTCCATAGGGCACTGTGCTTACTCAGACGATGGCATTTTCTAATCTCTAAGTATTTAGTTATTAGCTTCACTCCTCCACCAGCCTCGGAACTCCTTGAGGGCAGGAGGTATGCCTCTCATTCCTGAATTCCCATGTACCTACCACTTCCTGAGTGCTCCGTCATGTTTCTTAAATGTGGATGCCTCACGAATGCTATACAGAGGCATCAGTAACAATGGCTCCTATTCATTGATCACCTACATCCTAACAGCCTTTAACCTAAATTGTTATCTTCTTTTTATGTATTAGGAAAGTCATAAATAAGAGGTATCACGACCTCAGGTTTTTCTGCCTCTGAAGACCACATTGCTTTCCATCATACCATTGCAACAATTGCTTCTTGGTTCCACCTTTAACAACTCTGCAATAAGAATTGTTAAAAAAAATGAGCAAACTTTAATCTCTCTTTTATTGATTTGTTACATAATTTGGGGAACGCTTCTAACCAATATTTCTCATTGACAGAATGATACTACCTAACTACATCAAAGCAGTGTCATGAGGAAGCATTTGCTCAGAGTTCAAGTCCTCTGAGGCAACATAAATGTTAATTGTTAATAATATGCTAAGAGTTATTTAAATATTAAATATAGAATATTATTTGCTGAGCACTGCAAACAGAGCACTTTCTTATAAAGTGAGAATATAAAACATACCATCTGCTATCCCTCTCATTAATAATTCAGATCTACTGCTTATTTATTCAGGCAATGAATAGTAGGGCTTTTTGTTTAATTTTTGTTTTTAAATATCAGAACTGTTTGCCAGTTGTATGGTACACACTAATAAGCAGTCAGAGGTAGGTATACACGGCAGAATATAGAGGATTTTTTTAGGGCAAGATGCCTATTAAGCAAAAAAGCAATTGAACTCAGCTTGAGTAATTAATCTAATTTCTACCTATCTCCACAGTTTTTAAACTAGAAATGGGAACTGAAGGTCAATATTGTAAGTATCACAATTATAGTTTAGCATTACTGTGGTGAAAACAGTCTGCAGCTCCATTTAAAATTCCTGCTCAGAGAGAGGTGTTTAAATATATTTTAAAGAAATGGGATCTGAGCTCAACCTCTCTTTTCCTCAATGGGCATCTTGCCTTAAAACCTCTGTATCCTGCCATGTACACCTCTCCCTGTGAATGCTTATGAAAACTGGCTTTGGATCTGAAAATCTAGGCCATCCTTTTCGAAGAAGGTGGCCTGACAGCATATTCTAGGGTACTGAGAATTGGAGTCTATCATTCATTTGTCAACACACATTTTCTCCATGTCACCTCATGCCAGTCTCGAGGGACACGGAAGTGGACTCAGCAGGGGACACAGAGAAAAGCCCCTGCCCTCACGAAGCTTGCATTCTGGTGGGGGGAGACAGACGACGAGCCGATACACAAATATGCACAATAGGTCACCTTGTGATTGTGCTGAATGACATGGCAAGGTGAGGGGTGGAGAGTGGCCAGCAGGCTGTGCTATTTTCGATGCGGTGGTCAAGGAGCGTTGCTATGATACGTGAGGAGGGAGGCTAGGTGGACGCCGCCAGGAGGAAGAGCATTCCGGGCGGAGGGCACAGCAAAGGCGAGGTCAGAGCAATGCTTGGCACAGGCAGGGCGAGGGGGCGACAGTGCCAAGTGAAAAGAAGAAAGACATGGAGGATGTGAGGTCAACGAGGCATTTGGAGCAAATGCCTTGGAGACCACAGCGAGGACTGGGCTTTATTCTGAGTGCACCGGGAGACACCGAGTCTCTGAATTCTGGCGGGGTGGGTAGGGGGTCTACACCTGCTTTTCCACTCAGGCTGCTTCCCTGCTTCCCTTTCCATTAACTCAGCCAACATCACCAACTTCCTTGAGGCTTCATTTCATGACACCCCCTTGTGGCTGCAGAGTAGGGGCACTTCCAGAGTGCCCAGACCCCTCAATTCCTGCTGCCTCCTGCTCCACTGGGGGCCTTTATTCAGGGAGGTTTGGAAGAGACAAGAAAATCACAAACAAGGGAAGAGACACATCCTGAGAAAAACTGCAGCATCCCTGCCTCCTGTCTGGGCCTGTGGTTCCTCACTCCCGTGCTGAGCCAGTCGCTTCCCCCTCCACGTTCTGTCACCTCAGGGTCCCTGAGGCGAGGGCACTGCTGCCCTTGTGCAAAGACGAGTTGAAAACCGCAAGAGTCTGATATAATGAGAGGCAAAAAAGGTAGAGTGCCCTGGCGAGAAAACTCAAAACTCCACCTAAGAAGTCTGCTAATAACAACGGTGATTATGACGATGAGGTATAACATAGCTGGTGTATGTTCTGCCTGCCAGTCACTACGTTAAGTTTTTGCATACTCAAATGCATTTACCCTCACCACAAACCTATGAAGTAGGCACTATTCATTTTGTTATTTTGTAGTTGAGGAAACTGAGGCACAGAGCAGAAAGGTTCTTTGCTTAAGCTCACATCCTCAGTAAGTGGCCAAGTGGTTTATAGTGAATTCTAACCAGGATGTCTGACTCTGGAAGCTGGGCTTGCTTCCTTCTCACATACCCTATGTCAGCAAAGGAGGTCTCTTTAGGGGTCAAAACCGCATCATCCTTTTGGGGGAAAATGGAACTGAGTAGAATACAGGCCAGCCCTGCAGAGGCTTTCGTATCCAACGGGACTGTTCATCTTTGTATCAGCACAGCCTACTCTGAGGCTGTGACTATGAAAGGCACTCAATATATATTTGATGAATGAATGAATGAATGAATAAAAGTGCTTTGTATGGTGCTTGACAAATAGTAAGTGATCGATACATTGTTGCTATTTTTAAGTTTGCTCATTGCTTATGTATCCTGTTCTAAGAAAGGTAGTCCCAGATGTTTTTCTTAGTCAATACCTAAAGGCACAGTGAAATCAAAGAAGATGAAATCAATTATATTAGATGCACTATTGATGCATGCTATAATAATATACCAAGAGAGCCTGTGTTCTGCCGTGAACAAAATTCCAGTCCGAATTTTCACTGTATGAGTTGTGTGGTTTTGTTTGTTTACCTTGGAGGTTTCTTGTGAAAAAGCTAAGTGTTGTATAATTTGGAATGCACTGTTCAAAAATAAAATGTCATTATTATTGCTTCTACCATCTCCACTCCACAATTCTTCACAGATCACCCGTCACTGAGTTGATGGCAAATGCTCAGTGCCATGAGCAAAGAAGTAGAGAGGAGCTGTCAAAGCAGGTGTATCGAGCTCTTGGTGAGCCCCTGTGTTTTCTAGCAATTTTTTCCCCAACTAGATGGCATAATTAGATTTTGAAATAGATTCTAAAGCCAAACCCAGAACAGATGCTATGTCTACAATTGCTACAACATTAGATTTATTGAGAAAAACTAAAATGATCTCAACTACTGATTTATGTAAAAGTAGTATACCACCACCTCGTATGAGAGGCGCCTCACGTAAGACAAAAACAGTGTTTTGAAGACCAGACGAAATAGTACATGTGAGTTCAATGTCTTATCCTCCAAGATTTACAGCCCAATTGATTAATGGCTTATTAATTAATCCTCAGGGATATTTCAGTAGTGGAATGAACATTCTGAGTCCCACTTCTGTCAATTAATAGTTGTGTGATCTTGTGTAAAAATTTAATTTCTCTGAACATCAGGAACCTTTTTATAATGGGGCAGAAAAATTGGTGCCTTGGGCTATTATGGGGATGACAGGGAGTACCTGTTTTGTGTCATGTGCCTGGTACTTAGAAGTATTTAGTGAATGGGAAGAATAGTTAGAATTTTTTTAATTGTCCATCTTAATAACATACAATATTGATCTATGAAGATGAATATCTCTGGGGTTTACATTTGCCATCATGTAGGATGCTTAATGCTCAACTTAGCACATGGTCACTTGAGATTACAACATGAACACTGCTCACACATTCCTATAGAACCACCAGAGATGGGGGAAAAAATCTTACAACTGGGCATCAGACTACCCTATTGTTGGGAGAAATAGAATATTAAGGAAGATCCTGTTTTGGGGGATGAAAGTTGGTCCACAGTCCAATCTAACAGAAGGGTAGATTTTTTAAGGTAATCTTTCTAGAAGCTAAAGGGTTGAGACTTTTCTGTAAACCTTTTTAAAAAATGTTCGCAGTTCGGAGTTGGTATATTAGATTCTGGTGAGAGTAATGGTTGTACTGCGAGACTGTAAGGACGTAAACATCCCTTTGGTATGTAACAATAAAGACCAATAAGACAATAAGTTTCTTAGTTTTTTTCCCCAGAGGAATTTTTTAATAAGTGTTTAGGCTTTTGTTCAACTTTTTGGCCAGGAACCTTCTTTGGGCTCTTAATCCCTTGACATGGTGAAGAACATGCAGTTTCTAATAACTAGTTAGATATACCATTGCAGAACAGGTAGAGCATCGAGAAAAACCGTCCATGGGTCGTGGAGGGTAAAAAATAAAAGAAATATATAGTATATATATGTATACGTTTGCGTATGTGTGCAAAACACACACATGCGTTACACACACACACACGTGTACTTTCCTCGGATACACTTACCCAAAAAGGGATTATGAAAGCACATATATTGAATATTTTCTAGGGAAGCTTTAACTTGGTAGAAATTTTATTTTCAAATACTTTAAAGATAAATTCTCCATTCTAGATAGAATGGAGAAAATATAACTTTGTATGTGCTTGAAATCCTTATTTGAAATTCTCTTTCCAAGTGTTTTTAAAATTGTATGTTGGAATAAGCTTAGATTTAGAGCTGGGAAGGGATACGGTCCCTTTCCATAAGGCAATTCTAGGTCAGATATGGCTGGAAAGTTTATGACTTCCTTGGAAAGCTGCACTATTCACCACAAAATTGCAATGTCTGTGAAGCCTATTAAACTTCCAATCTAAACACGTAAAGTGATTATAAATGTTTCAAGGATCATTTTCTTTCTTACGTGTCAAATTCTAAGCTTCATCAGAAAATACTAGAACAGGTCATTATAAATTACTTATAGGTGTATTCAAACAGAATCACTGAGATGCAAATGGTAGAGTTTTGTACAAAATGTTTCTTTAGGAGAACAATTTTAATGAAGATGCTGTGTTTCGTTTTATTCTTTAATAAATCTGACACTCAGGTTAGAGGTAGCAACTGTCAGTGTATCAGTTACTTCCCAATAGTTAAAAGACTTTTTAAACAGATAAACAAGTTTTTAGTTGACTTTCTTGCTCTACAATGTCATTAGCTGAATACCATCTACCATGTCTTTCCCTAACGTGACAGAGGCTGAGAAATCTGCCTCTTAACGTTCTCAGGAAGCATCCATCACTTGCATGAAGTCATTTCTCCCCACTCTCTGAAAGATGTTTGCTACTTTCTTCAGAGGCAAGAAAATGCTCAGTATTGCACATTTAAGAATGTTAAGTTTCTTAAAGTATTTTTTTCAAGGATAATTAATTTTAATTTTTAGTTTTGCATTAATTCATTTACTTTCAAAATGGCCTCAAGTCTAGTCCATGGTTTTATCAGAGAAATAGCAAGCTTTTGTTTGGCTTGAGGGTTAGATCCTGTTATACACGTGCCACCCCCTCCCCAACTCTCTTTTGGGTTTCATAAACTAAAGGTGGTCCAGAGATGTGTAACAAAGTATTAGTTACTATTATAATCATTGAATAGGGAATGAACATTTCAGTTAACTTAACATTTTGGTCACTGAAAGTTGGTTATTTTAAATAACTCTAGAGGGTTTTCAATTTCTGAAAATTAGATCATCTACAACTCAAACTCTTCTAAGTGACTGAGTGGACACAGTAGTTTTTGAAGGGTTCTGAAAGAGCTTTAGTGTTCTATAGAGCCATAAGTTATGGTGGCACCCAGATCCTTAGACCAGCACTTGCAAAGAACTTAAGAAATGGCATGAAACTCAACCAGTTTTCCTGACAAACACCCAGAAGTTTCTCTTCCAAAACAATTCCTGACACCCAATATCCAAGTATTCATTTATGTCACTTGTCTCTCCTCAAAGCAGAGTACAAAGTGTATCCTACCAACTCTGCCCCATCCTTCTCCTCCTACCACTCTCCCCGAACAAAGCAAGTGATTTGCAATATCCAGTGGTTCCAATGACAGAGATTTCATTGTACTCAGTGGCCGCGAGGCGCTGGTCTTTTATAACTCACACAACAATATGACACAAACAGACTGTGAGTCAGTCCCAGATACTAACATATAAAAAGAAAAATCAAATGCACAAAGCAGTAGAAGATTCTTCTCAGTATGATTTTCACCTGTCCAGAAAAGTTAAGAAACTTGTCCAAGGTCACATGGATTGGGAGGATATTGGGAAATTCTGAAAAGCAGAGGAGGAAAAATAGGACTTAAGAGTGACCTTAAAAAGGACCTGGCCTTTCAGGAGAGAAAAGATCTGGCTTATAGCAACCCTTAGATTCCAAGAACACAAAGAAATGCTATGCGGAAAACAAATTTCTACTTGTTAATATATTTCTCCCTTCCCTCAAGAGAGTCACTGGGCTTATAATGTAGCATGAGGGAATTAGGTTAAATACAATTTTCTGAAAAGGCACATCCTTAAAAAAATGAATTATAGCACGAGACAGTGACAGTCTCAGTAGGTACCTAAAAGAATGAATGATTCAAACAGGTTAAATGAAGGGGGAGGTGGGTAATAACAGATACGATGGCGTCTCTTTCTACCTACTATCCCTCAGATTTATACATGGCTCTCTCACGTCATTTAGATCTCTGAATGACATTGGAACAATGACATTTAATAAACTGTCACCTCCCCAGAGATGCTTCCACCAGCAGTCTATTCAAAAGTGACCATTCTTCCCCAACAACACTTCATCCCTCCCTCTGCTTCATTCTTCTTCATAGCCCCCATCACGACTTGAAATCACAGAGTACGTTCATATGTCTACTAGTTCATTGTCTGTCTCCCATGTTAGAGTGTAAGCTTCATGCAGGCAGGGATCTCTGTCTTGTCCAATTCCTAGTGACCAGAGCATCATCTGGTAGGTAGTAAGTGCTCCACACAAATTTTGAATGAATGAATGAACAAATCTCTGAAGCTCCAAGGGTCTTTGAAACTTCTAGACTTCTTATAAGACTTGTCACGTTTCCTGCCTGTTCTAAAGGGCAGAGGGGTGCTTTGTGAGTCTTCTGTCTCCTATGTGGATGCCCACAGGGACAAGGCTGGACACTTGGGACATGAATCAGGAACTCTGCCGCCCAGAGAGGAGGAACCTACCCCTTCCTCTGTGCAGGAAGCCACCACTGCAGAGAAGAAGGAGCCCCAGGTTTGGATGTCCCCTGCAGGAGTAAGGGCACTCTGCTCCACGCAGGCTCTGCAGCTCTGAGAAGGCTACCCCCCGCTGCTAGCAGTAGAGAAGAGCATCTACTATTGGCCCAGAATCAGGTGGAGGAACTGCAGGTGTGGTGAACTGGTCAAGAAGTGTCAGGTGAGTCTCAACATTTCTGACAGCTCTGAGATATTGCTTCCAAGACTGCATGCATGAAGTCTTTGTTTGGGAGATAAGGATCAAAGTGTTTAAGCAGAGGTTACTCTACAGAATTCTTGGCTGACCTCACCTGTACCTGCCTGTGGCTAGAAGTGACAAGATGCTGGCTCTCTTCGATGCCTGGGCTCCATTCAGATGAGCTATGTTAAAAGTTCTGGGTACCCATGGGGCCTGGGTACCACCAATGTTTTTAAAAGCTCTCCAGGGTATACCAATGTGAAATCAGGTTTAAGAACCACTGGACTAAAGTGCAATGTGAATTTCATTACCCATCTTTGGATCTCTTTCATTTTCCCAAATGTTTGGCTTCTTGTGGAGTGGGAAGACTATTTTGAGAAATAGGAGAACATTGGAAAAAATCAACCTTGCAAAATCACACAGGCACAAACTCTGCAGTTTTTCCTAGGATTTTCCTTCTCTTGAGTGCTTCACATTTCTAGATCTTTCTGATTACTCTCATGCTACAAAACAGACAGCTAAGTTCACAACACCACCAGTGAAATTTCTGGAGAAAGACAAATATGGCAGAACTCCATCTGTCTGGTTTCCTCCTCTTTTTTATTACAGTAATATGGCTCTAGAAGCTTTGACAAAATTTAGGAAATTCGTATCTGAAGGGCACTGATGCAACCATCTGAGACCCATCCTAGAGGATGAGGCTTTCTATCTCATTATGAGAAACTGGATTTGCATATGCCTCCACCCCTTTCAAATAAATCACCGTTCAAATAAATCACCGTGCTCGCTCGTGGAGGGGCGGCTAGTTGCTTCTCCCTGGGGTGGCTGCTTTCCCATGGGGGTTACCTGTAGAAAGGGCAGGTCTGTTAAAAAAAAATGAACAAGCCTGAGATCAAGCAAGCTGGATGCAGGCAGGTAAGATGTTCACTATGGGCCTCCCTTTTCTCTGACAGCAAATAAAGAATTTGAAGAAAGGAACTCCTGGCTGCACAGTTTATCAGCTATTAGCAATTAATGAGGAAGAATACTACCCTTGGGGAAACTCTGTTTGGTGCCCAGAATTTTACATTTGAATCTCACTTCATGACAATAAATAATGGTCAGTTTGAACAAGGAGCATGCATGTTTTCTTAGCGCATTTCTTTGGCCCACCTTAATTTGTTCATTTTCCACTCATTTTAATAAGCACAAAGTAGATTTCTGCTTAATAGTAATGTCACTGCTTTACATTAAATTATTTAAGTCTGAAATGGAAGGCCATGGTTTCTAGGTGGCTAGGGTGTGTGTGTGTGTGTGTGTGTGTGTGTGTGTGTGTTTTAAGGGGTGGGGTGGGAGGGAAAACACTTTCTGGGTCCTGGATTGCTGTTGTAAACTCAGCTGGAGTTAGGACATTCCAATAAACTGGCAAAAGTAACCTATCACCTTCAGAGAATGTCTAAAAAGATGACAATGATGATGATGGTGACAGCTAACATTTACTGAGCACTAAATATGAGTCAGGCACTGTGTTAATTATTTCACATGTACAATTTTCTTTAATCCTTCTACTAAACCAATAAAACAGGAATTACCCTTATCCCGACATTACAGATGAGAAAACCAAGGCATGGAAGGACCAGGTAACTATCCAAAAGAAACAAATTCATCGGGATTCAGAGCTATGAGCAGTAAAGACATGTAACTCACCTTTCTGATGGGAGTCTTCTCTGAAAATCCCAGAAATTTAGGAAGAAAAGCATCAGCTGCTCATAATCTGGCCCTGACTCACCTCCTTTTCCTGCTTCCTTTAATCTCTCACAGAGAATCTACTGCAGTGAAAAGGATTGACTCACTAGACTGCAAAATGATAAGCCTTCCCTCTTGCTGTATAAAACCTACCCATCTTTAAGTTCAAGTACCATTTGTTCCATGAAGCCATCCCAACCACTCAAATATAACCATCCGTAAGAATTTTGCATCCCCTTAATTCTCTGTCTTTAAGAAATCTTGGGGAAGTGGTTATTGTCATGCCTATGCCATTGATATATGTCACATAAGCACATTTTGAACTCTTTCGTACAGAAGCACAATGCCTGGCACATTGCAGACCTCTAATACGTATTTCTCACTATTGTTTCTTAAACCACAGAAGTTTAGAATATCTTACGACATTCTCTGGGTAAGTATGTAAACAACAGAGAACTGTGGAGGACAGTAGGGAACTATGAAGTTTTACTCTCCATACAAGAAATTCTGTTCCGATGGTAGCTGGAAGATGATCTCTCTATCTCAGTTACCCACACCGGACTCTAAGTTGGCTTTAAACTGGAGGGGCTTTGACGACTGCTCTCTCTTCTGGGAGTGCTTTTGGCAGGTACGACAGGCAGGACTGTGGGTCTCTGCGTGCATGTTTCCATTCTAGATGCAACCACAGGAAGTACCAAACCTTTCTATTCTTATTTTCTGAACCTTCCTATGACAGGTGGTAGACACTTCCAGAGCACTGGCACAAGAATTAGTAAATACAGGGCCACATACTTAAAATATGCAAGAACAAGAAACCAGATTATTTAATCCATTTCAAAAGATGGTTAAAAGCCGCAATTTTGAATGACATAGCCATGTGTTATGCTCGTAGCACATAAATCCCGGGACCTGTGAGGCACCAGGGTGTCGCCTGCACACCTAACAATAAAGAATTCAGGGACTTCCTTTAAGGAAAGACGAAGGCACGGACGGTAAATGATTATGCAACGTAATTCCCCCTTTATTCCTCCTGCCACACAACGAAAAACTGTCCTTTCGTGTGTGCGTGTGAACTGTTTAAATAAGATGCTTCTTTTATTAAATCGAGGGAAGAAATAAACATTCTCATTTTATAAGTATGAAATCTTTTTTCATCGTACGACACCAAATGGAAAAAAAAGAGAATGAATATCATCGGAGGACAATTACCTATGACAATTCAACAACTGCTGCAGGCAATCAGCGAGGACCAGTGTGTGTAATGCTAAGTCTTAAGATGCAAAATTTATTTATGCCTGAACTTTCTTTATGGACAACTATTCAAGGAAAATGACTTGCTTCCTTTGGCTGACAAAGAAAATGCAGGCAGCTGCTCACCAACTTCAATTTCCAGAGAGCTGGAGATTGAAATTGCCATCTGTAGAGCAGCTTTTGTTCAATTTGAAGACCACATCACAGGATATTTAAGTGACACGCCAGGAAGAGGTTATTGTCCCGCTGTCTGGGTGTCCTGGATGCGCCGTTTATTATGTGCGCTTTCTTCATTTAATCATTGATTCAAAACCCCACTCAGTATGAAGGACTGGCAAATTCTCCTTATGAACACACCGAAGAGAATATGAAAACATGTCTACTGGGAGAGAACTGACCGGAGATTACCTAATGGAAAAGACAAGAAAAAACAGACAATGGCAAACCTTATCACATTCAAAAATAACATGCTGTTCCCTCTTCTAACTTATCCTATGCTACGTAGCCCTGCGCTCACCACATGCATTTCTAGCCCAGACTTTGAGCTGAAAACTAGTAACCAAAGTCTTATTTCCTTACGCTAACAAGGCTCTGCCAAGCAGCTTCAGTAACAGCAACAATGAAAAATAGGATTGCAGGTGCATACCTTAACCTCCTGATTGGTAAAGACCTCGACATCCACCACACAGGCAACCAGAGTGGAAACATCACAGTCCATGCTAGGGGCTGGCATTCCCCCTTCTGAATTTTTAATAGAGACTTAGGCAACCTCAGAGTTGTGAGTGAAGGGAAGAGCCTCCAGGAGGATATTGCCGTGGCCAGGCCCGGGTGCTGCCTTGCTCTGGGGACGGCTGGAGGCTGGGGCTCCCGGAGCCCGCACGCAGCCCTTGCGTCTGAGGCAGCACAGCAGAGTAACGAACGGCCCGGCTCGCTCATGGCAATGACATCACCACAAAGACTGACACAAGCTGAAGCTATTTTTTTTTTTCTCCAAGCCTTTTATCTCTAGGCAGTGCAGTGGAGCAAATTGAACATGATTATGTGCTAAATCTGAACTCAGACTAAATCAATTCAGGCAGCGTTAGCTAGGAACTGAGTCATCCCTGTTGTTGCAGCCGAGTGCTTATGTTTGCAAAAAGTGGAGGGGGGGAGGTGGTGTGGCGGGGAATCTGACACCAGAGGAGGTTCTGCTTTGATGGAGGGAGGGGGGAGGTGTAATTCTGCAGATGAGTCTCCAGAGGTTAAGGTTTGACAATTTTCTGCCTCAGAGATGAGCAGGAAGTGGAGGCATTTTGCAAATTGCTTGGCTCCTGTTAATTGCTCTGTGCCACTCGGAGCAGCCACACATGTTCTGGGCATCCTAATGCATCCCGGGCATGGGCTGAATAGAAATCCATTCTCGAAGTGACTAAAGAGCTGGTCGTCAGTCATTTAGGCAGCATGGTAAGAGGAGATAATTAGAGGTTTGTGGAAATTCTATTTGAAGCGCATAAGTGCAGACCAGTAAGTCTAAAAGCGCCCTTCCAAGCTCGGGATTTCAGGCTGTCTCCAAGGTCATTCAAAACCAAAAGCAGTCTGTGGAAAGGAGTTATAGCAAATGTCTCGCGCGGGGACAGATGGCTGGGTCGAATGGACAAACTCACTGATGTGGGTCATTATCAGATCCGCAGGGCTCTTACCATGCCTGAGACTCTGAACATGTCCCTTTTCCTGATCATGAAGCCCTGAAGTGCAGGGCCAGGGATAATTCACCTTTATATCTCAAACCTTTAGCAGAGTGCCTGACACAAGAAGATGATATTTGTTTAACGAATAAATCAACCGAACAGGAATAGTTTTTCACAGTACCAGTGGAGCAAAGGAAAAATTCCAGATTGGTTTTTGTTTTATCATTAGTTATACAAGTCCCAGTAAAACTCACTAGCACTGTAGCAGGATCTATTCTGAGTAGGAGTTCTGTTGCATCTTCAGTGGTGAGTGAAACATCACAATTTATAATGGATTGCTACTTTCCTAACACATGCTTGGACAAAGCCTTTCAATTTTACATGCAGAAGAGAAAGGTGACATTTCAGACAGAGGGTAGAAGTTTTGTGGCTGGTCCTCCTTGGACCACATTTGAGCTCAGTGTTTACCTTCAAGAAGGTATTTTCCATGCAAAAGCTAATCAGTCCAAAAATACAGATATTTAGACTGATGAAATTGTGTGTGTGTGCATGTGTATGTGTGCTTAAGTAGCACTTACTGTGTTGTCCAGGGCACTGTGGGGAACATGAAGTCATATATGCATACAATTCAATTAACACTCACTGAGTGAAGACTATGTGCAAAGCTCTGCACCAGATGCTCTTAAGGACAAAATGGTGAAAGAATAAATTGCACTATCTCCAAGAGGCTTAAAATCCAGGGGAGGAGATAAGACATGGAGACAAACACTGACCACAAGGCAGTGATGATGGTGGCTGGAGAGGTAAAGACTATGCTCGGCGGGAGCACTGGAGAAAGAGCAATGGACGCTGAATGTCAGATGCCACGTTAGAGTGGTAGATGGACATTGAGGAGGAAGACAAGACCTCTGCTCTGAACTTGAAACATGGGTATGACTCTGGTGGGCAGGGAAGTGAGAGGAGCCGTCCAGCTAGGGAAGAGCAGACTAGAAATGCACAGAGGAATGAAAGAATAAGGTATTTGGGAGCAAGACACAATGAGGGTTAGATTTGACTGGGGCCTCAAATAGACAAGGCCGCAAGAGCCAGATGATGCAAAACCTGAGGGCCCTTAGCGTCTATCTTGCCGACCGTGGAATGCCAGGCAAAGCTTTTGAGAAGGTAAATGGGGTCTTTACGCTCATAAATAGGGCTAAAATGTAAAGTGCATATGAAGATGAATAAGACTTTGAATACCGCTGGCATCTGCTCAAGAGGCAAAACAAGGAAATGAATATTCTTTTCGCATGCCACGGCATATCCTAAAATTTCCTTTTTAAGTTTCACAGCAGAGGCACGCTGGAAAATATCTAACAATCAGCTCCCTGAAAAGAAAAATTCCAATCTGTAGCATTTGTTGATTTCTGTGGCATAAATATTCTCATCGTGGCTGATTTCAGGCAATCAATGTGAAGTCACTGGATGCGAAGTTGGGAAGAGGTGTGTATAATCTGTTCACAGCGGCTGTTCCAGCTCATTGCTGTTTCATGCTCACAGAAACGCTGCATCTCAGCCGTGGTGGTTCATCCCTCCAGGTGAGGTCCACCATCGCCGTCCAGAGCCAATCAAGGAACAGCAGCAACAGTAGGAGCAACACGTTCTGATCATCCTCTGTTTATTTAAGGGCTCTATGAATTACTTCCCACTTTGTGTTTAGCAAAAAGCTGTTAAGGATACACATGTGCTATTTCAAGAAAAAAAAAAAAGCTGTTCTGTGACAAGTCTTGGCCAGATGACATTAGTTTACCCAGGAAGAAAAGCCCTACTCCAAATTGTAAACTAGGCAGTTTTTTCTGGCATATCCTCAGCCTTCCCTTTCTGATTTGATTCTGCCCTAGAGATTCCTTCCAGCCACCCAAGCACCCGCTAACTTTATGCTTTCCTCCTTTAAAATATCTTTTCGAGGACACAGTTCTCAGCTCATCTATATTAGCAGTAAATGACTATTAACTCACAGTACTGTCCATTCCAGAGGAATCAGTATTTTAATAGGGGACAGAGTCTTAAGTTGAGTAAATAGCATTTTTAGGGTGGATTTACAGGCATCCAGAGCAGATGTTTTGTGGGGCAAAGGAACTTGCCAGTGACTCTGAAATACAATTATGAGGTTTTTAATAGGTTGTTGGTTCAACAAATTGCTTATATCATACAATTCAATTGTCTATATAATATGGTTATTTTCCTATAGGCTAGAGACCCCAGGGGGCTTCCCAGTTAAAATAGTGTCCTGTTTCTCTAGAGAGAATGCACTCTTTATAGCTGGGGGATGACGGGCAGCCTTGGAGGAGTCTGGAGTATGGACACACCCCTGCTAATGGTTATAAGGCCCTGTAAACACTGGCCTCTGACTGATCTCCTACATCATCTCATATCATTCTCACCTTTACTCTTCATGTCTCAGCCCTGGAGGCAAAAAAATAAAAAAGAAATAAAATTAAATTAAAAAGCCAAGCTCTTTCTCACTTCAGGTCCTTTGTACTTTCTATTCCTACTATCTGAAAATATCCAGATCTCTCATGGTTTGCTCCTTCTTCTCATCTAGATCTCAGTTGAGACAACATCTCCTTGGAGAAGTCTTCCCCAATCAGCTAAAATAAAATATCTGTGCATGTGCATAAACACACACACACAGACACAGAGTCAATCACTATCCTGGCATCTTCATTTTAACTTTATTCATAGCACTTTATACTACCTGAAATTATCCTGTTTGTTTATTTCTTTCTTTGTTGCTTGTCTACCCAACTAGAACTTAATCTCCAGAAAAGCAGAGGTTTTGGCCTGTTCGGTTCCCTGCCGTATCCCCAGGGGCCAGAAGAACGCCTGACACTTAGCAGGTACTCTGAGAAATACCTGAAGTATGAATGTATAAATCCACAAATGGCTCTTAAAAGGCAAGCAGAGGGACTCAAACCAGCAGAGGTGCCTCCTGACCTAGGAGTTGTCAGGAGGTCCTTGCTGGGGGATACAAGAGCATGTGAGTTTTGCGATACCCTCAGATCCCTGACAGCTGAGTCCTGGCACAGATCTGCTCAGGAGTGTCCTTTCTGGCTGAAACATCCAGAAACTCTCGGGATTCATCCAAACCACTGTTCTTCCAGTGACTGACCACAATGAGGAAAAGGATGCAGTATGCCCAGACCCCTTGGAGAGAGGCCATCTCCCCTACTCTCAGGCCAGGCAATTCTCTGAAAGGATTGACAGCTGAGCTGATGCACTCACCTCTACCTGGGTAGGAAGACATGCGCACCTTCCAATCCCAGAGGTGGCTGTGGCAGTAGCCGCCAAATCTGTTTTGCTAATGAGCATAGAAGTTCCCATGACAGCTATGGGCTGTCAAAGGCTTTGCTCCTTCTGTAGGTCCTTCTGGATCACTTCAGTTTGTTTTCAATGTTTATTATAGAGAATTTTAGACAGAGAGAGAATACAAAAATGAGCCTTCATCTACACACTACCTAGGTGCAAGAATAACTAACATGGGACCGATCTTGCTTCCTCTCTGCCAGTGGTGCACAGAGTGTGGTCCCCAGGAAAACAGCGTCAGCATCACTTGGAACTTGTTAGAAAGGCGGATTCCTGGGCTCCACCTAAGACTGAATCTGACACTCTGAAGGTGGGGCCAGTATCTGTATTTTAACAAACCCTCCAGGTGATTCTGATGCAAACTCAAGTCTGAGAACCACTGCTTCATGTCCCCACCACTTCCATACTCCCTCCAGGTTATTTTCAAGTAGATGCCTGACATGTCACTTCATCTATAAATGTTTCATAATATATCTCTAAAGACAAAGGATTCCTCTTTGGAAGTCACAGTATCTATCATCACACACCTCAGAAAGCAGGAATAATTCCAGGTATCACCAAGTGTCCTGCCAGTGTTCCCATTTCTCCAACTGTGCCACGATGTCCTCTCATCTCCCATCCTCCCCCTGCCCCGGGTCCCATCCTGGTGGCCTGTCTCTTCTTTCCTCTTTAACAATTTCCTTTTTTAAATTGGGATCCAAACTACTGTCTCTCGCATCTCTTTTAATCTATAGAGTTCTCCTACATCTCTTCCTTGTTCCTTCCCTGTAGTTTGTTGTTGGTGATAAAATCACGCTACTTGTCCTTTGGAACTTCCCCCGGTCTGGATGTTCTTGATGTACTCCCTATAGTGTAATTTAGCTGATTTCTCTGTTGTCTGTAGGTCGGTTGTTTTATCCAGAGGCTTAAGAGATTCAGTTTTGGCAAGCCTTCTTCCTACATGGTGTGTGCACCGCTACCAGTGGGTACACAGTGTCTGGCTGTCTCTCTGTTGTGACATTACCACTTTTTGTGCTCAATGCCTATGTGCATTTGTTCATTAGGAGTAGCAAAATGATGACATTCCTTCTTCATTTATTCATGAAATAGTTCATTAAGAGGAACTACTATCTACTATTGAGTTACCCTGAGCCAGAGTTTTTGTAAGACAGGCAAAATAACCCCTGATTATTTTCCCTTATTAATTAGTTTTTTAAATGACTTTCTTCTCTATTATCCTCCAAAGAAGATAATTGAGTTATTTTTTTTTCTTTTTAAAGTAACATTATGAACTCATGGATTAAACATATTTGATGGATTTCCATCCATTGTAGTTTTACCTTAGTGATGCCCAAATTGCCCACCTTTGGCTAGTGGGAGTCTAATCAGGTTGGCTTCTGAGTCCTTTGACAATCCCCAGTCTTTGAGGGCTGCCTCATCTTCTGGTATGACTAGATGTTCTAGGCTCACCTTGTTCATTTCCTGCCTTAGATAAGGAGTCAGACATTTCTCCAAGGAATGCCAGTTCTATTTAGTATCTTAACAAATTTTAAGATCACAATCTATATACTTAGAGGTGCTCTTTGCAATCAGTTGGGTTGACTTACTCTACACTATATGCACAACAGCCTCAGAATCACAATATTAAGGCTACCAGAAAGAATTTAAGATTTTTTTCTAGTTCTTTTTGTCTTTAGGTATATCCCATAAAGGATGCACAAATTATTATGTTTTATAGTCATTTAGAGTAGTTTCTCCAGTCTACCAACTAATCCCAAGTTAGCTTCATTTATTTCATTTCACTTTTGATTCTAAAGGATTGCATTTCCTTTATATTTAATTTTGTTTTATAATTATGCAAAATATTTACATGGTTCAACAGTCAAAACTACAAATACACAAAGAAGTCTACCTCCTATTCCTGGGTCCTCAACCACATTCCCTTTCTCCCTTCCACACATCCTTATTGTTTATCCTTTCTCTCATTTAAAAAATTCTAACAAGTATATATGTATATTATTTTCTCTTCCTTTTCTAGATAAATGATAGCATACTTTGCACACTTTTCTCTGTCTTGCTTTTATCACTAAAAACTGTGACCCTGAAGATTACTCCATTAGTAATATGTAGACATTGTCCTTTTCCTTTTTATAGCTATTTTGTATTACACTATGTGAATTGACCAAATTTGGGGTGACTAGTTCCCTACTGGTGGGCATTTGGGTTGTTTCCAGTTGTTTGCTACATTAAATAATATAGCAAAGGATAGATTGTGCTCATGCCTTTTTCATATTTTGCCATTATATCTTCAGAGCAGATTTTAAAAGTGGATATGCTGGGTTAAAAGGCAAAATGCATGTGTAATTTTGCTAGCTCCAGCCAAATTCTCCTCCGTAGGAATTGCACCAATTTGCTTTCCCACCAGCAATTTATGAGAAAGTTTGTTTCCCCACAGCATGTGTCGCAGAATGTATTGGACATTTGCCCATCTGGTGGGTAAGCTCTGGTTATCTCAGTGAAGTTTTGATTTGCATTTCTCTGCCTGTAGGCACACATAAGGATATTTCCACATGTGAACCCATCCGGCATTGCCCCAAACAATGCCTCCCTATCTTTTCTCCAACTAATTTAGATTCTGTTTTTGACACTAACAAGCAAGAACTCCTAAACATACATTGCAGTCCTCAATGAGTTTTTTAGTTTGCATTACTCTTACTAAGAGCAAAATTGTATTTCTTCTTCTATGATAACTCCCTTTGGTCTATTCATCACACGCCAAACACCTTCTTTTGTGCTTGGTGTTCCCTCTGCCTAGAACACTATTTCCCCCATCTTAGCAGGGTTCACCCTTCCACAGCATTCAGATCAAATGCCCCTCCTCGAGAGGCCTGCCCTGCTCTGCCTAGCTGAGTAGCATCCCTCTCACTGTCTCCTGGGCCTGCTTTGTTTTTCTTCCAAGCACTTACCACTCAGGGACGCCATATATTTATTTGAATAGTTGCTATCTATCTCCCCCATGGGAATGCCAGCTGCACGAGGACAGGGATTCTTTGTCCCGTCCACTGCTGTATCCCCAAGTACCCACAACAGGGCCTGTCGTGCAGTCGGAGCTCAGTGCATGTGCTAGATGAAGGAACAAATGAATGAGTGGGATTCCTGCGCTCTGAACGCCAGCTGAGAACAGGTACTACTGAGGACGAAGTCTATAAAGTAAGTCCCTATAAAAGAGAGTGGACCTGAGAAGAGAGGTTGAGGCAAAGGAAGGTGACTCGGGTCATGGGGCCATGGGGATGGTGAGGTGGGGGCAGGGGAGGCCCAAGAGAAGTCAGAGCATGCTGAGAAAGGAGAAGGAAGGACACAAAATGCAATCCCCCTTCCCCCAATCTGCAGCTGCAATGCCCTGGGGCAGACTCAGGGACTGTCTTCATTCTGCCACTGCCCAGTTAGCACCTACTTCTGCTAAGTGGGAGACCCCACGGATATCTTGCTCACAGCTAATCTCTGAGTGGCACTCCTAAGAAGCCACTGTCATTTCTTCTCTGCCTTCCCTTCCTCCCCAGCTCCAAGAGTCTTCTCCCTGCCTTGACTCATTCTTTAGGAAGACATATTTCCCCCTTTTCATCCTAAATATCAGAATCAGATGGTACAGTCACTCTGGGCAGCACTATGCTAAGAAGCTGACACACTTGAACAGTTACAGGGCTGAAAGTGAATGGGGTGTTTGCTCAGCACCCCTGTCTCTGGGCATCGTGTTCTGGGGGAACTGCTCCTGCTCCCCCTCCCACACTGGATTCATTGAAGGAGGCCATGGCCAGGCCAGGCCAGGCAGACCTCGCATGCAGATTTTCCAAACCCAAACTGGGTCAAGAGCACCCGTGCCCTGCGGTGCCAGAAGGTTGGGACTGTTGCCGGCGTGTTTTTCACCTTTGCCTTTGCATGGAGCTAAATTCAGCCAGAAACAGAAAGAGATGTGGAGGAAGGAAATCCTAGAGGCATCAGAATCTTCATTTTCTGTCACTCTGGAGCCAGTGGCCCTTCCATGGATCTTGTCATTCAACTCTTCCCTTGGTTATTTTAATATTCTAATATTATCCCAACCAATGCCTCCTTTTTTCCTCAACCTAATTCACATATTGTTTCTGTCACTAACCAAAAAAAGTCTTGGCCAGTACACATTCACAGACAGCCCTAGATTAAATAACAGGGGACAATAAAGTGGGAATCAGTCATCAGGAACTAGATATTAAGGTAACTAAATAGCTCCTGGAATGGACGGGCCCTCCTCTTCCCAATCAGTCCTGAGGGGAGGAACTGGCATCATCCCAACCTCCCTCTTGAGGGAGCAGCAGGGGTCCCAGTTTGGATTTCTGCAAAGAAAACTTGGGCACAGAATCTTCTTTCCATCTCCATCCCTTTCATCTTACTAATTTCCCTTTCAGGGTTAGAGCTTTCAAAATAGTTTTTGGGCCCCCTGCTTTGAACATTTGCATTTTGGTGTTATAGCTACCTCTGTCATGTTTATTATTTTATGGTGTCTCCGTTGAAACTTGGAATTTATCACCCTATCATGCTATCATTTCCCTAGGGCCAACTCTGCAAAGGTATTCTATATACATTCATATGCATTAAGGTATCAAAACTTCACAGTAGTCCCCATTTAGAGATGAAATAATTTGTCCAAAGTCAAATAGCTAGACAGGGATGGAACTAGATTAAATCCAAATGGCTTGTCTCCAAAGCATGAACTCTTAACTTCTCTACTATACAAACGTTAACATTCTGGAAAAGAGAATATGAACGCATCTGCACTTTGGAAAGAATTCCAGTGATGATGTGAAGGTTGGATTGGAAAGCAGCAAAGGTAGGAGGGAAGGAAATTGGCATCTCAAAGTAACTTCAGCAGGATAGAAATAAACTTGGCTGAATTTTTTTTTACTGAATTCTTTAAGTAGCAATGAGCAATGCTGGAGACATTGTAGAAATATAAAAGGGAACTCAGGGACTAGACTGGAGGAGGTGGTTGTCGCAGACAGAGAGGAAGGTACTCTATAGTTAAGTTTCAAAGTCTTATCTCCAAGGGAAGATGGTACCAGGGACAGGGCAAGTTCCTTAAAGAGACTGTCAACATCACCCCCAGCTGACAGATGAGATGGACTCTCTGTGACTAAGATGAGACCCTCAAGAGAAAATTAAGCAGCCACAGCAGGGGAAAGGACTGGTCACATACCCCTACATCGCTAACTGCTATTAATATAAGGTTTGTTAACTGCCGTAAAATTTTCCTCCTGCAGCCAGGCAGAAATCTGTTCTAGAGAAACATTGCCCAGTTGACACGAGTGAACTGGGAATACTCCTGCCTTGAGGGTCCTGCCATAAGCACCGATTGGATAGGAGACCGGCCTATCACTCTAACACTCTTTCCTGATAAAAAGCTACAGGCCCTAAGCCAGTTCCAGCCCACTTAACAGAGACTGCACACAAAATATCTTGGTGCCCTATAGTTTACCTTTTGACATAAAGAGCTGAATTCCACCTTATTTTAATGTTAAAACCCTGCCCCAAAGTGAACATGGGATGTATGTTACATATACGTCAACTCACTGTGCATGTTCTACACTTTCTTCATAAATATTCATAGACATTCCCCCAGCCTGATGAATATACATGTAAAACAAACTGGGGAAGGCTTAAATGCCACCGTTTCCTTCTCTTGGGTGGAACACATGTTTATGGTTCTCCTGGAGGTTACGTTCCCCATTCCCTGATCCGAAAATAAAGTTTTCTCCTTTTTCCTTCCTCCATAGATCTCTTAGTCATTTTTTTTTTTTTAACAAGATGAAAGGTCTCATCTACTGACAAGAAATCCTTCAATGAAAGAGAAGGGAATTTGATATGGATGCTGGGCAGAACTAAGATGGATCAAGGTCTTAGCAGAGTTAGGTTTGTTTAAAGCCCAGTGGACTGCTCATTTAGCTGGAATGGAAAGTCTGAGCAGGGCAATGACAGGTTATAATAAGATTGGAAGGGAGGGTTGTGGACACATAGATGAGGAATTTGAGTGTCAGGGCAAAAAGTGAGTATATTTCACTTAGTAAGGTATAGGGTATAAAGGCTTATGAAAAGATCTATATACTAGATCGAACTGGAGTAGAGAAAGATTGTAAGTCTTGGTGATTCCAAAACTCTTGCCAAAGGCGATAATGGGCTAGATTATGGAGATGCAATAGTAACATAAGAAGAGAAATGGGTGTGAGAAACACCAGGCAGATAGAATGTGAAACTTTAGGATTAAACAATTTTGGCTGTCAAGATAATGGCCTAGGGATGGGGAATGAAGTGATCAGGGAAGCAGGTTTGAGGTAGCAAAAAAAAAGGCAGGGAGAAATGTTTGAAGGAGGTCCTAAAGTTCTAAGCCTGGATAGATTGTGGTAACTTTATCTGGAATAATTTAGTTATATAGGTAACAAAAGTAAGTTGTGATTACTTTTATACAACCATGATGATGAGGTACACATCCATATTTGTTCATTTCAATCTTTAATATCATCAATCTTTACATTAACAAAAAAAAAACAATAATGGAGAAGGATAAAAACTGAGATTGCTACTTATGGTGATAACAGATAATAGTCTTTACTGGTACTAATTAGGGAAGGATATAATTGCAATACTGTTATAATTCTGGCTAGTCAAACTCTAGAAACATCCCTCTTCACCCTACCACTGCTTTCCTTCTCATGCTAAAACCTATAGCATGAGTAAAACAACACACAAGCCTAAGAATAGTATTCCTTCTTTGCAGCTATTTTTACTCTTTTTAAAATGCCCACACTTTAGTTTGAGGTGTAACTATGTGGAATTATTTGGTGAGTCTTACTCTTTATTTGAATTTAAAGAATTGGAAAGTACAAAAATACTTTTGGGAAAGCAAGTGTACCATTTTTGGACCTGAACATCTAATCTTCCCACCAAGCCTGCTCCCTTCCTTGTTTTGATTGTAACACCACCTCCCACCCCCGTCACCCGGCATCGTAGCTTCAGTCATCTTTGATTTCTTACTTTGGTCATCTACTGCTTGACCCGGGTCCAGGGCTAGTTGGTCCAGAGGCTCAATGAAGTTATTGCAGGGCTCTAGCTCTCTGGCTCCGTCTCCTGAAGGTCAGTGTCATTCTAAAGCTGGTGCCCAGGATGACTGCCAGTAGCAATCTCTGCTTTTATTTATTCCACAATTGAAACATTTAGGTCACCTGTTCACCTCTGAACATGACTGTGGCTGGGGTAGGGAATGTGCTGATTGGCTTTTGCCAACTTGGACACACCCCTAGAGTAAAGAGTGGTATCAGTTTTCCTTGCAGTCCATGAGTTGCATTGGAACGGAAGGAGATGCAAGTCAAAATCTGGGTTAGGAGGGGAATGGATGCTGGGCAGGACCAATGTCCACCACTGTTTCAATTCCTATACCTGTCAGAGCTCATGGATGCAAATGACAGAGCTGTCTTTGGCTAACTAGGAGAAAAATAATATATTGAGCATTATCAGATAGCTCTTACAGAATGTACAAGAATCTTGAGAAACAACTTCAGAAATTAGGTAGAAATCAAGAAGGTCTAAGATGCAGCAGACAATAGTCCAGGGATGCTACAGACAACAGTGTAGCTAGGACACCACCACTGGAAGCCCCCAACTGCTGGACTCATCATTCTTCCTTTGCAGCTATAGATGATCTCTAATTGCCCCTGTGACTTTGTGTCATATTCCCTGGAGTGAAAGTTCTGGGTCTGGTGTCCAGTGGTCAAGCTTGAGTCATATGCCCCAACCTCAATTGCCAGGAAACCTGGTTAAGGAGATTTTAGTCTTCCTTGCCTCTTAGTGGCTTGTGGTAACCCCACCACAGAGATTTCCCCAATATATAAAGTGTGTCAGGATGTGGGGAAGCTCAGAAGTAACAAAGGTCCACTCTTAGCCTCCTGGTCACTCTGCTTCCCTGCCCATCCTATCTCTTACTCAGTACCTCCAGATTTGGTTTTGTGTGAACTAGTTCTGATCAAATCACTCCCCTGGCTCAAATACCTTCACTGCTTTCTCACTGTGGGTAGAATGAAGAGTTATTTAAAGGGTTTCTTCATGCAGTGCTATCAACCTATCTCTCCAACTATTTCTTTCCAACTGCTCCTCTGCACATATCCTAGTCTCCAAACAAATTGAGCTTCTCTATACATGCCATATTATTAAAAGCCCTCTGCTTTTCTTGAGTTGTTTCCTACAACTGGACTCCATCCATCCATCCATCCATCCAATGACTATTAATTGAATATACTATGTGCTTAGTATAAAACTAGGCACTGGCCATAGAAAGATGACAAGTCACTATTCCTTTCTTCAAGGAGGTCTCAGTAGAAGGGAATGAAAAATTACAATTTAATATGGTGTGACATGATGTGATATAATGTAATATAATATACTATATTTGCCATAAATGGTGTGAATACAAAGTGTAGTATGAGCATAGGAGAAGGGGTTTAATGAGGGGAAGGGAATTAAGAAGATTTCACTAAAGAAGCTTCATTTTGCTGGACCTTGAAAAGTAATTGTATTTTATTAATAGCTTTCTATTAATAAATGGGCAGACAAGTGGAAAGATGACATTTTATGTGTATGCAGGGCCATGGGATGAGGTATTGCAATATGAAAAGCTATGAATAGCCCAATGCTGTAGAACTGCTTGGGTGGAGTTGGAGGTTAGGAGTAGGAAGCCATGGACTAGACTGTTAGACAGTGGCCTATGAGAGCTTTGTGAGTTATGGGTATGAATTTAAATTTTGCTCCTATGGAAACTGACTCTCCCTGCCTCTAATTTCGCCTTGTTTTAATATATTCTGCAAACAATTTGTGGCCAGAGGGATCTTTGTACTAAGTAAATATGATCGTATTACTGTCCATGGGAGTAGAGCACACAGTTGGAACCAAGGGCTTCAAATAAGAAAAGGGTTGTAGGAAAGAAATGTTAGAAATCCAACAAGAAAATAGGCCTCTGAGACTGTGCTGGGAATTTCCCAGGCTACCTTAATGGACGGCCATCCTCCTCCACTAAAATAATGTATATTACTTCCACATACATAATATAAATCCATTGTAGCTCTTACCCCACTGGATGGTTTAAATGCTATATTTGTCTGTGTATCCTCAGCGCTTGCCGGCATAAAGCAAGTAATCAAGATGATGTCTGATAAATGAATGAAAGAATGCATGAATGCATGAGCCAATGACAAGACCAGCTCATACCATCCTCACCTCCTTTCACGGATGGATTATTTCTGAGTTATTCTACCCTAGTAGCAGCTCCATTTGCTTTAGTCTTTGGTGCTTAGCATGAAGTTTCCTACTCCACTACCCTACTTCTTAATTCCTCAAGCTGAGAGTCCAGGAGATTTATATGGAAGAACTAAGAAGCATAACGATGAATCCTCAGATGTATTCCTGTGTATAAAGAGAGATGACTGAGTGTCCACCCAAGGTTTGTGCTCTCCCTCTGTAGCATAGAGTTGTTTCTGAAAAGTACTTTCCCAATGAGCGTGACCAGGCTCAAGTGACTGAGTTCCGGCCAATGGAGTGGGAACAGAAAAAATGTATGCTACTTTCAGCCATAAGAACTCCCTTTAGGGTCCTCATTTCTATTGTTCAAACTGACCTTGGGAGTGAAGTGTTGAAGCTGGCAGAGCCTCTATCAGCCAAGGTCTCTGAATGACGGCATGAAAGGACACGCCTATTCCCTCCACCTCCTCTTTCATCACACTGTCCATGGGGTATTACCTGAGTGGGAAATAAGCCTCTCTTCTGGTAAGCCCTTGAGATTTTAGGGTACATCTGGTACAGCAGACAGCATTGCCTTAATTAGCACAGCACGTGTGTGTACGTGTGTGTGTGTGTTGAAGTATGTTTCTGTGAATGCAAAATCCAATCTCATATAGAATCAAAAACCAAATGGGGACAGAACCAGAAGCAAGAGGATTTAATCCTTGAATGAATCCTCAAGGGAAAGCTTTTTATTTAAAATATAATTTGCATGTCTTAAGTGAGCAAACAAGCCATATCATTGTTTGATACGTAGCATGTGTCAAGACAGAGACCGAGGGATGAAATGGAGCTTGAGAAAAGAACAGGAAAGCAAGAAAGGTAGAAAACATTTTTCAGTAAAGTTAATAATTCTTTAAAAAGCTGAATTAGTAATAGACATTGATTATGACTGGCAAGGATTCAAATAAATATACAACTCAGCAGCATTATGTTAAAAAACACAAATCAGAAATAATTAGAATTTATTCTATCTCTGGATGTTGTCAAGCTGCCAACTGCTAATGCCCTGCACTATAAGAAAATCTACCTGCCTAAAAATGACAGGTAGGGACATCAGTTGACTTGCTCTATATTTCTAACCACTTGAGGGTCATTCTTAAAAGGCATGTATAAATGTAAATGTCAATCCTGTATCTTCTTTTATTTACTCTTTTTTTTTTCAGGGAAGAGTTGTGGTGAATCACAAAGCTAGAACAGAAGAAAGTGACGAAGGAAAGGTAAGAAGCCACATGGAAACGCACAAAAGGGCAGTTTCTGGTATAAGATGGCAGGCTGATTCACACCACTTAGACTGGGATTTGGGTTGGGGATGTCTTGTTGGGTATGGGGGGCACATTTGGAAATTCTGGAGCTTTGAGGAATCACATTTTTTTTTTTTGAGATATTCCTGTGTCTTGGGAGTGGTTCCATAGTGGTCAAGTGTCAAAAAATCTGGCTATGGAAGACTGGCTCTAGGCTCAAGAGAATAAAGAGACTTTCAGGTTACTTTCCGGGTGAGCCAGCCTTGGCACAGGAATAAGTAAGAAGAAAGAGTCTCGAGGCAAATGCTCTATAAAAGTGTTAATATTGTACCTTTGGCTGGAGATTTCTTTGTGTGTTGTCACTGGGACACCTGGTATGGAAGGCAAGGTGGAAAAAGATGTAGAATCCGAGCAATGGAATCATAAATCAACTTATCAAAGAGGAAGTTTTTAATAAGCGTAGCCCTGGGATATGCATTTAAATCATTTTTGTTGTTATTTTTGGTGGAACATAAATGTACCTTTCAATATCCTGTTGATGAAAATGTAACTTGGAATAAACTTTCTAGAACCCAAGAGCCTTAAAACAGAAAGGAGAGAGAGAGAAAGAAACTGACTCCCACTTTCATTTAAATGTAGAAAGTTGCAGGAAACCATTGTACAACTCTCTCAACAAGAATAAGTCATTCAAACTACACAAATGTAGATTGTTTTTAACACCTCCGCCCCACACAGAAAGCTGATGAAAGAGAAACGTAAATGAACTAAATTCCATAAAGCAATGAGCCCTTCCCATGGGAGGGGAAGTACATATTTGCTTTCATCCTTGGTGTAGTTGTGAGAGAAAGCAGAACCCACCATAGACAAGTGTAAGAAGAAACCAGATGAACTCATAGGAAACATTCATGGTTTCATGTGGGCTAGAATAATGGACTAGAATTTCAAGAGTCACAGCCAAAAAGCAAGGCTATAGAACCAATACTTTATCCAGACCAAACTTAAAATAGAGAAAACAAGATCTGTGGGACAACATGAAATATTCTAAATATGTATAATTAGAGTCCTAAAAGTAAAGAGAGAGAGCATGATACAAAAGAAATATTAATATATGAAGAAATAATAGCCAAGACTTTCCTCAAATTAATTGAAGATGTCAATGTATAAATCCAAGAAGCTCATCAAACCCCAAGATAACCACACCTTGATGTGTCATAAACTCCTAAAATTTAAAATTAAAGAGAAAATATTAAAAAGCAGGAAAAGAAAACAGCATTATATACAGAGAAACACCAAGAAGAATTATGACTGACTTCTTATGAGAAAAACAGTGGCCAGGATACAATAAAACATCACATTTGAAAGTCAAGAAAGAAAAAAGATAAATTATCAACCTAGATTTCTATATCCAGTAAAAGTTGACCTTCAAATATGAAGCCAAACTCTCATATATTTCTGGTGAGAATGTAAAATGGTGCAGATGATTTGGAAAACCATTTGATAGTATCTTAAAAAATTAACCATCATTTTAACATATGACCCAGGAATTCCACTATTAGGTATCTACCCAAGAGAAATAAAGACATTGGTTTACACAAAGACTTGTTATAAATGTTCACAGCAGCATTATTATAATAGCCAAATGTAGAAACGAATACATATGCCCATCAACTGGTGAATAGATAATAAAAATGTAGTTTATTCATACAATGAGATACTTACTATATTCACCAATAAAAAGGAATAAATTACAGACATGCTATAATATGGGTGAACCTCAAGAACATTATGCTAAAAGAAGCAAAGGACCACAGATTGCATGATTTCATTTACATGAAATATCCATAAAAGTAGAATAATGGTTGTCCCAAACTGGGAGTGAAAAAGATAATTGCCTACAAAAGAGCATGAGGGACTTTTTAGGGGACGAAATTATTCTAAAATTGGATTGTGATGATGGTTATTCAATTCTTCACACTTACTAGTAATCATCGAATTGTACACTTATGATGGATAGATTTTATGATATTTAATTTGTACCTTAATAACATCATGAAACAATGTAAAGACAAAATAAAAAATATTCTCAACAAGAAAACATAAGCTGAGAGAAATCACCTACTGTACATCTGAGCTACTAGGAATTTTTTTTTTTAAATGTATTCTTTAGACTGAAAGGAATAATACCCAATGGAAAACAAGAGTGGTAGAAGAGATGATGAGTACCAAAGGGGTAATTTCATGGGTAAATAGGATCTTCTTATTATATTTATTTTAAAATTCTTTAAAAGACTATCAATCATTCAAAGCAAAATAATAATAATGAATTGTGAGGCTTACAGCATAGGTACAAATAAAATATATGACACCCAGAGCACAAATGGGGGCGTGGCTGAAGGTATACTACGTGATGTTCTCACTTTGTGAAGTAAGATATTAGTTAAAGGTAAACTATGACATGTTAAAGATGTGTATTGTAGTTTCTAGACTAGAGCAACCATTAAAAAATAACAAAAGGACTAGCTAAAAAGTCCAAAGAAGGGCTCAAATGGAATATGAAAAAAAATTTACCTGAAAGAAGGCAGAAAAGGAGGAACAAAGGAATACAGACCAGATGAAACAAACAGAAAACAAATACCAAATGACAAACTTAAACTCAACCATACTGATAATTACTTTAAATGTAAATGGATTGTAAACATTTTAATTAAAAGGCAGAAATTATCAGACTGGATAAAAAATAAGAATTTTTCTCATTCTTTCTTTCTCTCTCTTTAATATATATATTAATAGAGATACATAAATGATATAATATTATATAAATATATACTATATCTATGTAAATATTGTTATATAAATATATTTTTTAATCTAAAGACATGGACTGAACGTAAAAATTAGAAAAATATAAACCATGCAAACAGTAAACATAAGAAGAAACTTAGTGTGTCTATATTATCAAACAAAGTAGACTTTAAGACAAAGAGAATTACCAGAGATAAAGATATAAATATTTTATAATTTTCAAATCAAGAAAATATTAACAATCCTGCATGTGAATGCACCTAATAACAAAAATTCAAAATACATGGAGCAGAATTTGACAGAACTAAAGAGAGAAGTACAGATCTACAATCACACTTGGATATTTTAACACCTGTCTCTCAGAAATTGATAGAAAAAATTAAAAATCAGAAAGATAAAGAAGATTTGAACAACCCTACAAACCAACTTGATGTAACTGATATTTATAAAACACTGTATCTAACAACTGCAGGATATACATTCTTTTCAGATGTATATAGAAAAGATGATAGACTATATGTTGGACTATATAACAAGTCTCAATAGATTGAAAGAGATTGAAAAATCATGCAAATCAGAATTTCCCAAAACATGATCCAGGGAACCTATAGGGGTCCCTGAAACCCCTTCAGGAGGTCCACAAGGTCAAAACTATTTTTAAAACAGTGAAACATTATTTGCCTTTTTTATGCTCATTCTTTCATGAGTGCACAGAATTTTCCAGAGGCTGAGTGACATGTGATATCACAACAGATTGAGTGAAGAAGCAAATGTGAAAATCCAGTTGTTTTTTTAATCAAGTCAGACACTAAAGAGATTTGTCATTCTTTTTACTATTTTTTGTTGTTTGGGAAAATATAGCTATTTCCAGAATAATGTTAATTGTATTAACATGCTATTTTAAAATAAGTTGATTCTTTAAACCTCTCAGCTTTAATTTCTAATATGGTAAATATAAATGATATAATCCACATAAACAAAGGCTCTTGAGGTCTTCATAATTTTTAATGGTGCAAAGGTGGTATGACCAAAAATGTTGATAATACTGACAAAGAATATGTTCTCTGGCCACAAGGGAATTAAGTTAGAAATCAATAAAAATAAGAAATCTAGAAACCACAGGTATTTGTAAATAAAACTTTACTCTACAAATAAGAAATCTAAAAGGAAATTTTAAAAAATATTTTAAATAATATGATAATGAAGCAATATATCAAAATCTGTGGGATCCAGCTAAAGCAGTGCTCAGAGGGAAACTTATAGCTTTAAATGTCTATATTGAAAAGTAGGAGAATGTGATATCAATGAATTATGCACAAATTTTATAAACTCTTTCAGGAAACGAAGAAAGAAGAAACACTTCCCAACTCATTTTATGAGGATAGCCTAATCCTGATGTCAAAATTTGTTAGACATTAAAATAAATGCATGATCTTTCACTGGTAATAAATGTAGAAATATCTTCAAACAAATCAATAGCAATGTAAATAAATATTCATGTGCAAGAATTATAATAGTAAAAAATGCTAATAAAATATTTGTCTAGCCATTAGGGACTAATTAAATTAATTATGATATATCTATGGGATATAATATTATGCATCAATTAAAAGTATATTCTCAAAGGAATTAATGTCATGGAAAAAGACATAAGTTTAGTAAATTATGTATATAGTCAGATCCCATTATTGTATGTAACATACATACATATAAGAAGCCTGAAAAGAAATTCACCAAAGTATTAGTAGTTCTTCTGCATTGGAGTGATGGCAGTAATATTGGTTTACTTTTTTTCTTTTGTATTTTCCAAATCATTTGTAATGTAATTGTGCCCAATGGGGGAAAATCCCAATCAATTGTTTAAGGAAAAATTCATATATCATAGTTCATACAATGATGTTTCTCTGGAGAATATATGAAATTAATCGATCCTATACCGGCATTTTAAAGAGGGGAAAATTGAGTTCCTCCTCCTCCTGGATGGACGTGCATCAAGTTAGTGATAGAATCACGCTCAGAATCTGGATCACCCTCCTCCCAAAACCACGCCCTTCACATTAGGTCACAACATGAGGAAAATGGCATTGGTGTTATGTATGTGGTAATTCTTCAGACTGTCATTGTTTTTAAGCCTCAGAGCCCAGATTTATTCTGGGTTAAGTCATAAATTCAAATGTAAATTATTTAAAATTATGCTTAAAAATATACTATGAACAATCTCAAGAAAAATATAACGGATAAGTATCTTCTATGTATTTTATAAGGAGATGAATTTTTCTTAATTTTAATGATATTTTCCTTGTTATCTAAAATATTCCAATTCACTAAAATCTCCAAATAAGACAACCTGCTAAAATTAGAATTCTTAACTTCATAGAAATGCTTAATGGTCTATCAAAGAATTCTGGCAAAAAAAAAAAAAAGAAAAAGAAAAAGAAAAAACCAGTCATTGTTCAGTGTCCTGGATTTAAGCAGGGCAAAGTTCAGCTTAAAGATCATTCTCACATCCAACATTTGGGTTAACTCACAAAGAGATTATCTGTGTAACAGAAACTTGTTCAGAGAACAATAGCCATATTTCTTTCTTGGCATATTAATGAGTAAATCAAGCCTGTGTGAGAATAAATAAGCGAGACCTTTTATTGTTCACAGTCTGGAGAGGGTAGCTTGGCTCTGTGTAGGATCTGAGAAGAATACTGTATTGTGATTTAAATGGAAGCAGCCATCGCTTAACCATAAAGACCAGATTTCCAGCGATGGTGCATCTAGTAAAACAAATGAAATAACATCAGTGTCACTTTCTGTGTTGAGGAAGTTAAACAGCCATTCTGCGGCATATCTAAGGTGACTGAACCCAGATTCAGCAGGCAATGAGAGCGTGCTTTTTAATTCTTCGAATATTTAATAAAGGGGGGAAAATCCACAATCAAGGGCAGGATTAGTATGTCAGATCACAACTGCCGTGATTTAATTGCATACGACCTTTATCCTTAAATAGTCATAAGAACCAAGAATCCTAGACCATAGCCAGCCTTCCCTCTGTGGTACAGAAAACATCCACTGAGGCAACAGGCTCTGAGCCCCTCTCTCTTCCAAGCCCGTTCTCAGGAACTTCCCTGCCTCCTTGCTAACCCTGGAGCCCCCCTCCCCCACGCCCCCCATCTCCTACCCCTACGGCCTCCTCCCCTCACATCCTCACATCGGAGCCTGCTGCTGGAGCCCCGGACCATTCCGTCACTGGGAATCAGGGTTCAGGTTCAGGCTCCGGTTTTGTCCCCACTGCTCAGTGAACTTGGTGAGTTAGTAACAGTCATTTATTACCTCTGGGCTCTAGTTTCCTCCACTGTCAGAGGAGGGGATTGGGTCAGGCAGGAATGACACCTTGGCATGCTGTGTTGAGAAAGGCTCTGAGGCCATTTCCAGACCTTCCAGGGAAGAGCAGTCCGCGGTGTCTGCCAGTGGCATGAGAGGGTGGGGTCAACACGCCTTCCAAGTCTGAAGTGCATGATATTAAACGATGCCTCGGGAAGACATTTCCCCCAAGGTATTCCCGTTCTGCTTTCTCCATTACTGTGTATAACTGAGGACTCTCCATCCCATATCCCCAACTTGTTTGCCACCCACCGTTAAGTATATAGAAACTGCATTTCCATTCCAAAGGCATGATAAATCCTATTTCACAATAGGACAACTGAGTCAGAAAGTGAGCCATTTTCCCTAAGCCATACAGCAAATCCAGAACAAATGTTAAAATTTAGGGACATTTATTCACTAATAAACATCTTATACATTATACTGACTTGTTGCACAGCCTTTTTTGTGCATTTGCTACATGTAAAGTAGCATGAGAGTCACTAGTAAGAGAAGAAAAAGAGGCAGGAACAACAGAATAGCTAAGAATTCCTGATCTCAAAGGAATTTTAAATCCAGTAGGAAAGCAAGATATCCACAGATAGCACAAGTGAACAGATGTCCGTCTCAGGGAGGGACAGCACTGTTCACCCTGGAGTCTTCCTTGGTTCTTCTCTTTTCTCCCACTCACGTCCAACCCATCTGTAAGTCCTGGTCACTGAACTGTCAAAGTCTGTCTCAGATCTGACCATTCTTGCCTCTTCCCCTATATCATCCTGGTTCAGACTGTCATCTTCTCTCACCAGGACTGATGCCAGAGCCTCCTGAGTAGTTTCCTGGCTTCCCCTCTGGTTCCCATACAGTCTATTCCCACATAGAAGCCAGGAGAATATTCCTTTTAAACAGCCAATCGGTTCACATCATACCTGCCCTCAATCTCCCAGTGGCTTCCTATTACACTGAGAACAAGATCCGGAATTTTCATTGTGGTCTATAACAACCTGCTTCACCTGGCCCTGGCCCCCTACTTGACACCATCAGCCCACCCTCTAACACCTCACCCTGCCTTATTTCTCCCAATGGCACTTATAACCACCTATCACATCATATATTTATTTACTGTTTCATTGGTTTTCTCTATTAGAATGTAAGATCCATGAGGGCAGGAACATCAGTGGTTGCTTCCAGGCCTCAACTGCAGCATCTATTAAAGTATATGGTACATAGTAGCCCCTTAATAAATATCTGATGAATAATGAAGGTGAGGAGAGCTAGAAATTGGAGCAAAAACCTGATACTGAACAAGACCAAGGGATAGTGTATTGTGTGTACATCTCATTTCTAGATTCTCTTCCAGGGCAATGGTCAATGTTAAGAGATTTTGCTTGGTTTGTGAGTAGGCTGGACAGACGGGTCTAAAGAGCAGATGGCAGAGGGGTTGTGTCATGATGAAGACAGGTCCTTCCGGGTCTGGGGCAGGCAAATCCACGAGCTGCACAGTGGGGGAGGAGTGAGTGATCCTGGAGACACAGCAATTGAGGAGAACCATTTGATATAAATCACATTATTTCTGGGCATTTGACTCTCTATTCCAAGAATAGAAATGGCAAAACTGATCTAATTCTTTACATGCTGAGGCAAGCTAGGGGCTGAATAAAGCCACTGAAAAGGATATATAGGAGTCACTGCTGCTTAAGGAATTGAGTAGAAACAGCTCTTGTTTCTGCAATTAGAAATTACTTTGAAATCAGCAGGCGCTGTCTACATCAATAACATGAGGAATGATCCTATTTCCCTCAGAGTGAAATAAGACCTAGGAGTTTTTAGGTAGCAGACACCATCCTAAGCCCTTTACATGGCTAGTTAACAGTAGAGCTGGGAGTCAAACCCAAAAAGTGTGAGTAGAGTCCATCCACTTAACTGTGTGTGCGCTACACTGCCCCTTAGGAGAATACTTGACTTGACCTTGGGCAAGTCATCCTCTGTGTGCCTCAGTTTCCTGTGAGTAATAACAGTACTGTCTTCTAGGATTCTTGGGAGGCTTAAATGAGTTAACACATGTAGAGTGACCCAAAAAGGGCCTGGCATACATGCTATTATCATTATACCTGTAGGATCAATACTCCGCACAGTGGAATTATGAAATACTAAATACAATGCAGAGGTTAAATCACTCTCCAAGAGTCACCTAAATGAGGTCAATGAGGCCAGGATGTTAACCCAGCTAGGTTTGGCCCCAAAGCTCATGTTCGTACACCCTGGTTAGCTACCGTCAGCGGTTTCCAGTGTACAGAATCCTTCCAGCACTTGACAATTCACAGCCAAAGCTTTCTGTTCCCTTTCAGGCATTTCTTTGTGATATCTGAGTTTTAATTCAGCACATAAAGCCTGTTAATGATCTAGCATCCTAGTCAAAATGTTTCAGGCCTGGAATTTGTCTTGTTGTGGTGGACTGCTGACTCTTAGAAGGGCAGCTAGTGTGGAGGTTTCATTCTGATTCTAATCTAGACTCTGTAGCAGGTGTTTGCAGGAAGCCACGTTGTCCTTGAAATTCTCGCGCATACCAATGCTCCACACTCCAAGGAGCTTTATCTTCTAGCTGCAGCTCTCAGAAGATACACAGGTGAGAAACTGAATAGCTCCTCTAGTAAGCAGCACACATCTCCAAGCTGGCAAAATAGGCCAGCTTGCGGACAGGGAAGTAAGTGATTCAGTGGAACCCAGGTAATAAATAGCACTGGCAATGATGGATGAACAAAACAAAGCACACCTGCATGTAATCCTAGATGGTCCAGGGAGCTCATGGGTTAGATCAGCAGTCCCCAACCTATTCAGCACCAGGGATGGATTTCATGGAAGACAATTTTTCCACAGATGTGGCAGTGGGCTGGGGGGTGGGGGTCTTGGGGAGCATAGAACTCAGGCAGCGATGAGTGGTCCAGTTCCTAACAGGCCATGGACCCATACCCGGCCTCAGCCTGGGGGTTAGGGACCACAGGTTTAGATTGCTTTTATTTATTTTTATAATTAGGGTGGGGTAGTTGGAAAGCCAGGACACTGAGAGGAGGGTGACATTTTCCTGTGGCTCCAGCCTCCAGAGTTCCCTATGTCCTCAGGAATTCAGTGCACTTAGAGTGTTCTTTGCCTTTTACCTCTCCCCCTGTTCACTGCGAGTTTCTAGAAAGGTCATATACCTCCCATTAAGCTGTACATGTAGGAATCTCACCTTTAAAATAATGTTACCCAACCCAGAATATAGCTGGAATCCAACAGCTCCCCCCAGCAGAAGCCATGAGCACAAAGGTGTACATTGAGGTGTTCCATTAAGCCACTCCCCACTGGGCTAAGGAAATTCTCAGGGAGGTCTCTCCTGGGATCTCTGAAATCTTGCTAATTAGTTGATCATCTTCTCTACATACAGGAAATGGTTGATGTGGTAAACACCCAAAATATTGTTGTCTTAACCCAGTTGATCTATGGTAATCAACATGCCCAAATGACTTTACTCAGGGTTCTACGAGTTCACAGCTAATTAAGTTTTTTTTTTTTAAAAAAAAGGTTCAATAGATGGAATAAAGAGAAGAGAATGATTATTTGTACCAAAATCTCTGAGAATAGCCTCCGTCCTTCCACCCCATCCTATCCTCCTTCCCTTCCCAGGGCTGACTATAGGAATCCAGGACCAGAGCAGGAAGGTTACCTAACCAGGAGCAGGAGGCTGCAGTAGCCCCTCCCAGGGACATCAGCAGCATTGCTGGGCTCCTGTAAAGGCCATTCCAAACCCGAACCTCTGCCCAGAATGTTAAGTGGAAAGAATATTCTCAAAACTCTGACTCAAACATTCGTTGTGCTCTATAACTTTATGGAACTCATCCAAGTAAAATTCCCCTGGGAGATCCAGGCTCCCGGCCAGGAACAGGAAGTTGTCAGGGTAACATGGGGACACTGAGCACCTTGGCGGGATCAGGGAGAAAGAGGCTCTGTCACTGAAAAGGAAGAAGACATGGAGAAAGGGAGGCCGGGGAGGCCTCTGAAGACGAGAGTCACCCATTCGACACCCGAAACCTGCAGGCATGTTCTGCTTTCTGAATATCTCAAAGATCTTACGATATCAGTGCAGAGATAACAGTGTAGGTGCAGGTGGGAGCAGATGGAATCTGACGGATCATGAACAGACAACCCTTAGTAAATAAATCCCAGAAGACTATATGACAAGTTTTCTCCATTATTGTGATGAAAGTTTCATCCCAAATATGGAGAAATGTCCTTTTTGTATAAGGTCCAATTTCTGTACCCTGACTCAAGTTCAGGCTTGGAGAGTGTTACGATTACAAATGTCCCTATTTAACCTCACCATTAATATCGGAGAGGAGATGCTAGGATGAGATGTACGGGTTATTCATTACTCCCACTGCTTCCCTGATTAATACCTATTTCAACTCTTTTTAAAGAGAAAAAGTAAGGAAATTTGCCCAGGATAGTGTTTAATTTCCCAGGCGGCAGAAAAGGAAACACTGATTTATTTACAGGGAACAGCAGCTGTTTACATGCATTTGGAGCATGATAAATGGGAATTTTATATACATAATTATTCATACAAGAAGTATCTTACCATGTTATCAGACTTTAAAACCTAAGTTGTGTCTCTAAATGACATTTTCAAAACCCACGGAATTTTCTTCTCACTAATGATATGGACTTTAATTCTGGGAGTCATAAACCCTAGTTTACCTTCTCAAGTATGGCAGACATCTTTTGTTTGACATAGGATCTAAACCAGGATATATTTTGTATAATCGTGAAATGCAGTTTTCCGGCAGTTAAGTTTGCTTTTAAATGTCAGTCACTTGAATCCTGTAATCTGTTACTGAAAGTATCAAGTTTTTAGAATGTGTATGGATGATGTAGTGTATGTACACTTGCACACATGCGTGTATGTGTACTATGCGTTGCTGTTTTACTATGTGTGTGTATGTGTGTACAGAATCCTTGAATCACGGATAGAAGGAACCTTAAACGGCACTTTGGGCAGAGGTTTTCAACACTGACTATTTAGTGCAATCACCTGGGGAGCTTTAAAAAGTCCTGAAGCTCAAACTGGTGAAATCTAAATAAGTTCTGTGGTCTTCTAGTTAACATTATTATTCCCATATCAATTTCTTGGCTGTACTGTTGGGCTATAGTTACGTGAGATGTTACCACTGGGGAAAATTGAGGAGATGGTACGAGGGACCTCTTTGCATTATCTCTGCAACTGCCTGTGAAGTCCGTAATTATTTCAAAATAAAAAGTTCTAAAATATGCTAGTGCACAGACCATACTCTGGACCAATTAAATCAGATCTCCAGGGGTAGGACTCTAATCAGTCTTTTTTAAAGCTTCCAGGTGATAGCAGAGTGAGGCCAAGGTAGATAGTCCCTTATTTTGTCCAACTAGCCACCCAATGTTTAAATGTGTCACAATCTCCTCATGTATAGCTTAGTATATTAATAGTAATAAAGCACATTTCACTTATTGACCAAAATATTTATTTATGAGTTTTCTAATATTCTAGGAAACCTGCAGAGACTTCTCAGGGGAAAGATTATATATGTGTCAGGTGGAATGTTATGTTAACTTTGTAAATAATTCCTAGATTGTACTGGAATGGACATTAGCTAGCCCTAAGCATTTGCCAGTAATTGTTCATAGTGGTAGAAATACAACACATTATGGCATAAAACTTCAATAATTACTCAACATGTCATACTTTGACTCATAGAATTGGCATAGTAATGCAATAATTATCTCTTTAATGCCCCACAAACACGTCCACTAATTATTATTATGAATGGAATTTTAAAGTAAAATTTTTATATTGCAAAGGGCTTGAAAACTGTTTATCTATTTTGGATCAAAGACCACTTTGAGAATATGATGAAGCTTCAGAGTCTCTTCTCCCATAGGAAGATGCAAAAACAAGTGGCTTGTGGATCCTTAGTAAGTTCTAGAAGCCCTTTAATGGAGGCTGCTGCGGTATTTAGCAGAAGCCACTCTGGACCCTGAACAGGAGGCCGGGAATGAGGCTCTGGCTCCTCTTGTCAATCAAGCCTGCCGTCCAGGCCAGTGGCTTCCGCATGCCAGCCCTTGACATCCTCTTTTATAAGTTGTTTATAATGGTGTCTGTGGCCCTTTTCCCTCTAAGACAGGGGTCCCCAACGTATGGTGAGTTATATAATCATTTCATTATATATTACAATGTAATAATAATATACACAAAGTGCACAATAAATGTAATGCACTTGAATCATCCCTGAACCATCCTCCTCCACCCCCTGCCCCTCGTCCACGGAAAAATTGTCTTCCATGAAAATGGTCCCTGGTGCCAAAAAGGTTGGGGACCACTGCTAAAAGGTCATGATTAAACCCAGGCCCACTCCTTCTTACAGCTTAAAATGCTTTGAAAATCACTGATTCTCCAAATAGTCAACATATCACCCAAAGCCCAGTGTCACAAAGTGGCCAGCCTTTAAGAGAGCTTTGGGAAATCTTCGATTTTACCATTTCCATTGTTCACTGGGTTACCTAAGAAGCTAGTCACTTTTGAGAGTACCGAAGAAGGCAGAGGATGAAAGAAAAGGTGTTGAGCAACAACTTGTGGCTCACATGAAGCCTGGACTGATCGAGGTAGATCCACCCTAAGAAAGTCCTCTGGTTAAACTGCTTGAAAATCAAAGTGAGGAAATATTGTGAATATTTCCAGGCCTGGCCTGAGTAGCGGAGAGGTCAGAGTGCTGCTCGGTGTCTGGGCTGACCCAGCCTTTCTACGGACCCAGCTGTTGCTGCCAAAGGGCGTCCTTAGGAAGGGGGAGGTTACAGAGTAATTTCAGAACATCAGTTCATAAAGACGCAGGTAGGAGCCATCCTGGGGTCAAGAAAAGGCCTTCTTCCTTCACAAGGCACTCTTGGAAACTGAGTCAATGAGTTGGCGTCTAACTGAAGACATGGAATGCATGGAGAAAAGCTCCTACTCACAGATTAGTGGGCTGAACTGGCAGATATAAAAGGCTAGGGTTCGATGAGGATTCCTTCTCTGATCTTCACGCATGGGACTGGAGCCAATGCACTCGCTGCCTCTCTCGATGCCTGCTCTTTGGGGCAGCCGTGCGCCCTCCTCCCTCCAGCCCATGAAAGCTTTTTCTTCCCTCTCATGTCAGACCGGTGATACGCCGATATCTTAACAAGGTTTGAGGGAGGCACATCTCACACATGAGTGTGAAAACCCGATCCTCACATTTATGAACTACAAAAGGATCCAGTGAAAACTTAAAAAAGTGATACCAGGGCTGCCCCCTGAGATTTGGATTTCCTTGTTCTGGAATGAAGCCTATCCTATGTTGTGGTATTTTTTTCTAAGTGTCCTCAAATGATTCTAATGTGCATCCAAGGCTGAGAACTTCTTTTCCAGCCCACTAGAAATCTCCTGGGGGAAATAGCTCTTCTTTAATATCGATGCGATCCGTGTGGTCAGGGCTGAGGCCTGGGTGAACGCGAGTGCCTGCACAGTGCATGCCTCAGGTGGGCTGCAGGAGCTCTGCCAGGGAGACACTGTGATTCCCGTTTCCATTCATACGAAAAGGGAGATTCCGAGAGGGAAGGAAATTGGCCAAAGGCCAAAGAATGAAGAAATGGGAGAAATAGGATTCTAACTCAGGGCCTGTCTGCTATGAATGCTCAGACAGGAACACATCTTGCTTCCTTATATGTTGTCCAGATCAGTCCTCTCACCTGCCCTGTGACCCGAACGTTATCTCATACCCATTTTACCAAATACGAAAACTGTAGGCCGGGCGCGGTGGCTCATGCCTGTAGTCCTAGCACTCTGGGAGGCCGAGGCGAGAGGACTGCTCGAGGTCAGGAGTTCAAGACCAGCCTGAGCAAGAGAGAGACCCCTCCTCTACTGAAAATTACCTGGACAACTAAAAAAAAAATATATATATATATATATAAAATATTAGCCGGGCGTGGTGGCGCATGCCTGTAGCCCCAGCTACTTGGGAGGCTGAGGCAGAAGGATCGCTTGAGCCCAGGAGTTGGAGGTTGCTGTGAGCTAGGCTGATGCCACAGCACTCTAGCCCAGGCAACAGAGCCAGACTGTGTCTCAAAAAAAAACCCAAAACCCCCCTGAAACTCAGAGGGGTTAAGGGAATCTATCTAAGTTCAATAGCTAGATAATTACAGAGAACACTCCAGTTTTCCCCATATTTATTTCTTGAGGCCAGCCTTCACCTTTTCAGTTCTTGTACTTCTGTTGTAGCAAATCTGACCCTCTCCTGCTATGTGCGCTGGTCATCGCTAGCTATTTGGGTATCTCGGTATTAAGGATCTTTAGTAGAGCAGGCGGCCATACCAAGCTGCCTCTGCCAAGAAATGAGGGCTCAGTTGGCCACAGGCTGAAGGCAGGTGAAAAACTTTTGGCCCCCAGTTCCAGGCAAACCAGGATGGTTGGCCACCCTAGCGGAAGACAAACAAACCTCAGGCAACTGAATTTGGAGTTCAGAGGGCTAGTTCTGGAGTTTCCCACTAGCACGGACAGTAATCAGTCAGACCCTAAAGAAGTGTCTACTTCTGACTATGCCATTAAAATTCATATGGAAATTTAGAGATGATTCCAAGAAAGAATCACTAAGATCATTAAATGGAATGGAAACTAGGTCTCTAGTAGTGGGGTTAATTACTGATCAGTAACAGTTAGTTAATAATGATTTTAATACAGAACAGGTTCCTTGTTTTATTTTTTAATGAAGGGGCTACTACTGGTCAGTTGTTCTCCTTACGTTTGGAGAAGATGGCAGTAGGAAATGAGTTTGATGGTGATAAAACATCAGACATTTATACATTGCTTACTGCATGCCAGGCCCTGAGTGCTTTAAAACCTGTGACCACTCATGCAGTCTGCTCAAGAACTCTGTAATGTTGATACTAGTGTTCTCCCTATTTTAGAGATTTGGAAGCAGAAGCCCAGAGAGGTTGATATGTCCAAGGTCACACAACTAGTTAAGTGTTGGAGAGAGGATGGTTTTAAATGTTCATAAGAATTTTTTAACTCAGGTACCAAAACCCTGGCAGGAGTCAGCAATGGGAACTGCAAATTGCTTGGGATAGGAAGACAGCATACAGAGGCAGCTGGGACAACGAAACATTTACTCATACAGTTCTGCTTTCACCTTGTCCCAGGCAGGAGGAGATTCAGGTGATGTCTCTTCCAGCTTCCAGGCAAGATATTATCTTTCCTTTCCCTGACTGGAGGACACACTGGCCTCACGTGAACTGGAAAAATCTATCCGGTCACCTCAGAACTAATTTTTGTATAAAATCTTTAGTTTATTTTTGCAACATGCAAATTAGAGGTGCAGATGGAAAATTCAATAAAGTTATAATCCCGGTGATGCCCTAGGTCTAGGATGACATTTATCTAGGCAAAAGCACTTTTGTGGTCCTAGGAACGATGGTTGTGGCATTTTAAAGCTGCATTAGACCCTGTTGCAGAAATCCTTTTTCCTACTTGTGTAAATCCTGTAGGGTAAGACAAAATTTATCAAATCAATGGAAATATACTCCGATAATGATCACGTTGTGTATTTGGGGCCTCCTTCCCACTAACCATCATGAGCACACTTTACAAGGGCTTCCCTGCGGCAACTTGCTCAGGCAGGATGGAGGCAGAGGAAGAAAAGACACTTCACTTAGTGGGGGAAGGCACCAGGCCCCTCCATATCTCCAAAGACAGTGGAAGGACCTGGGATTCTCCCCTCCCCTCCAGCATCTCTAGCCTTGTTTGACATGTCCCCAGTTAAAATGTGAATGCCCAGGAGGAGTAGCAACATCAGCAGGTACTGACACCTGAGCATGGACTTTTGCAGAGGAGTTTTTGATGTTTCCTCATCTATAAAGCGAGGACATTAAACTTGACAAATGATTCTCTACCTCCTCGTATATCAGGGAAGATGACTTTTTATAATCTACAGATGCCCAGACCTCATGAGATTTGGTTTCAATTGGTCTGGGATAGGGTCCAGGGATAGGTACTGGGTTATCATTAGAGCTCCCAGTGATTTGAATATGCTGCTAGTGACTTGATCAGTGGTTCTCATCTCTGGCTGTGCTTTAGAATCACCTGGGGGATAAGAGAAATCCTAATGCCCAGGCTACACTCCAGACCCATGAAATCCTAATCTCCGGGGGTGAGACCTAAACATCAGTAGCTTTTAAAATTATCAGATGATTCCAATACGCAGCCAGGGTGGAGAACCACTAAACCAGGTGATGTCTAGGGGACTATTCCTGCTGTGTTTACAGTCCCACAGTCTCTTCCAGTTAGTTCTAATGCAGTGGGTTCTCACGCTTGAGGACACCAGAATCATCTGGAGGGCTTATTAAAACACAAACTTCTGGGCTCTCTCCCTGGAGGTTCTGATTCTTCAGGTCTAGCATAAGGAATGGGAATTTGCACATCTAACAAGTTCCAGCTGATGCTGCAGGTGATCTGGAAATCACCTTTTGGAAACCACTGCCCTAAGGCATAACGGGCACTTGACTTTGACATCGGCCAGTACAGAATTCAGAACAAGTAATTTTTGTTGGCGAGGAATAATCAGAAGGAAGAAAATACTAGCCCAGGGCTGTCAGAATCAGCCCCACAGGCAGCTTCTGGACAGCTGAAGTGTGATATAGAGGCAGCGATTGGGCTCGGAAATGCAAAGATGATGATGGCCTGAGAAGGGAGAAGACAGCAAAGATATACTTCATCGCTGTTAACATTTGGCCTAGAGCCTAGAGCTATTTGTCAGTTAAATCACAGGAAGGCAGAAATATTGGAGCATGTGCTGATTTCATCAATAAATTCTTTCCACTTCTATCAGAACTCTCCAGTGCATTTCATCAACATCTTTAAACTATGTATATTTTTATGAACTGGGTTATTTATATTATTTTTTCTGGACATATATATTTAGAAATGTTGAAACCACGCCTGAGTATGTAAAAAGTACATCATCATGCTCTGAATGACTTGGGATGCTCAAAAGACAATGCCAGCAAGAATGAGGAAGAGGCACGTGGTAGGTGATGGATGAGGAGATTAACGTGTATTAAGCATCAGCTCTGGGTGAATATCTCCTATTTATTAATAATTCTTGCTAAAAAAAGAGTTTGATAACAGAAGTTACCATATACAGACAATAGAGTGAAATCTTAAATAATTTATCTGAATTCCCAGAGCTAGAGGAACATGACCCAAGATCTGAATCTGGGTGTGTCTGACTCCAAAGCCCAGGGACTTTCCACTCTCTCTCTTGTCCTTCATGCCACACACAAGTCCTAACCCTTTGTTTTATCTACTAATAGAATCTGGAAACTTGCTAGCATTCCTACATCTAGTGTTTCTCAAACTTTAATGTGATAAGCTTTCTCCAGGGGATCTTGCTAAAATGTAAATTCTAGGATAGGGCTATGAGTCTGCAATTTCAGATCAGCTCTCAGGTAATGCAGGTGCTATGGGTCTGTGAACCACACTTTTTATACCAAGGTTTTAGGAGACCTGGGCTTAAAGATAGTTTGATGTATTTTTTTTTTAATTTTTAAATTTTTTCTAAGAGTCTTCAAGCTGATTGATATAAATAAGAAAGGGAGACAAAAAACCTTCTGAAGAACTACTTTGAAGAAGACATCCTTGTTCTAAGAACTTGAGGATAAAAGGGAGCAGAGGTTGGGCTTACAAGGTACAAAAACAACTGAAACATTTTGTTTTTAACTGGTCAATCAACCATCTGTTTGGCACTGCATAGCCAAATGAACCAAAATCTGTACTGGTTCCATCTGATGAACTTTCACCTTGTTACAGTGGGGAAGAATCCAGAAAGATGGCTTACCTGTTGATAATGGAGGGAGAAGCAGACTCTTAAATATAGTTCTAATGAATGTTTTAAAATGCTCGTGAATTTTGCACGGTGATGTTTGAAGAATGAGGGTATAACCAGCAGGCCTCCCCCTTACCCCCACGGATGTGTAAAACTTGACTTGGATTTTCAGAAAAACAATCCAACTCTACACAGCAAGAGGGTTTTATGTCAAAACATCTGGATGCTCCTTAAATCACAAAGTGGCTTTAGGCTAGATCTTGTTCCAAGCCAATGCCAGTGTTTCCCAAACACCTCTGTGCTTCCAGAAGCTCTGTATGGATTGCAGCCCTGACATGGTAAAGTGAAAATCAATTTGGCTGCACAACAGGCCAGGAGTATAAGTAGTGAAGGGGAGAGCTCTAGCCTGGGGGAAGGGCGAGAGAAAGGAGAGGTACCTGTAATGAGATTGGAAATCAAAGTGGAATAAGCTGAAATCTCTGTGGACAGGGAGCCAAAGAGGGACAGTTTGTAGGAATATAAAGGAACAGGGAGTGATTTGATAGGAGCTTGACTTTTAATTAATAGAGAGCTCTACAGGTTTCAGCCTGGCTCGCTGACTTACAGTTCACGCTGGGTTTCCATAATGCTACAACTCCAGGTAAAACATAAAAATTCAACCCTCCAGGTTTTGTTTTGTCTTTAGGAAAGAAACTAATTTGCCTATTGCTATTATCTGAAATAACAGATTGGACAAGCGATTTAGAAGTTATGTTGATGCTGCCTTGGGCTCTTGACTTAACCAAGGGAACCTGAAAATACATCTGGATTGTAGTTAAACAAAATGACATGTCTGCTTAATGAAAGGGAATGATCTTTTTTTTCCAGTTTGGTGAATAAACACTTTTTATAGCATGATTTATTCAAGAACTGGGGGCCGATTTTTCATGGGATGAAGTGACACCTAGATTTGTTGATATTTGGATTAGTTTGAATTTTCTTAGTAGAAGAGATGCCAGGAGGTTGTTTGCTATTATAGAGTTCCTACTGCTAAACTAAAGGTTTTATTCAAGAGATCAGAAAGAGTTGGGATATTGTTGGTGCCTGAAGAGGGTTTATGGTTAATCTCGTGGTCATTTTTTCTTTAGCTGGATTAGATATTTTCAAACACCTATCATCACAGTTTGGAGGATTTCAGCAGAGATAAAAGTTTTAAGAGACAGAGAAAAACATCAATAGGCAGGGGATTTGAAACTTAAATCTTCATTCAAGCCTTGGAATTGGAAACAAATTTCATCTCCCAAACCAACTCCGATGAATTCATACAGACTAGTGTTCAGAAGGAGTCTAAGGTCTAGCACCAAATAGCACCATGATTGAAAAGTGACATTTGCCATGAGCCCAACTTAGGACAGTGACAAAATACACATGCCACGGATGTTCAACCATTTCTGGAACCTAAATGACTAACAGATTTATGCTTAAATAGGGAAAAAAATTTATCAACTTTTTTCCCCCTGCTCTAGAGGAGTGAATCCAAGTAACACAGATTTATTTTAGAGAAAATAAATGGACCAACCAGAATTTTCTGCAAATTGTAAATGCCACAGGATTTCCCCTTCATTATAAGGCAAGTCATATATTCACTTCAAGAAAATGTTGATCAATGGGATGAGAAACCAAATAAATCATCAAAGATGTGGAAGATTTACATCACAAACGCTTTACGCAGGAGGTTGAGCATTTCCTTTGTTAGAGCCTATATTTACACAAGCAATTTCATTATATCATTGCTCTGCATTTCCTTCTGTAACTGTATTTCATATTCTTTTCCTTCTCTAACTGTAACTTGGCAAGTCCAAATAATCTTAGGAAAGACAGAATGATGACACATGGACCCAGCTGATAATTTCTTAATGATCACCGAGAGAAGATAAGTTACTTTGCAGTAATTTCCTCCTTTAAAGGGAGAAATAAATTTCTTTATGCCAAAATGTATTTGTGGTATCCTATTCTCACGTATACCCATGGGAAATCCAATGAAGCCTGCTTTAACCCACTCTTCCTATCAGGGTAAAAGGTATTGATGATATGCAAATTTTGAACAATCATTTATTATACCTGATACCCCTATCGTGTGATGCAGAAATTAAGACTAACTTTTAAAATGGACACTTTTTGAGGAGTTGGCCTTCTATTCAATGTCACATGATAAGAATTATGCCTTTTTGAAACAAGAGACTAATTAATTCTCTAAGAAAAAGAAATCCAGTAACATAAAGTGGGAATGAGTAGGAAATTCAAATTGCTATGATAACCAAATTGCAGAAGTGAAGAATTCATGTTTTTTTATAGTAGTGAAGAACATTACCAGTGTCTGCTTGCACTGTTCGTTTGACTTTCTCTTCTTGCATGTATTATAAACCATATATTAAGGTTCTATCACATATGGTAGTATGAGTTGGCTGAGCAGAAGACTATAGTGTAATATATGATACTGGAGCAATCTAGCATCTTTAGGGACTTTGGAGAGAAGCACATCATTTCTACCTTCAAATTTTCGGTTCAATGAATTTCAGTTTAACAACACATTGTTCTTACAAGAAAAAAACTAAACCATGCTCACATCAAGAAACTAAGATAATTCTGTGTGACTGGTACACACACACACACATACATATACACACAGAGACAAAAAAAAACCTAAGATAATAAATTAAAAACACTGAAATGCAAAAAGAAAATTCTAAAGACACATGAATAGAAATTCACCTGAAAGGATGGGTATGACTTATAATTTATTAATTATATCCTCTTAGTTATGAAAACATCTGAGAGCTTACCCCTGGAACCACAGAAATGAGTGACTTTGTACAGCAGGAAAATGACTATCTTTAATTTTGTGATTTGCTTATTATCTTTGGGGATTTTCTCTATCATTTAGGTTTTAGAGGTATAACTATAAAGTATGGTTATAAAGATAATTATTTTTATCTTTATAGATAATATAGATAATAGATAATAATTATCTATAAAGATAATTATTTTTAAAATATAAAATCATGATTCTCATGAAATACAAAATGAATGGTTTTATTTACCTCATTAATTAATAAGGGAATGAGTAAGTTATTAAAACCAAGTTAAAAGAGAATCCAAAAAGCAGACACTAGGAATGCTTTTTAGAATTAGGAATGTTGAAATGAATTTGGTTAATACATGAAAAACTGGCTTCTTCCATAGTAGGGTAGGAAGAAAAATTGAATCTGTACCAGAAAAAAATTCACTGAATCTTAAAATAGCTCAGAAAGACCTATAGACCCCATGGAATCGGATAACCTAGAAGGGTATGTAAGACAACTCCTAGTGTTCATTGAAGACACCCGATCATCTTTTTGGTTCATTTCAAAGTGTTTCACAATTTTTTCCTACAGTATATAGGCTTATTTCATAAATCCTTCTCTTTATGTTGGTTAACCTTCACAGAGAACTAAATAAAAGGGTGAGGGACCAAGGTGTGGCATGCCAACGCAGATAACACTTCCACAATGTAAATTTCCTTCTGATTTTATTGTGATATTAGAACCACACTTGGCCTGGCCTTTTCAAGGTCACTTCCAAAAATACATAGAAAAGGAAAGAAGAAAGGCTTGAAAAGGCAAACTGATCTTTTATATTAATAGACAGGGTTAGCAGTCAATTGCATAATCTGATATATCTCCAGGTTGTCCAATACTCACAAGCCTGTGGGTAACTGAGTAGCCCAAACTCCAGACTCTCATTCCCAGGTGCTTAGGGGAACTTGAACTACCTGCTCAGCATCACCCAGTTTGGCCTGAGACTCTAGAGGTTGTCTCACAAACCTACCTATTAGTCTCTACAACATCATGCCCATCTGGAGGGTAACGGCTAGTGCGGCCCACCCAGAGAGTTCTGATGCCCCTGCCAAGGGTGTTATCGCCACATGCTTCCCAAACCGCTGACCCTCAGGGGCAGGGAGGCCCCACGTTCCCTGGAGTCCTTGGCATGCCAAGGTTCTGGGAAGAAATACCCTCATCTCGTGTTGTTCTCCCTCTTGCTCACTCTGCACAAGCCACACTGGCCCTCTCACCGTTCTTTGAACCTGCTAGGTTCTCTCCAGCCGGTTCCCTCTGCCTGGAACACTCTGTCTACAAGCACCCACATGAAACACTCCCCATCTCCTACAGGTCTTTACTCAAATGTCACCTTCTCCGTGAAGCCGTCCCTGGCCATCATTCCTACAGTGGCAATCCTCATCCCACCATGACACTTCCTATCCCTTTGCCTGGCTTATTTTTCTCCTTGGCATTTATCACAGTCTTACATAGTACACATTTATCTTCTTTCTGGTCTGACTTCCTTGATTACTATGTATCTACAGGAAGGCAGGAGTTTTTGTTCACTGCTGCCAATGCCGTGTGAGTGTGTGTGTGTGTGTGTGTGCAAACATTCTCCCATAAAATCAGCTTCTTCAGTGTCTATAGCTTCTCCTTCTCCAAAGATTTGTCAGCTAATCTGTGGGCGCTGGGCTGGTGGGCCGTTGGCACTGAAGGCAAGCCACCTCCCATCTCCTCCCAGGAGGCACCTTCTGTCAACCCACCAGCCCAATGCCCACAGCACTGGTTTGTCTAAACACAGATAAGGATCTTAAGCATTTTTTAAAATTTTTTCTACAAGGCACATGACAAAATCCTGGTGAACCTCAATAGGAAATTGTCAATATCTCCTAATGATCTCCTTCTATTTCCTTATCTAAGAATTTAAGATCTCAATTTATAGGCTAAAATTCTCTGCCTTAAGCTCCACATATTTGATTGTTCTTCACTTCCCTTCCTTAATCGTAAGTCATCAGATATATTGCACATAGCTAGTTGTTTGATGGGTGAATAACTAGTTTACTATAACTTAAGGAAGCCCAGAGTACAGGCTATACATAAGCACATTTTAGATGATGCTAACGGTATTGGTGTCTTTCTCTGTGTTGGGCATTATGCTACCTAGGTGCTCTGCTTGCATTATTTGACTTAACTTTCAGAACAACCATCCCAGGTCGGTACTATTACTGTCCCCAGTTTATGCATGAAGAAATGAGGTGCAGGGCAGGGGGGGGGCTTAAGTAAATTGCTCAAGATTATACAGCTAGAATGTGTCAGGCCAGGATTTGAAGTTGGGTCATTTGATTCAAGAGTCTAGGATTCTAACTATTTCCTAGAGCCAAAGCAATCACCCAGAATCAATACAGTGTATTTCCTTCTCAAATTTGCACCTTTGACTACTGCTCCAAGAAGCCCACTTTCCTTTCTTTCCTATCTTCTGAACTTTGAGAAATGTAAAACTTTCTCAAGCAAAAATTCCTAAACTCAAGCTGCTTGAAGTATCCAGACATCCTTCTTCCATCATCCCCCTGAGGCATGTATGATCACCCTGGCTTGCCTTTAGCAAGAATCCAGTTAGGTCAGTTTAGCCAGAATTCCTCCTTCTCTTTGATGTTCCATCCATGGATCCCTACTCTTCTCCTTAGCTATGAATTCCCACTGAATATCCCCGTGGTGTATTCAGAGTTGAGCCCAGTCACTCACCCCAACTGCAAGACCCCACTGCAGCGGTCCCTGTACCTATTACCATAATCACCCATTGAATAAAGTCTTTCTTACTATCTTTGACAAGTGTCATGAATAACTTTTTCCATAACATCAGCCCACCTCCCCACCCACTGGAAGGATTTCTCTTTTTTTTTTTCTTTTTAGTTATCTTGGATATATGTATCCTGGCTGATGGTCCAATCATTATAGAAATACATACAAATTTAAGTAGAACATGCAAGAGGACTTCTGTTTATATCACAAGGGGGTGTCCCAGTTGGAGAAAAGCCACCATCTTAACATGTAAATCATTATTGTTATGGTTTAAAGATGGTTGAAGAAATGAAAAGGTCCTGACTGAATGGACTGAAAAGTCCCATCAAGAGTACATTCTATTTGGTTATTTTGCTTCACAAGCCATTGATAATTCTAGGCTTGTCGCATTACACCATCAGGTGGAATTACTGTTTGTTTTCTGTTTTTGTTTTTCAAAGTAGAAGGTTCAAAAGAACACCTGCTCTTCCCAACAAATATCATAAATATCCAGTGACAGCCTAAAGATTATAAGAGATGTTGGCCTATTTAGAAAGCTCTTGAAAGCCCCAGTATTAAAATTATGCCAATGTGAAACTTCAAAGGCTTGGCTGGTTAAGATGAATTTGAAATGTCAGTTCAAGATCAAGTTAGAACATTTAATTATGCTGACCTATTATTTTCAGTCAAGATGGAGAGTCATTCTTTTCTTTTCTTTTTCATACTGCTGGATCTCTTATCAATGGTAACAGGTAATCTACATAACATCTTTTAAACTAAGTATGAGGATTTTTATTATTGATTTAATTTTTCTTATTCCTGAACTACATATCATCTCTGATTTCAAGATTATAAAAGTAAATTACATGCATGCTGATGTTTTTCTCTCCTACTTTTCTTTGAACACTATGTTTAATTCTTCATTTTTGTTTTCATGGATGGCAATTAAGTCTAGTATTTTGAAATATATGTATGCGAGGAAAATTATAATTTTAAAAAGTATTTCTTGGTTTGCATTCTCCTAAATTCCTCTTCCAATTCAACTGGCTCCAACAAACTTTACTCTTTGCTCTAAATTGCATATAACAGCCAGCTATATCATTTAGGATCTGTCTATCTTTCAGTCTAGGGCCAGGGTTGGCAAACTTTTTCTGTAAAAAGCAAGACAGTAATTATTTTAGGTGTTGTGGAGCGTACTGTCTCTGTGGCAACTACTCAACCTTGCCATTACAGGGCAAAGGCAGCCATAGATAGTAGATAAATGAATGGGTGAGTCTCTGTTTCAATAAAACTTGATGTATAAAAACAGGCAGTGCTTGAGAGTTTAATTCTTATACATACTTTTCTGAAAAATGTCTATGGTGTTTCGATTTTAAAATTTTAGAAAATAATAGCTCCACGTGCTTTAGAGTTGCACACTATACTATTAATACCTTCCTGGTAGCATATGCCCAAGCAACTTGACTCTGCACCATGAGCTTTCAAACCCTCATACTACAGCTCTGCTTAGACAAGTCACAAAAATACACATTGCCCTCCCCCACCAGCATTAAACATATAGTCATGCACTGCTTAATTAAGTGGGGTATGTTCTGAGAAGTGTCTCTTTAGTCATTTTGTCCTTGTGCAAACATCGCAGAGCATACTTACACAAACCTCGATGGTACAGCCCCCTACACGTCTAGGCTAAATGGTATAACAGCCTGTTGCTCCTAGGCTACAAACCTGTGCAGTATGTTACTGTCCTGAATACTGCAGGCAATTATAACACTATGGTATCTGTATCTAAATGATGGTAAGCATTTTAAGCATTTGTGTATCTAAACGTAGTTTAGGATAGTAAAAATACAGTATAAAAGATTAAAAATGGTACACCTGTATAGAGCACTTACAATGAATGGAGCTTGCAGGACTGGAAGTCACTCTGGGCGAGTCAGTGAGTGAGTGGTGAGAGAACGTGAAAGCCTAGGACGTTACTGTCCACTACTGTAAGCTTTATAAACTCCTCTGGCTCTGTATCGTGTATGTAGGCTACACTAAATTTATTAAAAAATATTTTTCCTTCTTCAGTAATAAATTAGCTTACTACAACTTTTTAATGTTACGAACTTTTTAACTTTGTAAGACTTTTTTTTAACTCTTTTGTCATAACACAGCTTAAAACAAACACGTTGCACTGCTGTACAAAAATGTTTTCTTTATATTCTTATTCTATAAGCTTATTTCTGTTTCTAAAAGTTTGTGTTTTTTATTTTATTTTTTAAGTCATTTTTTTTTTTAAAAAACTAAGACACAAGCACACACATTAGCCTAGGTCTACACAGGGTCAAGATCATCAATATCACTGTCTTCCACCTCCACATCTTGTCTCACTGGGAGGTCTTAAGGGGCAGTAACACGCATGGAGGGGCCGTCTCCCATGGTAACAATACCTTCTTCTATAACATCACTTGAAGGACCTGCCTGAGACTGTTTTACAGTTAATCTTTTTTTATATAAGTAGAAGGAGTATACTTTATAACAATGATAAAAAGTATAATACAGTAAATACATAAACCAGTAACCTAGTCATTTATCACCAAGTATTATTATGTACTGTACATAATTTATGTGCTATACTTTTATACAGCTAGCAATGCAGGTTTGTTTAGACCAGAATCACAGACACATGAGTAGGGCCTTGTGCTACAACACTAGGCTGACTACGCCATCACTAGGCAATAGCAATTTTTCAGTTCTGTTAAAATACTATGGGACCACCGTTGACAGAAGCGTTGTTATGCAGCACATGACTGTACTACTTTGCTACATTTGCAATTGCAGGACATCTACTGCAATTTCATATATTTATTTAAGGCTTAGAGAAGAAATGCTTCTAAAGGCAGCAATGTATCAAAATAAATGATAAACATAAGTCACTGTCATGAAACTCAGTTCTTAGAAATAGTTTTAAGTCATTCATGCTGTGCAGGTTAAAGTTGGAAAACAAACGATGAATCTTTTGTTTTCTAAAGGCAAGAGCAGCTGGTCACTTTTCCACTGGCTTTTCCTTTCACCCCCTCCAGTCTGCCATCTTTCCAAACCAAAAGGAATGACCAACACTTGGAACCCTTAAAGGATTGGGTGTCCCACAGCCTGACAGCAAGCAGTCCAGAGGGCTTGGAGAATACTGCGGTAGCTCTGCATGGCCGCCGTGGCAGACCACTGTAACCACACAGGGGCGGGTTATCTTGGGCCTGCTGTTAACAGCTGTTAACTGGCCACAGTGGGTCTTGGTTTCTACCTGGCTGCCGAGGAGGTTAAAGCACTCTTCCCTGGTGAGTTCTAGTTTAAACTCCCTGCCCTCTTAGGACTTTGTTCTTCCACATTTGGATGACTTTCCTGTGTGCTTTCCTTCTCAGCATCTGGTCTATATATCCACCTTGGCTGAGCTTCCACCAGGCCTCTTTTGCACCCAGGTGTACCATTAGGACTCTTAACCTTGCTGTTTCTTTAGTTTTGCCTGATTCCACGTGTGTGCTGGGTGTTCTCTGGGTGCCTTCTATATTCACTCTCTACCTTTCTCTGTCCTGCTCTGGGTCCCAGGAATCTGCACTGTGGAATGCGCCCCTCCCCCACCCCAGTGCCCTGTCTTCTGGCTTCCAGTTAAATTCAGCTAATGGGAGACACCAACAAGAGACCAGTGGACAAAGAAAAGGGGTGTGTGTCTTTTTGCATTCTTGTGTGACTTCAGCTTCCTCCTGGCAGACCATCCCAGCTCTCACTAGGCCTGGTGACATTATTTACTCCCTTCCCTCCTGCAGCCCATGGGCAGGGAAGCTTTTCCAACTGTTGCCAACCTCTGGATGCCTTAACACCCAGGTTTGCTGTCTTCACTCTGCTTGCACTTAAAGGCTGTTTGTTTAGACCTCCTGAGTGATTTTGTTCCCTGCTGGAATTCTAACTGATGGATGCCCTGACCTTTCACCTTTGCAGTACTCCCAAATCCATTGCATACTGTAGGCTCCTCATTGGATGTACTTGCCCAGGGCACCACGAAAAGTAACCTTCAGCATCACACTCCTGTCCTTTGCAGGCTTCCTTTTTCTTTAATTTATACTCACTGTGCAGTGAGCTATCTTCTGGGGGTTTAACTCAGAGGTCGTACCCTAAGATACAAGGATCCATAAGTTATGTGGGTAGATCTTAGGGGGCAGGGAGGGACTGCGTATACCCCGACACTGTATAGTGTGTATGTGCATTTTTCTGGGGAGGGGCCCCATAGTTTCATCACCTTCTCAAAGGACCCATGACCTAAATGACTAAGAATTAATTCAGCCTAAAGATGGAAAGGAACAGATGCAAGTGGAGACTGACTTTAACATTTTGGTCATTGGTGCATGACTCTTACAGTGTTTTCACCCCAGGCAGTGATTTCTGACAATTCCTTGTTTATAATGAGAATCAACTCTGTTGAGTGTCCAAAAAAATAGCCTTAGTTCTAAACAATTTTGGGAGCAAAACAAGCAAAGATAGCAGCCAAAATGTTACCTGTATTAATCGTAGAGCTAGCTTAGTGTGAGGGCCAAATTGGGGGTGGAGGGTGGCTGGCCAGACTTACTCATCCGATTACAGGCAAAGCTGGGCCATGGTATACTTTTCCACAGTGAGTGTGTCCAAGTGAGACTCACAGTGGGTGCAGGTGTAGGGGGAGGCTCAGACATAGGAGAGAATTCCTGCTTCCTATAGGCAGGTTCAATCCCAAGAGGAAGAAGAAAATGATGCACTGAGCTATGTGTGTCCACTTTTTCTCTCCAAATTTACCACTCACCTATGTCACTCCACCTCCTCAGGGGCAAGTAGAAGGGTAGAGAGAGGCAGGAGAATTCTACACTAACAAATGATACCGTTTTTTTCCTACTCCTTGTCCTAAGCAATATAAGATTTTTAAGTTACATCACTTAATACCTGTCAGGTGCCACCTGGGATGTACGAGCACAGGTCTGCCAGCCGCACCTGTGCCTCCCTGTCAGGCTCCCGCCATCCTATCTGATGGCACCTCCAGGCCCGGTCTACTCAATAGCCATTCACCACCGAATATTGAGAGCAACTTGTGAGAGGAATAAAGATGCTAGGTGAAAAACTCCTTTACATTTATAAACAGTCATGCTAAGCAGGGGTATCAGGGTACTTCTGGCTCCAAATAACAGAAAACTCAAGCTGGTATGAACTACATGTAGATTGCTTTGTTTAGACAACTTGAAGCCCAGGTGCACGTAGTCAGCCAATCACTGACAAGAGGGATAGGATTATTCTTAGACTAATCAGGTGTCAAGATGGGGTCAGCTTTCCAGAGGTACATGGACTAAACCTGGGAACAGTGGACATACCTGAAAAAAATAGGGTTCTGTTAGAAAGAGAAGGAGAGTGGGTGGTGGGCAACTGACAATGTCCAATACAGTTCCAAGGTTCAAAGTTGTTCCTCTTTTTCTGACCGCAGTTCCTATACAAATAGCATTTTAGTCTATCATGAAGATCTAGTGTTGATCACTTGAATCTCATAAACAGGGAACAGAGTAAAGATGTTCGACAAACATGTTTTTAAACATGTGTTGAATAGAAACCAAAGGGACTGAACTGTCACCTACATGGCCCAGAACTGGGGTTGGACAGAGACCCCTTTCCACTCTAATGCAAAATTAACTTGCAGGAATTACACTGATTAAAACCAAAGGAAGAATGATCTTCCGGGCAGCATGCCTAAAGGTGTTTCTTAGTACCCAGGGAAAAGATAATGCTGAAGACTAGTCCATGATTGCAATAATCATGTTTCCTAGCAGTCAGCTGGGCCTGGAGATGCAGAACAGATGGGATGGAACAAGCTAGTCATCGTGGCAACAGCAGAAGCAACTGTCCTTTATTGAGCACTTCATTTTTGCCAGGCTCTGTGCTAGACATTGAAATGCATTCTATTATTCAATTTAAATGTTGCAACAATTCTAAGAGCTAGGTATTATTTCCCCAAATTATAGACAAGGAAATTGAAGCTCAGAGATGAAGCGTGTTGCCAAAGCAGCCTATGCTTTTAACCATGGGCTGCCACAGCTTCCAAACTAAGAGTTGTGGGCATAAACCAAGATCAACTGAGGGACTCTTATCTTCTCCAATCGTTTGTCTCCTGCAAAGTCAGAAATTCTAAAGGATTCCTCTCCCTAGACAAGATCTCTAGGCCCCATGTGTTGTATAAATTGTTAAGTGCTCAGAATTATTTGAGATGTGCTAGTCCAGAAAGTACCCTTGTCAATTGTTTTTGGATATTGGCATCTGCAAAATGAGGCCAAATATTTGGTCTGGTTACACCCACAGGTAGAGTCCTTCCAGTGGGAGCAAAACTTGCCCCACACTTTCCCTGGTCATTTGCCAGCCAGGAAAACAACTCCCCAAAAGACATGCCAATTACCAGCTGTCAAAAGAAATGCTAAGTTATTATAAGTCTCTGCCAACATCTTAGTGGATCCTTTATCAGAAATCTCATTTGTTCCATTTGTAAAATAAGGAAAATAACATTTGTCCCAAGGATGTGTTACAGGAAAAAAAACAACAAAATGGTATTTCAGATCTGGAAGGAGCATTAAAGATCATGAAGTCAAAGGAAAATGAGTCTCAGAGAAAGGAAGTTCCTTTCTCAAATCACATTCCCAGTGAATAGAGGGGCTGGGGTCAGCATCCTATTGCTAGGTCAGGATTCACTCTGTACATCAGAGCCACAAGCACATCCCAGCAGCAAGCTACAGTGAGGTCGACGGAAAATTCAGTGTTTTGTCATGAAGATTGCTTTCTTTGGGTTTCTAAGAAATTACTGTTAATTATTTTTGTTGTTTGATAGGAAGTATGGTTGCTGGTGGATAAACTAAAGTTAAGCTACAGGGCTAAGAAACATAAACCCCGAGAATCTCCTGCTTTTATTAGGTTGGTATTTTATTTTTCACAAAGTAAAAATTAACTAGTCCTTAATCAGGGGAAAAGGTATCACTACTTAGCCCCCACATTTTTATTTTTAAATAATTTTTAAATAATTAATCAATGAAGATTGAAGATTAGTAATCAATCAATTAATTGATTAATAAATAATCAATTAATAATTAATCAATGAAGATTACTTATTGGTAAGATATAAACAAGGGAGATGGGCACCTAGGAATAGTAGCAAATGTAATAGAAGCTTCAGTTAGAACTTTTTGACTGTGACTCTTGATATATGAGAAAATAAATCAGTCTTTTCCTGTGTCCTTTGGCCCTACACCTGTCTCCCTCTCCCTTCCCCTTAGAAGCAACCCCAGACCTGTCCTAGATGCTTCAGGGGAAGTCTTGAAGGGGGTAATCTATCCCCTGATGTTGCAGCCAACAGATGTCATCAAAAAACATTCCTAAAACTACTTCCACCATGTCAACTTTGATATCACTTGATTTATAGAAATCAATATTGCACTTAAGAGGGCTGTCTGGAAAGTATCTAGCCATTGTTAATGTAACAAGAATGGTTTACATGGCTGGATACTTTGCAGACAGCCCTGGTATTTAACTGTATATTTCCCTTAGGAGACTTTATAGCCCTGCTGCTTTAGGTAAGGGACCATGTCTTATCCATGTTGATTTTCCCATAGTATAATACAGCGCTTAGTCCACAGACTCATTCATTAAATTGCTGGTTACAGGCACAGTCCAAAACCTGCTACAGCTCACCCTGTACCTATTACATCAAAAGCCCTTTTATCTTTCACATGCAATGCCTCCTACCAGAATACTTCAACCTGGATTTTCACGCTAAACAAATCTTTCCATCTTCCTAGACTCCATTTTGGACTTTTCTGATTGCTTCCTCCCTCTGAATTTCTGTGGAACACAATCAACTTCTATTTTACGCTATTAATATTAACATTTTATATGTTGCTCTTGCCCTCAAAAAGAAAATCACTTTTTTATATATTTCTTTAGTACTCTACAGTGCCTAATATAATTATATTAATATTGTGATGCTTGATATTTGTTATACAAATGAATGATGAGGCTGACAGATGCAACACTCACAACTATTTGCAGCCCTATGAATCTAGGATTTGATAAAAAGTGATTTCTAGATTCCATAGGCGTAACTCTGTAAAGAAGCCCTCATTTTGACAATGAAAATAAATAAAACCAATGTGAAAATTTCAGCCTTCCTATGTTAAACATAAACTCATCAAGCCTGCTTCTGCGAGCTCTCCACAGCCCAGCATTTTCCTTATCTAGCCATATTTGTAAGCATACGACTTTGAAGATACAGCAATGCAATGCTTATTTTCGAAATAGCTCAGTTGCAGAAAGATGGAAGAAAACACCTTTGCTGGCAAGGGAGAAAAAAATATCCGACTTCTGTTACTCACACTTCAATTCATGAGATTCCGTGAACATTCCCACAGGGTTACTTAGAAAATAACACTGGTGGAGAAATATTCTTCCTACGCTTACCACTTATACTTGGTCTCCTCTCCCAATCCTGCCCTCTCTTAGCCTCTAGCGTTTTCTCCCCCGACACAGATATGATCACGTTATTGCCCAGCATCACATCTTTGCCCTGCTCAGAATCCTTCAGTGGTAACCCTCACTTTAAACCGAAGTCCAAAAGACTAACAAGCCTCTTAAAACCCTCTTGAACGTGGGCATGGTTTACCTTTCCAGCATTTTCTCTGCCCCATGCACCAATTTTGTCAGCCAATTTGCCATTCCAGGAAAATGACCCTCCATATTTATGCTTCTGTGTCAGGGGTCAGCAAACTTTTTCTATAAAGGGACAGGGAGTCAATATTGCAGGCTTTGCAGGCCACGTGGTCTATGTCACGACCACACAACTCTGCCATTGTAGGGCAGAAGCAACCGTAGACGGTACATAGAAGAATGGCTGTGGTTCTGTTCTGATACAACTTTGTTCATGAAAACAGAAACTTGAATTTCCTATAATTTTCACAAGTAATGAAATATACTTCTGATTTTTTCCCTCCAATCATTAAAAAATGTACTAACCATTCTTAGCTCCTAGACCCCATGCACCATGAGGTGGTGGGACAGATTCAGCCGACAAGCTGCAGTTTGCCAATCTCTGTTCGTGATATTGCACATGTTCCCTGTGCTGTATCTTTCTTTCCGTCTCATGTCTGAATTTCTTTTCATTGTCCAATGTCAACTCGAATGCCACATGCTGCCTGCAATATGTACCAATTCCTCTCGGAGGTGATTCCATGCCTCTTCCTTTCTGCAACCCAGAACTTTTTGGTCATGTCCCCAACAAGGTGCCAGACGCAGTCTGCTTTGGCTGTCGTGATTTATGAGCGCGCTATTGCATGATTTGCTGTGCTCTCACATTTAATTCAACTCTGCATGAACATCATTCCCCCTCCCCACACCCCACTTTAAAATACCTAGCACAGAGGCAACACCGAATAAATGCTTATGTAATAATAAAAATCTATTCCTTGTCTCTTCCCCAAACCTGTCTAGAGTATTGATAATGAAATTGAACTAGAGAACTAAAAGCTGGCATGACCAGATCATAAAGACTGATGCCATCATTAAGACTGGGCTAGGAGCCTCCTTTCAGTCAGAGTGAAAAGGGAAAGTAGAGGGGCCAAAACACACTTTCCCCCTACTGGACACCCAGGGAAACCTGCTGCTAAAGTCACTGCTGTGCCCAGGGCAAGCCTGGACACCTCTCAAGCACTGCTTCAAGAATTTAATCAAGACCCCAGAGACTGCCTCCAAAGAGCCTAGCGGAAGCAACTTTAACTTGGAAGATTGTTCAGAGTGGGTGTGGGCAGTGCCCCATCCTGGCAGTCGGGAAACTTCCATAATGTTTTCTTAAGTGACCATATAAAGGGAGCATAATTCCCAGTGGAAATACCAGGGTGAGTCAGCTGTGAAGTGTGGTTCTAAGGAAAAGAACAAGGGACTTGGTGTATGGAGTTATTTATCATTAACCGACCGAAAAAGACCATCACAGCCAAAGATGCAGCTGTCTTTTTCTGGCAGACGTTAGCTAACGGCGCAGACTGCTTCTTGAGGTCCCTCCCAATTTGTGCTACCGATACTATTTAGCTGGCATAAATAAGATTCTTATTTCCTGCTTTTAAAGTAGAAAGCATTTGCATCTACTTTATTTAAAATAGCATCAGTCCTTTATGGTACAAGTTATAAAGATGGAGGCTAAATCTCGACCAGCCTGGGAGGTCAGGGAGGAAAGAAACATAGGGGTCAGAGAGCAAACGGTGCAGGGTCAGAAAGACCTGAGTTCAAATCCACATGAAAACACTTGTTAATTATATCACCTTGGGTGAAGCTATCCACAGTATACCTGTTTCCTCATCTACAAATTACAGACAATGACAGTGACCTCAAAAACTTGTTGCAGGATTAAAAGATCACCACATGTATAATACATAAGCACCAGACAATGTCAACTGCTCCTATAATTATTTCTATACCACAGTATCTGTCATAGCAGCTGCACATAGTAGGCACTAACTAAATATTTGCTGATTGATTAGCTAATTTCTTGCAATTAAGAAGAAGGCCATTCATTTGCTAATCATGGTACCAGTTCAGAGAGGCTGAGATTTGCCACACAGATGTCATGGGGTTTCGTGATTTGTTGATAAATAGTCAAGGCTTTTCACTTATAAACAGCTTCTTATGAGTCAGTAAATAGGAGAAAGGGAACAGAATGTGATGAAAGACAGCTTAAAAAGCATTACTCAGCTTGAGTAATTTGAGTGAACCATTACTCAACTTGAGCAAGAGGCTGCTCAGCAAAGCTATTGAATACCTGGCCCACTGCCTAAGCCACTCAAAAGATGGTAGGTGTTGTTATCATTATTCTACTGCTTGAGCTTGAGATCTGGTCTTCTGGTATAGTGATCCTGTCCAGATAGAAATGCAGGATTCATCAGCATTTTAATAATTTGGGATTTATGTAAATCCCATACATCTTGCCATGCATGGACCTGATGATGGTTCAATGAGCCCTGTCTTCTTTTATGATGGGAGATACTAAAAAGAGCTGCCGCATTCAGCTGTGCATGTTGTACACTGCAGAAGCCTTGGGGGAGCTAGTCCCATGGACTAGGATGCTCCTATGGTTATGGAGTGTACAAACTGACGCTACAGCAGCCCTGTTAAACAGTGTTCTAACTCTACTCTACTGTAACCTTCTTGTTCCTCCTTGAAGACACTAAATCCAGAACAAATTAAGAACAAAGTTGGCATAAATTTTGATGAGATATTTGGCAAACTAATTGGCTTGAAGTATTGATGGATTTAGAGAGTTATTCTTTTTGGAAAACTGGATAGATTATACTCTTGGTCAATCTAGAGGGTTCTGAACCTCACATGTACATTGAATCAAATCATTTGAATAGAATAGTAACCCATTATGCAAAATAGGCCTCCTAGCGGACTGAAGCCAAACGGGGACACAAGAAGCTGTATACACTTGATATGATCAATCAATCAAATTAGTTCTGGCCCTAGTCGAGGAGTGTCTATGGATTTAGGAAATAGAAGGCAGATGAGTGAGAATTATAAAGCCGAGAGAATTAGGTCTCCTAGGGAGTGGAGTTTGTTGATTACGTGGGTACATAAAACCTGCTGGCCCTCTAACATGAGAAACAAAGAGCCTTTTTGCTGTTGAGAAGCGAGGTCCGACTCTTTCTAGGCAAGTCACTCTCTGGACATGACATACCAATTTCTGAAAGTGAGTAAGTACTCTGGGTCTCTAAAGCACCATCCAGGAGAGAAGGTTTTGAAAGCATGGTTAGCGAACACGGCTACACCAGTTCAAAGGCAGTGAACCTCAACAATTCTAGGAATAGAACACAAAATGATAGGCTCCATCCAGTTAAATGAATTGGGAAGGTTTTTAAAATATTTTTTTCTCTGTAAACTCATTTTAGCCCAGGCAATTTCATGTAATCCATTTAGAATATGTGTTTAGTGTTTCCTGATGAATATGCTTTTGTTGGTTTTGTAATAGCTCTAAGAAGCATTCTCATTTAAATGAAATGATGTTTGGGGGAGATGAACAATCGTCTCATGATTTAAGCCTGACTCATTATTAAATAAAAGTACTAAGTTTTCTTCTCCTTTCTTCCATCCCTCCATCTGCAGTCTTCATGGCATCTCAACCCCAAGTAGAGAATCAAAGCTTTGTAGGGAACATGGTCAAGAATGTGAATGCCATTTATTGCCACATCCCTAGTAAATGTGACTAAGCTTCAGGAAATATTCATTTCAGATCACTGTGTCCTTGGGATTTGCCCAGGTAACTGGGGAAGGACCACTCAACACTTTTTCTTACAGTTCAGCATTTCTGCAGCTGAAGGACAGAGCTTTTGAAAAATCATCCAAAAAGATGTCTCAAAAGGCATAGATTGAGTTCAAATATATATACTTTTGTGGCTATCTAAAAATGGCTTTTTTTTTGTAGCATCACAAGCAAAGAACACAATCCCTTTTGTCAGGTTAGTACAAATTTACAGTTTCTTATCTGAAATCTTTAGCATTAGATATGTTTTAGATATCAGAGTTTTTGAGATTCCAAAAGCAATTATAGTGTGTCTGTTATAAAACACCTCCCCCAGAAAGGTCTGGGGAACCCCATATAATCCAACACATTAACACTTCTGCAGCAAACTGTATGAACAGTCACACCAAGGGACGAAGAAAGTCTATAAATAGTCTCACTTCAGTTCAGGTCGGGCTTTGCTGCCAAATGAGTTTGTACCAATCTTCAGGAAAAAATGGTTCAGCTTTCAGAGCTTTTGGGATTTCAGTATTGCAGATGAGGGATCAATTACCTGCCAAATGTCCAAAGATGTTTTGGCAAAGCTATAGATTAGTGGTTCTCAAAGTGGGTCCCCAGACTAGCAGCATCAGACTCACCTGGAACATGATTCAGAGGCTCTAGAGGTGGGGGACTCAGCAATCCGTGCTTAGCAAGTCTTCCAGGGGATTCCAAAACCTCCTGCAAACTGAGAACCCCTACTAGAGAGGTTCAAGCTAAACACAAGGCCAGGAGTAAAGAGACCTGAGTCCTTGTTAACTAGCTGTGATGCATAATCTCTTATTAATTTGATTTCCAGTCTTCAAAATGGGGATTGATTCTATCTTCCCTTTTCATTTGGGAGGATAATTGTGCAGACTTTTAATAAGATTTTTATATAAGAATAAAATAACATCATTATTAAATGGGACAAAAGTTAATTAGCAGATCAATGCTCTGTAATAAGGAAAAGTAAAGAAATTGAAAATATAAAATGGTACATCTGTACTTGGAAAAGCTCTATCAGAAGAATAAACTCACAATGTTATCTACCTCAGGTTTCCTGCCTCTGGGAGACCCAGAGTCACGTTCTCAATCAGACAACATGCAAACAGACCGACATATTCAGGGAAGTACATATATGAATGCATTTTTATATTCCCTGCCCCATCTCATTCCAACAAAGATTTAAATAATGTTGAAAGATATATGACATGTTCTGCCATTTGGATTTCTGTGCTATGAACAGCAAAAAAAAATACAATCCGGAGAGGCAGATAATACAATGCAAAGATACTTGAATAAAGATTCTAATCCCAGCTCCACCACTAATTAACTGTGTGACCCTTGGCAAGTCAGGTTGGTTTCTCTGGGCATCAGCTTTCAGCTCTAAGCATTGTTCTTCTAGCTCAGTTCTCTTATCCACCGTTTGTTTTCCCAGTTCCTGAAATCAGATTCTATAAGCTCAGGGCACACATGACAATACATGGATCCACTGAGAATGAACATGAGATGAACTGTCTTCCCTTTTACAAACCCAGGCAGAGAACAGACGTACAAGCCGAGTTGTGTTTTAGGGTATGGAGCCTTCAAACAGTAATCCTGCTAGACATTCTGGTTCCCCTAGGCAAAGAGTTTTATTCACAATTAGTTTACTACAAAGGCTATTATTACTATTAAAAAGTCTCCCCAGAGAAGGCTTAGTCCATGTGGAAATTCTCCTCTCTACTTTGGCCATAGCCCAATGCTTAAATTTCAGCTGTGGTCTCTGCATCCTGTTCTACCTGCTCACCTTGGATCAGAGGTGACAGTGTAGAGCTGTTCTACCCAAACCCATTCTGGCACCTTTTATCTTCCCTGGCAAAGTCATGTCTTCAAGGACTTCCTGGCTGGAGCAACTGGCCACAGGGCAAACAGCCCCCCAGAGGCATTGGCTTACATTCACCTGAGCCTGTGGTTTCCATTATGTACATAGATCAAAAGATCTTAGAAGCACCATGACACTCAGAACACAAGGGGTTATCTGGGAATTGAAATAAGTAATATAACACACCTTTCCCTTTCACGATTTCCAATTTGTATGTGCCACCATGGGAGGCATCAGATTGCCTGGGGGCTAGAATTCCATCTTGTCTTCTGGTAGTTATTTGCCTCTTGAATAATTCATTTAACTTCTGTTTGCTATGATTTGCGCATCTGTAGAATGGGAATACTAATAGGTGTTTTCCCATAGCGTTATTAGGAGTATTAAATAATTGTTCTTTGTTCAGTACTCAGAACACTGCCTAGGTCAGTACCTTGCACAGGGTAAGAGCTCTCAGTCAAAGTGTGATGCTTGTCTTCCCGCTGCTCTCTCTGCTTAGGAATGGAAACCACATCCAACCAAGTCCTGGAACTCTCCAGAAGCCATGTTGGGACAGAAATATTCCTCCTTGAATAGTAGAAAAGTCACAATTCCCAGGAGAAGAAAAACAATTCAATTTGTACTTCACTGAACTCAAGCAAATATAACGGCACATGTGCAAACTTTGCAAACCCAGCAAAACAAACTCCAGGTGAGTTAAAAAAAGAAAAAACACATTGTGTATCTACGGTGGTTCTATTAATAAAAGTGCTCCAGTTCGTGATTTGGTTTAAATACTGCTATAGTTATCTTGTGTTTTTATAAGAATTCTGTATTTTTTAAGTAAAATGATACCACATAGAAATTAGTCTAAATCTAGAAGGTTAGGTCAAGATAAAATTTAAATGTAGATGACTAGAATATTTTGTGTTTAGAATGGGAATGGAAAGTAAATTTTTAAAATTGTAATAGCTTCCTGGAAACTGGAACCTTAGGAAAAAAAACCTTTGTCCTTGACTCATCCAGCATGAAGTTACTTCCTAAGGCACTAGATGGCGACCTTCAGTTTGTAGGGTAGTTTGCTCACCCATAGATGGCTACAAGTGCAGACATTGAAGACCCATTCCCCAGCACAGCTTTCAAACAGCACAAAGAACCTATTGTACGCAGCACTTGGTGCTAAATATTGTGTGGGGTAAAGCACAGAACCAACCTAAATCCTTTCCTCAAGTAGCAGTCTACAGTCTAGTTAGACAGAGAAATAAAGTTAGATGAAGAACTTCAACATAAAGGAGAAAGTAATAAAAGGGATGAGGGTGGAGATTAAACACCAAGGGAGTTCAAAGGAAGGGAGAGATTCCTGCAGCCTGGGCAGTGGGCGTGTGTGCTGGGAGGGGCAACTGGAGAAGGCTTGGTGGAAGAGGCATTGGAATTGTGCCTTGAAGGAAAAGTAGAATGTGGGTGAATGGAATGACAGAAGTGGAGGAGGAAGGGTATCTAGGAGTCAGGAACAACGTAGGTAAAGGCAGAGAGGTGGGCAATTTTCTGTTCCCTCTTTCACCACTCTTTATTCCTCCTAATAGAGACAGCTCTTGATACCACTTCTCTAATCTTTTCTTGTTGGACAAGAAAGAGATGAAGATTAGAAGCATAATTCTAGTCATCAGGATGTTCTCAGATTCTCATATGGTATCTGTGTCGTGCTAAGTGCTCACGGAATGTTTACCGCATCTACGTATGAATTATTGATGAATTGATGATGTTCTACAAGCTGCAATATGGCACAAGCCATTTATTTAAATTCAAATTATTTAAAATGAAAGAACATTTAAAAATTCAGTTCCTCAGCTGCACCAGCCACATTTCAAGTGCTCAATTTTCACCGGTGGCTCGTGGTTACCATACTGGACAGTACAGATAGAGAACAGTTCCATCGTCACATAGAGTTCTGTCGGTCAGCACCATTCAGGGAGGTAAGAATTATCTCACACGCTAATTATTATTGAGTTCAATTTTCTTGACTATTTCTGTGTATGTATCTTTTTAAAATGATCATTTGCTCATTGGTCCCTGCCTTCCCCACTCTGCTCTGTGGACCACTGATCCCTGCTGCTGTTTCCCAGGCTCCTTGGACACTGGATGTGTTAGCAGGAGACTGGGTGCAGGAGGAGGGACAGGGTCTAACTCCACACACTCCCTACCCCAGCCAGGACTTAGCCCTGGCAGTGGCTGCATCTCCTCTATGTTCCCAGCAGCTTCCTTGAGGTTCTAGGACCTACCAGCAGCCCTCGTCACCACTGGGTTCTGGAAGCATCATCTCTTCCCCATTGCCTTCCAGCCCTACAGTGTGGGTGGCTTCCTGCTGTTGGTAATCTCTCCTTTGTTTCCCCATTGCCTGTTTGGCTTCTCATCTCTTCCAGGAACTTTTAATTCGTTTGTAGTATTAAATTCCTTCTATTGCACTACCGGGTATAAGATCTGTTTTTCTGACCGGGCCCTAACCAATATATTATATGCAACCAGTTATCACACTTGAAGACTAGCCATTATCAGTAGATCATTAGCAAATATGGAATATTTTTTCAGACAAGAAATAAATCTTGAAGGTGATCATATTCCCACATCTCAGGTGAAACATAATTAGAATTTGTTTGGGTTAGAGAGGACATTTCCATTATCCTAAGGCCCATTTCATTTTTGTTAACTTTTATTGCCATTATTCTCCCAGTTTCTAGAGAAGGAACTGGGTCTCAAAGAGGCTAAGTAACTCATCCAATCACAGCCAGATACAAACAATAGAAAGTCAAAGCCAAAACGCCGAACAAATGGAGCCTTGCACAAAAATAGGACGTACTGAGTGATTCCATTTATGTGAAATTCTAGAACAGTTAAAACTTATCTAAGGTGAAATAAGTCAAAAGTGTGCTTGTGTCTGGGGGAGAAGCAGATTGCTTGGGAAGTGATACAAGGGACCTTTCTGGAGAAACGGAGATGCTCTCTGTAGTGAAAGGGGTGTGGGACACACAGCTGTATATATTTGTCAAAATTATACAGTTAAGATTATACACTACAATGTATGTAAATTTTACTTTGCACTGTAAACAAACAAACAAAAAAACACCAAAAACCAAAACCTAGTGGAACATGGAAAGCAGGTGGAGTTATGAGTGACCCAAGAATGGCAGAACTCAGATCATCGTAGAAGCCCCGCAATGGCTATGAGAGGCTCATTGTCTTTATTCTGTTTACTTTGTTCATGTTTGAAATTTTCCACAATAAAAAGTTTTTAAAAATCATAAAAAGAACCTCTAGGTCTACCTGATTTTGAGGCTGAGGCTCTTTTCATCAACCACTGTGCTTCAAAGGATTTTAAAGTCTATGCAAACACAGGAGGATGACTCTGACCCGAGGAAAATGCTGCAGAGGCAGAGATGCGCAAGAGGGGGCACTGGATAGCCCAGCGGAGAACAAACAGCATCGTACAATGTGCCCAGGGACTGCACAAGAGAGATGATGCGCCATCACCCTGCTCCAAATCCACATCTTTCTACCACTATAAATAATATTCAGGCTGAAAAGGGCAGAGTCCAATTAGGTTACAAGCTGAAATGCAAAACCTATGAAGACATGTAAATGAATCAAAGTCTGGAGGCAGAACATTACATGGTAATCCTTGGGCAAGTTTGGAGGGAAAAAGAGCCAGAAGACTGAGATCAGACAGATAACTATCTTAATTATTTAAAAGGAAAAAAAAAAGTTCAAAGGCTTCCTGTGACCACAGGACAAAGTCTAGAGTCCATCAGAGGTTTGCTGTGAGCTGTAGCTTGATCTCCCATCACTCCTGGCTCCTTCTTTGAGCTCTGATGATGGCAAATTTTTTGAAGCCACCTGTATACAACCTGCTGTTTTAGGCCTCCTTGTTTTCTTCATGCTGTTCCCTCTCACTGGAATGTCCTTCTCCTCCTTCCTGTTTATTCTTCCAGACTCGGCTTAGGAATTACCTCCTTCAGGAAGGGCCCCCAGAACTTCAGGCCATAGTTGATGCTCCTACAATACTGATGATAGTGATATCACCTGCTCGGGTACCAGTGTCCCCACTTGGCCATCAGCTCCTCCAGAGCTAGGTCATGTGCTGGTCCTCTCTGCACTCCCAGTACCATCAGTGCTTAGTACCCTGCAGACATGCAATAAGTGTTTGCTGGACTATTAGAGAGGTGTTCTGGAGCTGATTATTCTATGTGGTTTGTGAATTCAAAGAAAATACAGTGACAGTGGCCTTATAGCCTTTCTTGGGCTGCTCAGGATTCATCCATGTCCCCTATGAATTGTCTCCACCATGGCCAAGAGTCACGCCTTCAAGCAGGTTGCTGAGTTCTGATGGAGCCGTGTTTCAAGTTGACAGTGAGATTTTCAAATGGCCTCTAACTACCACGTTAGACCATTTTGGAATGGAGGCTAAGGGGGTGCTGGCAAAGTTCCTCTCTCACATAATAAAAAGTAGTTCTGCCAAACACTCACCTCAGTGATGATTCTTTACCTAATGAAATAACAACAAAGAGAAATGGGGAAGAAATAACATCACCACTTGATACCAAAAAAAAAAAAAAAAAACCCTGAAAATTGACCAGGTTACTTTCCTTGAAATCATCCTGGTTAAAATATTTAAATATTAAATGTTTGCATGATGTCACAAGCAACATGGTGGAAAATATGATCACAGGAAAGAAAACAAGAGATTTTCGAGATGTTTAGTATCAGAGAATTATTTTTCTTGAAGCAGAAGAATCTCAAAGAGAATCCAGGCTGGGGAGAGATGGGGAAGTTTATGCCACCGATTCTGAAATTGTTCCAAGTCCCACCTGACAACTTTGTTCACAATTATTAATGATCTATCTCCCATAGATGAACGGAGCGTCAAATATACTATCTGAGCAGGATATTGTTCCCACTGTACTTGTGGTCTCTTTACTACAGATTCAAAATCCAGGGCTGAGCCTTTCCAAATAGAAAATCAAAAGTCTTTTTACTTGGCTTTGCATGAAACATAAGCGTAGGTGGGTTCTCTATGGAACGTGACATCCGGAACTTTCCTATCTTCTTTCATTTTTTACATAATACATTTCTGTTCCGTTAGTGACCTGTTATTATTAAAAATCAATCAATCAAACAAACTATGATTACTACAAACTTTCACTACTTTACAAAACTCCAGTTGAGTCACATTAACCTCACTTCTGTAGGATTACTTGGACTATAAAAGAATGCTATAAGCAGAATGTTGGGAATAACTTCACATCAAGAATCAAGAAGTAGTGAGATTAGATTAAAATTGGGACCTGGAGCAGTGAGAGTCATTTTTGAAAGTGTATTCATCTTGGGAAAGTTGCTTTCTCTCTCAGTTTCCTGACACATAAAATAGAGATAACAACTCCCTTGTATGAGGCTGAGTGAGAGACTGAATGCAAAGTGCCCAGTGGACTATTTGGACATCACAGCAGCCAAATGAGTGGCAGTGGGGATCAGGGTATTTCAGAGCATCCCTAGGCAAACAAAGGAAGTTGAGGCAAAGCAAAGTCAGGTATGGAAAACACAGTTCCTGTGTCACAAGGGAGAGGTGTGTTCTGTGGGTCAGGTGTCCTGGTTCATACCCCAGCTCCACTTTCACTAACTCTGGGACTTGAGCAAGTTATACAACTGCCCTCTGCCTCAGTTTCCTCATTAGTGAAATTGGGATAGTAACAGCAGCTACACGTCAGGAAGCTGTTATGAGGATTGATTGAGATCATGAAAGGAAAATGTCTAGCACATAATGAGCTCTCAAAATAAAAGGCAGACTGGCAGGGCTAGGTTGGGGAGCCAGGAGTGATGTGCTCAGCCCAGTGTCTGGGAAAAGTTATGGTTCCTGACTTGGTTTGTTGGAAGCTGCACATATGTAGGGCAGGAGTCTCTGCTTAAGAAGCTGCCATGAGTAGCAGAGGACATTGCCACTTGTTTCCTCCTTTAGTGGACAATCTACTCTGTGCTCCCCAGAGATATACTTCAAATCTTGAGAGCAAGAGCTAGTAAAACCATAAACCAAGACTCTATTCGATCCTAGGGTCTGCTGTAGGCTGGATGATGGTGGAAGTTAGAGGATTCATAGCTGATTAAATTACCAATCACAAGATTATTGATTAGCAGAAATGTCAACTTGGAGGACTGTAGCAGGTCGGTGGGATGGCAACACAGAGCGTGTTTATTGTGTTCACCAGCGACACAAAGGTGGCGGGAGGGAAGGCTTGAAGCTGGAGCCTGGCACATAGTAGATGCCCAGCAATTATAGGTTGAATGAAAGAATGAAAGAAAAATCAAGATTTCAAAAGCTTTCCATAAGCTAAACGATAGGTCAAAATCAAGATGTGCTGTAAAGAAGATAAATGTCAGGTTTTGCCAAATGGTGGAGATTTTTGCCTGCCAGAAATGGCACAGAGATGTATACGATGTCATCAACTACAAACTTAATGGGCAACCAGGTGATGTGACTTAAAAAATGTAGACTTAAGTCATGTTATTAAATTGAGAGAGGAAATAGCTCCTCTGGGGTTGACCACGCCCAAGCCTCCTGATTCAAGTCTTCAGCTTCAGGGAGCGAACGCAGAGGGAAACACCCACACGAGGGTGAAAACTCCAGCATAGGGGAAGCAAGTCAAGGGACTGATCAATCCTCATCTGGAACAAGAGGACATGAGAGCTGACTTCAAATATTTAAATATCCGAAGCACCGTCATGTAGAAAATTAATTAGCCTTATTAAACTTATTAAATATTTATCAAATAATGTCTGCTGTTTACAAAGTGCTCATTCACTCATCTTACAAATATTGACTGTCCACCTGTACCATGCCAAGCACTGTCCTGGATGCTGGGATGAGGTCACTGCCCTCATGAAGCTGACACTCCATAGACAAGGCAGAGAGCCAGTGACGAGTAAGCAAAGAAAACAATTTCTGACAGTGGAAGGATGGAGTTTAACTCACATGTTTTCCGAGTGGGATATACGTACGTATTCTTTGTTGCTATATTAATTAAAGACAGATTATAATTCAATAAAAGGAAGAATTTTCTCCCAACAGAGCCTGAGCTCAATAAAAAAAAGTAATGAACTCTGTCATTGGAAATGTTAAAAACAAAACCTGCTTGGCCATCTTTTGGGAGAGTTGTGGAGAATTGCTGACTTGGAGATGGAACTAAATCAGTGGTTCCAAGAGCTTTGGGTTTTACAGACAAATATAAACTAAAAAATGGCAGGTGCCAACATAGGGTTGCCAAAGTTTTATATTTCTAAGTACACTAACAGAAACCCTACTAACTACATTAACATCATTTCACTAAATAAAGGCCATTTCTTAGCGACCTACAAAGAAAGAATGACATAATATCAGAATAAAAAGTCCTTTGGGTTAAATAAATTTGGTTATATGAAAATTTCCTAACCTTGGCCTTAATTTTTAAATTTTGCAACAGACCATCAAATATTTCATTACGGGCCTGAAATAGTCCAGAGACTGGAATTTTTAAACAAAACCAGACGACCTTTAAGTTCTTCCCACTATTTTTTACATGTTTATGTATGATTAAAGTTTCGTATACTGTTCAAGTGTGTGGTTTGGAGTTGGCGTCCATGAATTTAAAGTCAAGGCTCAAACGCACTACGGGCAAGTTTTGAACTTCTCTGACCCTCAGTTTTTATTCCTGTGATATGGGGATAATATTACTGACTCATGGTGCTATAAGAATTCACTGAGATAATGCAATGAAGCACTCAGCATGGGGAGCAGGATATAGTAAGTGTTCAATAAAAATGATAGCCACTCCCACTCTGTCAGATCTTCTGCCCCGAAGGAAATTTCCTATGGATAACGGTGTCGGCACACACCATTTTCTTAATGCTCTCATTTCCCACAGAGGAAGAGATGACTTTATTTTTTAGCATGCAATACTCATACCCTATATTATTCATTTTCCTAGGCTCCCACTTCTCAGTCTGTTACCTGCCTTCTCTGGTACCCGCTTCTCTGTAGAATGGCCAACCACCTATTACTTTTTCTCTTGCTTCCTGGAGCCTCCTCCATTTTCTCTTCCACCTGCCTGCTTGCTTGTCACTCTACCAAGGGCTCTGTTTCCCCCACCCTCTCCGACCCTGCCTGCCGCTGCCAACCCGACCAACACTGCAGCAAACGTTTAGAGTGTAAACAAGAACCTTTGACATTAATATCAACAAACCCTGCTCCATTTCTCTACCAAGTAATAGAAGGTATCCAAGTGCTGTGGACACTTACGCCCTTGGGCCTGTGATTTCAAGTCCGAAGGCTGAAGCAATGATGAAGCTGAAAAATGACCGATGTTTGAAAGCTGAGCTGCAGTCAGTCCCCCAGGCTCATCCTTTGTGATAGTGCCCAGACGTGTCTATTCAAAAGAATGCGTTGTTCTAACTACAGCTAATGCTTCTCTCCTGTGGTAAGGAAGTGATACTGTGATGTCATTAACTGTGATCAGATTCTAGTCCTTGACAGGTGCTGAGCACCCTAGAATTCAAGAACTCTATTCTTCAGCAGCAGTGAATCTGGACAAAAAGGTGCTGAAATTAGGTCTTTGTACAAAGGTCTTAACTGAGAGACGTCAGAGGAGCCCCTGTGATTTGGCATTTGCGTAGATGTGCTGAATAAGTCCTGAATTACTTTTCATTACTGCCGGTGCCAGTTCCACATTTGTGACTTACGAGTTTAAAATGTGGCTGGGCAGGCTAGAGGAACAGAAGTGGAGAGTCAGTGCTGTCATTACTGAACACAGTAGAATGGGTAAAGAACTGGTCCAAAAGGCAGGGCATTCAGAAGTCTCCTGATGGAGACTTTCTATGGGTGACGTCTAAGCAACTTCTCAGGATCTTAATATATAAATGAAGTTCTTCCCTGAGATATTGCTGTAACTTTTATTCATGCCCTCTAATTTTCTCTGCCTTTTAAATTTTCTATATAAATACAGTATCACATGGGCCTTGTAGGCTGTTGTACGGCCCTTTGCTTTTGCCCTTAATGAGATGGGAATCATTAGAGGGTTTTGAGCAAAGGGGAAACAAGATCTGCCTTATCTTTTAACAATCCCTCTCACTGCTGTGTGGAGATCAGGGCAAAGAAGGAAGACCAGTTAATAGTCTGTTGCAATAATCCAGGTGAGAGATGACAGTGGCTTGGCCCAACCAGGGTGGAAGCAGTGGAAATAGGAAAAAAACAGAAGGAATTGTATATTTTGAAAGGAAGTACTAAATGAATTTATTGATGGACTGAATGTACACTGTAGTAAAAGACAGGAGTGCCTGTGGAAGTTAAAGCAACTCCATCATGGATGCTAATCCGCCATATTGACTTCTGATTGGTTAATCCTATTCTTGGAATGCCTCTACGATTTCTATTTTATCTGCTGCTCCCATAAATCCTGCCCCTTAGGTCAAAACAACCTTGACCATAGATCCTGTCCTTACGCAGCTTCACATAGCATCCTTGCCTTGCCCCAAGGGGTTGACTTTAATTGTCCTACATATTCCTGCCCTGTGGCAGATAAGCCCTGGGCCTGGGGAGCAATGACACAGGGACCCACCATCTTGTTTTGCTGCCACCCAAGACATGGCTTCTCTTCCTAAGTCCCTATTAAATTTTCCTTTCTGAGAAACTGGATATGTCAGCCTCTTTCTTTGGCCTTTTAGCTTCCTTGGACTTTGGGAGTAGGTTTGCATAGACCCGCCCACCGTGGAACAGTACTATTAGTTCACTACAAAATTTTTAACCTGAGCGACTACAAGGAAGAGTTTCTATTTCCCGAGATGGGGAAGACTTAAGAGAAATAAGTTACCAGAGGTGGTGATAGGGACAGATTATGAATTTGGCTTTTGACATGTCAAGTTTGAGATGCCTTAACATCAAGTAGGTATGTCAATAACAGATGAAGATCCCAGTCCGGAGTTCAGGGGAACCACCTGCCAGAAACATGCAGGGAGTCATCAAGACATCTGTGGTGTTTAAAGCCATGAGATGGGAGGGGTTTGGAGAGGGAGAAAAGACAAGGTCCAAAGCTAAGTCCTGGGCACTTCAACTTGATGTTTCGGAAAAGAGGAAAAATCAACAAAGGAGCAAGGAGGAGCCATGAGTGAGGCAGAATCCCAAGAACCAGATGAAGAAATATTTTCTCTGATAGAGGGAATGATCCATATGTCTCTTAAATACCCAAAACCAATTTACAAATGTCATCAAATTCTTTTACTCCTTTCAAAATAACACCTCTAATATTAATTACACATTTCAAGTCAAAATCTCAAGGCTAATTTGTCAGATGCTCTAATATGTCAGATTGTTTCAAAAACCTTTAATAACAAATAAGCACAAACAAAATCAATGATTATGAGATGTATTCCTAAACACAGCACAAAAGCATTAAGGTTCTGAGAGTGGGCTCATTTTATCATCTCTCTGCTTCCATGGATTGTAAAGTCATTTTTCCAATCCAGGTAGAAACCTTTACCCTATCACTGGCGCCACATCACCTAGGTCACAAATCAGGACTGGGATACTCTTATTTATCTGTCAAATTCAATACCAAAATATGGGGCATGGGCGCCACCTGTCTTAAAGCTGATTCTCCCCAAATTCCAGGTGAACAAGCTCATCCTTTTCCAATTGTTGAGTTCTATGTCAGCAACGAACTCCATGCCTGATTCTTCCCGCTGGAATTCAGTTTCACAAACCTTCACAACACACATCTCCTAGAATATATTTCAAGTTTCACCTTCAACCAATTTTTATCATAACCTTATTTCAACATTTTCTCACCTAATTTAGGTAGATGGAATTCTGCACCTTTACCTGAGTTGCAGCTCATTTTTTTCACCCCTTCATTAGATTCAACTGATATCTTTGCTATCTGATTGAATTCTGTATTCTTTTCATATTTTTCTTGTCTGAATCTTGACCATAATTCTAGAATCGTTTTTATTGACAACAGAAGATTGAATTTAGGATCTGTGGAAGCACAGATTGGATCCTTTATTCCAGTGCTGAACACTGGACCAAGCACAGGTTGGATCCTTTATTCCAGTGCTGAACATTGAGGGCTACTGCCCTGGGGTTTGTAATTAATCGACTGGTGCTCAGACTGTGCAGGACTCTACTCTTGCTTACCTGTGGGAAGAGCCACAGGCTTAGAGATGAGGGCAGAGGAACCATAAAGGAGGATCATTATGCTTCCTGCATGCAAAAGACATTTATTTATCACCTACTGTTTGCCTGGCACTGTGCTGGGTGCCGGGCAGGGTTGAGATCCAGCTGTGCCCACCGGCATGGCTATGTGGGAAACGTGTGGCTGATGTCTATTCTGCTTGGTCTATAATTGTTTCATAAACGCTGTTAAAAATTATGAATATTACCCACGATGCTAGAGATGGTAAAGTAAATAGAATACATTTCTGTCTTCCAGGGCTTTTTGTTTGTTTGTTTTCATGATTTCAAAGGGGCATCTATTCTTATCCCCGTAACAACAATCTTGGCAGCCAAACAGTAAACAGTAATCTAACATGTGGGCCTGCTGGAGCTACCGTGTTTAACAATAAATGCTCTGGTATGACTTTATTTATGTAATGTTCCCAAACTGACAAAATATGTTGTCATGTTCTGCATCATCTGCACGATCACAGTAGGATATCAGAGATGGCCACTGCCCCTATTTGCATTTATTTTTAATGCCTGCCGTGTTGACAAGCACTACTGCTCTAATTCTTACAGACTAATGAGAAAAAAGAGAGCTAAATGTAGCAGACAATGTATTCCTGACTAATAAAAGCAACGGCACACTGCATAAATGAAGGCTTGCCGAACTTCCAATAGAGAAAGTTGTATAGAACGCCAGGCATGCCAAACTCAAAGCAACTCGCTCTCAACTGTCAGTACCCAAGCCACAGGGTGATCGGGGATTTAACTTTAGCAAAGCGTATCATCAGTCACCCCGAATTAATCGGTGTTTTATAGCGTTTGTTTTTCGTGTTTACTGTGTTTAATTTGTAAATTCGTTTTGGTCTTATAGATATATAAAAGCAATACGTGTAGGGAGTGTATGCTTATTTAGTTTGGTGTTGTACTTATTTAAGCAGCATACTGTTTTAAAAATACTAAATCAACTGAAGTTGTCAAAAATCTTTTTCCTTTGCACAGTGTCTGCACATTCCTCAAGTTTGTTCTAGAACCAACACTGTTCCCTAAGTGTGAATAAAGTGCCTTCAGAAGCTACATAAACTGTTTCAGGGCACTTAGATGTCATTTAATCTTGTGCACTGAAGCTCTTAACAGGATGTCACTAACAGATAAGTGGATCGTGTTCCAAGAGTTTGTTGCTAAATTGATTATTTGGAACCTCAAACACATATTTTATATTGAAAATTGTGTTAGGCTCTCTGACCAGTTGACCAAAGCCCTTTTAATATAAAATGTCCCTTCGTTGGTCTGAGTGCAGTGGTGTTTACAACTAATGATCACAACCAGTTACAGATTCCTTTGTTCCTTCTCCACTCCCGCTGCTTCACTTGACCAGCCTTAAAAAAACGACAATAATAAAATAAAATAAAATGTCCCTGGACCAGGAATAACTCTGTGTCCTGGGAATAAGAGGACATTTTAGAACACAAGTGTTTCCTTCCCCTTTCATTAGACCAGGAAACATTTTATAGCAATAGTTTCAGTCTCCCGGCTTTTGCCTTCTGCTTCATTCCACCCGCCTCTTCCCCAAACCTAAGCAAATCTTCCCTCTACAAGTGTTCTCTGCTGCAAAATAAACACTATCATACACTCTTAAGCCCCCCAGATTTACAAATCACCTCACACAGCTGGTCTTCATCTTCATATTACAACTGCTTGTTAAATGAGCATTATAATTCAAGTTTTATAGATGTTGAAACCAAGTTTCAGAGAAGTGAAGTAACTTTCCCACACACAGTAAAACAGCTAGTAACAAAACAGGAGTAAAGCAGAAGTGTTTAAGTCCAAGTTCTCTAATCTTCCTCCTCCGATCCCCAATAATCACAACTATTTCTATTTCCTAGGTCATTGGGGGAAAGCTATTTTAAATTAATGGAAGTTGCTTGGAATGGCTAATAAACACTTTTGCTTTCTCTGAGGTACTTGCATTTTCAAAGGAGAGTGCCAGGTAATCTAAACCTGTAATGGGGGGCATTGAAGGTGAGGTGCACTAGCTTCTCTGGGCTGCCTGAACCAATGACTACAAATTTGGTGCTTTACAACAACAGAAATGCATCCTCTCACAGTTCTGGAGGCTGAAGTCTGAAATCAAGGTGTCAGCAGGGTTGATTCTTTCTGGAGACCCTAGCGGAGAATTCTTCTAGGCCTCGTCCTTCTCCCTTTCCCCCTGGTGGCTGCCAGCAATCCTTGGTGTTCCTTAGCTTGTAGATGCATCACTCCAACCTCTGCCTCCGTTTCCATATCCCCTTCTCTTCTGTGTTTCTCCATTACCGTGTTTCCCAGAAAATAAGACAGGGTCTTATATTTATTTTTCCTCAAGAAGACACCCTAGGACTTATTTTCAGGGGATGTGTTATTTTTTTTAAGTACAGTACAACAATCTACATTTATTCAAATATAGTTAAGTCGTCTTCTGGAACATCATCATAACTCTCCAAACCCCAAATTCCACCCTGAATTTCTTGCGACTCTATTCCCTTTAGAACCATTGGCCCCAATCTCTCATGTCAAACAATAGAGCTCTCGTGGGGCAGATGAGAAGGGCTGCTCGTCTTCTTTACCGCTCCGAGACGAAATGCATGGGTTGTGCAGATACGCTGCGTAGCCACGCTCATCACTAGGTCTTATTTTCGGGGTAGGGCTTATATTGCACAAATGCTTAGAAATCCTGCTAGGGCTTATTTTATGGGTAGGTCTTATTTTCTGGGAAACACGGTACTTCTCATCTCTTCTCAGGACAACACACTCGTTACTGGATTTAGGGCTCGCCCTAATCCAGGACGATCTTATCTTGAGATCTTTACCTTAATTGCATCTGCAAGGACCCTTTTTCCAAATAAGGTCACATTCACAGATTATGGATGGATAGATCTTTGGAGGAATCATGACCCAAACCACTACACAAGAGTAAATAAGTGTAAAGTGAACTTTCCAGTACATGGGATCCGCAACGCGGCTCAGCACTCCTGTATCCCACCCGTGATCGCCTCGCTTAAGAAGGTGGAAAACCAGAAACAAACATCCTGTATCTACAGAATCCTCCAAGCTCTAGATCTCATCTCTGGTTTCTACCTCTAGTCTTTGGTTTCCCATATTTCTGTACCCTGCCCCAAACTGGAATTCCTCCTCCTCTGCCCTGCCCCTGCAAATGATCACTTCTACCGGGGGCTAGGGAGAACCCAGCTCTCACCAATTTCTCTGCCTGGTGTGATCTTCCTCTCTCCTTTGCACTTACTCAAGCCCATCTGGTCCAGGCTTCCTGGAAAGCTCATTCCCCAGCCCCTCCCTCAGCCTGTTTCCTCAAACCACCATCTATCTTGGCCCAGAGACTGAACACTGGGGACACGCTGCTGGTTGTCCTTAGAGGCGAAGGCACACCAGCCCTGCCTGCGAAGCGGCCTCTCTCATTAGTCCCCAGACTTCTGATACTTTCTGTGGCTCTTTCCCTTGTCCCCTACCCAGCATCAGTGTCTGCTCTACTGGCCCAGAAATCCCAGGTGGGAGAGACCCGGCCTAGAGCTCCAGTGGCCACTACCCAACAGCAGCAGGGTAAAAGGTGGTACCATTTATAGACTCAAAATTTGTAAGAAAAGATTGGGTTCTCTCTGCCTTGGTCTCTGTTCCTTATAGCAGGAAGGTGCTTCTGAAAATATACCCTCCACAGACTACCCGAATGAGAAACACCTGTAAGAGTTGCTAAACGTGTATTTCTGGGCTCCATTCCAGGACAGTATATTAGAATATCTAGGAAAGGACACAGGTCTGGGTAGTTTTTAAGGACATTTCCTAGTGATTCTCATACACACTAAATTCTGAGAACCGCCACCCTAGTATCATCAAGAAGGTACAAAGTACAATTATGTTCCCAGAGCTCAGTGTCCACAGTGGATTGAACATTCTGGTAAAGTTACTGTTTCTTCTGTTAACTCACAAAATCCTTTCCTGGAGCACAAATTTGCTCATAGGTTTGGATCAGAACCTCATGGACCCAGAAGCACCTGTCCTCTGTCCTTCCAACTTGGGCAGGGACCAATCCATCCTCTTGTCTCCTTCTGCCTTTTGCTGGGGACCTTGTGCTGACCTCTCCCACCGAGCCTTTGTGAGAGCCATAGGAGTGTCCTTACAGTTTGAATTTGGGTGAGACAGTAGAGATCTGGGTGTCTTCCCCACACAATATCCTTGAATTCTTTGTGCATCCAAAGAATCCTCTTCAGAGCTCTAATTATCAAAGAAATTGACACATTCAAAGAGTAAAAAAGCACAGCAAAAGATCCCTCAAACCCTTTCCCTAGAATAAAGTGAGCTGCTTGACTTTATATAATAACGGGGGGGGGCACTAGACCTCAATTTGAGTATGCTCAGGTCTGTTTTGAGGTAACTTGTGAATTGTATAGGTAGAGGTAGCTAGTGGTAATTAAATTTCTTTTTTTTTTCTTTTGAGTCAGAGTCTTGCTCTGTTGCCTGGCTAGAGTGCCATGGCATCAGCCTAGCTCACAGCAACCTCAAACTCCTGGGCTCAAGGGATCCTCCTGCCTCAGCCTCCCGAGTAGCTGGGATTACAGGCGTGCACCACCACGCCTGGCTAATTTTTTCTATTTTTTAATAGAGACAGAGTCTCACTCTTGCTCAGGCTGGTCTCGAACTCCTGACCTCAAGCAATCTTCCTACCTCGGCCTCCCAGAGGACTAGGATTACAGGTGTGAACCACCACTCCCGGCCTGCTAATTTAATTTCTGCCCTCACATTCCCCCGAAGCTTTCTAAATCCTTCACAATCGTCAGTACATCTTTAGTTAAGTGGCAAACTAATTCAAAACCATAAATACAGTAACTCACTGGGCAATGAAAACACTCATAGTAAAACCAAGTGCCTTCCTTTCATTCCCATGAGAGCCCCAGAGAAGTAAGACATCTGAGCTTCTGCCTTCATAATGAGGTGGAGGCTACCTGAAATTCCCCCAGCGCAGCCAATCAATCCCCCGGAATAGGAAGCTTGTGAAAGGCAGGGAAGAGGCTCCACCATGCAGCTTATGATCTCAGTCTAAGGCAGCACAGGATGCAAAGCCCATGTCAAGGCAGGTCAGCAGGAAAAATCCCAGCACAGGATGTCTGAGAATGTGTGCAGAGGTACCTATAAATAAATGCACGAGACATTTCTAGAAAATAGTACTAGTTATTTGGGAAAACAGGTAATGTTGCCACTTAATATGAAGAATGTATACATCTGGAAAGGTGAAGCAACAGAAGTTTAAATATAAGAAACAGAAACCTGAAAGAGCTAGATTCAGCTTAACAACTGAAAGGATGCAACAAAAAAAGAAAATTACAGACCAATATCCCTCATGAATACA
>VBSM01000361.1:13341318-13458599 GCA_008086735.1 Cheirogaleus medius
ACCCCCATTACAAGATGGAATAAAAACAAAACAAAAAAAAAACAACAACTGACATGAGTCACTCTGCACTTATTATGTGCTATTTTAAAAATAGTGCATGTGTTGTATGTCTAGGTAAGCATACGTACATGTGTATAAGTGTGTGTTGTATGTAAATACTTGGTTGCTATGTTATATGTAATAAAAAAAAATTCTGCAAGCCAAAGCTGTTGCATGATTCTTGACCCTGAGTGTTTAGGTTTTTTAAAGCCTGCTGGTTAGATTCAGGTCAGTAGAATGTGCCAATGAAGGATGGACTGTAGAAAATATTTTTCATTTCTAGCTACCTTTAACCTGCTCCCACTGTTTAAAATAAATCTCCACACAAAGTGAGTTATTAATAGTTTTAAAACAAAAGTTTTACCAAAAAAGGTTTTACAAAAACCTCCTTGGATAGTTGTAGAGTGCTACAGAAAGAGCAGGTGTTCTGGGCCTGCGAGGCAAGGACTAGCTCTTTCTCAGCTGTATTGCGGAGGTAGGGTGGGGGTGTGTAAGTTTAGAACAGGTGATTTGGAAGAGGGAAATGAGTACTCTTTGATCACAGACCATACTGGATCGATATGTTAATCTTTGTAATTTCATAACCACCAAATATTTACATCTATGGTGCTGTATAAAAGTAATTTGTTATAGGTAAAGTAAGTACCTAAATATATTTTGTTTATGTTATTGAGTACCTTCTTATTAAAGTTGTTCTTGAAATCCTACTCTTGTTAACATTCATCCCCAACTCAGGTCTAGAGTACCTTACTAGTTACGTATTACTTTCTTAAATGTGAATTGTAATAAAAATTATTCTAGAAATTGAATAGAAACCACAAAATATGTATGCCTTTGATACAGTTTAGAAGTGCATTTTTTTTTTGGTATGCACTAAATATATTGATTTTGTATTTACCAATTCCATTTTAAATGTAATACAAATTGTTGCTTTAAATGTTTTAAATGTAAAACCAATCGTTGGAAGCTAAACATTACCAAAGAGGAAAAAGGCTAACCATGTAGATAAATGAAGGTCAGAGTCCAGGAAATCCGAATTATATGACACTCAGAAGATTTATTAACACATTGCTATGTCATCTTCCCCACAGAAATACATAGAAAAAGCAAATAACCTATATATGACTGTGCCACAGTTCTTATTTCTTCTTCCACATACCAGGGTAAAAGCACTTTCCCAAATTTTGGACAATTCTTCCCTCTGAAGAAAACCAATTATGTTTTCCTAGGTGTATTGCCAAGATTAAACAATAGCTGAATGCAAACCATTTTGCAATAAAAGGTGGCATCTCAATAAATCGTAACCTGCAAATACACTACCATCTTCTAACAGGTTTGGGGAGCTTGAATGAAAGGGTGCCCATGCATATTCAATGTAATAAATAGATATATTATCTAATTTTCCCAAATAAAGTCACTCCTCCAAATCTCATTAAATTCTTTGGTCTGTTTTCATTTTTGTTTTGTTTTCACTTCTTTCTTAGGCTTCGAATGTGTTTTTCAAAGCAAGAAATCTCTGGTGCATTCCTCACCGATCACTCAGCCTCCACAGCATCAATGATTTTGATCAGAGACCAAGGACAGTTATTTGAGTTTTAGGGGAATTTAAAGCAATGTTGTTAGCTGGTTTTTTTTTGTTTGTTTGTTTTTTGGGGGTTTTTTTAAATGCTTACAAATAACTCAAAGCGAGAAACAGGCCTCATCGCCCTGCTTTCCGAAAACCCTTTGCTTTAACATAAGTTGGCTGTGAACAGTTTGAAAGACATTTTGTACTTCTAGAGGGTATTTCTTTGAATGGCTTAGCTACAAACTGGGAACTTTCACTGTAAACACAGCCCACTAATTCCTGACATTTTATGCTTTATTCTCATTACTTTATGCTACAAAAACTTAGACAAGTATCAGATGGTAAGACAAAAAACTTACACAAGACAACAACTATAGTATTTCAGTTGGAAACCAGGCATACAATTAGATGCTGGGAGATTTCACAACAACTACCCCAAAATGGGGTCCCTCCACACTTTGTCTAATAAAGGTGACAGAGACCTCTAAGTTGACTCTAACAGCCCAAAGTCTGAGCTGCTGAGGCATGGAGACAAGACTCTTACTGTATCTCAGTTCCTGGAAGGCATTTGGGGACTATTTTCCCAGTCAACTCACCGTCACTGAACTGTGTGGTAAAGTAGCCACAGCCTGGCATGGGGGTAGAGAAGAGGGGCGGGCACCAAAGGAGATAAAGATCAGCAAACAGAACACAGGGAGAGTTCCCGGTTAGTACCTTCCGTGTAACTACATTTAGAAGAAACAAGGTACAAAGCTAATGCAGCCAAGAGTTAATAGCAGTACACACTGCTATTTTAAAAAACTACATCTTTGCTATACAGGTAGCAACCACTCATACGAATATCTTAGTGCAAATGAAGTCTTGATTTCTCACGGGAAAGTGGTGATTTAAACATTTTTTAAACAGTTGCTTAAGTCCCCAAGAAGAATTCCAAGATGAGTCAGGCAAAGCCTTCATCTTTAAAACGTTCACAAAAAAAAAAAAAAAAACAAAAAACGTTCACATTCAAATAGCAGTAGTAAGAGCAGAAGAATACACACTCTGCTTGGAAGAATGAATGAGCTCCTTTTGCCGTGGGCAACTGTGTCATGCAGGGAGCACATCTTGAAGGATAAGGACATAAAATATATAGATGGGGTTGAGAGAAGGGATTTCAAAGAAATCCCTTCAAGAATCCATTTCAAAATTCATAATTGTATATATCATCTTTATTTTGTATAAGTCGATATCCTATTTTGTGACAAAGTAAGGAAATTTGTATTTAGGCAAGTTATTAAGATGATTTTATGTTCAAGTTTGGAAGCCCATGCCTTGGCCCACAGCTGTGGTTTTCAAAGTGTGGTCCCTGGACCAGCAACTTCAGAATCAGCATCGCCTGGGAACTTGCTAGACATGCAAATGTTCATGCCCTACTCAATCATATTCCCTGGGGTGGGGACTTGCAATCTGTGGGGGTTTTTTCCCCTTTGTTTTTAAAATTTTTATTTAAAAATATTAGGAAGTCCAGAAGTTCTTGTTAGATGGATGAATTATATAATGCTAAAATCAGGGCTGTTAGTGTGCCCGTCACCAGAATAGTGTACACTGTACCTGATAGGTAAGTTTTTATCCCTACTCCCCTCCCACTCTTCTCCCTTCTTAGTTTCCAATGTCCTTTACACCACTTTATGACCATAAGTATCCATCGTTTAGCTCCCACTTATTCATGAAAACAAGTGGTGTTTGTTTTTCCATTCCTGAGATACTTCACTTAGGATAATGTTCTTCAGTTCCAGTTGCTGCAAATGACATTATTTCATTCCTTTTTTATGGCTGAGTAGTACTCCATGGTATATATATACATATGCCGCATTTTCTTTGTCCAGTTGTGAACTGTGCTGCAATAAACATTCGAGTTCAGGTGTCTTTTTGATATAATGACTTCTTTACCTTTGAGTAGATATCCAGCAATGAGATTGCTGGACAGAATGAGAGGTCAACTTTTAGTTCTTTGAGGAATCTCCATACTGTTCTCCATAGAGTTTGTATTAATTTACAGTCCCACCAACAGTGTATAAGCATTCCTTTTTCACTGCATCCATGCCAACATCTATTGTTTTTTGATTTTTTAATAATGGCCATTCTGATAGGGGTATGGTGGTATCTCATCATGGTTTTAATTTGCATTTTCCTGGTGATTAGTGATGTTGAACATTTATTAATATGTTTGTTGGCCATTTATATATCTTCTTTTGAAAAAACTCTGTTCCTGTCTTTTGCCCACTTTTTAATGGGGTTATTTGGTTTTAACTTGCTGAGTTGTTTGAGTTCTTGGTAGATTCTGGATATTAGCCCTTTGTCAATGTATAGTTTGTGAATATTTTCTCCCATTCTGTAGGTTGTCTATTTACTCTGTTGATTATTTTCTTTGCTGTGCAGAAACTTTTTAATCATCTTATTTATTTGTTTTTATTGTTGCCATATTTGCCTTTGGGATCTTAGTCATAAATTCTTTGCCTAGGCTGATGTGAAGAGTTTTTCCTATGATTTCTTCCAGAATTTTTATGGCGTCAGGTCTTACATTTAGGTCTTTAATCCATCTTGAGTTAATTTTTGCATATGGCAAGAGATAGGGATCCTGTTTCATTCTTCTGTGTGTGGCTATACAATTTCCCCAGCACTATTTATTGAATGAGTGTGACGAAGATGAGGTTTAGAACCACTGGCCCAGAGAGAGACAAAAGTGCCTCTTCAAGTGTAGAGAATTTCAGATGTATGAATAATCTAATACTAAATAAAAATCAAGGTAAGATTACATAATCTTTTAGAGAGGCAGATGTTTAGAAGTATACCTCTAAAGAAAGAGAGAGAAAAAAGAGAAAAGATTGATTGAGGACTACATAAAAATTAAAACCTTGTCATGTCCCGAAGGATTATAAACAAAACAAACAACTGGACGTTCAAATGCTAGCCAGTACTAAAATTGCTCATCTAGAAAGAAGTCGCTTTGATTTTTCAAAGTCATCAATATGTTGAGATAGATATTTTCAAAATCCATGATTATTCTCTCAGGAAGGAAGCTGTTTACAAAACAACTTTGAGGATTTTCTGCTCAGAGTCCTTCTGGAATCACAAATGTTTTATGTTCCCAAGGCTGGAGGCTGCCTCCTCCATCACATACCTCTAGGAGAGAGCCTTCCAAAGTCCTTTGACAATGCTATTACTTTCCCGCAGGGGGCCTCACAGTGCTCAGCTCTACATAATTTTGCCCATGTCCCTGTTTACCTGTTTAGAGTCATCCAAAACTGGGCTAAACAGCTGTGATGACTGCAGGCTCTTTGTGGCAACCTGCTGTAGCAGCTGGAAGCTGCTCAGACTGCAACACGGGTTCTCTCTGTCCTGCTTCGGATGCTGCGGAGTAACTAGCTAAGTACTTCAGCCTGGCCTCCCTCTATTGCAAAAGAAGAGCTGGATGTGTTGCCCTTAGCATATAGAAGATTCTCTACGTTGCTGTTAGGAATAAAGCATGTAGAACTTAAATGTTCCCAGCACTGTTCTGTTTTCCAGTAACGGTGAAAGACTGAGGCTGGTACTGCCACTAGGAGTCTTAGCTCAGTGATCAAGATTAGGGCACAAAACAGAGCAAAGCTGCCAGCCCAGGAGATAAGGCCCAGCTCCTTGGCCTCTGCCTTGGTTCCCTAAGGAATAAGAAAAGGATTGGTCAGAGGCTCATTAATGAAATAAAAATTTCTACCTGTTTTGTTGTTGTTTTTTCCAACAGGAATAATTTGGCCAAGAAAAATGCCATCCTCCTAAGGATGCCTGGGGTCATGTTTACTTCTGCACACTGCTCTTATATGTCAGGGGTCAAGGAAGAGCTAAGAAAGGGCCAATCATTAAATAAAATCCTAGGTCCTGGGAGACATTTCAGAGTCAATAAATTTCACAGGGAAATATCAAACTTCAAAAACCCAAACCAAGATCATTTGCCACTATCTAAGATGTTTTTTCAAATTATACTAATAAAATAGATTCTCTATATGCTGATTTATTTGAAGAAGAAAGTTGTCTTTCCTTTGAGAGTGTTCCAGAACAGAGGAGATGATATATATATATATCATATATATCATGTAGATCATATATGTCATATATATCACATATATATCTCATATATATCATATAGATATATATAAAAAATTCTATGTAAAGAAAAGGAATGGTGCAAAATGATTTTTCAAGGTTCTCATCCAACCTGAGTCCTTTAGATTAACTTTTTTTGTACGCAATTTTATAAGTATATATGAATGCACTAACTAAAAATCATGTTTAGTAAGTACAAGAGTTATATAATGAAATCAGAAATATTTTAACAAGTGTGTTTTTACATTATCATTCGCTTTTCAAAAGGTTTCTTAATTCCCTCATAAGCTTTAAATACCACTTAAACAACTTCAGCAGCAATTAGATTCATACATTGACTTCTGTGGTGTTACAGTTCTAATACGCATACTATAGCTGTATACAACTAGAATCTACATGTTCATTCAACACTGTCAAGAGAGTAGAGGCCAAGAAAGGTAGACTGCAGTTTACAACCATGAAAGTGCCAGATCATTTTTTCCAATATCACCTCACCTATAATGGGCTCTTAAATGTGCCATTCATTCATTCTTTCTTTCATTATTTATAGACTGCCGGTTGTGTGCCAGGAACTATGCCAATATGTTTCTATTTCTTCTCTCATAAATTCTTTACATTTTTTTCTGTGTAAAAGTTTCTAAAATACTTTTGATCAAAGTTTTGACATGTGTGTTTGATGTGAGATATATTATGTGATGGTTAATTTTAGGTGTCAACTTGACTGAATTAAGAGATGCTCAGATAGCTGGTAAGGGATTATTTCTGGGTATGTCAGTGAGGGTGTTTCTGGAAGAGATTGGCATTTGAACTAGTAGGCTTATTATTAGTATTTTTTAATCCTCATCTGAAAGTTATGGTTGCATTGAATCAGTATGCTTAGTAAGGAAGATCTGCCCTCACCAATGTGGGCAGGCACCTTCCAATTGGCTGAGGGCCTAGATAAAACAAAAAGTCAAAGGAAGGGAAATTTCCTTTCCTTCTCTTTCTCCTAGAGCTGAAACACTCTTCTTCTCCTACCCTCAGACATCAGAACTCTAATGTCTCTGGCCTTTGGACTCTGGGACTTGCACCAGCAGCCCTCTGGGTTCTTAGGCCTTTGACCTTCGACTAAGAGTTACAGCATAACTCTTAGTGCATGCATAAGCACACCTTTTCTAGTCCTGGGACCTTCTGACTTGGACTGAGTCATGCTTTTAGCATCCAGAGGTCTCCAGCTTGCAAACATAAGAAGTCAATTGAATACATGAATTTAACTGCTGCCGAAGTTGAGACTTCTCCGTGTCCATAATCAAATGAGCCAATTTCCCTAATAAATCCCCTTATGTGTCTGTCTGTCTGTCTGTCTGTCTCTCTTTCCTATTTGTTCCGAATCTCTAGAGAACATTGACTAATGCATATCCATAATAGACCCTATTCTTCATGGCATATTTGAAGTAGATTAGGACATGCTAAAAAAGCTGAACAGTATTTGGTGAGAACAATCCAGAGCGGAGGAGCAGCACATGAGGTATTTGACATTGTCTGTCTCCACCTTCTGGCCGCAAAGCAAAAAAGCATGTCTGAGAAATAGTTATGTAACTACATCTGCAAACAGACCAGCTCCTAAAATGGGAACCCTCTGCCCGTTACTGCAGCACGCTAATATTTGCTGAATGCCTAGTCTGGGTGAGGTTCCAGATAACAAGCTGACCCATAACAACAGCCTGTAGGAAACATGATTTTATTATTTTGTAAAACATCTCCTTTGAACTATTCAAAAGCACATTAATTGATGATGTTATTTGGAAAATACTCAGTGTTAACAAGATGACATAATCTTAAGCTGTTTATCAATTTCAAAGTCTTTTCACATCCATGATTTTGGTCATCCTCACAAAAGATGGAAGGGTAGCTGGTGCGTGCAGGAAGCTGAGTGCAGCAGGGAAATCACAGGCCTTGGCGGGAGGCAGGGCTAAGTTTGTCCATCAGCAGCTCCATTTCTTAGCTATGTGACCTTGAACAAGTACCTTGGCCTTTGAAGCCCTCACTTACTTCAAATATCATATAGTAAGAGAAGAGCTTATGGTTCCTGGGAAGATCATATAAAATAGCCTGTTTAAGAGGGTATAGATTCCATCCAGAGACAAATGCATAAGCACAATGTGGCACACACATACAATGGAACATTATTCAACCTTAAGAGGAAGGAAGTTCTGACACATGCTATATCATGGATGAACCTTGAAGAGATTGCTAAGTGAAATAAGCCAGACACAAAAGGACAAATATCATATAATTTGACTTATACATGGTACTTAGAATAGTTAAATTTATAGAGAAAGAGAATATAATAGTGGTTGCCAGGGCATAGGGGCATGGGGGATGGGGAGTCACTGTTTAATGGGTGCAGAGTTTCAGTTTGAGAAGATGAAAAAGTTCTAGAGGTGAGTGATCATGATTATTGCACAACAATGTCGACATACTTAATGCCACTGATCCGTACACTTCAAAATAGTTCAAGTGGTAAATTTTATAATATGTGTATTTTACCACAATAAAATAAAAAGTTCATAGAGAGATACTTGGCTCATGGTAGGTGTCGATGAACAGGAGCTCCTAGAAGCTGTAATAACTCTCTTCCACTTCACTGCTATGATCATTTAACAAGCAACAAAACTAAGGGTGAGATTTTAAATGATGGGTCTGAGACTACCATCTGTGGCAAAGCTGTCGCCAGAACCCTTCACTGGACTAACGGAGCTGTGCATTTCTGTTGGAGGTTTTAATATTTATAAACTGTCCAATGGCTTGCATCCTGATGCCCAAGAAAACATACCGGGGTCATGCCAACTAAAGGCAAGTTTTAAACTGGTGAATTTGGAAAGGATGTGTCTTCCACTGCTTGTTATATCTTTGCTTTAGGTGACATAGGTTTTTAATGTAGATAAACAGTTTCCATCATCAAGCCTCTGACCTATATATACAATAAACCACAATATTATTCTATTGTCTAGTATTTTCCTGGCATCCCCCTCTGCCATATATAAGCTCAAGTTTTTGAATGACAAAATGATCGTCTGAACCTAGGAGATGGCTCAAACTACAATATCGTTAGAGTTCTATGCTTCTCACTTAGTCACAGATTAGGATGAAAAGATTTAACAAACCATCCATAGTAATAAACCAGACTAGGTTTCATGAAGAGAGCAGGTCCCTGAGTAGATCTTGAGTATTTTCACTGGTGTGTCAGGAAGCAGCATTGCTTTCTACAAAGGCTGGTGATGGAGGGGTTGGAAGGTGGTGGAAAGCACAGGGAAGTGGGGGGTTTCCCCACAGCATTTATTTGAGGGGCCAAAACCTCGCTTCAGCACAGTGCTGACGGGGTTTAAATGGGATATCCAGCAAAGTCCCTTAGTCACCTGAAGATTCCCATTAACTTCACTGCAGGATTCTGCTTACCTATATATATATGATATATATATATGATATATATATGATATATGATATATATTATATAATATATATATCTTATATATATTACTATATATAATAATAAGTAAAAACCTCAGAAAACCTAAATTACAGATACAATTGTCTCCCAACAAACAAGCACTAAAAGGGGTTTGTTATAATTTTATTGATATTCACCTATGTACCATGTTGTCTGTTTAAAGAACTCTTGACCTTCTGATATTTAGATAAGAATATTAATAAACAATTATTTCTTATTGTAATATTAGCTATTATTTATTGAACACTTATTCTGTGTCCTTTTCCTACGTTCTGACTTTCCTGACATTTGAAGGACCGAGGGTCAGAGATATTGAAGTATTGAATGGTCACAGAGTTACTGCAGGCCAGAGCTGGGTTTTGAACCCAAGTCTGGCTGTCTCCAAAGTCTGTGCAATTATCTATTGGATCTGCCCTAGTTTTTCAGTGTAGGAGTCGACTCATCCCCCTAATGTTCAAAAGATAGCTGGTTAGAAATGAAGTGGAAACATGGTTTTCCACACTAGACTTTAGTTTCAGAAAGCAAAAACAGACTCCTTGCGCTCTCTGCATCCATGAATCTCAGTCAGTGCCTGGGATTACTAAAGAAACGATGGTGGAATCCATCAATCAACAACTCCACACAGCTAAATGAAAAGCTTATCGCAAGAAAGTACTGATCAATACAGGCCAGGAACAACTACCTCCATAAACAATCAATGAATTAAATTATGATCTTGGGCATATTTTTATGTTGGAAACATATTACATACTGAAGCCCTTGCTCGGGAACAAAGTGGTCTCAAAGGTGACAGTGGCTGGGAGACGGAAGCAGATGAAACAACTGGGCAGGAAGCAAAGGCAGCAGCAGTAGTGCCTAGTACGTGCCCGCAACGCGCAGCATGTTCAAGAAGTATCTGAGTGACTCAGTCAACCCAGTAACAGCAGCTGGCCTACCCTTAGAAAGACAATAGGCTCAGGAAGCAGTGGGCCCTCCCTGGGCCCCCATTCCTCCTGTAGGACAGAGGCGTCTTTCTGGACACCCTTGGAGAGACAGTATAAATAAGAAGCTCTGCTCAGGTACTTGCATCTGATGTTCAGCCAGCTGATGGTCAGTTGCAACAGGGAGCAAACAAAGTTACAAGAAAAATTTTTAGAAATTGTAGAACAATAAATTCTTAATTATTTAAGGGCTGATAATTTCATTAGTGGGTTGCTTCAGTTCATGGTTTCTGCTTAGGACATTTCATTGTTCTTTGGCCCTTCTGCTATGACAGGGAAAACAAAATTAAATTATATTTAAGCTTCCAGAATGCAAACAGTTATTTCAGGGTGGTTTTCATCATATCAACCCTTCCCCCACTTACTCAGTAATTCAAAATGACTTATTATTGTTGTTACTTTATGAATTTCAAGCTCTTCAACCTAACATGTAAGACGCTGGTATAGTTTTCATTGTTTCTTGTATCAAACAATTTTTTTTTTTTTTTTAGAGACGGGGTCTCGCTCTTGGTCAAACAATTTTTTTATTGTCCATTGCTAAGTCTTGTGAGACATTCTCATTTCTGTGTATTGGCTTATTTATTCATCCATCAACAAAATGGTTAGAGGCACAGGGAATAGAGCAGAAAACAGTGCAGACAAGGTTCTTCTCTCATGCAGCTTTTTGGGAGAAAGAGAAACGAATCAACCAACCAACCAATCGATAAGATAAGCTATATTTTTAAAATCAGATCATTGCCAAGTAGAGGATGAAAAAAGAGGGATATAAGAATCAGTTCCATCTCTAAGGATGAGACATTGAAGCTAAAATCTGAATTAAAAGAAGAACCTAATTCTATAAAGATCAAGAGGAAGGGTATTCCAGGAAAAAAGAGCAGTTGGTACAAGGAACAAAAGAAAGAGATTTTGTTATGGAAACATAATGGGCAAGGAGGAGGGTAGGAGAGGAGGCTTGAGAGATTGGCAGGACATGATCAGAGTAGGGAGTTCAAATTGTATTCTAAGTATGATGGGAAGTGATTGGGGAGCTTTAAATAAAGAATTGATATAATCATCAGATCTGTGTTTTGTAAAGGTCTCTCTGGCTGCTGTGAAGAGCCTGGGTAGACAGCCCAGCAGAGGAAGGAGGAATTCCAGCCAGGGACTACTGCAGGCAAGAGATGGTGGAGGTTTGATCCAAAATGACAGTGGTGGAGAAAGGGTGAAGAAGTCCAGTCCAGGATTTCTTAAGAGGTAGATCTCACAGGACTTGCATGTCGATTATAAATTAAGGAGAGAGAAAGGGGGAAATAACGAATGTCTCCTAGATTTTTGGCTTGAGTAACTGAGAGGGTGAGGGAAGCATTTCCTGAGATGGGGTAGGGCAAACCTGCTTTCTGGGGGGTATCAAGAAACCCAATCTGTCTCTGTTAAGTTTGAGAAGGAAAAGTTCCAACTTACATGGGAATGTTTAGTAGACAATTAAATCTGTGAGTCTGGAGTTCTGGGGCACAGTCGAGACTAGAGGTAGAGAAAGAAGGGGCCACTGGCATTGAGATGGCATTAAACTATGGGGCTGATGGAGACCAGCTATGGAGGATGTATAAATAGAAAACAGTAGGCGGACAATGACTTCCCCATGGGACCAATCCAAATTCAGCAGAGGAAAAGCAGGAGAATAGGACACTGAGAAGCAGTTGTCAGTGAGGAAGGAGAGAATGGAGATCACAGTGTCGTGGAAAGTCACACGTTTTTGAGAAGGAAGTATTGGTTAATTTTGTCAGGTATTGAGCGGTCAAGAAAAATAAGGACGTAAAAAGATGACTACTGGGCCTGACGCTATGAAGGTCACGATCTGATCACTTTGACAAGAGCTGTCTCAGTGGAAGGTCAGGGAGGGAAGCCTGATTGGGGAGGGTTGAGAAATCAGTGTAAAGTGCAGAGACAGCGATTGCTTTCAAGAAGACTTTCAGTGAGGTAGATAAGAAAAATAGTTGGAAGGAGAAAGAGGGAAGGGATGGGACTGTTTTGTTTTGTTTTAAAGTTGGAGGTTCCTTCACATGTTGATAGGGATGTCACAGGGGAGAGAAAGTCATCCACCATGTAGAAGAGAGGGCTCATTGTAGGCACGATTTGGGAGACAAGAAGGGTTGTGACTCTGAGCCCAGGGGAGGCATCAGGCCTTTGCTAGGAGCAGAGGGAATGACAGCCCCTGGCAGAGGAGGAGGGCAGAGCGTGTGCATGAACGTGACATTGGGCCATAGACTTAGTGATGGGAAGATGAGGGTGAAGGGGGTTTCTGCTTGTTTCCATATTCTTAACGAAAGCAGTATCATCATCTGAGATTGGGTTTGGAGAATGACAAAGTGTGAAACAATCATTTTAGAGAATGAAAAAGTGAACATCTATGGTATAAATGTCAGGCAGTATTTCATGTTCAATTCTTATTTGTTATATGGAATGTAAACGAGAATGACCAGCCTGTTGCGTCCTGTTGTGCAACTGTTCAGGGTCAGACCCATGTAGGCAGATAACTGAATTAAGCCAGGGGGAGGCCTCTTCCAAGAAAGTGCAATAAAGATTTCAAGAATATTCCGGGCATTCTGAAGAAAGTAATTATAATGGTGGGCCATTATCTTTAAGATGATAAGGAGGGTAGTGAGGTCATGTGAAGGGGTGAATTGGAGGCCTATATCCTAAAGGACTGGAGGCATTCAAGAATTGCTAAGTCTTACATTATCAATGAGCAACTTAAGAGCTCAGAGAATGGGAAAGAAACTTGGGCTTTTTCTAGCCCATTACCAGGCCCTCTCCACCCCCAGCTGATGTTATAATTCATTCCCTTGATTCAAATTTAGCCCACACAGTTATCAAGAGAAGTTGATCCAGTTATTCAGTCCACTTAATTTGAGGCATTTCTTTTCAAATTTCTAATTAACTTAGAGCCAAGTGAGGCAAGAATGAATTACAAAGCAATCTCTTAACTTTGTGTTCTTATGTTTACTCTTCTTCTCTTTTCTTCATATTACGAACAATTCGTTTTAACAAAAATTGTTGCTGTAATATTATAAGATGCAATGAATAAACTGGATAGCACTGAAGATTTAACTTCTACTAAAGAAAAGCACTTTCCCTGATACTGGTAGGAATTTATAAGTAGAGAAAGAGAAATAAAAAATTTATTATATTAAAAAAAAAATTCAACCTAGGAAGACAGAGGCAGCATTTGATGGAAGGTTCTCAGAGCCAAACTGAAGGAAAATAAAACAAGAGTGTGTGTCTTTTAAAGAACAGATTACATCCTGGAAACATGATGATAATTAGTTGGTACTTAAATCTATTAATTAGGCTAATTAAGTTAGGAACTGCAGGCAGTTCTGTTGAAAGATTTTCTGCCAAGATATTTTTAATGTAAAATTCCCTCCAGTTCTGTTGTGCAGTTAAGTCCTCTTGATATTTGTGGATTAGCTCATTTGGAAGATATCACTGAAGGAAATCATTAGGATGGAACAATGGTAAAATGCAATTTCATATATATGAGGGGTTTTTTTTAACTATGGGTTTTAAAAAAGCCTTTAAGACTATGTGATCTTAAAAATACAAGATTTCCTATGGGTTTATGGATCCCTTAGATCAGAGATGACTCCAGTGGTGAACACCGAATGTCCCTGCCTGATGTCTTTGCTGTCTGCTGAGGATGTTCACATGGGAAGGTGCTGGGCAATGAAATCTCTTTATGGTTACAGAGCAGAGCACACAGCTCTGAACTACTTTCTACTCACCAAACTGGGCAAACCAATCCCTAGTGCACTGAAACATGAGGCTTCCTTGAATGGGAGAAGTGCTCCCTGATACCGCTGGTGGAATGGAGCGAGGAATGGGGCCAAGACAAAGCTAGGTGACCAGTCCTAGAGTTTTCTTTCCTATCAGTTTGGCTCTGATAGCAAGGCCAGGAGCCCCCGCCCCCTGGCCCTCAGAATGAGTAATAATGTGTTCAGATTTAACAACATTTCAGGGTTACTAAAGTGTGGCAAGGAGGTGGGAGTGACCTGCCAATTGGTGGAGACCCCGAACCTCAGTACTAGGGATAAGTTAGCGATTAAAATGCCAATGTGTTGGCCAGTCAGGAGACTGAGGTCCTGTATATGGGACTCTTAAAATTAATTTTCTATTCTAAATAAATTTATTAAGTATCCATTTTGCATAGGATCCTATGCAGATACCATTAATTATTCAACGATAAATAAGGTGCCATCACTGCCATTAGTATAAGTGGTAGACAGACAAACACAAATTGCAAAGGCCCTAGAAAGTGTGGTATGTGATCAAAGGTTCCAGATCAATGGGTATGGGAGTGCAAAGGTGGGAAGGTTAGAGTTGGTTAGAGAAATGACAGAGGCCGGGCACGGTGGCTAACACCTATCATCTCAGCACTTTGGGAGGCCAAAATGGAAGGATTGCTTGAGGCCAGGAGTTTGAGACCAGCCTTGGAAACATAGTGAGACCCCTGTCTCTACCAACAAAAGAAAAAAAGAAATGACAGAGAACTTCTTTGAAGCTGGATCATTTGAACTAGTCTTGACAGCTGGCTGTGATGTGTCAACTTGGCTAGCTCACAGTACTCAGATATTTTGGTCAAACACTATCCTAGATGTTTTTGTGAAGGTATTTTTTTAAGATGAGACTGATACTTATATCAGCAGACTTTGAGCATCCAATCAGTTGAAGGCCTTAAAAGAAAAAAGATTGACCTCCGAGGAAATTCTGCCAGCAGACTGCCCTTGGACTAGAACAGCAATTCTTCCTGGGTCTCTAGCCTGCTGGCATACCCCGCAGGTTTTGGACCTGCCAACCTCCACGATCCCATGAGCCAATTCCTTAAAACAAATCTCTCTCTATATATATACACACACACATACATATTCATCCTATAGGTTTTGGTTCTCTAGAAAACTGTGACTAAAACGATGGTCCATATTTTAATTAGGAGAAGAAGAGGAGACAGTAGACAATGGAAATAAGTGAACCAGTGAAAGGGATATGTCCATGGATTGCACGTCCTCTAATGTCACAGATTGCACAGAAATCACAGGGCTCCGTAGCGGTACACAGGCCTGGAAAGGCAGGTTGGGGCTAGATCATGTATGTCTTTGATTATTTAGCCAAAGGGTTTGAGCTTTATTCTGTGGAAAGGTTTCAGAGCAGAAGAGTGATTTACCAGGGCTATCATAAGGAAGATGGCCCTGGCAACTGTGGAGGATAGAGACAGGACGCCAAATGCCACTGCACTATCTACATGACAGGTGCAGAGCTGGTGAGGGCAAGACCAAGGTACTGGTTGTAGGAATGGGTTCAAGGTATAGAATCGAGATACTTAAAATCAGTAAGACTTGATGACTGAATAGTCAGGGTGGTAAAAGAAAATAGTCTGAATCAAATGTGTAAAACTTCTGCCATGATCAACTTGCAGGACTGTGACACTATAAATAAGATCAGGACTACAGAAGGGGAAACAGGAATGAAGCTGTACATTGGGGACACAGAGTGACAAGTTCAGCTGCAGACTCGGACCCATGAGCTTTTGGGCATTAACAGTACATGTGAGTGAGTAGATTTGGGAGCCATCCTAGGCTAAGGTGACCGAGAACCATTTGCACAGACAAACTAGTAGGGGAACAGGGGCACAGAGTTGAAGGATGTTGATATGTGAGGGCTGGGCAGAGGAAGAGGACTTAGCAGAGAAGACTAAGAAGGAGAGTTAGGTGGATAACTAGTAGTACCTGGCACATAGGTGGCACCAATAACTACTTTTTAAGAAATGAATTGATAAACCAGGGTAGCGCCCCAGCTATAGACGTTTAAAAAGATGAGCATTTCAAGGATAAAACAGTGATTATACATTTTAAAAGAGTGAACTTTATTATATATTTGTCCCCTAGTATCCATGAGGGATTGGTTCCGGGACCCCCCAATGAATATTGAAATCCACGGACGCTCAAGTCCTCGATATAAAATGTAGTATTTGTATATCCTACGTACATCTTCTCGTATACTTTAAATCATCTCTACATTACTTATAACACCTAACACAATATAAATGCTATGCAAACAGTTGTGATACTATATCGTTTAGATAATAATGACAAGAAAAAGTCTGTACATGTTCGGTATAGACAAAACTATCCATTTTTTGAAAACATTTTCAATCCATATTTGGTTGGATCCATGGATTCAGAAACCACAGACACTGAGGGCTGGCTGCATATGAATTGTATCTCAGTGAAGCTGCTATTGAAAAGGAGTAAAGAGGCAATTACTTGTGTTAGATGATGCAGAGAAATTAAGTAAGCTGAGGGCTGAGAAGAGGCCGTTGGAATTGACCATTTAAACCACCAATTACTTCTACGGGAACAACTCTAGCAGTGCAGGGATGGCAGAAATCCAGTTGTTGGGAGTAAGGAGTGAGAGGGTCAAAAGTGGAAGGATCTAGTATAGCATCTTTTTCTCAATAAGTTTAACATCCCCAAAAGTTTTGTTTTTAATAAAAATAAACATTGTTATCGTAGAGTATTTGGAAAATTAGAGAGGTTTTTAAAAAGGACAAAATGAAAATTATCTGATTTTTTGACCATACTGAAATAACAATTGTTAATTTTTTGGTGCTTATTATTTATAAAACTGAGATTATATAAAACATTTAGTTTTATATCTTATTTTTAACAATTCAGTCTTATAGCATTTATCATTGTATGGATGTGCCTATCATTTTTAGTCTATTCTTTCATTGCTAGACTTTTTATCTCATTTTTATTTATTTTGCTATTTTCATTGCAGTGAATATATTTGTTCCTAAATTTTTGTCCAATATTGCTTTACTATTTCCTTAGACTATATGCTTAGATTGGGAATTGCTGTGTCAAATACATGGGCACTTTCATGACTCTTGCTGTATTATCAAATCATTTTCCAGAAAGATCAGACCAATTTATAATCCTTCGTGCAAAGATGTTCTTCCCTATTGGGTATTATTTTCATTCACTTTGCATATTTGAGAGATAAAAACAATATATCATTGGTGTTTTCATTTGCATATCTTATCTCAAAGAGCTCTCACATAAGATTTCTTCTTCAAGAGCTGTGATTTGTTTCTAAGCTTCCCGATTAAAAAGGTAATAGAAACAAATTGATGAAGAAAGATTATGGAAATGAACTCAGATTAACATTTAGTTCCATAAAACCAATGGAAGGTCATATCAATTTGGGCAAAGAGAAAGAAGATGTTCATTTAGAATAACCAAGAACTGCAGGGAAAATTCCCTCTCCCATTCATTTGCCATTAATCCTTCTGGCCATTTTCTGAAGTCTCTGTTCCCCAGTCCATCACAGGAGCTAGGGTAAAATACTGATGCACCAATTTTCTCTGATTCCATATGTGTGTGTGTCTGTGTGTGTGTGTGTGTGTGTGTGTCTGTGTGTGTGTGTAATTGACATAATCCAACATATTCAATTTCATTTGGGGGTAGTGTATTTAAGAGAAACAAGCTAAAACTCTTTCCTAAGTACTTGTATTGAAGGTCTAATGCTACCAGAATAAAGCTGCCGTTTCCTAAGAGCCAGGCAATATGCCAGGTGATTTACATGCACAATTAATTCTTATGACACTTCATTGCAGAAACTATTAGACCCATTTCACCGGTAAGAAAACTGAGGCTCAGAGAGATTTTGCTATGCCTGAAGTTACACAGCTTTAAAGAAATGATCTGAAAATCAAATCCAACTGTCTAGTGCTAATGCCAGTGCTCTCTCACGCAAATCCCAGCCCTGTTTTGTATGTCATTTGACATTAATTGTATGTGAGATAATTTCTTATCATGATCCTTATCTGAACTTCAAGAAAGGAAAATTATGAAAATACAGTAATTTAGCATTATCTCAACAAAATATCTTAATAACTTAGGTGACAAATGTTGATTATGATGAAATCAGAGAAAAATAACCAGAGTTTTTAAAGTAAACACTTCAAGCATCCCCTCCATCTGACCTTTCCAACAAGCCTTCCACTTCATTTTGCCCTCCAACCATTAAGGCTCTCTCTCTTCCACTATCCAGAATCAAAGGAACCAATCCCACATCCTCAATTCCTTATAAAATTCAGATTCCATATTCCACCATTACAATCAGTGCCTTGCAAGCACCCTAGTGACTGCATGGACCTCTTTCTCCATCGTTCTCATCTCACCAGCTTCGGTGTCCCAAGACCCACCTAATCCATCCAGACACTCTACATGGGGAGCCAGTTCCTACCCACTCTGGAAAACCAACTGTTAAATTTCCAGGAATTTTACAAGCTGGTTGTCAAATACAACCATCACTGAAAATTAAATTACATAAACTTGCAAGTAAACAACTTAAAACAGAAATAATAAGTATTCAAAATTCAACGCGTCCTTTAAAAAAAAGCTTCATTTTATTATTCTCTGTGCTCGTGAGGTTACGTGCAACTATTGCAGGTGCATGATAGAAATGCTGCATGGTGGTGGGCTACAGTGCCTCTCTTCTCCACTCTATCACATTTGGTGATGCCATGTTGATAGCTCGAAACCAGCCACACTGAGGGCTTTTATAGCATGGAAAACAGCAAATGCTACAAAGCAGGGTCTTTTTCCCAAGGAGACAGTTGTGAAGAATTTACCAGCATATCACTGGGTGACGCCCAACTATCTTTGTTCAAACAGGCCTTCCAGATGCTTCTGATACAGCTAGCGTTAGAGACCCCCTGGCTTAGAAGGCCTAACCTACCTGTCTCTACTCACCGAGTACCCTCCTCCCTCCACCATCCCAACTTCTCCCTCATCCACCCACACAGTGCCTGAGTTTGGGCCCTGATTCACTTGAAATCTACCTTAGCTTCAAACACCCTGATTTTACCCATGGAAGTATGTGTTCTATAAGAAAGATAAGACTTTTCCTAGGGCCCATGATCAATCCCTGTTTTAAATTTATGTCCAAGATTATATAAAAAGAAATTTTCCTAAATAGGTCGTTTATTTAATCTCATGTTACTATTTATGTCTATTTTAAAAAATGTAATAAAATCACAAAATATATTTGTTTTTCCTGAAAATCACATCTTCATGAACCACCTCATCCACTCTCCATTTAGAAGTTCGCTGCTGAATTGTAAGAACCAGCAGATGGCAGCAGGGACTCCTGGAAAGAACGCTTCACTGCTCCAAACCTTTTTGGCTGAGAAAGAACATAAGTTGTTATTGCAAAGTCAAGCACATTTCTAAATAGTTTGCTGGTTCATCATATTCTTCGTGTCAGCAAACTGCCTTTTAAAATTCACGATAGATTATGTCCTATGGTTGCATAAAAACAATAACAACCAAAAAAGTCACTTCGTCTTTTTATGCAAATTGGTTCACGCCTGACAAGAGGAGCCAAATCCTTTTTTACTGTGTTGCCAGGTTTAAAAATTTCAAATTCTCACAGGGCAGATTTAAATTATTTTACTTCATTAATATTTTTAAATGTTTTCTATATTATTCCCTCTACCACCAGTTTTCTTATAAATTCAAGAGTTAAAACAGCCAGATAAACAAAGAATACAGATAAGCCACAGAACTCCCACATCAAAAAAAAAAAACTTGAAAGACTAGAACATACATACAAATAATGTAATTATCATAACATCACTGAAATCAAGGCACGAAAATTAAATTGAGTCTGATTTTAAGAATAATACAAACAGACTACCGTGTGCGTGGGTCTTGGTTGCATAATTAAGGAAAGCTATTTAAAAGGAGTGGTTCTGAATCTACACAGCACCAAATTCCAAATCCATTAGGAATCTTGAGGCTCAGGAGCTGTTCAGAAGCAGCAGCAATCATAGCACAGACAAGTGATTCTTTTATGGCTGAGCAGGGTGCAGAACAACAGTATCAGCATGTGAAATATTTGGGAAAACTATCCTCTCTTTTTTAATAACTCAATTTCAATGTCTTCTGAACAACTAATTTTTTATTGGGCACATGCAGATGTGCAGACACCACGGGGGAACAAATACATAATACAATATATATATATATCAGATATCATTTATAAACCAGCACTGTGCTAAGCACTGGGGATGTTGAGATTAACAAAACATCATTCCTGATTTCCTGGAGCTCATAAACTACAGGATTACACATTTAGAGGATATTCGGGAAGGTACAGTGTTTCTTTTACAAGGCTTGTTTTGATAATTAAATGAGATAACATAAAGAAAAGTGCCTCACAAACCTTCTAAGCACTGAACAAATGTCAGCTTGCCATTATTTCTAAATAGGTGAGTGACAAAATCAAATTCATGTTCAAAAAAGATGAATGCAGCAATGAAGTATAAAACCGATTAAACGGGGAAAGTAAATTTAGGCAGATTAGTCAGCGAGGACTCAACTGTAATAACCAGACAGCAGAGTATGAAGTGACCAGGGAAGTGGGAACAACTGAACGAAAAGATGAAGGAAGAATGCAGATGTCTTCATGTCTAACTGTAGGGAGGAAAGAGACAAAAATGCTGAAAATGTATTCCCCAGATGATTGGGGAATGATGAAACAGTAAAGTCAAGTGGGTGAAGTACTTTAGGGAGAAAGATGAAGAATTTGACTTTTAACATGTTGAATTTGTGGTGACACCAGAATAGCAGAGTAAACAGAACAGTAGGAAGTTGGGCGCTATCACAACTCACAAACTCCTACTCAACCGTTGATACCCAACTCCAATGTCCTCTCTTCTGGGAAGCCTTTCCTCTCTAGCCATCACAGAGTTAGTTACCCACTTCTCTAGGTTCCAAAAGCAGTTTGTTTAATGCTCTATGTTAGCACATGTTATATTGGGCTGGCCTTACCTGACCCTGTGTCTGTCACTTCAATTAGACTCCATTAGAATTGCTTGAAGGTAGAGAAAGTCACCTATCTTTATATCCTAAGCACCAGCACAGTACACAGTTCATAATAGGTGCTTGATATATGGCTAATGCACGATGGAAGTAGCTAGCTGATGGATAAACAATCTAAATATCAAAATAAAAAAATCATCTGTTTAAAGGAGCTATGAAGCTGCTAGTGAATACAATTTCCAAGGAAGAGATTTATTTAGAAATAAGAAGTGAGCTAAGTATAGGATCACAGGGGATAGATTCCTTAGGGAGTTCTATAGTTTGGTTTGTTTGACCCCTCCAAATCTTAGGTGGAAATTTGATCCCCAGTGTTGGAGGTGGGGCTTAACAGGAGGTGTTTGGGTCATAAGGGCAGATTCCTTCTGAATAGATCCATGCCCTCCCTGGGAGTTGGGAGGTGGGGACCTGGGATCTCCGTCTATTAGTTCCTATGAGAGTTTTCCCAAAAACTGCTTGTTAAAAAGAGTCTGGCACCTTCCTCTCTCACCATGTGATCTCTGCACATGCCGGTACCCTTTCACCTTGTACCATGAGTGGAAGCTCCCTGAAGCCCTCCCCAGAAGCAGATGCTGGATCATGCTTCTTGTACAGCCTGCAGAACTATTAGTCAAAAACTTCTTTTCTTTATAAATTACCCAGCCTCAGGTATTCCTTTGTAGCAACGCAAGCAGACTAATAGAGTAAAGAAGAAAGAAATGCTAATAAAAGGAAAAGTAAATGAGCCAAAGCTTCATAGAAAATGGATGCTTTTCCTAATAAACGAGAACACACTCCAATCAAAGACTGAAAAAGGTACTGACGTCTAAGTGAATGGAGATACATAATAAACCACTGAACGTCAAAGCCAAACTTAGTTGAGAAAGTTCAGGTTTATTCCACCAAGAACAAAAATAAGAGCAATGAGTAAAAGCACTTAACTGGTAAAGAAGCCAAGGATGTGGGAACAATCTATTCTTGTTATTTATATGCTGTACAGAGGCTGCACAAAACCAAGTTCAGGCTGGGTGCATATCTCAAGGCAGAGAAGTTGAAAATATTAAGAGGATTAAGAAGCTAATTTTAAAGCATGATGAATAACAGGAACGTTAGCACAGTGCTACTGATGAGGAGGTGAAGAGGATAAACGAAGCTCTCAAGGGCATTTTTCACAGGGAATGATGACTATGTCAAGATAACCGACTTCTGAGTAAGTTTGCATTACTCTAGGGCCGCATAGACTCACCCCAGGCTGCCAGGCTGGAGGATTCAGAGGACCTTGGTTCCCGGGGATGTCCAGATGTCTCACTGGGGATACCTAGTGCTTTGCTGAAGGAGTGGGTCTAAGCATTAGTGCTAGATCATCCTAATTCCTAATTTCATTCCAGGAAGTCCTAATATTTCTGGATAGTTTAAGTGAATTCCCAGAATCAGCATAAGAAGGAACTTAATGTGGCCTTCTTATTTCCAAAGGAGGAGCCATCTCCCAAGAGGTCAAAGGGCTTATCTAAGGTCACACTGTTGGTTACAGCAGACCAGACCAAGACTAAAACCCAGGTCTTCAGATGACCAGTCCTATAGTGTTTGTGTTTGACACTTTTCAATCTTGTGGGGGACGGGGAAAGAAAACGGCATAAAAGAAAGAAAAAGAGATAAGAGGAGACCAAGCTCTTTCTCCTTCAACTGAAGAGATGGGCTTTTATCCACAGCTCTAGCTGAGACCTTTGTCTTCCTCAGTGCGCAATGGAGCCACTTTTTTGAGACAGAGTCTTGCTCTGTCACCCAGGCTAGAGTGCCATGGCATCAGCCTAGCTCACAGCAACCTCAAACTCCTGGACTCATGTGATCCTCCTGCCTCAGCCTCCCGAGTAGCTGGACAACAGGTGCTCACCACCACACCTGGCTAATTTTTTCTATTCTTAGTAGAGACAGGGTCTCGCTTTTGCTCAGGCTGGTCTTGAACTCCTGACCTCAAATGATCCTCCCACCTCAGACTCTCAAAGTGCTAGCATTACAGGCATGAGCCACCGTGCCCGGCCCCTCCTTATACATTTTTAAATCTACCTGTATACATTTTTTTTATCTACTTCCTCATACATTTTCTAATTTAATTGTGGGTACCTTACTGTTTCGTTGTTTTTACTGTAATTGAATTATCTTATTTGAAATCCTATTGTCTTAGACAGCTACAGTTTTTGCCACCTCCTTGATTGATTTTTTTTGAGATTATACTGAACTTCCTTCTCCAGTGACTGAAGGCATAAGTTGATTATGAAGTATGAATGATATTGGGTATTGCACTTACTGCAGTTCAGGTGCTTTTCTGAATGGTTTACATTCATTAACTCACTATTTCACATAATTCAATGAGGTGAGCACTCCTATCTTCTCTGTTTTCCAAAGGAAGAAGCTAAGGTACGAAAAGGGGACAGTAACTAACCGAAGATCGTACAGCCAATTAGTGACAAAGTCTGGATCCAGAGCCTGCCAGCTGCCCACTCCACAACATCCTTCCAACAGCCCTGCCTCTGATGCTGCTGGAACCTGGGTTCATCCCTTTTACTCACAATCAACTTTTATGGGCCCCAGACAATCTCCAAAAAAAAAAAAAAAAATTGCTCACACTTACATAGACTTATACAGAACTCACTAAGTGCAAGGCACCATCTTATGAGCTACATATGTATTATTAGTTCATTTAATCTCAAAACAATCTCACAAGGTAGGTGGGACTGTTATCATCATACTCACTTTACATGTGAAAAAAACTAAAACACAAAAATTTTAAGCAACTCACCTGAGGTTACGCAGCAAACAAGGAGTAGAAGTGGGACTCAAATCTCAACAGGCAACCTCCAGGGTCTTCCTTTCTTAATCACTATGATGTCCTGACTCTCAAGCAAAGGGCGTAAGACAAGACAGAAAGTGGCCTGCCTTTGTCATGGACTCAGTGTACCAACCCACCCTCCGGTGCTGCTTCTCTGACTCTGACCTCCTTGACGCTAGATCCTGCCTGTCACCTGCACCTAGAAGGCACTACCGTTGTCTTCCTTAAGGAGTTGGCCTCTCTGTATGGAACTCTTTAGATTTGCCATACATACACACGCCCCTATTGACTTAACCTTAATCAAGGGCCAATGTGGCAGGGTTGTCCAGGCAGACAGCCAGCAATGGCAGTGAGGCCGGCAGACCTGTGCGTGAGTCCTTTGGCCGCCGCTGTCTTGCCATGTGACCTGGGGCAAGTCACTTCACTTCCCTAAACAGAATGGAGAGCACAACATAGGGATGCTGGGAATATTATAGATAATGTACATAATAAGGTTAGCACATAGTAAACAGTTAATAATATTTCGATATCTTGAATTTAAATCAATGCATTCAGCAAACACATATTGGGGCCTACTGGATACTATCGTATACACTGGGATATAGTGGCGAACCAAGTAGTCAAAAGCCCTTACCCTCGCAGAGCTGTTGTTCTAGCCAGGGAGAATGACACAAAATCCAGGAACAAATAATTATGTGATACATGTCAAGTAATGATCTTGACAAAGAAAACTAAACTTCTAAGTTCCCAATATTTAACTATCTGGATGCCAACAGCACTTGCAAAATGATCCCCTCATCCATCAGAAACTATCTTTATCTAGAGCAGTGGTTCTCAAACTTTCTGGTTTTAGGGACCTGTCATGCTTTAAAAAATTATTGAGGACACCAAAGGGCTTTTGTTTGTGTGGAGTATATCAGTCTATATTTACCCTATTAAAAATGAGAACAATAAGAATGCACACAAGCACATTCCATTAGTCCTCAGAGTGATGGCATCATCACACATCATGCATCCTCTAGAAAACTCCACTGTTCACTTGTGCAAGAATATGAGCAAAAAAAGGTCAAAATGTCTTAGCATTGTGGTTGGCCTTGCAGACCCCTAATGGGGTCTTGGCAACCCACAGGGGTCCTCAGACTATACTTTGACAACTGTGCTCTATTGAAAATATATTTAGACTGGTGACAGCTTTTAAGAAAAGATATTTTTATTCTTTACCCCTGCTGATGTCTTCTTGCTTAATTTCTACAATCAGAAGCTGAAAAAAGTTAAATTACAGTTTGAACTATATAAAGTGTGAATACCTATGATTAGTTTCTTGAGTCATGCATTTATATGCCTACTCAACTTTAAAAAAACAAGCATATATCAAAATTTTAATTCTTGATCTTCAGAAGCACAGCCATCCTTATGAAATAAAATTTACTTCTCAAGTAAAGAGTATACATTAACTATTTCTCAGTAGTTCACTTAGCATTAGCTTGAACTCTGGAAGTTGGTTCAGATTGAGACTGAGTACTTCTTTTAAGAGTATGTTACATTTCCTTCCCACAGAAATTTTATTGTTATTTTATTGCTGTTTTAAATGAATAAAATTCTTCAGCATGTTTCTAAACATAGATAAAATTATTTTATAATTGCATTTCACTATGCTTAAAAGATCTTCTCTAAGTTTTATTTTCCATATTCCTATAACATAATTGTTACTAAAGACAACAGTATTCTTTTTGTAACTATAGTTCTTTTCATCACCAAGCAGTTTTTTAAAAGACAATCAATTTTTCCACGTTTAGTACCAATCACTTTAATTAATCTGTATGGGAATAAAGTAGGCAGCTGAACCCTCTATAATTCATAGAAAGTCTTAAATAAGAAGAGCAGCTACCTATGCAGAGGCCGGGCGTGGTGGCTCACAACTATAATCCTAGCACTTTGTGAGGCCGAGGCGGGAGGACTGCTTGAGCTCAGGAGTTCGAGACCAGCCTAAGCAAGAGCAAGACCCTGTCTCTACTATAAATAGAAGGAAATTAGCCAAACAATTAAAAATAGAAAAAATTAGCTGGGCACGGTGTCATGTGCCTGTAGTCCCAGCTACTCAGGAGGCTGAGGCAGGAGGATCGCTTAAGCCCAAGAGTTTGAGGTTGCTGTGAGCTAGGCTGATGCCACGGCACTCTAGCCCAGGCAACAGAGTGAGACTCTGTCTCAAAAAAAAAAAAAAAAAAAAGAAGAGCAGCTACCTATGCAGATATATACAGGTAAATGAATGAGCCCTAAAGCTTAGAATGGAAAGCTAAAACAAAACCCATCTAGCATACTGGAAGGGAAAATAAAACAAATAAATCTGTGGGTAGCACAAGGAGGTATTGCTTATTGATACCTACTGTGTAAACAGGTCACATCCTATGTACTTTATGCAAATTATTTGATTCAATCTTCATATTTATTTATTCTTATACTCTGAGGAAACTGAAGCACAGAGAGGTTAAGTAACTTGCTCAGGGTCACACAGTTAGTAAGCGGTAGAGATGGGATTTGAACTCTGACAGACTTTGAACAAGTAAAGCAAAGGGTATGAGTTCACAAACCTGTGTGTGTGAGTCCTTTTGCCATGACTTATTCACTATGTGACCTTGGGAAAGTCACTTCACTTCTCTAAATGGAATGGAGAAACAATCCATGATCCCTCCCATGTAGGATCACTCGGAATATTATGGAAGGAAGAGTCTTATTAGAAGGGTGAGGGGGGACTCTATTACCAGGATGGTTTCCTGAGCCCCTGAAATAATTTAAAATGTTTGGAATAACTCAAATTTAGAAAGGAACCAAGGAATCATGTAAACCAAAATTTTGTGGAAATTAAATGAATAATTATAAAAATTATATACTTAATACCTTTTTTAAAACACATTATCATCTATTACCTTGTTCATTTAGCATGCCATAGAATTGCTACTTGTCCTTCTCAGCAGTCCAGCTTACTGGTTATGTGCATGGGCTTTAGAGCCAAACTCGTTAGGGCCACATCTCTACTTGACCTTGGACTAGTTATTGACCCTCGATTTCCTCATTAGTAAATAGGGATAAATAGTAGTACCTTCCCTCATTGCACTGTTATTAAAGTTAAATGAGATTATTCGTGTAAAATAATGAAAATAGTGGCAGGCACATGGTAAGAAGTCAATAATTATTAGGAATTATTTTTCATTAAATTGTTTCTCAAGGGCTTGATGCATATCAGCGCTGGGTAAAAACGTGCATTTTGTAAATAAAGGATGACATACCCATTAGATGAATACAACAGTGTATATTCTGCATGCTTTCTAACATCTTACTTCTTTAACCCAGATTCCAAGACACATGACCTTGAATGCAATGTATCTATACTGATCTATGACCAATATAGATCTATTGATCTATGGCCCTGGGTTTTCAGAGAAATAAGAGAACCCGACAAATGAACAATTCAAAAGTGCAATCAATCATTTTCTGTTGATTCCACATAAGCCATTCCCTTCTTCCCCCCTTAACAAGAGCTCCAAATTACTCAGGAACACAATTCAGCTACAGGATAAATCTGCTAGGGCTAAGCTGGGCCTGGCTGCCCCATTCCTTTTTGATAGGTGTTTGTTTTTCCAACCTCCTTTGCATCTATTATATAGAAGTACTAGCCACTGAGAGGTAAGTGGAGGCCCCCTAGGAATAGGGGAGTGGTTTTGGCAAAGATTTTTACTCCATAAATAAAGAGGAGAACAACGATGCAAGGAAAGGGTCTCTCTCCATACAAGTACCACCTGGTAGCATTTATCCCCATTGAAAATCATATTATATATTAACATGTCTTTATGCGTTCATTGTCTCTTTCCACTAGAAGGTAAACTCCGTAAGTTATGGTATAGTTTACGTCTCACTCAATGGTACTTTGAACAATGACCAGAATATAGTCAGAGCTCAATAAATATTTGCTGACTAAGGTCAGGCGTGGTGGTTCATGCCTATAATCCCAGCACTTTGGGAGGTAAGACAGAAGGACTGTTTGAGCCCAGGAGTTTGAGACTAACCTGGGCAACATAGCAAGAATCCATCTCTACAAAAAAATAAAATTAAAAATTAGCCAGGCATGGTGGTATGTGTTTGTAGTCCTAGCTATTCAGGTGACTAAGCTGGGAGGATTGCTTGAGCCTGGGTGTTGGAGCTTGCTGTGATTGCACCACTGCACTCCAATCTGGGCAACAGAGTGAAACCCCATCTCCAAAAAAAAAAAAATTGTTGACTAAATGAATAAATAAATGATCTGACTGACATTTTGCTCTGGAGCAACAGTTTGCAATATCTAGAGAAGAATCTTCGCTCTGTGGCCTGGAAAGTAATCACCAAGCTGCAGGTATTTAGGGCCCAGGACGAGAAATAGTGGTTCAACTTTCACTCTATGTCCCTCTTTCCTGCAGCTCCCCTTCCCTGTAGCTTCCCTTCCCTATATCTGACACCCAGAACTCCCAGAACTTCTGTGGGCTTGATTTTTAATAAGTTCTCCCTCGTGGAGGCTCTTTTGCTGATAGCTGCCTCCACTCTGCTGAATCAGTTCCCATTCCTCCATCTGCTTTCTTCTCAAATGTGTTGAAATCTCTTGACAGGTGAATCCCTCTCTCTACTCTCCTCTACCATACAAATTATGCCTTATTATATCTTTACTGTTGAGAATGAGAGTGGATAAATTCACATGGTCACTGTGTCATCTCTAAACAAAAACGAACATAAATATTTAGAAGGTAAATGCAGATGACCCCAGCCAGTATCAGGCAATCAGTTAAGTAAAAGCATATACTTCAATATAAATTACAAGTATAATTATTTTAAAAGATAAACCACAGCGTGAGTCGTAGGAGCCAATAGGATGACCCAGGATTATAGAAACTCAGGTCCATTATAAAACTGATCCTAAGTATCCCATTTAATATAGGGGAGCACAGTATGTTAAATATAAATGAATAATAGAATTGTAAAAACACTTCTATGGGGTAAACTGTGACTTTGCCTTTTAAGATGTAGCTTAGCACAAATAACAGAGGCATCTGGACTTGGAGCCAAAAGACCTGGGTTCAAGTCCTGGTTATGACAGATCTGTGTGAATATCAGCAAATTACTGAAGAACTTCACATCTTTTACCTCACACATTGCTAGAAAGGTCAAATGAAATAACTCATAAAGCTCTTGGCAGACTGCAGAGTCATTTTCAGAGTTTTCTCAGTTATTACACTGGAGAAGGGAAAAATTATCTTGAGATTAATCAAAGTTTTAATTCCTGAAAGAAATCGATGGGTTTCATGTGAAATGTCTCTATCAATACAAGGAGGATCTAGAGGAACCAATAAAAGGTATCACACATTCACTCCTGCAACAGATGTGTACGCCAGGCACCGTGCTAGGCACTGGAGAATGGTTGGTAAGGCAGATACTTTCCTGCCCTTGTAGACCATAGAATCTAATGTGACGATTTTAGTGAACAATCCCATAAAGAAATGGATCAGGCATGCTGAGACGAGCACTCTGAGGGGAATGAGCAAAGCTCTGTGAAAGCAGAGCTCTGTGAAAGAGGAACTAACAATGTCTGGTGCTGGCAGAGGAGGGGTGGGGATAGGGGTGTATATGTCAGATGCTGGCAGAAGAAACAGCACGTGCAAAGGCCCTGGGAACACCACAACACCTGTAAACTGAGAGAAGTAGAGTAGGTTAGTGTGGCTGCATGCAGAGGACCCAGGGGCTACGATGTGAGGGAAAAGCTTTGAGGAGGGTGGTTCTTGAGGGCCAGGATAAGAATACTGACCTTTATCCTGAAAGGAACTGGAAACCTTTGGTGGGTTTTACACACATCAGATTTGAGCTTTGAAGCCTAAGAACCAAAGCACTCAGTCTACAACGTGAAATGGATCAGAGGACAGCAGGAGTGGACCAGTTGGTGACCAGGACAGAGGCAATGACAATCGTCCAGATGAGAGATTTCTGAAGCTTGGAGCGGGGGAAAAAAGAGAATGGTAATGTAGGAGAGATTTTAGGAGGTAACCTCATCAGGACTAGCTATAGAGGGTGGAGGGGAGTTTCCGATTTGAAGAACTGTGTAGAGGGTAGTTCAGTGTAAGAATATAATGAACACTGGAAGGAGACCTGCCTAGCAGGAAAGAGCTAGAGTTTAGTTTTGAACATGATGAGTTGCTGCATCATGAGATGTCGGGAAGAGATGTCAGATGCCTACCTCAGAGAGACTGTTTAGATCAGGGACAGGATGTTTGTATTAACAGTATATAGGTAGCAATTAAAGGCTTGGTTGAAATTGCTTAGAAGAATACAGAGGGAGATAAGAGGAATATACGAGTGAGAATGCACTCACATTTATAGTTTAATTCAATCCTCCAAGTTCCCTAATTTGGTTTAAGATTTGCCTTTTCATAGGGAGTTTGGATTTGCAGCCCTCCGTCACCCAATGACTTCCCTTTTATTCATTCTCACTGAGAAATAAAAATTGCTTTCTTCAAAGAGATGTGCCATAGTAAGTTCTCAGCACATTTGTATCAAGAATATAAAATAGGAAACAACCAGCAAGGGAACTAAGGGAGGCTATTAGCTGTAGGTTCTAATGGTTATTAAAAATTGAGGGAGGAGGAGAAAGAAAAAAATGATTTTCCCTGATACAGCCTTTAAAATACTTTTGTATAGAGAGCCTCGGATGTTATCAATCAGGAAGATGATTTCTGGCAGAGAAGAATAGGGTGGTGTAAATAATTAACGAACGAAGACAGAAGCAGAATATGGAAGCAGGAGGAGCTCTTGGAGGAACTTTTTGCCGGAAAGTTCAAGTAACAACTAAATGATTTCTTCTTGTTATCTTCCCAGCATTGTGTCTGTTGGTGTGTGTGTGTATACACTTTTATTTCCCTGGTTGAATTTAATATATCATACAAGATTTCTATTTTGATTTTTAAAAATTGCTTTTAAATGCTAATGAAAACCCCTAGAGGAAAAAAAAACACACTATACCAAAGTAATTATTTAATACATATCTGTCCTTAATAAATTCGCTCAGGGAAAAACAATCAAAGAAAGTCAACTCCTTGTGCTGGTTAGCACTCAACAAGGAATGCGGGAGGTGATTCTGATGCTTTCATGGTGCCCTCAGGTATTAGAACAATTTAGAAATATTTGTTCCTAGAGATGATCCAAGGGACCCATGTGGCACTATTAAAATTGTTCTCTAAATCCACAGGAAGTATACACATAAAAGTCTTCACATAAATAAAACCACAACAAACCATTCATTAACTGGCTTTCTTTCATTTTAACCTAACATTTATCATTTATTCAAAAATTAAAGTTAGAAGGAAAAAAACACGCTATAAAGTATTCATTGGTTTACATGGATCAGTATTCCATCTGACATTTAAAAGTGGAATTAGCACTATGAGGAATTCCTGCCTTCACAGTATTAGAACGATTTTATTTTATTTCAAATTAAAATGGGGGGGACACTGATGTTTACTGATTCTGCATTATAAACTACAACTATACATTTATATGTCAAAATCATGGCAATCCTGTTCAGAATTAGCTATATGGACTATCAAACATGGAGACAAAAATGTCGTGACTGAGATAAAAGGTTTATAATAAATTCTCTGTTACTGATACCCCGTTTTCCTACTAAAGTATTACACACTGTTCTTTAAGATAATTTATAAGCTGTAGTTACAAACTTTAACTATACTTTATATCAGCTTATGAAGGTCTAATTTACCATAATAACTATTTTATGTAAGCTTTATTCTATCTAATGCTACTTATTTTGTGTGCTACATCAAAAGCCATCAATGTCTTTAGAAACAATGCTGTTTCTAAACATGAAACATGAAAATAACCAATTACCAGCAAACTTGGCCAACATGTGCATTGACTCTGAACTAGCATCATAATTAAGCAATTAATACATACTGAAGATATTAGCAATTCCCGAATCCTTATTTGTGATAATAAACAACTTAGTTGAGGGGCCTTATCTGATTTTGAGGCTTTACCACCTAATCATGAGAAAGAGGGATGTATATTTCATTTCGCTCTACCAATAGTAAAGAAGTTTATTATAAACCGGAAAACACAGGAATGTTTTTGTAACATTTTGAGCAAAATCGTCCCTGATTTTTAAGTATATGTGTTATTTTACCTTGGTGATGGTGGGGAGGGGGGAGAGCATCACCAATAAAAAATTTATGAGCATGCTCTGTATGGCTTTGGGTGAGTGACTAACTTCTGTAGCTCTGTATGTCATAAAAAATCAGGTTACAACAATAATAATCAGGGATAGATTACCAAATTTTAGTGTTCTTTTTTAGAATGCTGAAATTATGGGGTGGGAGGCAAACTGTGGAAGAGGAAAGGTGTGATCCATGTGCAGTCCTCAGATTGGCCTCTACTCTCAAATCCAGAGAAACTCCATTATACAGTGTAGCGTAAGCAGCGGTACACTGGTTAGCAACGCTGGGGGTGTGGTAGAGAGAACAATGAAATCCCCCCAAAGATATCTGCGTCCTGATCCCTGAAACCTGTCACTATGTTAACTTACATGACAAAAGGGACACTGCAGATCTAATTACGTTAAGGACTTTATGATGAGGAGATTAGCCTGGATTATCCAGGTGGGCCCTATATAATGACACTACTTAGGAGAGAGGTAGGAGGATCAGGGTCAGAGAGGGAGGTGTGATGACAGAGAGAGAGTTGAAGATATGCACTGCTGGCTTTGAAGTTGGAGGAAGGGACTGTGAGTCCAAGAATACAAACGACTCTAGAAGCTGAAAAAGACAAGGAAATGGATTCTCCCCAAGAGCCTCCAGAAGGAACTCAGCACTGGTGGCACCTTGACTTTAGGACTTCCAACCTCCCGAACTCTAAGATGATAAATCTGTGTTGCTTTAAGCCACTAAGCTCGTGGTCATTTATTCTAAAAGTGATAGGAAGCTAATACTCTTGGTAAACAAACACGTCTGATGTACAGAGTTTGCACATTTCCATGGTGTAAATACTCCCATGGCCAATTTTAAGCCAGGCCTTTAAATACTGCACACCATTGGCTGAGCCGGTAAAAGCCCACTTCAACGTACCACTGGGTATAACTATAAAATGCCACTAGTAACATAGGTCACCTAGAAAAACCTGACACAAGACTTTCATGTGATTCTATATGGTCATTAATTAAACTTCAGTCCTTTAAAATTTCCTCCAACTGACCAGGGTGCCTTTTAGCCTTTATCCTGGTGTGACCTTTCTTTGGGTCTCATTCACACTACATACCTGACAAAGACAGTTGCTCTTCCTGGGATGCCAAATATTAGCTAAATGATAAAAGCGTTGAGCCTAACCACATCGGCGCTCGGTCCAATGAACTCAATGAACAAAGTCTTTTGGAACAAAACTTCACTGGCCGGAATCCCACAATTTCTGGTGTCCTGTGTGTGTGGTCAGCTGACTGGGGGGCAGTTTGTGAAGCCAGCTCAAGAATGGGTCCCCTGGGGCCCGCGGAGAAGGAAGATTTTACAAGACAGTATTTTTGGCAACAAAGAAGGACTATTCAGAGAGCCTCCATGCCACTAAGCAGAGACTGCCCCCAAAGAAGCTTATAAAGACAGAACTTGAAGAATTTTAGCCTCCTCATTAGGAATATAGGGAAGAAAAGAACTCAGAATGAGATGTAAAGAACTGGATTATAAGTTTATTATATTTATTTTTTTTAGGGCTGTTTCCAGAGACCCACCTCAGGAGATTCTCATCCAGTACGATGAGCTCCTACAACGGGTGTTAAGAAATACTGAGGTAACTCCTCTAATCTGTGGTTCAAAACTATCAATGAGGCCAGTGATTGTCAACCTTGGTTATTTTGCCTCCCAGGGGACCTCTGGCAATGTCTAGGGACATTTTTGGTTATAATAACTGGGAACAGGGTGATACTATTGTCTTCCAGCAGGTAGAGGCCAGGGATGCTAATAACCATCCTACAGCACACAGGCAGCCCCCACACAAAGAATTATCAGCCCAAAATGTCAATAGTTCTGAAGTTGAGAAACCCTGAAGAGATCATGCCATGAGAGGTCTACGCCTCTCATTTTATTTCTATTCCTGGCAACAAAGTCTCTGATAATTAAATATGTTGTTGCAATGCATTATTTATTAATGATGACATTTCTATATAGGTCGGAATATAAATCCTCACACTTTGTGCCAAGCAATAATTAGTATCACACACAAATGACAACCTGTGCCAAAGGAGATTTTGAAAGGTTACCATTTATGGCATTAGCTATTATTCTGTCTATATTGATTATATAGGAATCTTTAAAGAATTTTTAAAATTTATTTATTTATATTTTCTTTTAATCGCTTCTTTAATCATTTGAAACATTTAAGTGTAATAAATAAAGTCATTCATATTAATTCAAATCCTCTTCCAAAGAAATGTCACTTTTCATTTGGCTATTTTGCTGTTTCCCGTGCCATTTCTTCAGAAAAATGGGCTTGGATTAAGTGAAGAATCTTCTAAGTAAAACTCTTAAAGCACTTAATGAATATAAAAATAAATCATATTAAGATTTTAAAAGGCTCTGTTCTCATGTACCTTCTCTTTCTAATGTAAATGTTAATTTCTTCTAAAGTAATTATACCTGTTTAAATTGCCAATCACAATTAACACATGCTCAAAATTTGCCACTAGCAAGGATGAAACACCAGCAGAAAAAAGCATCCTGTGTTCAGTAGACTTTTGTTTCCCAAAATTAAAATTTGAAGTGCCTTTAATTACTCACAAAGAAGGCTTGGTCAACCAATTCAGTTTTCTTTAGAAACTGATGGGAAGATAGAATGAAAAGCAAAACAGGAAGGAAACACTGACTTGTCTTTTCAGAAAACTTCTAAGCATGCTGTTCCAACTGTAACATAAGTCCAATAGATTATCAGGCTTCACTTGCAAGAATATGAATGGAATTGCAAAATGACTATAATTAGTCTTTATAACTTCACACTCAACATAAAGGAAAACAGAGCTTTCTAGTGAGCACCGGGGGAATGAAGACTGAAGATTGGCAATTCACTGGTGCAGTAAAGAGATACGTAGCTATCCTCTTTAAGATAGACTAATGGCCAACAAACATGACAGAATGCTCAACATCTCTAATCATCAGGGAAATGCAAATCAAAACTACAATGAGATATCACTTATCTCCAGTGAGAATGGCTTTTATCAGAAAGTCCCAAAACAACAAATGCTGGCGTGGATGCAGAGAGATAGGAACACTCATACACTGTTGGTGGGACTGCAAACTAGTCCAACCTCTATGGAAAGTAGTATATAGATACCTCAAAGAACTAAAAGTAGAACTACCATTTGATCCAGCAATCCCACTACTGAATAGTTAACCAAAGGAAAAAAAGACATTCTATAAAAAAGATACCTGCACTTGAATGTTTATAGCAGCACAATTCACAATTTCAAAGATGTGGAAACAACCCAAGTGCCCATCAATCCATGAGTGGATTAATAAAATGTGGTGTATGTATACCACGGAGTAATACTCAGCCATAAAAAATGGTGAACTAATACCTCTTATAATAACCTGGATGGAACTGGAGCCCATTCTTCTGAGTGAAGTATCACAAGAATGGAAAAACAACCACCACATGTACTCACCATTAAATTGGAACTAATCGATCAACACTTATGTGCACATATAGAAATAACATTCATTAGAAATCAAACAGGTGGGAGGGGGAGGAGGGGATGGGTACAATGCACACTATCTGGGTGATGGGCACACTTATAACTTTGACCCAAATAGTGCAAAAGCAATTTATGTAACCAAATGTTTGTACCCCTGTAATATTCTGAAATTAAAAAAAAAAAGAGAGAGATGTGTGGCTATCCAAGATACTTACTATACACAGGAGAGACAGAAAAAGGACTTTCCCCTCTTGTGAATAAACGTATTTGTCCAGATTTCAAAAGGTGGTCACCTGGCTTACCACTCCACCCCCATCTCGATTTAGCTGTTCTTCTGAGGGTAGTGAGAACAGACAATAGGAACCTGACCAGTGTACTACTCTTTGGGGAGCTGTGCAGCAAACATAGGTAAGGAAAGCAAAAGAGGCCCATGAGTTTCAAATGATGCAAAATGCAAATGATCGGAGTAAAGGGCAGAAATTATCATCATTGCTAGCCAGCACGTGTAGTTCCTATGATCAAGGCACCATGAGTTATTTCACTTAAGTCTTCACAAGAACCCTACGAGGTAAAGACTTTTTCTTGATGCCCTTTTACAGGTGTGGAAACTGAAGTTTAGAAATGTTAAATAACTAACTGTCTATGGTCACACAACTAATAAGCAGTGAAAATTGGTTTCAGATTTGGATTGATAGATGCTAGCGCCCTCTCTTGTAGTCACCATGATGTGTCATTTCCCTACTTAGAGACAGAGTGGGGAAACAAAGGACGTGGGTGGGGACGAGGTTTGAGCTCTTAAATGATAAAAGCAGAACCAACCCTTCCAGAGTACCAGACTCAGAGCCAAGCTCAGCCCTCCCAGTGTACAGGGGTCCTTTTGGTCACATTGAGACACAGATCATGTGACAGTTCTTCTGTCACCTGCAGACACAAAAGGCACACTGTGATGGAATATTAAACAGCTACCTCATTTTATTCCAAGCATATGCTTCCTCCATTTATGTTGCAGTTAGAAAAGTGTTTGGTTATACTCACAAACCATTAGTACTTCTATGGGCTTAAAAGTGCCATATAAAACAAATGGGACATATTTGGCCATTTGCTCTGAGTTGGCAATGGGAAAACCAGCCTCCACATTGACCCACAAAGTTCCATTTCTAGGCTTGCTCCATCCTTTCTAATGCCCTGTCACCAAGTTCCAATTCAGTTTACAATTTATATGCTTATTTAGTTTAACAGGGTATAATAACATTTCTTTTGGATGCTTTTAGTTGATCTTGCATAGATTCCAACCACATCACCCCCTACCCCATATCCAACCGTGAGGGATCTGGAGTCACTTAATAAAACACAAGGCATGAATGCATGTCTTGAAATGTTTAACAACTGGGTAAAGTCACCGACAAAGGTGATCACAAACCAAATGGACACCGAGCACAGACAATAAGGAACCCATTACTAGGGAGGGCTTTGAACTTTGTTGTTGTTATATATTTTTTTTTATTGTTTACAGCAATAAGTACATTTGACAAAGGGCTGAACAACTTCAAATGACAGTGCCTGGCAAAGCCATCATGTTGACCACAGAAAACCTAAAAAAGCAGAATGTTTGGAGGTAAAATTCTAAAACGTGTGCCTTGAACCCGGACATTAAGAAGGCATTCTATCCCAGCTGCTGGGTGGTGACAGGATCTTTACCGAGGTGACTTTCTGTAGAGTCCAGACACAGGGTCTATTCTTAGAAAACCAAAAAAAGCATGGAGCTGCCTAAAAATAATGATGACTCAACACCTAGAAGCTTCAATGATGTAATGTTGTCAAAGAACACCCTCTCTCTCCTCACAGGTTGCAGTTTTTAAAATAAGCAAGCTCACAGCTCACCTTCCGAGGAAAGCAAAAATTTCACACACTGAAGGAGAAAATTAGGACACGTGGGTCGCAGATAAAAATGTTCCATCCATGCATCGCCTGTCACCGTGGCTGGGTTTACTTGTTGGAGAAGCAGCCCGTGCCAAAGGTAGCAGCTCTTTCCCTGACACCCTCAGTCATCAGTCATCCTTCCAAAATGGGTCCTGTGCGATAGGACAACAATGTTGATTACACAAGAGGAGGGCCTGAAAAATCCTGGCCTCAAGTCGCCCGCAGCCAGCACATTTCACGGCAGGGGATGGGCCCATTTGGAGACGGTTGTACGGGTGCAGTGTGGGAAATAAAAACACACCCCGGAGCTCCCGCAACACAGCCACTACAGAGCAGCAGCGGCGCTCCATGCTGCCCCATGGCTATGGGCCTCAACAAAGGCCACACGGTGACCAACACCATGAACAGGACAAGTCCCAGCTGCCACCGTAGGCACCTCACCAAGCACGCCAAGTTCAAGTGGGACACCATCCAAGATGTGTGTGACTTCACCCCAGATGAGCACCACACCACCCACGGGGCTGCTCAAGGTTGCCAAGGACAAGAGCGTTGTCAAGTTCACCAAGAAAAGGGTGAGGACACACATCCATGCCAGGGACAAGGGAGGGGAGCTGAACAACATTCTGACCTCCATGAGCAAAGAGGCTGCCAAGCACTGAGCCCCTTTCCCCGCTTGCTCTGTACATGATAAAATCTCTACAGAAAAAAAAATTCCAGAGCCTTCTCTCTCCCCTCTTAAGTGCCCAATTCCCTACAATATGCTCTATCCACCTCAATCTCTCATTTCACCTAACTTGTGCTATAATTATCAGACCCCAATAAACATTAAGCCACATGAGGGCTTGCATCTCATTCATCTTTGTACTCCCAATGCCAAGAGCAATACTTGGGACATGGTAGAGTTTTGATAATTTTTAAATAATTGATGGCTGGATCGATTGATTGATTGATTGCTACAATATTTTTTACCCTTGTTAGTGTATTTATGAGTCACCGCTCTTCCCTGGATCCTTATATTGTATATCTTAGGATATATTTCAGGTATATCTGAAAATATAATATCTCCTAGGGGTATGTTCATTAAAAAGAATACTGTTAATTAGCAAATAGCTTTCAAGTTCCAGGAGATTCTAGAGCACTATAGGAGATACCTGGGAACAGGATGTTCCTCACACCGCAAAGCCCATCTACTTGTTCTTAAGAGCTTGTTCTGTTCAGCAAAAAACAAAGTGAGAAACATGGGCCTGACAGGAAAAGCTGGGTGCATTATAAATAAAGCATAATAAAGAAAAACTGCATCTGATGGAATACATTAGGTTTCACATGTACAATTGTTTCTTCTTCAAAAAGATGTTCTTGTAGCGATGCTTTCACTTTGCATTTTTGGATGTCTTGAAAGTCAGTTCCCAAGCTCCTAGTGAAAATCTTTCTTATTATTGTGTAGCTATTTCTCATTATGGTGTTTATGTGCATGTTGTTTTTCAATAACAGTTATTTTACTTGCGTTGGTTACCAACTTGAGTCGCCATACTTAACTCTAAACGGCTTGTTTCCACAGATTTAAAACTACCCAAAATATAAAAACCTTGCACCACTCAAACTATTGCAAAGAATGTGCTGTCAGTGATGCTAAAAGGGGAGTCCCTTTGAAAAGGACTGTACCCACTTCGATATGTGAACCTGGAGATGTTTGGGGAGCAAAGACAGCCCCACTGAGGATGAAATCCCAGTTGTCCGCAGGAAGCTGGGCAAAGCCATGGCTAAGAAACCAATGTATGCTCACTTTCTCCTCTCCTTTCTAAATCACCACATCCAGAACCTTCCCTACTCCCACATTTAGAGCAAGACTATCTGTAAGAAGCCAATTTAATGAAAACTGACCAGCAGTTCCAGATTTCTGACGCTGAAGACTTGTTCCCTGAAATTTTCAAAAGACACGAACTGAAGAGCCAAACTCCTTTCCTCTCCTATGCCCCTTGCAAAGCCTTGAACTTCAGCTACACAGTGATAATTTTTAAGTGGACTTCTGTTCCAAGTTTTGCAACCTGATAGAACATAATACTGATGAAGAAAATAATCTATTGGAGGGAAAGCATAAAACTCTCAACTGTCAGGCACTGAAATTACAGCATCTTCCCATGAAATAATTGGGCTCTAATCCTTTAGAGTTCAAAATCAGACTGATTTATGATAAGAACAAATGTAAATATACATATATTCAAGTGGGTTATATGTGTTAATTTTATCACAAATCAATATTAGAATGATTGGATTTAAGATTCAAATTTAAGGTATAAATGACCCAGTGCTTTTGTAAAAACATGCAGACCTAGATGGTATGTGTTTGTCAAAGAAGTTATTATTGATTATGATTGCCAAGTTATGCTTTTTATTTGAAGATATTTAAAATCTATTCTTATACATAATATGAGTTATGGCAAAAAGTGTTTGTATGAATGTTATTCTAAAAATATCATATAATCTATTAAATTAGGTGATTTTGTTCCCATTCACAATAGAATTTAAAACATCTGTAAAACAAATCCTTAATGACCACTGGCAGCCATTTGCCAAGTTAAAAGACGATTGTTAAAGTTTGCATAAAAATATGAGCAAAGTTTGATGAGCTAATTCAGGTAAATGTCTTATATTACGTCTATACATAATTAGGTTAATACAAGTGAAATAAAATATCAGGACCAGTAAGAATAAATAGACTTGCTATGTGAGTATTAATTTTTAATGTGAGCTTCCTAGAAGCCAGAGAAAAAGAGAAACACATAAATTACATAATTCTCCTAGTGAGAAAAAATACCATTTCTCCAGAGGAAACAAAGTTTTCCTGGCACTAGTTCTAAAAGGAAAGTATCGCATGAACCTTACGTGGGGAGCAGTGAACAAGAAGTACCCCACAACAGATGCAGAAATGCTTTCCATGTGGTAAAGACTGAGATTAAACTTCCTTAAAGCCCAAGGCTTTGATATAAAAGCACAACTTTGTTATAATTCTGCAAGGATCTGCCTAGGTCTTCCTTCCAGCTTCCACAGCACATGTACTGACTAGGTCTACGTGTTTTTAGAAAAGCACCTGGTTTTTAGGAAAGCTCTTTCCTTATTCCTTGAACCCGGGATAGATAGTCATACATTTGGGTTGTAGGGGAAGGGGAATGAAGGAGAATGAGGAAGGGAGCCAGTGTTTACTAAGAAGGTAAACATTGTGCTACTTCTTCTGCCCATTTCACCTCATTTAATCACAGAACAAGCCAGTGAAGAAGGTATTGTTAACCCCATTTTATAAAAGAGGTGCTGGCCAAGATGACATAGCTAGTACATAGCCCAGGCGGGATGTGAACCCAAGTGGTTGTGAATCCAAAGCCCTTTCTCTGGGCTCTTCTGCCTGCCGTAAGTGCCCACATCATGTCCAGAGAGATGCGTTAGACATGTGGGACACAGGAGTGTGACGAGCCTGCTCTACCAACCTCCAGACACCTATAATGGCCACCCATTCCTGCCCAGCGCTGCATCTATCCCATCAGCCCAGAGAACAAGGCGCCATTTTTAAAGTCTCCTTCCTTACCCCGGGGCAGTGTATCTTAAGACTACTTCTATTCATAGGGGCACCTTTTAGTAATTCACAGAGTCACTGTACAGGCTAGAAGCAGCTCTGATGGAAACCATATGAAGTGAATTCCATTCTTTTATTTTTCCATAAGGATGGGGGGGGGAAGCTCCCTGAACCTCTGTAATATTATCACAGACTAAATGGAACATGGCAGTTGTTTTTCACCAGGTGTCGTCAAGAATATGTGTTCACCCACTCTTTAGCACAGAAATCGAATACTCTCAACTCTGTGCACATCAGGTTTAATGCTTTCCACTGCCTCCATTATTTCCAGTAGTTAAGCGAGATATTCAGAGTAGCTTGGCAGGCTCCTGGGCCCCAGGGGGTCACTCAGTACTGTGGAGAAGCAAGATACTAAATATATTTTTGTCACTTCAAGAAAAGTTAAGGTTCCAGGGAATGTCCTACAGCAGCTTTCAAATCTGCCCCACACTGGGCCCCTCACCTGGCAGGTGCTCGCAAGTGATTAGCAGTGACTAATTATGTTCCCAGTCACCATTCAAAGAAAACAGAAAACAGAACTAACCTATGGAGTACAATGGTAGACACTGTATTTTCTACACTTTAAACATTCTTTTAAAAAACAAACGTAACTGTGAAGGTCACATTTACCTATAAGGAATGAACACAAGAGGAACAGTAAAACTCCTAAGTATTCCTTAAACATCTGACGTCCAATTTAACTGTTCCCTATTTTAATATTTAAAACTGATACTTGGTCATCATTTTCCTGCCATAGTTTACTTCATTTCGCAACCTATATTCAGTAATACTTAAACCACAATAAATTATTATCTTTGTGTTAATCTGTTGCAATCTGTCTTTAGTGTGAAATTTTTAACCGGCCTTAAATCATCCCCATTACATTTTTTCTAGGGTCTTCCAAAGCACCGAATGTTAGTTTTCATTGCTACCTTTTCTCTCTTTTTTTTCCTCTCCCTTTTCTTCTCCTGGGAGTAGCTATGAAAACAAATGCACTTAGGACACTTTTAATTTTTTACTCTCTTGGCTTACTAAATGAGTCAGTCACCTCTAGCCATTTTAAATATCACATAAATATAAATTGACATATAAAACAGGTTTATTCACAAGTGTCATGTATTACCTATAAGAGTGATTTGGATTCAATGTATTACACTTGATTTGAATCTTGCTCTTGAATCACTTGAGTTCTTTCTGCCTTATGTTCTTTTACCTGAAACTTCATGCTAATGGATAGCCAACTTTGCTTCTAGAACCTGTTTTCCACAGTGGAATTTGGAGACAGTGAGACATGGTGGGTAATGAACTGGACTCTACTCTTTCCCCTATCTCTAAATTATCAGCCAATCCTGGGAAACCCATCTCTCTACATCTTAATTTGGTCACTGTTTAAGTAGAAGGTCAACTCCATATTGACTGAGCACCTATTGTGTGTCAGGCTCTGTGCAAAGTGCTATAAATACAAATTATAATACAAATTTTGTCTATCTTCAAGGACTTCGGGGCCTGGAGAGGAAAATGCAAATGAAGAGAAGCCAAATATGTGGGGGTGATTGATACAAAAAGTTTTACAATATAAGTTCCCTGAGACAAGACTAATGTATGCATGGAGCAATAACTATCTACCTGGTGGGCTAGGAGACTCTCCTATGGACCCAGAGCAGACCATTAGTCAGGAGCTGGGGTGAAGGCTGGAGACAGCACAAGCAGTGACAGCAGGTCAAAGGATTTAAACTGTAGACACTCAAAAAAGGAGACTCAGCAAGTGTCAAGAGTTTGGCTTAGAGAAGTCCACACAGAAGCATCCATGCACAATGCTCATCTTGGCTTCAGTGTGTCCTTTATTTCCAATAGACATGAGCCCCCTACGGCTCTAGTCATCAGGCCAGCCCCTGCAGCCCCAAACCCCAGGGCTGTCCCAGGTTCCAGACCAGCCCAGAGCCAGGTTGGCCCACATGGCCCTGGGGTTCAGAACCATCCCTTCCCCAGGTTGGTACCCCTGGCCTCAGTCACCAACCAGTGCCGGACTGGTCCCTGTAGCCCCACCCTCCAGGACAACCCCTGCATCCCCATGTTCCAGCAGATCCATGGTCCAGGTCTGCTTCAGCAGGAGCCAGGGGCCAGGCCCATCCCAGAAGACCCCAGTGCCAGGACAGCCCTTATAGAACTAGGGTCCAGGACTACCCCTATGGCTCCAGGTATACCAAGGCATTCCCCATGGGCCCAGGACCCAGGCCAGCACCCACATACCCAGCCTCCAGGATGGGTCCTGCAGATCCAGGATCTACATCTGTCCTAGCACCAGGCCAGCCCCAGGCCCTAGGCTAGTTTTAGTGGATATACGCTCCAGTAGAACCAAAGTCTGGGCCTACTCCAGTAGACTCCAGTGACAGGTCAGGCCCATAGACTGAGGCCCCTGGACTACCTCATAGATTTAAGCTTCAAGACTACTCCAGTGCCTAGCCATCCCCTGTGGACTCAGACTATATGCACATCTGATTGGACCTAGGGACCAGGCCCACACCAGCATCTTGCCAGGCCCTATAGTCTCAGAGTCAAGGACCACCTTAGTACAGGCCCAGGCCCTGTGAACCCAGGATTTGGGGTAGCTTCTATGGATTCAGATTCTAGACCAGTCTTCATGGATCCAGGCTCTTGATCCACCTCCCTAGACCCAATCAACAGGTCCACTCCAGTAAATTCAGGCTCCAGGCCCAACCTCATGGACCCAAGCACCATGTCTGCCTACTTGCTGATCCAGGCACCAGGCTAGCCTGCCTGAAGACTCCAGCAACAAGCCCACTCACAGACCATGCCAGACAAGCTGCCCAGAATCTCTGGATGAGCTGACTAATAAAGGACTTCTCCAGATAAAGCCAGTCTACAAAGACTGAAATAAATCCCTACTTCTTTACATGCACAGACCCAATTCACAGCCACAAGAATCAAGAAGAATCAGGGAAATGACACCACCAAAGGAAAAAAATTAAGTACTAGTTACCACCGTAAAAATGGAGATTTATGAACTGCCTGACAAAGAATTAAAAATAATTATTTTAAAGAAGCTTGCCAACTGTAAATACAGAGAAACAATTCAACAAAATCAGAAAAACAATAAACAACCAAAATGAGACATTTAACAGAGATAGAGATATTGAAATTATACACACACACACACACACACACAGAGATATACACACCAGAAATTCTGGAGCTGGAAAATGTAATGATCAAAATGAAAAATACAGTAAAGATTGTCAACAATATAATTGATCAAGCAAAAGAATGAATCTATGAGCTCAAAAACAGGTTATTTAACAATATGCAACCAGAGGAAAAAAATTAAAAAGCATGAAAAACAAGGAAGAAAGCTTATGGGACTTATGGGACAGCATCAAAAGAGCAAATATTCAAATTATTAGAGTTAGAAAAAGGAGAAAAGAGAGATACAGGAGCAGAAAACTCATTTAAAGAAATAGTAGCAGAAAATTTTCCAAATCTAGGGAAAGTTATAAATACCCGGGTATAGCAAGGTCTTCATTCAGATTCAATCCAAACAAAACTATGCCAAGACATATTATAATCAAACTACCAAAAATCAAAGATAAAGAGAGGATCCTGAAAGCAGAAAAAAAAAGCATATCACATACAATGGCATTCCAATAAAGCTAGCAGCAGACTTCTCAGCAGAAACTTTACAGAAGAGAGTGGGATGATATAGTTAAATGAATGAAAGGGGAAAAAAAGTGCCAACCATGAATATTTATCCATCAAAACTGCCCTTCAGAAATGAAGGAGAGAAAAAGACTTTCCCAGACAAACAAAGCTGAGGGAGTTTATCACCTCTAGACCTATCATATAAAAAATGCTAAAGGAATTTCTTCAAGCTAAAAGAAAAGGATGCTAATTAGTAACACAAACACATATGAAAGTATAAACTTCTCTGGTTAAAGTTAGTATACAGTCAAATTCAGAATAGTCTAATACTGTAATGGTGGTATATAAATGATTATATCTTTAGTATTAAGATTAAAATTATTAAAAAAATAATACCTATAATAATTTGTTAAGGGATAAACAATGTAAAAGAGGTAAACTGTTACATCAAAGACATAAAATGTGGGGAGGGAAGTAAAAATGTTAAGTTTTTTTATGTGATCACCATTGTTACCAGATTAACATAGCCTGTTATAATAAGATGTTTTATGTAAGTCTTATGATAAATCAAAAACCTATAGTAGGTACACAGAACACAAAAAAGTAAGGAATCAAAGCATACCACTAGAAAAAAACCCATCTAGTCATAATTTCTCTCATAGAAAGAGAGAAAGAAATAAACAAAAGATCTCTAAAACAACCAGAAAACAATTAACAAAATGGCAGTTATAAGTCCTTACCTATCAATAATTACCTTGGATGTAAATGGATTAATTATTCCAATCAAAAGACAGTGATTGAATGGATTTAACAAAACAAAAACAAGACCTAACTATATGTTGCCTACAATAGACTCACTTCACCCTTAACAACACATATAGAGCGTAAGTTGAGAGAGGGAAAATGATGTTTTATATAAATGAAAATCAAAAGAGAGCAAAGATAACTATACTTATATTGGATAAGATAGACTTTGAGTCAAAAAAATGTCAAAAGAGACAAAGAAGGTCATTATATAGTGATAAAGGGGTCAATCCCTCAAGAGGCTATAACCGTTATAAATATATATGTAACCAACACTGTAGCACTTAAAAATATAAAGCAAATATTAAAAGATCTACAGAGAGAGATAGACTGTAATACAATAATAGTATGAGACCTCAATTCCTCACATTTAGCAACGGGCAGGTCATCCAGACAGAAGATCAACAAGTAAATATTGGAATTAAACTACCCATTAGAGCAAACGGACCTAACAGACATATATGAAACATTCATCTCATCAAGTGCACAGAGAACATTCTCCAGGATAGATCATGTTAGGCCACAAAACAAATCTGAACAAATTTAAGAAGATTAAAATCATATCAATTATCTTTTTAAAACACAATGGTATAAAACTAGAAAATATATAATAAGAGAAGGAATTTTGTAAAATTCATAAATACATTGAAATTAAACAACATGCTCCTAAACAACCAATGGGTCAAAGAAGAAATTTAAAAATATCTGAAGGCAAATGAAAATAGACACATAACATACCATGGGATGTAGCAAAAGCAGTTCTAAAAGGAAATGTTATAGCAATATACACCTACATCAAAAAAGAAAAAAGGATCTCAGATTAAAAACCTAATGTTATATCATGGGAATTAAAAAGATAAGAACAAATTAAGCCCAAAGTTAAGTAAAATGAAGGAAATTATTAAGATCAAAGGATAAAGATTAGAAAAATTTAAAAAATCAACAAAACTAAGAGTTTTTTTATCTTTTTTGAAAACAAATCAACAGGTCTCTAGCTAAACAAAGGAAAATGAGAGAAGACTCAAATAAATAAAATCAGAAATGAAAGAGGAGACATTACAACTGATATCACAAAAATACATACAATCCTAAGAGATTACAATAAACAAATATAGGCCAATGAATTTATATAATTTAGAGAAACAGATAAATTTCTAGACACATGCAACCTACCCAAGACTGAATCCTGAAGAAAAAAAGAAAATCTGAACAGACCAATAATAAGGAAGAAAATTGAATCAGTAATAAAAATGTCTGCTATTAAAGATAAGCCCAGGACCTAATGGCTTCACTGCTTAATTTCACCAAAAATTTAAAGAACTAATACCTATCCTTCTCAAACTCTTCCAAAAAATTTAAGAAAAGAGAACACTTCCAACCACATTTTACAAGGCCAGCAAGATAAGGGCACTATAAGAAAAGAAAATTACAAGCTAATATCCCTAATGAACAGATATGCAAAACTCCTCAGCAAACTAAACTCAACAGTACATAGAAAAAATTGTTCACCACAATCAAGTGGGATTTATCACAGGAAGGCAAGGATGATTTAACAAACGCTAATCTATAAATGTGATACACACCACATTAACAGAATGAAGGATAAATACCATATGGTCATCTCAACAGATGCAGAAAAAGCATTTGACAAAAATTCAGCATCCTTTCATGATAAAAATTCTCAACAAATTGGATGTGAAAGGAATGTGCCTCAACACAATAAAGGCCATATATGACAAACTTGCAACTAGCATCATACTTATTGATAAAAAAGTGAACAAATCTCCTCTAAGATCAGGAACAAGACAAGGATGCCTACTCTCACCACATCTATTCAACATAGGACTGGAAGCAATTGTGCAAAAGAAAGAAATAAAAGCAACTAGGCAAGAGAAAGAAATAAAAAGCATCCCAGTTGGAAAGAAAGAAGTCAAACTGAACTTGTTTGCAGATGACATGATCTTATGTTTAGAAAATTCTATAGACTTCATTAAAAAACTGAGTGAAGGTATAACCTATGGAATGAGAGATGCAAATCTTACAAGGGGCTTACATTCAAAATATATAAAGAACTCAAACAACTCAACAGCAAGAAAACAAATAACCTGATTAAAAAATGGTCAAAGGGCCTGAAAAGTCAGTTCTCAAAAGAAGACATACAAATGACCAAGGGGTATATGAAAAAATGCTCAATATCACTAATCATCAGGGAAATGCAAATACCACAAAGAGATACCACCTCAGACCATACGTAACCTTAACATTTGTACCCCCATGATATGCTGACAAGAAAACAAGAAATAAGGAATGTAACAATAAAATATGGCCAAGGAAAAGAGAGGAAAGCAATTAATAAAAATAAAAAAGTAATAGATTTAAAAAATAATAAAATAAAAAAATAAAAATAAAAAAACCAATAAAATGAATAAATAAATTATGGGGGAAAAAAAGATGAAAGATAGTAAGTGTCGGTGAGGTTGTAGAGAAAAGGGAACACTTGCACGCTGTTAGTGTGAATGTAAATTGGAACAACCATTAGGGAAAATGGTATGGAGTTTCCACAAAAAATTTGAAAATAGAACTACCTTATGATCCAGCAATTCCACTGCTGAGTGTGTGTGTGTATATATGTATATATATATATATATAAAATGAAACCAGTATGTTGAATAGATATCTGCACTCTCATATTCACTGCAGCATTATTCACAATAGCCAAGATGTAGAATAGACTTAATTGTCCATCAGGTGAATGGATAAAGAAAATGTGGTGTGTATATATACACAGTGGAATACTATTCAGCCCTAAAAAGGAACTCCTGTCATTTGTGACAACATGGATTGAACCTGGAGGACATTATGTTAAGTTAAATATACCAGGCACAGAAAGACAAATACCACATGACCTCATTTACATGTAGAATCTGAGAAAATTAAACTCCCAGAAGCAGAAAGTACAATGGTAGTTACAAGTGTCTGGGGGAGGGGGTGGGAAGATGTTGATCAAAGGATACAAAGTTTTGGTTAGGCAGAAATGAGTTTAAGAGATCTATTGTAAAACATGATGGCTTTAGTTAAAAACAATATACTGCATTTTTGTGAAATTTGTTTAGAAGGTAGATTTTAAGTGTTTGCCCCAGAAAAATGATAAGAATGTGAGTTAATACATATGTTAATTAGCTCAAGTTAGCCATTATACAATGTGTACATATCTCAAAACATCATGTTGTACACAATTGTATTTGTCAATTAAAAAATAAATTAATTGTTTGAAAAATTGAAACAATAGACATGAGCAACTTATTATGGGCAAAAGACATTTAATTGCTCATCTTGATGGCATTTCAGATTTCAAGGATGAATTCATTCTTCTTTTTGAACATGGGATGTAGGTTCATTTTATATTTTACATAACTACAAAACACTGCCTGAAACCCTTGGGGCCGGGTATGTTTGAGGTTCTGAATTTTGGAATTTGGAAATGTAATACGTACGCCTCATGTTATGTAATGCTCCAGCAAGTTCTAGGGCAGCCCCTGGCAACTAAAGACAGGAATATTCCCGCAGAAAAAAAGGATGAATATTCACGCTATAAAGAACTTCCTATCAGTTTAAGTCAGATTTTGAACGAAGTGAGGTTTTGTCTCTAAATGGATTATGAGAAAGGCTTCAGTTTTCAGAGACTTCAGATTTCAGAACCACAAATACTGGATTATAGAACTGCAGGTGTAAAGTACAAAGTGAACATCCATATTCCCCCGCAAACTACAGTGGGGGTAACTCTTACCTGGGGAATAAAGTAAAAACCACAAATAATCAGATTTAGCTCTGAAAATCCTTTAGGATGCCTTCATAATGCCTGCAGTGTTATATTAGATCAGTGTTTCCTCAGCTGAGCTCCAGAAAAAGGAGTTAGTTCACACTTAGTGGCCATATTGAATGGAAATTTATACCTTTGAATATTAGAATCATGTCAGCCACTTGCAATGCATTGAAATGATCCATTGATGAGAAGCGCAAAGACTGAGAGACCAGTAGAGCCAGGTCTCTGACCTCATGCCCATCTTGGTAGAAGATATTCTTTAATGGTAGCATAAATTCCCCCTTATTTAAAAACAAACCAACCCATGCATGTTTGTGAGTGAGCATGTGTATGAGTGTGTGTGTGTAAGGCAATGAATGCAGTTGAAAACATGTTAAATGCCCTTTTGATTTGGTATCACTGTCAGCATTTATTTTGTTTCTTATTTGAATTGATCTCTCATGGTAGATTATAAGATAAAAGAGTTTAAACTTATCTAGTTCACCATTGCATCTCCAGAGCCAAATATCATACCTATTTTCATAAACTATTTGTATATCAAGAGGCAGAATTGCATAATGTTCAAGGGCGTGGACCCTGTAGCTTGGTAACCTAGATTTGAATCCTACATCAGTCACTGCTAGCTGTGGGACCATGGGCAAAGTCTTATGCCTCAGTGTCCTCATCTGAAAAATAGGGATTATGATACTGTATCAGCCTAGATGGACTAATTTATACAATAATAACAGACCCCCAAATCCCAGCGACCTAAAGTAACAAAAGTTTTTCATTTGTTTGTTTATTTTTTCTTGATGCATTCATCACATGTCACAATAGGTTGGCCAGGATTCCGCCCCATATCATCATGGTCTGCACTCCAAGACCCAAAGTGCCCAAGCAGGCACTACCTGGCACAATGCCAGTTTCCTTAGCAGACCAAAAGGAACACCCTTCAGGGCCCAATATTGGTAATTGAATGCTTGGCGTATACATTGGGCAGAACTAGCCAGCGAGGTCTGGAGAATACAATCCTGCCATGTGCCTAGTAGTTGGAGAGGCAGAAAAATACCACCCTCATGGGGTTGTCATGACAATTAAGGGACTCAATGTTTATAAAGCACTTGAAAAAGCACCTGGCACCTCCTTATGTGCTATATAGGTGCTTGCTACTGCTATTATTATTATTAACCTGAATAGATTCATATTTTAGAGGCCATCAATAAAGACACCTTTAGGCATCTATATTCAAATGAATTTGGCTGAATAGTTCATAGTGGTTGTTTCACTGTTCTCCTTTAGTGACCAGTGAGTGCCAACGTCTTATCAAGGAGACCTTTATCTATCTTCAGCATAGACACGGGCAGCTCGAAGAACAACCTCTCCAGCCTCACCTGTCTCAAGATGACTTCTACAACCCAGCTGAATCCAGAAAGGGAAATCCAGGGGAGCAGTCCGAAGGGAAATGAACCCTAGTAACTTTAGGTGTTTGATGCTGTACAAATCCCAGTTCTAAATGTGTTTCATAGAAAAATATTTATACTTCAAGCTGTAGCATGCAAACAGCAATCTGCATTTATTGGTTTCGATGCCAATTTCCTCCAGCTCCAGCTCTCCTTTGTGTTATATAAACAAATCTCAACCATCTGGACCACAAAAAGCCACACCGAGGTATGTGCTCGCTCATCGCGAAAGCATCAAATCAAAATACGACCTCACAGAATTCTGCCTAACTGAAAATTGGAGTGAACATCATGGACTTCACAAAGCTGTTTAAAAAAAATGTACTTTAAGTGCCAGAACTTAGAATTTAAATAAAACAGCGCAAACGAGCATATCAGAATATTGATCACTTTAATAAGCAGAAACAAACATAGATCATATCCAGAGCTATTACCTACATTATCAGCAGTCCAATTCAGTATCCTCCAAATTTCCTCAAACAGGAAAAGGGCTTAGGAAAGGTATCTCAGATGTGTGGGAAAACAGAGAATAGATTGCTGCAAGACTTATTCATGACAGTCAGAAAGCAAAAGCTTTAATTCCTACCCAACTAAAGAAGTTAAAATATATACTTTATAAAAATTGCAAGACGTAGGCTAAACTCAAATCCGTCAATATCAAGACACGATGATTCGGAAGTAGTTTGTGACAATAAATAAATAACTGCCAAAACGAGTTACATATGAAAACCACCTACCCACCTGGACCTTGGAAATGAAGGTTAAGCATCATTTGTGATATCTCATCCCCCTAATATAATTCCAGGCTGCTGAATACATCTTCCCAAAGCCAAAAATAAAGACAATGACCATGGCCAGCCCTGCCCAAAGGCAAATACAAGAGGTGCTGGAAACATTTCCTTCTTTTCTCCCCTCTGCCTAAAAAAAAAATAGCTCCCCAACTTAGACCAGTGGCTAAAATGTCCACCCTTTGGGAAAGATGAATATAGATGTAAAAATCCTAAATAAAATTTTAGCAAATAGAATTCAGCAGCACATCAAAAAAATAATTCACCATGACCAGGTGGGCTTTATTCCAGGGATGCAAGGCTGGTTCAACATACACAAGTCTATAAATGCAATTCACTTCATAAATAAAACCAAGAACAAAGACCACATGATTCTGTCAATAGATGCAGAAAAAGCATTTGACAAAGTCCAACATACCTTTCTGATAAAAACTCTTAACAAAATAAGCATAGACGGCCCATACCTTAAATTTATCAAATCCATTTATGACAAACCCTCTGCTAATATCATACTAAATGGGGAAAAATTGAAATCATTCCCTCTTCGAACTGGAACTAGACAAGGATGCCCACTATCTCCTCTCCTATTCAATATAGTGCTCGAAGTCCTAGCTATAGCAATCAGGCAAGAGAGGGGTATTAAGGGCATCCAAGTAGGGGCAGATGAAATTAAACTCTCACTCTTCGCCGATGATACGATATTATACCTAGAAAAACTCATGGATTCATCCAAGAGACTCCTAGATTTGATCAGCTATTCCTGAGAGCACTCCTAAATGAGATCAGCACCTTCCTAGGTCTTACTGTTTCAATCTACTGGGAAGTATACAGTCAGGAAAGAATCAAAGCCCCCATTAAACCTTGAAGGAAAATCCTTTTAATTGTGATATTTAGATAAACAGATGATATAATGAGAAAACATGAACCCTTGCTTAATAGTTTATGGCAGGTATATTTCAGGGGAAACTACTTGCCCTGAGTAAATTATAATCTATGATAACCTGGATCTAATCCAAGAACAAAATTTCCCAGTTTCTTTCAAAGAAGAAACCGGCATGTGCCACTTTCTTACTTTAAAAATAGTCTGGTGATCACAGCACTGAAGGTTCTAATTACATATAATTCCTTGCATTTCAAGCTATTTTCAGCCCATCATTTTAATTGTTCAACTCCAAAATTATATTGTTATAAAAAATCTTTAAATAGCTTGAAATAATTTCTAATCCTCTATGATAGTTTTCTCTGTGGCTATCAGGATTGTTTAGAAAATCAATAAATCCAGAAATCAGACTTCCAGTAATTGTGCTCAGACAACAAAATTTGGACTTCGGCAATGGGCAGAAAGAGCTAAAGTTTGTGAAATAGCAATCATAAATCTTACTCTTACATTGCACACATAGCCACATAATTTGGTTTAGAAAAAGGCCTTTCCCCCTCCCAAATTTCATCCATGTTTCCTAACACAGCATAATAGTGGATATTTACAATTAGGAAACTACATCCATGAGGGAAGGTTTGATCCATTCAGATACCCCATTTAAAAGATCAGAGAAATCTGAAATAAACTTTGGAAAGATCTCCAGATGTAGTATTTACTGCGATTGCCAAGAACATTTACACTAAGATAAGTTTGTTTCTTAAAATGGGAAGCTGAGAAATGTTTATACATAGAGAACCTCATTCCCCAGTAATTTCAAATCAAGGATTTACCACTGTCATTTGAATTCTTACAACACACACATAGCAACACCACCCTGGTATCAGTGAGCAAAGAAGGACTCAGATGCTGATGAACTTAGCCTCTGTGATAACAACTTAAAAAGCCGTTTTTAGAACATTCATCGAACTGCAGGTAGGGGTGAAAGAGAGCTTGTGCTGTTTTGAGAAAGGCAAATTATGTTTTTGGCAGAATAGGGGAAAATGAGACTTTCGGGAGTTTAAGACATCTGCTTCCTAGCCCAAAGGGTATTTCTTATAATCCATATTCTTAACACCATTTGTTTTGTTAGAATGACCTATAAGTCACAGAGGACTCAATTTAATTCAACACAGTCTCATCTATCTACAACCTTGTCGGGTATATCTCCAGTGTTAGCTGATAATAGAGCAGCCATTTCTCATCCTGCTAAGCACACCAAAAATAGAGCCAATTAAAGATATCTAAAAACGTCAAAACATCCACCACAAATGCACAACAGGATTATGTTGAGATAATGCCACATCTTCCCATGTTTCAGGAACAAAGCAGACTTCTTACCTTGCTTTCCTCTCCTTCGAACACTGACTGGTGAACATTGCACGCAAACAATGAGTTCGGAAGGTCGTTGAAGTCGGTAATTGCTTGGAAGGCTTCTTCTGCAAGGCACCGAGTGACCGCCCAGTCTCTGTCTATGCAACAGAGTAAGAAAAGTCCTCCATCATCTGGAACGTGCCCCTGCTGTCCCGGGCTCCTCATTCCGATGAAGTACGATTCTCCCCTCATTCCTGAGGATACAAGACAGACAGGTGTTACGGCAGAACAACTTCCTTAAAACTAGGTGTGCAGGTCACAGTTCTGGACTGTCTGGGGCAGAGCAGGGGAGTATGATTAGGGGAAAGGAGGGGATTTTGAAAGGGAGAAGATCCAGCAAGATCACATTGTCTCCTTGATCTCCAAATCAGAATTCACCATACAGCTCTGCTTCCAGGCAGGAATCCAGTAAGTGCTATGACAAAACAAACAAACAAACAAACAAACAATAAACCCAAGGATAGGAGTAGGAGGTCACCACCGTCAGCACTATTAATATTGCCTATCAGGGATTGAGCTCCAGGCACTATTCTAAATGATTTATATACTTTACCTAACCTATTTAATCTCCACAATAGTCTATGAGGTTGTTACCATATTATCCCCATTTTACAGATGGGAAGACAGAGGAACAAAACAATTAAGTAACTTTTACAAGGTCACTGACAAAATGGCAGGGCTAGGATTCAAACCCAGGGAGGTTGGCGCCAGAGCTGACTCTTCTATATCATAGCAATGGAGCAGATCAAAACTAGTAGAAATCTGTATTTAAGGAAGTATGACCTACTTCATCATCACATGAATCCTGATTATAGTAACTCTAATAGTTAATCCACAATGAGAATACACACACACACATACACATGTATTTCCTATTTTGCTTGGGATAATTATTTCAAGTGATTTGTGAACCAAGTCTAGATCCTGAAAAATCAGTACTATCTTGACTAATCCATGGTGTATATATTCCTCTCCCTCATAGCCCCCATGAAGCTTTCCAATATCAATTTTATCTTAGCCATGTTCAATCCTTCTATTACTTTCATATACTTTATATTAATAATTTACAGAACTACAGAGTTTCTCCATTTTTTGATACTGGTATATAATTTAGTAGATTTTGTTAGTCCCCCCAGATATTTCAAGGATGGTATCTACTTTTTTCTTTTTTATCTAATTTCATGCCTATATTCCTCAAAGTTCAATAGTCAGAGGCGCAGAAGGTGGGATCCCGTGCCCACAGTTACACAGGTAAGACTGACACTTACGACAGGGCTGCTAAGTCACCTTCAGGAAGCTCATTTCTTCAATCCCAGAGTCACAGAGCCTCAGAGTAAAGGACAGACAGGTGGGCACCACTGAACGTCACTCTGCCTTCATGAAGTTTAGTTAGACACAAATTCTGGATTCCCCGGCAAAATATGAGTTTCTGGTGATGAGGTTATAATTTTTTGTTTTCCTTTTTCCTACAAAAGCTACCATGAGAGTTTGATAAGCAGTAATGTATTACATTTGATGGCGATAATGCATTACATTACATCTTAGGCCTGGCTGAGATAGGAGCCAAAAATTAAATACTTTGGGGTAATAACTCTAAAATCAAATCACCATAATTATGGTGGATAAAAATTCTATTCTATATAAAATAGAATAAACCTTTCCTGTATTCTAAAGTTCTTAAAACTCTAATTAGTGCAACATTTTCTGCATTTGCATCAAAATATTTATTTTATATAAAAATATGGTACATGTTTTATTCTATAAATTTAGAATACATATTCCAAAATGTATGAGTATTTTTAGTTAGAAGGAAAACATCTTATAATATTAATATAAAGGTAATTCAACTGCTAGATATCTTTAACAAAACACTTATATGTATTTATTTTCTTTTATATTAATTTCTACTGTCATTTCAGATATTTTAGTGTAAAATACCTAATGACTATCATTTATTATTATTAGAGTACCTTATTTTAATAGTGAAAATAATTACTAAAAGCCTCGAAACAGTATTATTTTCATCAAATGATGATAGGAAAATCTTTTGATAATGAAGTCATAGTCACCCAATAGCATGAAAAATAGATAGTAAGTGCAATTCTGATTTTATTTTTAATTCTGTTCCTCTTATTCAAAATTTTTTAAATGAATCAAAACTGATTCCAAAATGGTCTTAGCTGTGTTCTGAGAATATTTTAATTATTCTTTTTCCAAAAAGAAACTAAAATCCATTGCTGAACAAATTAATTAAATAGGCCAAATATTAAGCCTCACTCAGGACTCATTTTAATCTACTCAAATAGCCTTAATTTCTGTTCTAAGCTGCAACAAAACGATTATCTTCATGAGACTTTATTTTAAGCTCATTACTTTCAGTAAAGATTTAAAGGGTGAATGCATTTTTGGCAAACACCCTATTCTACTTATATGGAGAAATATTTTAGAAGTCAGAGCTTTGAACAAAGGAGCCCTAATTTCTCTTTCCAAGTTCCATTACTGACTCACCTCATAATTTGGAGAAGCCAAGTGATCTTCCTGCAGCTGAGCCTATCCTTACAAAATGGGAACAGAAACATCCCTTTGCCCCCTCGGCAGTGTAAAGGGAGGCAGAGGAATGAAACGGGAAGCGATCAAAATGAGGGTTAACCACTATATAAAAGGATACAGAATATGAAATACTATAAAACACATCATTGTGACAATATCACAGCAAGGCAATTATGCTTTAGTGTCAGCTTTGCCTTGGTAAATGCAAATAAACAGAAAGAAAGGAGAACACTGAAGATTACAAGAACGTCCTAATAAAGGAATGTAAAGGCCCCACAGCCCAAGTTAACTGGTTTGACTTTTTACGTTACTGATAGTTTCAAAATTCTTAACTCTTGTAAGAAACCTTTGAGGCAACCATTGTCTACATAACATAAGAGGATTTACATGTGGCGTCCTTATCTCTAAAGCTGAGGTTGGTCATCCAAGAGCAGAGTTGCCTTCAGCTCAGAGCCAACTCTTCCAGCAGGATTGCCCAGCCTCGCCCACGGCCCATGGACCTGGGGTTCTTCCTCCGAGCTCCCTGAGCACCCTGCACAGCCTTCTCACGACACCATCTTCCACTGCCGTGACCCATTTACTAGTCTACATCTCAGCCTAAACTGGTATTTCTTTAGAGCAGAACCTGGACTGTCTTCATCTGTGTATCTTGAGGAACATGTAGAAAGCCCTCGAAATGATGTTTGGCTCAATTAATGACTTATGTAAAAAGAAGTCATTTTCTGGAAATTACAGACTAGCAAATGGGTTATAACAGCCAACTTAAAATGCATACGCTAATAATGACACTATTATTACTGAAATACACACTAATAATATTATTATTGAAATAATACTATTTCAATTGTATACACTGATAATGAAACAATCCTCTCATACATATGTAAGGTTTGATTTATCCAATGTAATTTTATAAATACAAGGAAGAATTACTCAAAAAATTCCTCTAGCTAAAATAAAAAGTCTGTACAGTATAGGAAAAATAGCATTTATGTTTTTAATTATATGGGTTCACTGAAAAAAACAAATGAACTAGAAATTCAGAAATGTATAAAGAAGAAAATAAAAGGAATCCATAACCCTACTATGCAGAGAAAACGCCTGCTTAACATTTTGGTATATTTAGTTCCAGGGCTTTTTTTTTTACGTGTAAAAATGTTTAAACAAAATTAGGATCCTGCTGTTTAGTTCCCACTTCTTGCTTACAACACTGATATAATCAAGAGCAGTTCCTCATGTGATTATACATTCTTTGAAAACATTAATTTTAATAGCCACATTGTATCCCAGTGTATGGATCTGTCATCATTTATTTAATCATTCTTCTGTTGTTTGACATTTGGAAAGCAGAAATATCTACCAGCACCCCATGCATCTGGAAAAGAAAAACCACTATCCACTATTACAATACAAAGCCTCCTGTGGGAGAATCTCAAAACTTCTTTAGATGCAGAGAAGAGACATCCCAATGAAATACTGGGAAGAGCCCCAAGGGAATGCCTCAATGCCAGCTTTAAGCTATAAGTAGGGAGACTTCTGGGATGTGGTTTTCTTGTAGGAAAAACGAAGAAATAGCATGGTCTTTTGAAGCCCCCAAATTAACATGTGAATGAAAGCTATTTATTACTGCTTTTAGGCTTATCAAGAGCAAGCCAATGGCAGAGAACCTAGCACCACAGAGATGGCCTTCATCTCCTACTGTTGCATGTGTGAACAATTTTCAAACTTCCCATGTATGTCCATGAGGGTGAAGCCCAGATCCTTACAGTGAGAAACAAGCAGCAAAGCTGCCCGAATATTTGTCGGGAGTTTGGCTGGAGATCCCATTAGGATGGAAAAATATTTGTAAGGCAAAAGAAAGTAATTGAAAAAAAAAAAAACCCTGGAGAAAAACACTACCCACAACAATATGACGGTTTTATTTAAATGTTAAACAGTTAGTGACAATGAGAATATGATTGAATTTGACTCATTTTAACGGAGGAGGAAGCCTAAGAGAGGATAATTTGCTACCATTTTATTATTTTGCTAATATATGAAAATAATTTTTGTTCAAGACTTTCAAATAACCTGATAGCATTTATTAATTAAATGGTAAAAGACTTAAAAGGAAGACAGTATGCTTCCTACCCTGAAGACTAGCCACCTGAAACTCACAGATATCTATCTGTTCGACAGAAGTAGCCACTGAAGAAATATTTGTTGTGTGGATAAGTGAATACCTTCCCTCTCCCCTGATAAACTTGGATGATAGAGACATTACTGAGTTTCTACACAAGGGAATCAATCTTTCTAAAACTCCCTAATTTCATTCCTAACAATTATATGGTATGATTAAACCCAGAGGACGAGATCTTAAGGAGATATCAAGTTCTGTTGGATATCATCATTATCACAGAGTTTATCGATGTGCATGAGAGTCAGATTTCTGAATTGCAGAATCCTAAAAAAATTCCACCTTTCTAGGAATGGAGTATAACTCATGAGAACGTGGAGCCATGCATTTGCCCATAGGAGTTCTGGTCTAGAAAGCTGGATCTGAAAGGAGGGGGTTAATCACAAGAGTCCATGAGAACAGCTGAGGAGCCATGGGAAAAAAAATAAAGTAGTAAACATCCATGGAGATCCTTATACTAGCAAATAAAGTCACTCAGTCATGTGACATGTAACCAGAAGGGGAGGGAGGGTTGATAATTTCATCTCGAGTCCCCTCAACATCGAGAGAACATCATGGCCAATTCTGGGTACTACTCACTACAGAAACACTGGAATTCCTTCAGAGGAAACAATTCAGTCCCATAGAGGGGATCAAATTCAGGTCATCTAAGAGACAGGGACATGAGAAGAAATAGCATAAGGAAGTATAGGAAATAAGTCTCGAGCAAAATCATGATTGCCTTAAAATTCTGAAAGAGGAAATAGAATTTTTGTATAAGAAAGTCAACAATAGAAGTCAAACCAGGGGCAAAGTTTTAATTTAATATAAGGAGCCATGAATCTTTTAACCATTCAGGTTATGACAGAATGTCCTGCCTCATTCATGTCTTAGATCTCCTTGCATTGGAGATATCCAATGAGTAAGCTCCACATAGCAGGTGCCACCCATCCTGCCGGATGTCCCGGACAGAATCCAAGGAACAGGGCAATGGGTGGCTGATGTTTCCTTTAAGGGCTCTCTTCACTTTGAGAATTTCATCTTTCCATGATTGGAAGAAAATACACAAGACAGAGACAGATGTTTATCTATGGGTTTAAAGATGCTCAAGAAAGGAGAAATCTTAACTTTAAAAAAAAGCTTTCTCCAATGTTTAAACCTTTCATTTGGATGCTCATAATGTAACCCGCATGAATTTTTCCTCTTCCAGGTTACTCAAACTAGAAGGCAAGAATTTTTTTTTAACAGAAAATAACAATCCACAAAAGGAGAAAAATGAGCAAGACATATAAAAAGCAACTAACATTTGAATTTATTTTTTCCTAGACAAAAATAATGTTAAAGATTCAACTCTTTAGCTTTTAAAATTTAAGAACCAAAATATATAAATCTTTTTGCAATAAAGGCAACAAATAGAAAAACATATGCCTTGATTCCAAGTTATGGCCGGCTAAGGAGGATAAATAAGGAAACAGGATAAATGGAAATGATTAATGAATTATTCATTCTGACTTCAAGTTCAGTCTTGATTGAAAAACAAGTAAATGGATTATGGGAGATTTGTTAGTTTGGAAGAATTTAAAGATGACAATGTCAGCTTGAATATTAATGATAAAATCTGGGAATACAATGTGGCATTAATAAGTAGTAGATAAGAAATGCCTATAGCTCTTTTAAAGTTGAATACCAGGTTAGCCGGGAGTCTCATGCCTATAGTCTCAGTGGGAGGCTGAAGCAGGAGGATCACTTAAGCCCAGGAGTTCAAGGCTACAGTGAGCCATGATCATGCCACTGTACTCCAGCCTGGGTGACAAAGTAAGACTTCATCTCTAAAAATAAATAAAGAGGTCAATAAAGTTGAATATAAGGTTAAATGAACCCCATTCAAAATTTTAAAGAGTAGAAACCTAAACTTCCAGTGTTGCAGTATTTAAAATTCTTTCAGTTCTAAAACTAAGTGATTCTTTAATGATATCTGGGACAAAATGAGCTCATTAGGAGAAAATTATATATGAAAGATAATAATTTTACAATTAAATTATATCCTCAGCTTTCACTTTTGGTCTGGCCTTATAGGTGAGGTCCTTTTGATTCACCCTTTTGGTATTTTAATATCTAGATTCTCCTAGGGATAAGACAGGCCTTTTGCTTCTTTTTGTCCATCTTACAGGGAGATTGAAGTATAATATTAGTAACAACAAACCATGCCAGGCATCCTGAGATACAAAGGAGAGACATGATATTCTTAGGCTATGCTCCATAGAAACCCATTAGAGCTCTTTCTGAAGTATAATGGAACCTATTTAATTCAGCTGCAGAATTTCACACCTGCAGAGCTGTGTGAACCTCATGCTATTCTTGATACCATTTGGGATTGGTCTTGAAAGAATCAAGAGCATGAAGTTTCCAACTCATGGTTTTCAAAGGAAATTATCCACATTCCTCATGCATGGCTCTCTTCAGGACACCTTCTGGAGTCACTGTTCCATCTTAATCTCCCACTGGACAATAATTCAATTAATTCAATTCCCTATGGAAGCAGCATCTCATGAATTTTCATGAAGTGTTAAAAAAATGTGAGTCATTTCCATCTTCTTCCTTTGCACTAGATTCTATATCAGTGATGAGATTACAAACTTGCCCATCATAATGGCTGCGTACCTGTAGGGTCTTAATACCCATGGTCTCCCGAGAGGATTTGCAGATCCTGTGTTTTCCTTCAATGAACATCATAAAAAGGGAAGGAAGACCCTCACATTTACCCAGGATCAGATGGGACAAGCAGAGAGGACATTTGTATTCCATTCCCACAAACCTAACTGACACTAAGAAAATATGCTTCAAACAGGTTTCCTGCAAGTTAAGAGAGTCGCATAAAAGAGACACCACCTTTTATGAGGGATAGGAGGGTGAGGAAGTTGTTCCTAAAGACAAAAAATCTGCTTCTACAAAGAATGACCTACAATGACTCATAGATTTATTAAACAAAATAAGCACTCACCCAAAGCAGAAGAAGTTTGGACATTGTATTAGTCAAGGTCCCAGCAGGAAACAGATGGCACGCTCAAATTCGATAATTTGAAGAAAGTTTAATAAAGGGACTGTTTACAGAGGTGTGGGAAGGGTACAGCAAAACCACAACAGGTAGTGCAAAAGCCTGGGCTAGCGTTCTCCCTAGACGTGAGGAGGTGTGGGGTTTCTAGAACCTGGAGGGATTCTGGAAAATCTGGAGAGATCAGAGAGGGCTGTGTGGAGAGGCCCCCCTGACAGATCTTCCACTGAGGAATGGGATCAATCCATGGTAGCACCACAAAGAGGGTGCCAGAAAAATAAATATCCCCACCTTGCCCTCTTTCTATGATCTCCTGCTGGCACCTCCCATTCATCAAACCCAACTGGAAGCCAGAAAGCAAGGGAGTCATGGACGCGGAGCACATGGGCTTGGCTCTGGGCACAGGGGCAAAGTGCAGGGTAGAAAAGGGTGGAGAGAGGCTCTCTGGGATCAAATGAAGATATCTAGCTTCGTGAATGGGTAGTAGTCTAGATATTTCATGGGTTAATTTCAATAGGACTTAAAATTTTTAAATTTTAAAGCTGAGTCATTTGTAAACTGATCCAGGGTTTGTATAATATAGTTGAAGACACACCATCTCTGGCTGCATTTTTCTTAGAAACAAAAGAGCGAACAGAGAACAGCTCTGTATATAGTAGAGAAAGCCCACCCCACTGGGGAAGATGGGTTCAGGAGCCCTCCTGGAGGCAGAAGACCATCCTTTCATGATTGCTTAAAAGAAACTAAAAGAAAGCCCAAAGCCTCCGGATGAGCCAAGCAATTATATGCAAAATAACTTTTCACAGGAGGGTGGCACTTCAAAAGTGAACAGCAAAACAGGTGAAGGTTGCTATGGTAGCCAAAGTCAGATTTATCCTGTCATCCTTCACCTTCAGCTCTTGGATGGGTCACAGAGAGCTGGGGAGAAACAGAGTGAAAAGAAAAAAAAAAAAGCTAGGAAGTGAGAGACACTACAGCTTTGAGGAAAAATCCAGCCAAGAAGGGTCTGAGCTATTCAGACCTCCTTCCAGGAGAAAAGAAAAGATGGACTAGGAGGCTGCCTGGGGGGTGGAGGGCTGGTCATCCTCATTAGGAGGCCAAGAGGGCAGGTCACACTCCCTCCGAAAGGACTGGCAGGCGATGAGGAACTTACAGGTAAGGTCCTTTTAATTTGAGGAGGAAAGGAAGAGGGAAGAAGGAGAAATACCCTATCTCAACGCCCCGCATACAGTATGCTAATATTTCTCTGAAATACAGCTAAATGTTCATGTCATTTCCATACTGAAAATCGTCCGTAACTCCCTAGGATCTACCAAATTAAATGAAAACAGTTCATCAGCCCAGCGAACCAGGACAGCCACAAGATGACAGTCTTCCTACCTAGACTCATCTACTGCCTCATCAGTGCTGGGAAAACAATGACAGGTCTCAGCGACAAGTTCCAGCTCTGTCAACAAAAAAAATAACAGCAGCAGTCCTCAGTGCTGACTCTGTTCTAAGGGCTTTATCTGTATCAGACTTACAGATAGCGGTTGCAGCCTTGGCCATCAACCTACCTATCAACATCCCACTCGTACTCAAAGCCACATCTAGGGTCACTGCCTCCATGCCCCACTCTGAGCCCCACCTGCATGAGATGCAATCCCCTGTCACTGACTGCGGTTGTCCTGTGTTTGTACCCCTCAGGACAGCCACTCTGTTTCACCTCTCTTTGCACTTATTTATTCTTACCTTCCACTCAGTGTTGAGGGCAGGAGCTCTGTCCTTATAGCCACCTGCATAACCCTGTAGCTACTAAACAAGACCTTACACTTAGCAGGTAGCCACTGACATCCCCTGCAGTGAATAGAATTCAAGGAGTTCTGAATTTGACTCTCAGCTCTTCAACTTGCCTTGCGTAAGCCAGGCAATCTCTGTGTTCAGTCTTCCCACTTATGAAGCAGGGGTAACAGGAGTGCCTGCCTCACAGTGCTGTGTTGAGGATTTAATGGTTAACACATGCAAGCACTTAGAATAATGACTGGAACCCACCATGAGTGCTCAATAAATGTGAACTATTATTAGTATTAACCACCTTAGTTCTCAAAGAGCAACTCTCTAACTGCCTTGCACACGACACAGGAGCTTTTCCTCTCTTTCCTAGAGTCGTGGGTCCTTTTATCTATGGAGAGGTGGTAGAGTACAGTAGTCAGGTGTGGACTTTGAAGTTGGTCTGTCAGGTTTGAATTCTGGCACTGCCACTTTCTAGCTGTGTGACCTTGGGTGTGTTCCTGAACATCTCGGGGCCCTGTATGCAATGTGGGGACCATAACGGTACTGACTTTGTGGGGTTATTATGTGGATTAAATGTTACATGCCTTACTATTCTTCTCCCTCCCTCCATCCTGAATCCCAAAATTCGCCTTGGGCACTCTGTTCTTCAGCTCTTTAGAAGAGATCCTCTTTCCACAGTGAGAAATGCAAGAGCTTCGAAGTCAGACCCAGATTTAAACCCCAACTCCCTATCCATTTGTGACTGTCAGTTGGGAGAAGACAGAGTGATAGTTGCAGCTGGCCCTGGAGTCTGGGTCTGAATCCTCCTTCCGCAACAATTTTACTTTGTGATTTTTAGGCAAGTTAGTTTCACCCACTAAGCCTCAGTTTCCACGTCTATAAATTGGGACTGTTCAGAGGTCCAAATGAGAGAATCCTGGTAGAGAATTTAGCCCAGAGCCCAGCAGCCAAAGTCACTCATGAAATGTTAGCATTTGCTGTAATCACTTGCACCTGTTAATTTGACTGCAGATTGCACCTTTAACTACTCATCTGTTCACCAGTAATCGCTTCACTTTCCAGGGAAGGCATAATTTGTGTTAGGCCCGGGGTTTGACATGACTTTAGGATAAGAATAAGAACTGCCGTTTAAATGCCTTAGTTTTATCAGCCTATTTTCAACCAAAGCATAACCTGAATTAGCCTTCTAACACAAGTCCCGTGCTTCAGTTTTACTTACCATCCTCTTTCCTTTCAGCACCATTTTCCAACTTAGATAGAAATGCTGCAGAGACCCAACCAGAGGCTCAGCATACGTGACAGGAAGGCTCTGACCCCACCACAGCCGTGCAGACACCAACAAAGCATCCTCCAGCCAGGAAGCCCACCTGGCTCCTCCCTTCTGCCCTCCTGTCTGCACATGTGTTGTTATTTACAACATTTGGCAACGTGCACCCGTTTATTGACGTTTTTACATCTCCTCCCATATGTTGAGCATTCTTGCTTCTTCCTGTAATGGCTGGCGCCCAGCAAGGCTCCTGGTCTGCCGTGCTGGGGAGACAAATGGCATGTGATGCCACCAGACTCTACCCACAGCTCCTCTCTCCTCTCCCCTCTCCCCTCTCCCCTCTCCCCTCTCCTCTCTCTCTCTCTCTCTCTCTCTCTTTCTCTCTCTCTCTCTCTCTCTCTCTCAACTAAAAGATGTCCCAGAGCCTTGCTCTCACTTTTGATTACCACTTTCTCACCTCAGTGACTTCCTCAGTCGCACAGATTCTCACTGTCTCCTGCTGTGTTGAATCCAGAAGGCTGAGTGTTCTCATCTTATCTTCCTTACCTTTCATGGCTAGCACAATTCCCTCTTCATCTGAAAGTAAGTCATTGCCCCGGCTGCTTCAGGTCACTTTTAAGATCTTTTTTTTTTTTTTTTTTTGTAATATCCTCTGGTTGAAGACGGTTTCTATCCCCTCTTTCTCTCTCTCATGACTACAATTGTAATATCCTTCAGATTCCTACAGAAGCAACTGCTGATTGGACTTCTGCATTGCAACCTCCTGTCGAGAGGGAGCTGTGGGCCCCAACGGAGAGACTGGCACAGGCTGGGCAGTTGTGTAAATGCCTCCTAGACTCCCTCTCCATTGTCAGAAAGTCACAATTCAGGATGATTCATAATTAGTCTCCCACTTCTGGTGCCATGTGTTGTTTACAAGAAAGAGCTGACCCAGATTTTAGCCTAGAAAAAAAACAAACTGAAACCTTTATTCGAGTCCCTCCTGGCCTACTGCAATTGATACCAGCTCACCTCGTCTCTCACCTGCTCCAGCAACTGGTCAGGGGCCAGGGCCTGTGGAGGATGGAACATGCCTTGGTAGCAGGGGTTCTGGAGAAGACCCACAGAAGGCTTGGGGAGAGAGACTGAGCACAGTCACTAATCCACCTTTTGAGAACTAGTCTTATAACTTAACTGTCCTGGCCTCTATACTGCTTTACACAAAAGGCCATGCTAAAAATGAGGTGGGAAGAGGATGTATATCATCCTACTACTTGTCCAGTAGAGCAGATGGAACATTTGTGGTTTGAATGTGTTCTCTCCAATATTCAGGTGTTGAAATTTAATGGCCAATGTGCTGGTATTAAGAGGTGGGGCCTTTAAGAAGTGATTAGGTCATGAGGGCTCCTCCCCTCATGGATGAGATTAAGGTCCTTATAAAAGAGGCTTCATATAACAATGGGCTTGCGAGCCTTCTGCCATGTGGGGACGAAGTGTTCCTCCCTCTGGAGGATGTAGCAACAAGGCGCCATTCTGGAAGCAGAGAGCAGCCCAAACCAGACAACCAAACGTGCTGACACCTTGATCTTGCACTTCCCAGCCTTCAGAACTGCGAGAAAATTTAATTTCATCTCTTTATACATTGCTCAGTCTCAGGTATTTTGTTAGAGCAGCACAAAGCAGACAACTTATAACTTTAATGACCTGAAACCACCACAGTGGACATCATGATAATTAAGAATCAAGATGATGGCTTCACTACTGCAGCCTACAGACTCCCGACAAACACAACCAGAACAGTGTGAGGGGCCCGCCCAGCCCTCCAACATGACCTTGGATGTGCTTTCACCTTCTTGTTTTTCTAACCACCAACCCATATGTTTAACTGGAAAAACAGCCAACAAAATCGAAGCTCCTGATTAAGACGTCAGAGATCACTGTTCACCGCTGCATTCCTAAAACCTAGTTCAGTGCCAGGAATGGCTGGTAGGAAGGACAAGAAACATCATTTTAGGCTTGCCTGTCGTTTTGAGGAACTATGGCTATTTGTCTCTTTATACAGTTACCTAATAGTCCTACCTTTCAGATAACATGGTCTGGCACATAGCAGATGCTCAAAAATGCTCATTACATAAATCAAGCCAGTTCTTTACCCTCTCTCCACTAATTCACTTACTTTTTCTCATTTTTTACATTTCTTAAAACTGGTTTTATTATTCTCCTTCTCCCAAACAGAATTATTACCTTTTCACTTATAATGTATAAGTATAATTCAATTACCTTGAATACTGTTAGATTATTAATTACAAAATGTCCAATTTTCTTAAGTACTAAGTTTGACAATTGATACCTCTGACATTTCACATTGACACTTCTTGTTTTATTTTTATTGTGAAGGTACGTCCTCAGTCTTTCAAATGCATGGTTTGGCTTGTGATTATCAAAAAAATTTTTTTAGAGCAATTTTTATGAAACCATGGATAAGTTATTTTTGAATATGAGTTCCATCATGGAACCTATGCAGTGCAGACAGCTCAAAACATCAACAAAGTGTTTGGGAAGGATGTGGCTAATGAACACATGGTATGTCGACAGTTTGAGAAGTTCCGTTCTGGAGATATTAATCTTGAAAGTGAGCAAGGTAGATGACCTGAGACCGAGGTGGATAATGATGAGCTGAAAGCTATCGTGGAAGCGAATCCTTCTCAATCTGCACATGAATTAGCAGCAAGGTTTGATGTTACTATTCCAACAATATTGGACCATTTGAAACAAATCGGCAAGGTGAAGAAGCTGGATAGATGGGTACCACATAAATTAAACGAGCATCAGAAGAGAAATCATCTCGAAGCTTGCCTCTCTTTGCTGTCACAACATAAAGGCAATCCATTTCTACACCGAATTGTTATGTTTGATGAAAAATAGATTCTTTTTGATAATTGCAAGCATTTGGCACAATGGCTGGATAAAGATGAAGTGCCAAAATACAATCCAAAACCAAATAGTCATCAAAAAAAACTAACAGTATCTGTTTGGTAGGCCAGCACTGGTATTATCCACTACAGCTTCATGAAACCTGGTCGATTGATTACAGAAAGAATCTACTACAACCAACTAGATGAAATGATGAGGATGCTTGCAATTAAGCAGCTGAGATTGGTCAACAGAGATAGGCCAATCCTCTTCCAAGACAATGTGGGACCACGTGTTGAACAAACAATGCTGCTCAAACTAAAGAGGCTGGACTTGGAAACTCTCTGTCATCCACCGTATTCACCAGACCTTGTACCAACTGACTACCACTTCTTCCAAGTTTTGGACCATGTCTTGCAAGGCAAAATATTCAATTCTCAACAAGCTGTGGAAAACATCTTTTGCGATTTCATTGCCACTTGCTCTCTAGGCTTCTTCGTGGCGGGCATAAACAAGCTACCGTTAAAATGGCAAAACTGTTGATAGTTTAGGCGCATACTTTGATTGATTGTACTGCTTCTTGTTTGAGATGTAATAAACCACACTTTTGATTGGAAATTGGACAACGAGAGAAAGGGAAGACAAGAGGCCGGGACATGTGGGAAGGACAGGCTGTGGGAAGGACTTAGGTTTTCTCTAAGATGGGAAGCCACTGGAGGATTCTGAATGGACTTACATTTTAAAATAATTTATCTGGCTGCTACTTGGAGAATAGATCAATGGAACAAGAATGGAAGTAGGGGACGTGTTATGAAACTACTTCAGTAATGCAGTCAGGAGATGATGGTGATACAGACCTAAGAGGTAGCAGTAAAAACAGTGAGAAGCAACAGGAGTCTGAGTATTTTTAATGTACTGACAGTATTTGCTGATGGATTAGATATGGAGTAGGAGAAGATTCAAGAGTAATGCCAAGGTTTTGGCCTGAGTACCTAGAAGCAACAAAGCTGCCATTTACTAAGAGGGAGTAGATTGTGAGAGGAGCAAATTTGGAGGGACGAAATCAGAAGTTCAGTTTAGGACATGTGAAGTCGAAGATCCCTACTATTCATCTAAGTAATCAACAGGTGGTACGATGAGTCTAGAATTCAAGGGTGATGGGGGATATCATAGATCTGTGGTCCCCAACTCCCTGGATCATGGACTCTTTGCTGTTTACATAATCCTCATGAAAGGAATGAGAATAAATTTATAAAACTGAGATAGTATTTTAACTTTTGAATATTACTCCAGATTGGACTTCCTCAACCTTCAAAAGTGCAGTTCCAATGAGGAGGAGCAAAAGATAAATGGAACAGGATTAAGGTGTGAGTAGCTGGGAAGGAAACAAAGGCAGCCAAGGTGTAGAACTTTCTTTCAAGAAGTGATATGCCAATGTCCTGCCACATTCTTAGGAAAAAGTCAAGGCTTATTTTTCTCTAGGTGAACATCATCTGTCTTATTGTTTTAATACTCAGATTTTTTTTTCTCATGAATCAGGAAGTTCTTTTAGGCTTTGTTGGGGATTTCCAAATTGAGGTATTTTGTGACGGTGTTCTATTTTTGACAAATACTGGATAAAATGAGTTTGCTGTTCTTCTGGAAAAGGATCTCCCAGATGCTTTTGAAATGTTTTTCCTCTTAGTCCAGGTAAATATCTGAAACCCCTTTATTTCATTAAAGTTGATGTTAAAGCAATATTCAAAAAATCCTCAGGAAGCCCTGACAAGCATTTGTGTCGTTCAGCATTGAGTATCTCACAACCTGCCTGAGAGTGCAGAGCAGCTCTTGGCTTGAGCATTTCCCCCAATATCATTATCCCCCAAGTAGTTTTGTTCTAAATATTTCTTTACTTCTATTCAGTCCATATCCTGACAGGAAGGGGGCCCTGTCAAATCTCTTTGTGACCCTCCCCACCCCATTCCCCAGTGCTCAGCCAGGCAACAGAGAGGATACTGAAGATGTTTAACTCCAAGGTAAATTAATCATCTTGGTTGTGGGATGAACACCTTTTGGGCCCACATTTCATCCCCGGCAACCAGCACACATCGTAGAGGGAGGTCAATGACCACCTGTTGGTCCCTGGTCACTTAGAAATCAGATTGGGGATAAGGTCCTTCTGCACATGGCCGAGGACCCTCTCCTAGTGCTCTCTGACTACTAGTTAAGGAGGAAAGAAGTCCTCTAACAGCTTCATGTTGCCTTCCTCCACTTCCACAGCAGAAGCCAAGAGTAAACACAGTCAGAAGGTTGTCAGGGTATCTGCCCTTTTCCAGAAATGCCCACTTGAGCAAGCTTCAGGTAGTTGAAAGTCATATTCTACCCAGGTTGACTACTTTCTTGACAATACAGAGCAGCAATCTTATCTCTAACTTAAGGTAGGCAGCAAAGTGCCATGTCCACTGCAGGGGGGACGTGGGGAGGTGTGTGCTTCTATGGAAAGGAGACAGAAGCAGGGGGGACGTGGGGAGGCGTGTGCTTCTGTGGAAAGGAGACGGAAGCAGGGGGGACGTGGGGAGGCATGTGCTTCTATGGAAAGGAGACAGAAGCAGGCTGCAGGAAGCCGAGCCGCTCCTCCCCACTTCAGCAGCGTCCAACCACTGGAAGAGAAGTGAAGGGTGATTTTCAAGGCTCCACGTTTCTCCACACGAGCAGAACAACTGTAATTCAGACATTCTTTACCTATTTCAATTTCAAATTCATTTCACTTTCATCACTTCTCTCCTGCGCAGTTTGGTTTCTGTAATTACATTAAGGCAAAGTAGTTGAAACACTACACTCTCTCCGGTGTCCGACGATGGATGACTGTTGCTTCCAGTCCTGTGGAGAGCCGAATGGCTACTTGACTCTCTGATCTCATACTGGAGGTTGGGAGTTATGTTTATTCATTCAACAAACAATTATTGAGGGCCTACCATGTGCTTGATGGACAAAAACAAATCACAGTGAACGGCCATGATCCCTGCCTTCGTGGCTTCTAGAGTCTAATGGGGATATCGTGAATCATCCAAAAGGGGTCTTCTTTCTCTTTTCTAGTGTTTGTCTAACAGGTGTTCTCATTAACTCCATTTTAAAATCAGAAGCCAAAGATGAGACATAAAGATGGGCTAAGTGACGCCGATAAAGAACGAGGAGGAAACAATAGGAAATTGCTGGTGGGTAATGCTGAAAACAATAACACCTTCCATCTGCCATCACCAAAGCTATTGTGCCATCTGACCCCCACACATTATGAGATCACGGGGCACCTATTGCAATGCCCATTTTACAAAGTAGGAGACCGAGGCTCAGTTGCTCAGGGCCTCATAGCTAGAATAGCAGAATCAGGGCTAGAATGAAGATCCCCTGAATCTTGATCTTTCCATCTCACCAGGCCAAAATAATGAGGGGAAAAAACCCAACATTTTTTGGTACATTGGCATGCATAAAGTCAATCAAATAATCCATGAAGCTATGAAACATTATTTTAATGATTAGGTAGAAAACAACCCAGTGAATATTAATAACATAATTAGAATGCTGTTAGCAGTCATCTAATCTATCCAAAAATTCTAATAATACCTCATGAGTGCTTCTTATGCCCAAGATGCTCAGTCATGGAGGACTTAGCGGTGAGTCACCAAACCTGATGTCAGCCTCGTAGATTGAACCCTGAAGGTGGACGGTGCTTTGTATCCTGCTGTGATATTGTGATATAATAAGGAACTAATATTTTGGTCTTCGTCCAAGGTTCCTGGATCACAGCTCCTGAAACCCTTGTGATTTCCTAAGTGATTAGAGTGATAGGAGCAAGAGGAGTATCTTTTGTTAAAATATTTGGTCTTTCATTCTAGGTTTCTGAAAAAGCTGGAACAGCTCCAGAGTGATAAAGGTGAAAGTGTCTTCTGTTATTCATAACAAGTCCTTTTCAACCACACCTTAGTTTATGTTAATAAGGGGATTTTTTTGGAAAGCCCCTAGGTAACCACAAGAGGGGGAACTGGTTGCTAAGCCAGGAGAACCAACCATGCGACTGGAGAGTAGAAAGGTTCAGCACCTACCACCCTACCTCCAGGGAGGGGACAGAGGCTGAAGGCTGAGTCGATCACCAATGGTCAATGATGTAGTCAATCACACCTGAATGATGCATCCTCCATAAAAACATAAAAGGACAAGGTCTGGAGCATTTCCAGGTTGCTGAACATCTTTTGGGCCCACATTTCATCCCTGGCAACCACAGGTGGCACACCCCCATGCCATGGGGACAGAAACTCCTGCCTTCGGGACCCTTCCAAACCTCACCCTGTGTATCTCTTCATCTGGCAACTCTTCTGTGTCCTTTAGATTCCTGCCCTTCTCCCTTCCAATTCTGATACTTAATGCTACATGGACTCTCTTGGCTCCTAATAGCTTATTTACCAGACACAAAATGTCAAAAACAGGAAAGGAGGGAGGGGCAAAAATATGAGTTGATCTCTTTTTAGGATAAAATTATCGGTGAGCTCTCCAAGGCTCAATTTATAAAAATGATCAAATTGAGTCCATAACATGTTTATGTAACGCACAGAAAAGCTAGTATCAAATAGGGTTAAAGCCACAGATGCTCAGTGCTACTGTCTGGTTTTGAATTGCTACTGTGCCACTTATCCGCCATGTGGCCTTGGGCAGGTTATTTAACTTCTCTGTGCCTCAGTTTCCTCATCTGTCAAATGTGGACGAAGATGCCTTGAGGATCAAATGTCATGTTATGGACAAAAGCCTTAAAGTAACACCTTGCAGGTAAGATCTAAATAAGTGTTACCTATTAATACAAATATTATCTATTGGAGAGATTTGCCGGACAACAGACTCAGAACTGTAACAAAGTATGAAAATAAGGTAAAGTTAACAGTTCCTACAAAATCAGTGCCATCCTGTTCTCCCTTGGGTCAGGTAAAGACCTGGCTGAGAAGTAGAACCTATCCATCTTGCTATCCTTAGGATGGAAGCGCTCTTGCAGAAGGCAGTTAAAACTAAGCCCAGAGAAAGGAACGGAACAGCTTCTACCATAAAATGGCTAACTCTAAGCACATGGAAATGTTTGGTGAGCTAGTGGTTCAAGCTCTTCCTGAGGATGTCCTGAAAAGCTACTGAATACCTCTATCATTAGAGATGACAAAGGTAAGAATCCCCACAGTCTCTGCTTCAAAATAGCCCCGACTTTGAAGATGAGCATTACAATAATAATGATAATAACTACGGGTGGTCATTTTCATGAAACTCAAGCTCTAAGGATGCTATAATGATCTGTTGCGAAGACTAGAAGATATAATGGATTAAAGAGCTGAGAGCAACTTCAGTGATTATTTTGCCCAACCCCTTACTGATATAAACTAGGAAACCCAAAGGTTGCCAAAGAAAGGCCCCGTCTCTCACAGAGAAATCACAGCCGACCCAGGACCAAAGCCCAGCCCTGTGGGTTCTCCACTCTGTGAACCCTACAACATTCTCTCTGCACCGAGCAGGCTGTCAGGAAATAATGCTAATGATGATAACAACAAGCACATATAGCACATTTCTATACATTTGATTAAAATAGAAAAACTTTATTAAAACTTTGAATAAGTGGAGGACAGTGAGTTATACACAGAAGAAAAAAAAATCCCCTCTTTTACAAGGTGGCCCTGGGCTCCCCAAGGTTGGCACTGCTCTTATGCTAGCCTTTACGTCCTGGCTTCCCACCCCTAGATGTCCACAGGCTACAAAAGGAACCTCTCTTCTCTTTCCATGAGAACTCAGTGTCCTCTATTCTAATGCCCCAAAGTCTTACTAGGAATGAATCATAAGCAATACCAAAGAGCTAAGGATAAATACGCCATCAGATACCACCTCCTCCCTGCGTGTCTGCATTTAACAAGGGCTTGCCTTATCTGTACTCAAAAGTAACTAATGTCATTTTGGACAGACTCAGAGACCTTTTAAACCAGAAGCTTTTAAAATTCTAATGCACTGTCATTATCTTTTCTGTTTAGGTGGAGCTGGTACTACTTCCTAGCCCAAATTCACAAATCTTTATGGTGGTGATAAGGAAATGATTATAACCATGGGTGATGTACATACACAACTGCCAGTTATCAGAATCAGGACAAGGAGGGACAAGGAATCTAAAAGCACCTTGATTGACAGGGCTAGTCAGAGGTGCCTCAGAGAACCACAGCCACAGAGAGTTTCACCCAAGGTCAGACCTTACCCGTCCCAGATAATATTTACGGGTTGACAGAAAATGTCAATGCTTTATCCCTCAAGAAAGACTTAGAGTGGACAGGCCAGACCCCTGGTGGATGTGGGAGCATTTTTTGAGTGGGAAGTTTTCGTTATGTATTGCAGAATAATTCAGTATGCTCAATTTTCAAAAACATACAGACTACTTTAGGGGAAAAAATTATACAGCTTCCCCTCGAAATTTTTGACGTAAGTGGTTTTTATTGTGATGATACTTAAATATGTACAAACATAAAACTAAGTTATAGTTTCAGCTCCTCTAAAACCATCAAAGGCCTGCTAAGTGTTCTAAACAAAACTGTACCACCGATTCAATTCAGATTAGTAACATCATTCAGATGATGATGTTTTACTAAAAGTCACCCTCCACTCTCATTATGACGTCAGTGATCCTGAAAACTACAATGCAGGTGTTTTGGAGTTGAGAATGCTCCTGCCACCTCCCTGCAGTGGGACCCTCCCCCCCACTTCCTCCTTCACAGCAGAACGAAGTATTTACTGGACCAGCGTGCCACGCAGCCACATGGCCTTCACTTGAGGCTAGTTACATAATAAGTCCACCGTTCGTTCCCACAAGCCCATGGCAACTAAAATAGCACTGGCACCAACTTGATTGTAAATAAACAACACAAATTCAGGCACCACGGACATGCAGCAGCATTATTCATTAGAAAGTGGTCATCTGGATGACCCAGAATATGCTAATAGGAGTTCACATGAGCACTGAAACAAAACCAGCAAAATTTAAGAGTCACCCTATGGAAGTCCTGTACCTTCCCCTCCCGAATGCCTCTGCAAATCTGTCACAAATCACTGTGACAAAGCATGGAGAGCTGTGGAGACAGAGACCATGGGTGAGCCCTGGCTTCCCCATTTATTACCTGTACAACTATAAGCAAAAGACTCAAACTCCCTGAGCCTCAGGCTCCTTATTTACATAACACTGGGGTAAAAATAGAACCTACCTGATAGAGTTGTTGAAAAGACTGTATGCGTGACAACATGTGGAAAGTCCTTAGCCCAGTGCCTGGTGCTTAATAGGTCCTCAGTAAATACCCACAATTATTCCTGTTCGGTTGCTTTACCTCCAAGCTCCACAAAAGAGGAAAGGATATAGTATTTTACCAAAACAGAAGCATTTCAAAATAATTTGAGTTTGACACAGAAGAAGCCTTACACATGTCTGCCTGCAGGAAAATCAGACACGGCTATCAATCATATTTGGTGCTTTGTTACGTAATAAAGATGTGGTACTAGGTGATATTCTGGAAAGAAGAGGCCTATTCACCCACACAAAGTGAAAGTAGGCAAACCTATCTTGTAGAGTTACTTATTTTTATAGTTAACAATTGTGTAAAGAGAACAAAGGCTTTAAAGACATTTAAAGGTGTTGATATCTTCAAGGTTGTGTTCCTGAATTATTTATTAATAGAATGGATATAATGGATAGTTTATTTTACCACTGGCTGAGTGCCCACTAATGGCAAGCCATTATGATGAATGTAGCCAGGGCCAGGATGAATATATGAATCGGTAGGGTTTTCATCCTTAGGGCACTTACTGTCTAGGGGGACATGTAGGTAAACAAGTAAGATGCTTAAAGTCTACTGGGCTCTAATTTCACTAACGGTAGGAATTACCTTCTACTGGTTTTTATATCCTAGTGGCTAGCCCAATACTTGGTTCAGAGTAGGGGTAAATGAATTAATGAAATACTTGAGTGAATGGAATATATAGGTTAGACTATGTATGTGCCATACATATAGGTTCAACAAAGAATAATGGATCTTTTGAGGGCATAGAAATTGAGAAAATATAGAGGAGATGGAATGTGAGGGAAGACTAGAATTTCAAGAAACAGATGAGAGACTGTCCAATTATAATTCTATACAGTTGCAATGTTCTCTAAATTGGTGCTCACTGATAAAACAATTCTCATTCTGATTATTATTATATCTAGCATTTCTATAACTCTATTTCTGCAAATTGTATGCAATTGCTTCTTAGTTTGTTATTTATTACAAAGACTTTTGATTTATTTATAAACAATGTTGTGGTTCATTATTTATCAGAATAGGAAGCTGAAGAAATAATATCTGGTCTCTAGCAGCTGCGTCTCAATTATTACTATTGGTCTCCTGGGGCTGTCTAATAAGTAGCCATAAAAAGTCAATTTGCAATTAGGAAAAGAAATGTGTATATTTGGCAGCATTTACATTTGCCATGATTGACAACAGACATGACTGACAGAAACCCTACAATGTAAGAAGAATAACTTCATCATGATATTAGCATATTGTCTTAAAAATAAACCATTACCAATCCTAGGATGATGAAAGAGGTATAAAAATGGTGTGTTTAAGTAATGATTAGGATACCATAAAGGATGCATATAAATATCTCAATAATAAAGTCCATAAGCAAGAAAAGGCATAATTTTGTTGATACTTTGGAAAATCACTAAAAGGACTGGCCTGATCAAAAAGGGAATAGTTAAAACCGAATAACAAATATTTGGGGTGGGGGGGGAAACACCTATTCTTTTAGTGATGAGCTCTCACCAAACTAGATAATGAACTATTTCTAGATAATAAAGCAAAGTTAGATGCTTATCAACTGGCCTCAAATAATTACTAGGTTATTTTTTTTTAATATTAAAAAAATTATCCTTCAGTTAACTGTTTAGATTCTAACATCTGAACATCGCTCCTCTTTTTTGGACGAAGAAGAATGTCTGTATCTTTGTCTTTGTTTTCCATTCTTTTGGGAGGAGGAGGCATGAGTTTAGCTTTTCCAAGCCTTAGGATCACTGGGATGAGATGTGAGAAGAAGAATGGAGACAGATGCTAAATGGAAAGTCCCTGAACAGTCATAGGTAGATTCTTCCAAGATCTGGGATCATATCTCTGGAAATGGACTAATTCAAAGAGAATCATGGTCAATGGGGGAGGTTGCGGGGTGGAGGGATGCCTTTGTGATCCAATGGGACATCCAGAATGTTGGGCTCCCGGATATACAGAAACAGGTCCTGAACACCAGTTAGCTAAAGATCTCTTAACCTTTATTATTCTTTGGGTTTTCTCTCCTATAAGAAATGCCCTTGAAATTTATACTGTCATAGAAATACCTAGGATTGGTTTTCATGCATATCCATTAAGATATTTCTAATTTTGCTCAGATAAAATGACCTTCTCATAATATCACACCTTGGCTTGAACTATAAGACAATAGCCAGGAGTGGCAACATCATAACGGTTGAGCTGAGAAGAAGAGGTTGAATGAAGGGTAAAAACAGACACTGAAAGTGCAGCATATGTTTGGTTCTTGTCACCCAAGACAGAAGCCTTTTTGATAAGTACAGTCGTATTTGTATAACTGTGACATTTTAGGAGCTATTTTAAAGAACAAAACTAGAAGCATCATGAGTAGCTACCACATTTGGGGATTTCTACACTAGGAGACCCTAAAGGTCCTTCCAAGATACTGACATGGTCATTCCCTTGAGCACCTGCCATATGGCCTCCTGGGAGCTGGCTAGGTTAATAAACAGAAGCAGGAAGGGGCAGAGGGCCACCCAGGGGAGACCACACACCTGGGTCTCCACACAAGGCCACTATGGACTGCCTATGTCCCATGTAAGCTATTAATAATTTCACTAGAACATAACTGGGCCCATCTAGAGCTAGCCTAAATTTTTCAATGTCCCCAGTTTCCACTTTAATCATCTGAGCAGTTTTATACAAGCTAAACAAAGTGGTTGTTGGCTTGAATCAAAGTAATTTGGATTCAGGGGAGTGGAGGGGAGCTCTTCTGGTTTACTATTCAGTCTCACCTCCACCTGGAGCTGACCTTTCCGAATTGGTCTACCCCCGTGTGGGGGGCTGTGAAAGCCTTCCTAACCTTCCAGAACAAAAGACACTGGACCTCCCGGTAGGGTTGCAAACAGAATGAGAAGGAATTCTCCTCTCCCCATCCATGACATCTCAGGAGGATGAAACCAAACCAAAGTCCAAGGTACAAGCCAAAAATTCCCATGGATTCTTCATGTGCTGTGGCACTCAGGCACAAGGTCAGAGGGTAAGCCCTTGAAAATCTAAAGGACCAAATATTTCAATTCAGAGCTTCACCTGAATGTCCCCTTGTCAAATCTGAAGTTTAATGCTAAACAACAGCTGTGTATTGAACAGAAATCACCAAGGGACATAGAAATCAGAAAATAAAGGATACCAAATAAACATATTTTGTGATATGCCAGTTGCTGAATATCTTCCCTGACCAAAATTTAACTCTTTTTAAAATAAATCATTGTTTGTACAAAATAAAAGATCAAATGAATGTCATTAATGCCCACAGCAGGAAAAAATTAACATATTCATGAATTAGTACTTTGTTTTCACTTGTCAAGGCTAAGAGATTTTGCTCTTGAGCAAACAGAATTTTGTTTGAACTACCATTAACTTATCTGAATTTACCATCTTCTATTTCAAAATTCATGTGCGGATACCTTCTTTCTTGAAAAATTATTAAACCTCAAAAGAGAAATATAAGGCCAGGCGTGGTGGCTCACGCCTGTAATCCTAGCACCCTGGGAGGCCAAGGCGGGAGCATCGCTTGAGGTCAACAGTTCGAGACCAGCCTGAGCAAGAGTGAGACCCCCATCTCCACTGAAAATAGAAAAAATCAGCCAGGCAACTAAATACAGAAAAAATTACCCAGGCATGGTTGCACATGCCTGTAGTCCTAGCTACTCGGGAGACTGAGGCAGAAGGATTGCTTGAGCCCAGGAGTCTGAGGTTGCTGTGAGCTAGGCTGACACCACGGAACTCTAGCCCAGGCAGCAAAGTAAGACTCTGTCTCAAAAAAAAAAAAGAGAGAAGTATAAATTGAACATTGATTTGTCTTGGTCAGGTACTGACTGTGCTTTTAGCTTTAATAGTTACAGAAGTCAAAATAAAAAATAAATTATATTAATCTTTCAGATAATTTTATGGGGAAAATAATTCAAATTGGCTGTTTACCTCAATAAATTGGTCAATACAATCAAATACTGTAGTTAATATGGTAGCCTAATAGTGAATGCAGAGACTTTCTTTGGAAAGACTAATTTGATTAGTCATCAATTAAAAATTCCAGAATAATGACCACTTAGGAATTGGATATTCTTGACCATTAAGATTTTTAAGAAGACTCTAGCTGGTTATCCTAGTTATTTATTCTAAATGGTCTACTCTGCGTTGTGTCTCATTAAGTGGAAGGTGAAACAAGACGTGCCTGACTGAAGTTTGCCCAGAAGTGGAAGGGGAGCCAGCCGAAACCAACTAAGGCAACAATAAGACTAATGCAAATAAGTACCCATATTTGCTGCCAATATTTTCAGGATTTGAAAACTCTGTTTTGCTGAACAAAGAAGCCAGAAGCAGCAAACTGAACCAGTTCCCACTTAACCAGAGGTTGCTTTTTCTACGCACTAATAGTTTAAATCAGCCTTAGCAGCTCAACAGGCTGCGATGACAGCTGTCAACAGTCAGGCCTCACTCAGGCCACTGCATCCATGTGCCAGACTGCTGATAACAGAACCATCAGGAGAGAAGCTAATCCACGAAAATCATCTTTCCCACAAAGCTAATGCATGTTAAATCTGCTAGATCCCCACTCACCCATCCTCAATTCCCCAAAAGAAAGCCTAACCTCCTTGAAACTATCCTTATGCATGAATATTTCCAGAGTGGGTGTTATCTCTGGAAAACACTAATAGTATCCAGCCCTTATCTTCACCAAAAAGAGTGCTTACAAGCAGGACAGAGGTGAGGCCTGCATTCTCATGCATTGCTTGTGGGAATTTGAATTAGTACAACCTCCTGGAAAAGCAATTAAAAGCAAAGTGAATATATAGAGAAAGCCATAAGAATGCCCATCTATTTGAGCCAATAATTCTACTTTAACAATCTATCCTAGGAGAATAATCCAAAACATAGAAAAAGATTGTGCTCAGAGATGTTTATCAAAGTATTATTTATGATATTTTGAATAATTGGGAACTATCTGAATGTTCAACACTAGGGGAGAATGTAAATGAATTATGGTAAAAGTATACATGGGAATGCTATGCAGCTATTGAAAACCATGTTCAAAAGATTATTGACCTTACATGAAAAGTTATTTAAAATGCTTCATGACATACACAGGATGCAAAGTTCTATACAGCTATGATCCCAATTCTATAAAGATATGTATATTAAAAAAAAGACTGAAAAGAAATACACCAAAAGGTTAATAGTAATTATCCTTCACTCATGATAATATGTGTGATTTTAATTTTCTTTTTATACTTTCCTGCATTTTCCAAAATTTTTATAGAAAGCACATATGTCCAAGAAAAAAGAAAAAACATCAAAAAATCATGGCAGAGGGTCTCTACTTTTCCTGCTGAATAGACAGACCTCATCAGACACTGGGAAATATTTCTACCTTTCTTGAGCAGACTCTATGTCCTGTCTGTCACTCACACTTGATGTAAACCCTGGTGATGACTTCTTGCACTCTACATCATCCTATCCCTTTAGGCTTTGACGTTCAGGAATTCTCTGTTTATACTAAAACAACCCCCTGGCAGGTACCTGTTCTCTGCAAACCATAGTCTCCCTCCCCTTCACTAGCTGGACCCAGTTTCATGTCCTGATCAGCTCATCCTGGCCTGGCCTGGTCCGGCCCAGCCCACACTTGGTACAGACAACAAATATTCTTTAAAGAAAACAAAAGGGCACCAAAGAACAGGCCAAGGAAATACAGTCTTATTAATATATTATATAAACGTATTTTATATACAGTGGATCTCCCTCCCCTCACCACCATGGTACCATACCAGGCCCAAATAAAAATGATCTCCTGGGAAGTCCCTATTGTGACAATCATCCTTAACATGTGCACAGAGCATTCCATTTTCCAGTGCACATTCACGAACTCAGAGCATGTCAACTTCACACGTCTGTAAGGTGGGGAGATTAAGGATTATTTTCCTAATTGTACAAGTAAGAAAACTGGAACTCAGAGACCCGGCACCGAGTGGCTTATTCTCCCTGATCCTCAGGGTGTGCTCATCTGTAAATAGTGATGACAACACCCACCTCGTGGAGTAGCTGTAAGGATTAAATGAGATAACGTATATAGGGTGCTGAGCAAAGTGTCTGGAACACGGGCAGCATTCAACAAATGCCAGTTCCTGTGACTGTTAGGTCAATGCAAAGCTCAAGGTCACATAGCCGGGAAGTGACAGCAACAGGACTGGAATCCAGACCTTTCCATGCCAAGTCCATGCTTTTTATACATCATTCTCAACACTGTAAGAGAAGTATTAAGGCAAGGCCCATGGCCTCAAAGAACTTCTTAATAATATTTTGTAGCAGGCAAAGCTCAATTAAATGAAACACTAAAGCAGTCATTCCCACAAAGAACTAAGGCAACAGTAATAAAAACTAGGACCTCGCTGTAAAATTGTACAATTCTTTTGTTCGATAGCTACCATTAAAAGGTGTTTTTATGCACATACCCCAAAGCTTAGGAGGCCAGTGTTCCATGCCTCATTTTAAAGTACGTCGAGTATGAGAGATCAGATAAGAAAATAAGGCTCTTCTCATCCCTACTATAGAAGATATTTTTGTGGGCATTCTGAACTGCAGGAAGTTTGAGCTATTTTTGGAAGCATTTCTTTAACTTCTAGAAAGTACCATTCATGGTCACACACTTTATTATTTTTTAAGGGATTTAAAAACAGTTTCAGTTGAGTTTAACGTTGCTTCCATCTTTTTAAAAAAATATTCCTCAACAAGATTAATTTAACCTACAATATGTGACACTTGACAGTTGGGAACAAGCAAAAAGACACAAGGACAGGGAACATTTTACAGGCAAAGGCAGAAAGCTCTTCGAGAAGATAGAAACACAGGCGTGTGCACAGAGACACACAGAATAGGAAGCCATTCCATCCCTCTGTGTTCTATGCCGTAATAAGAGAATTCCACCTAGGAAATACTGTTTCTTCACAGCAATCTTGGCCTCCTTATAAGCTGGCAAAAGAGTTAAAACCTCTGTGTTGTGAGACGTTGAAACTTCTTTATATCTAAGAGGGTAGTTTATTAATGTATACTTGAGAGGTTCACGTGTTGAAAGATATTTAATGTTGTGTGTGTTTTCATATTACCAATATGTACATCTTTCTTAGATAGATAGATGATACTCAACTAAGGGGTGGCCCCTATCAAAACTATGAAGTCGGAAAGTTTGTCTTCAGAAGCACTCTACTGTCCCTTTCTACATGTCTGCTACCCAGGGGGAAGGCGTGGAGACCCCCATTCCCTGATCATCTTCAATGAGATTGACTTATGTGTAGTACCCGGCTTAATCCTTACAACAACTTTACAACATGTGTATCAATCACCCCAGTTTTACAGAGAGGAGGAAACTTTTGTGGCGTTTAAGTAACATGTCTAAGTAAAGAAAGTGATTAGTGACTATGGAGATTCCTCTACTTTAGTAATCATGCAGGGCTCCCCTTCCTGAACTGGGTCCCCCCAACATCAGGAACCCCCATTAGCTCTTTATGATGGACTAGATCACACCAAGCTGTTAAGGACAAGCCACCCATCTGAGTTAATCCTCTTGGAGGTGTTCTTGTTCTAAAAGTGACCCGACAGGTACAATCTTAACCAAATCAATAGCTCTAGCAGTAGAATTTGAGACAAGACAGCAGGACTTCAGAATGCCAAGACTCCTTAGAGGACATTTGACCAAACTCTTCTCCCATTAATACACAGATTTAAAATAACTAAGGCCTGATATGGGATGTGACTTTGCAAAAGTCACACAGCAAATCAGGCGCAAAGCCCAGTTAAAAGCCAGAACTCCTGACTCAGTCCAGTTCCCCTTTATGGCATCGGTCACAGATAGATATTCAAACCTAGGGTAAAAAACACATTCCAGGTTAGATAGGAATTGTTTTGGCGTATCAATTCATATTGGCCATTCAGAATGCTGATCAGAGCCTGGGCTTCAACCTTGGCTGCACCTCTTACTAACTGTGACCTAGACAAGGCATCTTCTCTTTGCCTTGGCTTTATTGTCAATTATGTGAGCATAACAAAAGAGCCTGCCTCATGAAGTTGATAGGAGGATCAGATGTGATAGTACAGTTTTAACTTCTTTGTGCTCAGCATATAGTCAGCACTCAATAAATGGTAGGCATTATTATTATCATTATTATTACTAGTATCACTGTAGTAGTTCAAATAACTGAGTTCAGACTTTCACTTTTGGGGATAAAGACAGAGACAACTTCCCACTATCAAGTTCACCTCCCTCTTCTCCAAAGACAGCCCTAGACAGTTTCAGGAATGAAGGCAAGTGAGATCAGTAGAAGATTAGCACCAGGAATAAAGAAAACACCTCTGAAAATAAAAGTGCCTACTGAGCATTTTCATGTGGTTGTTCAAAATAAAAATTCGCCACCTTTCTCAAACCTGCTCTTTCTCATTTACTCCTCAACTCAGTTAAAAGCCCGACCATCCACCTAGACATCTAAGCTTCTCCTCTGGTACCACAACCCACTTGGTGACCAAGTACCACTGATTTTCCCTCTGAAATGGCTGCCTGTGGATCTCTTTCTCCCATGCCATCTGGTTCAGGCACATTTCATTTTATGTTTTTTGGGGGTTTTTTTTGCCTTGACCATTCCAATGTCCTAAAATCTGACCTCATCACTCTCTGCAATCCCACCTCCTCACTCCCTCCAAAGCCACTTTTGCAAAATATAAGTTAGATTAAATCATGTCTCCCATTAAAGGCTGCATGGTTTCTCTTCCTTGGCAGGGTATAGTCACAACCCAGGCTTACTGCAACCTCTCTAGACTCTCCTGCCACCCCCTTACCTCAGAACACTTAGGTGTCCTTTGAATGTGACCTTTCTGCCATGTGAGTATGCTGTTCCTTCAACATGGAACTCCTAGCCCCTTCTCTAGAGAACTCTTACCACCTACTGGGATCCAGTTCAAATATGAACTATTCTGAAAACTCTCCCAGATTCCTTCCACTCTTCTGTCCCTTGGCTCCCACTGACCTTGTTCCTATCTCCATTAAATACTCACCATGTTGAATCATTATCATCTATCTTCTTATCCCTCTTTTCTGCTAGATTCACTTCTGGGAAGCACAGACCTCATTCTTTTAGCCTCTGGCACAGGGCCTACATAGCACACAATAGGCACTTAACAAATAACTGTTGAATCAATTTGGAGTGGATGATACAGAAAGCAAAAGCAATAAGAAAATAAGACCTCGGTGACTGTCAAAGTTGGTTTCAATAAAGAGAATGCTAGTTTCTGTAACATATATGACTATCTGCAAATGATTATGCAAGTGGTTTTTAAAAGAGTGTGATGTGTACTTGCAAATGAGAATGCTCTCAAGTTCCCACTTATGTCTGTTAAATGTTCATCACCGGAGAGAGAGTCCCATCCTCCCAGATTTAGGTGGGATCTGCAGGACCTGCACATACTAGGTATTTTAAAGGCTCTTGGAAGCCTATAGCTTTAGCTGAGGGCACTTTCCCTCACAAAATCCTGGACTCAGGTAGTACGTACTCAATAAATGCTGATGTGACTTGCAGTGGATTTGAAAGCAATGTGCAACTCACATTTTAGACTAATTGAACTCAATGACTGATCGTACTTAATATAATAGCTCCAAGGCTAAAGGAAATCAATGAGTAGACTGAAAAGCAGCCAAATGTTCACTCCCCTGCCTTGTTCCACAGTCGGGGCTGACCTGCCTCTTGATCCTTCCCAGCTTCCGGGCATTTCCAACTTCACGGTGCTTCCAGAATGGGGGAGGCCAGTCAGCAAGTGCTGCCCTGTGCCTGTGCCACATCTGTCCTAGGTTCTGAAGTTGGTGTAACAAAGGACCATTAAGGTGTGAAAGTTGAGTTGCATTGTTTAAAACATCCTATTTGCCTTAAAGCCTCCCTTCTGTATGATAGGTTAAGAGAGATTCTGACTGAAGGAAGGGAGAAGTGTGAGCTGGAATGCTGTAACATCTTTTGCTCTCCAATTGTGGAAAATTGTGGGACTGTATATTAAAGGGAACCCAGAAACTTTTTTGTTTTTACTAAACTAAGACTTTAAAAAAATTGCTTTGGCCGTGGACTCAGATGTCCATTGAACGCCTCTATCCCAATGTAAGAAACAGGAAAGATTCAAAGCATGAGGCACTGTTATAATTCATTTTGGGATAAGAAAGAGACCGCAGTGCCTTGGAGAATAAATCATTAACTAAAAGTCAAACCAATGCACCCTGGAAACCAGCAAGACCGGGAGACAGCTGAGGGCTCAGGCAGCTGGGATTTGCCCGTTCCCTCTGGTGACTTCTGGAGCGAAGCATCCCACAGGCAGGACGAACCCGGCACACTGCGCTCCCGTCCATTGCACTTTTCAAACTTGAAGTTATTTTTAGATGACCCAAGCCCGCTAATCCCAAGCAGGACGATTCTCAGCCCGCTGCACCTCAAAGCACCTTCCCCCTCCGCAGCGCTTTCGCTTAAGCACTGGGAAGAAAGGGGTCTCTCCGTTTTCTCCTTTGCTTTCTGCGTCCAGCCAGCCTCCCTTAACCCCTCTCTAAGACTCAGTTCCGGGGATCGGAGGCGTCATTCTCGCTCCTTCACTCGTGCACCTGCTGCTGCTACTGGGAAGGCGAACCCTTGGGCCACTAAGAATGGGGAAGGGGCTCCTTGAGACCCGCGCCCCCTAGAGGGGGGTCTTGGGACACCTCTGTCCCCACGGCCGCCACCGGGACTGACCGCTGGATCAAGAGGCACCCCACCACCACCGCCCCGCCGCCCCTACCCAGCGCCCAGACCCGGCCTGGTTTGCCCGCCCCCCGCCGCGGTCCCCCGGCACGACCAGGACACCGCGCTCAGCCCTAAGCGGGACAGGGTGCAGGGGCGAGTGGGGCCGGCGCGGTTATATAACCGACCTGCTGGGCGTCCGCGATGTGCCGGCGGAGGCGGAGGCGGAGGCGGCGGCTCGGGCGGTCAGCGGGGGCCGGCGGCTGCGGGCGCGGCGCTGCCTGCTCACCTGCCAGCCGGTGCGAGCGCGTGTGGGGGCGGGCGCGGTGCCCGCGGGCCTGGGCGTGGGGCAGTGCGCGGCGCGCCCCGCCTCCTGGTCTCGGGTCCGTGCGCCCGCGGGTCCCTGCCTCCTCCCCGCAACCTCCGCTGCCGTCACCCGGGACAAAGCGGCTCCGGGGAGGGGCCCAGCCGGCGGCTCTCGCAGAAGCCGGCGGAGATGGGCGCGTCCCCAGCTCCGACTCATCGGGCCAACCTCCAATCAGACCCCGGGAAACCGAAAGCCCCTGTCTGGCCTCCTCTCATCTCCTCCCTCCTGACCCGGCGCCCTTCCCGGTCCCCCACCCACCCCACCTTCCGGGCTCTCACCCTGCGCTCAGCCCCACACACCCCGCCTCCACTCCAGGTGCCGGGGAGCGGGTAGAACCCTCTGGGGACCGAGCGCGGGAGCCAGTGGACAGGGGCCCCGACCCCAGCGGGGAGAGGGTCGTAGCTGGGGTGGGGGCCTCCTTGGGGACCGAGGTGCGGAGGGGGCCGATTCTGCAGCTAAGAGTGAGTGGGCAGCCACAGCCAAGAAGAAACTGGCAGAGAAGCAAACTGTCAGTGGGGAGTACTGGGAGAGAGGCTCTTCTTACAAGAGGAGTGAGCCCCCCGACTCTGGCTAACTGAGGACGAGTCGGGGAGCCCCTGCTGGGCTCCTGCGCTGGGAAGGCGTTGGCGCCCTCTGGCTGGGGCCCTGCGCCCGGCCCAGCCCAGGGCGCTGAAGGTGCCCTCCCTGCGCGGGCTTCTCAGCTTTGCCAGGATTCGCAGCCATCAGACCTGGGGACAGAAGGGCCCCGGCTTCAAGGACTCCTATTGTGTGAGAGCCGGTGACACCAGGAAGGGGAGACCGGTAGCATACAGCAGTACAGCAAGCGGGGCTGAAGGTGAAGCTGAATCTAGGATAGATCTGTTGCTCAACAAAGTTAACCCCAGCTGAAGTCTCTGCTTTACAAAAAAAAAAAAAAAGCATTTGCAATTCGGAGGGGCGAGGAAGCCTGTCGCTTACAGTATCACAGATATGAACAGGACTGAGTCTCTTGTCTAGAGAATGTCAATTATGCAAAAGATTATTGTAGGGAAAGTGGGGGAAATTAAAGGAAGGGGGGTGCAGACCACCTAAGGGAGGATGTAAATAACAGATTTGAATCAGTTTTGTGTCCTGTTATCTTTCTAATTGCAACATAAGCCGTTTCTTTTTGCTTCTTATGCCTTTCTGTTTCCCCATAACAGTATTACAATTGCACTGAAGCAATCTATAAGCTTTAGCGTTACTCTACAGCTACCCAGACACTACATTGTTTTTTCCAAGGTTGACATAGACTCGCATCTTTTTTTAAAATTTTACAGAAAAGGTAGACCTTGGCTCTTCTCTCTGATTAATCTGCATTAATACAAATTAAAATAGAATTTCAGAGTCAAAAATGACCTTAGACTTCTCCATGTCCGACCTTCTTCTGGATGCATAAACCCATAAACATTAGTTGATTTAGATGAATTGCTGTTTGGGATAGAAATAGTCTTATATTAAGTAAAAACTTACCTCCCTAGAATTTTCTGTCATTGGTTCTAGCTCACTTTTTAAAGCCAAAGAGACCAAGTCCAATTCCTCTTCCAAGTGACTATCTTTTGAATACGTGAAGACAGCTAGCATGTGTAATTCCACATTCTCCTTCCCCTTTCCAGGTAAAACATCCTTAACTCTTTAAGCAACATCTTACTTGCAGTGGTTCCTAGAATCTTCATCCAATCTGATGACTTTCACCTTAACAGGATTTATTTATTTTGTAAATATACATTTCCAAATAAAATTTTCTGCTTGTAGAAGTAACATATTCATTGTAGAAATTTTTAAAAGTTGGAAAAACACAAGATGTAATGTGAAAATTAAAAGAGCTAATATATGTAAAGCACTTAGCACAATGCCTACCACACAGAGACACTCAATATATGTTAGCTGTTACAGAATTGAAGATGGCCATATTCCTACCACCAGATATAGTATTTTTACTTTTCAAGATGCTTTTTCTGGGTTCTCACACCCACGCACTCCTGCATTTACTGCTAAGGGAAATTCTGTGTCTGTTAGTTTGTGTGAAGAATGGAGAATAAAAAATTAGAAAGAGAATGAAGAGAGACCAAACCAGTCTTATGTGGTTTATCTTGGAAAGAACAAAATGTTACTAGCAAAGCAAATGTTAATGGCAAAAAGAAAATAGAGGAAAAGAGTTCAGGGGGACTCAGTTTGGAGTGGAATTGGAGGAGCAGAAGGAGTATTAGAGGGTGGCTAATATTAAGGATAATGGTAAACAAGATTAGAAGTTTCAAATGATCTCATGGAGACAGAAAGTAGAATGATGGTTACCAGAGGCTGGGATAGGTAGCAGGGAGGGGGAATAAAGTGGGGGTGGTTAATGAGTGCAAAAATATAGTTTGATATCTAGATAAAATGAACAATATTTGATAGCACAACAAAGTGTCAACAAGTTAGGATATATTTTCATTTTTTATCTTTTACATTTTTTATTTCAGAATATTAATGGAGTTCAAATGTTTTGATTACATGATTTGCTCTTGTGTAGTTTGAGTCAATGTTATAAGTGTGCCCATCATCAAGGTAGCGTGCATTGTACCCGTCAGGTGTAAATTTACCTGTCCCCTCCTAACCCCTCCACTTACTTGGTTTCCGTTGAGTTTTACTACCATATATGCACATGGTGTTGATCGATTAGTTCCGATTTAACAGTGAGTACATATGGTGTTTGTTTTTCCATTCTTGCAATACTTCGCTTAGAAGAATGGTCTCGAGTTCCACCCAGGTTGTTACAAAAGGTATTAGTTCACCATTTTATGGCTGCATAGTACTCCATAGTATACGTAGACCACATTTTTTAATCTACTCATGTACTGATGGCCACTTTGGTTGATGTCACATCTCTGCGATTGTGAATTGTGCTACAATAAACATTCTAGTGCAAGTGTCTTTTTGATAAAATGTCTTGTTTCCCTTTGGTTAAATACTCAATACTGGGATTGCTGGATCAAATGGGAGGTCTACTTTTAGTTCTTTGAGGTATCTCCATACTATTTTCCATAGAGATCGTACTAGTTTGCAGTCCCACCAACAGTGTATACATGTTCCCTTTTCTCCATATCCATGCCAGCATCTGTTGTTTTGGGACTTTTTGATAAAAGCCATTCTCACTGGAGTTAGGTGATACCTCATTGAGGTTTTGATTTGCATTTCCCTGATAATTAGAGACATTGAGCATTTTTTCATAAGTTTATTGGCCATTTGTCTATCTTCTTTTGAAAAGGTTCCATTCATGTCTTTTGCCCACTTTTTAAAGGGGTTGTGTGGGAGCTGGGCCTAGTAGAAAGGATGGATGGATGGATGGAAAGAACCTGAGCAGGGTCAATGAAAGATCAGGTGAAAATGCCTGCCCGAAGCTGCTTGTTTGCTGAGTGCAAAGGTCAGCTTAAAACAGCTGACCTGAATAGAAGTTGTTAAAGAAATTAGCAAACATAATTAATGTGATGCACACCAACTGGGGGATGTACACGCTTGAAGCTCTGACTCGAGGAGGGAGTGGGGGCAAGGGCAATATACATAACCTTAACATTTGTACCCCCACAATATGCTGGGGAAAATAAATAAATAAATAAATAACACCCCCCCCCCAAATAAAAGAAATTAGCAAATGGCCCTGACCCTTTGCACATGTCCTTGGAAATAAATACGGAGAGGAACTTAGCTGAGGAGGCCATTTCCTCCTTCAGACTTTGGCCTATTCCCTTCTCTCGAAACACTGTGTGTTTCAAGTAATTATTTCTTACTTCGCTACTGAGCTCAGGAACAAAAATCAGCTGCAACAGGGTTGTTTGATTTTTCTTGCTTATTTATTTGAGTTCTTTATAGATTCTGGTTATCAGCCATTTATTGGATGTATAGCATGCAAATATTTTTTCTCATTCTGTAGATTGTCTATTCACTCTATTGATTGTTTCCTTGGCTGTACAGAAGCTTTTTAGTTTAATCAAATCCCATTATCCCATTTGATTTGTTAATTTTTATTGTTGCTGTGATTACCTTTGGGGTCTTCTTCCTAAATTCTTTTCCTAGGCCAATATCTAAAAGAGTTTTTCCAACATTTTTTTCTAGAATTCTTATAGTTTCATGTCTTAGGTTTAAGTCTGTTATCCATCATAAATTAAATTTTGTGAGTGGTGAGAGGTATGGTTCCCATTTCAGTCTTCTACATGTGTCTATCCAATTTTCCCAGCACTATTTATTGGATAGGGATTCTTTTCCCCATTGTATGTTTTTGTCTGCTTTGTCAAAGATCAGATGATAATATAAGGCTGGTTTTATAGGCGGGTTCTCTGTTCTGATCTATAGGTTTATGTCTCTGTTTTTGTGCAAGTACCATGCTGTTTGGGATACTATAGCCTTGTAGTATAGCTTGAAGTCTGGTAAAGTGATGCCTCCTGATTTGTTTTTATTGCTTAAGGTTGCTTTGGCTATTCGGGGTCTTTTCTGGTTCCATACAAAGTGAAGAACTATTTGTCATAGATTTGTGAAAAATGATGTTGATATTTTAATAGAGATTGCATTGAATCTGAAGATCACTTTGGGTAAAATAGACATTTTAACAATGTTAATTCTGGCAATCCCTGAGCATGATATGTTTTTCCATCTGTTTATGTCCTCTGCCATTTCCTTCCTTAGTGTTTAGTAGTTCTCCCTGTAGAGGTATTTCACTTTCTTAGTTAAATATATTCCTAGGTATTTTATTTTCTTTGATGCTATTGTGAAAGGTACTGAGTCTTTGATTTGATTCTCAGCTTGACTGTTGTTGGTGTATATGAATGCTACTGATTTGTGTACATTGATTTTGTAACCTGAAACTTTGCTGAATTTGTTTATCAATTCCAGGAGTCTCTTAGCAGAGTCTTTGGAGTTTTCTAGATATAAGATCATATCATCAGCAAAGAGTGATAGTTTGACCTCTTCTTTCCCCATTTGGATGCCCTTGATTTTCTTCTCTTGTTTGATGACTCTGGCTAGGACTTCCAGCACTATATTGAATAGAAGTGGTGATAGTGGGCAACATTATCTGGTTCTAGTTCTAAATGGGAAAGCTTTCAGTTTTTCCCCATTCAGTATGATGTTGGCTGTGGGTTTGTCATATATGGCTTTTGTAATTTTGAGGTAAGCCCCATCTATGCCTATTTTGTTAAGTGTTCTTATGATAAAAAGACACTGGGTTTTGTCTAATTTTTTTCTGCATCTATTAAGAGGATTATATGGTCTTTGTTTTTGCTTCTATTTATGTGGTGAATTACATATATAGATTTGTGTATGTTGAACCATCCTTGCATCTCTTTATGAAGCCTACTAAGCCATGGTGGATTATTTTTTTGATGTGAAACTGAATTCAGTTTGCTAGTATTTTATTGAGAATTTTTGTATCTATATTCATAAGAGATATTGGTCTGTGGTTTTCTTTTTTTGTTGTGTCCTTTCCTGGCTTTGGTATTGAGGCAATATTGGCTGCATAGAATAAGTTGGGGAGGAATCCTTTCTTATTGATGTTATGGAATAATTTTGCAGTACAGGAACCAGTTGTTCTTTGAAGGTCTGGTAAAATTTGGGTTTGAAACAATCTGGTCAGGGACATTTTTGTTGGAAGATTTTTTATTGCTGCTTTAATTTTGATACTTGATATTGGTTTCTTTTGGAATTGTATTTCTTCCTGAATGAGCCTAGGGGAGTTGTGTGTTTCCAAGATTGTGTTCATTTTTTCCACATTTTCCAGTTTATGTGCTTAGAGATGTTTATAGTATTCAGAGATGATATTTTGTATTTCCATGGTATCAATTATGATTTCTCCTTTTTCATTTCTGATTGAGCTTATTAGAGTCCTTTCTTTTCTGCTTCTGGTTAATCTAGTGAGAAGCCTGTCAATTTTGTGTATCTTTTCAAATAACCAACTTTTTGTTTCATTAATGTTCTGTATAATTCTTTTGTTATCAATTTCATTTAGTTCTGCTCTGATTTTTGTTATTTCTTCTCTTCTGCTGGGTTTAGGATTGCTTTGCCCATCCTTTTCCAGTTTCTTGAGATGATTCATTAAATTGTTGATTTGTGATCTTTCTGACTTTTGGATGTAGGTATTTAGGTCTATGAATTTTCCTCTTAGAACTGCTTTAGCTGTATTCCACAGATTTTGATGACTTGTGTCCCCTTTATCATTTAGTTTGAAGGATCTTTTAATTTCCATCTTAATTTCTTCCTTGACCCATCTATCATTTGGCAGTAGGTTGTTTAGTTTCCATGACTTTCTGTGTAGAGTGTTTCTGTTGGAGTTGATTTCTAATTTTATTCCACTGTGGTCTGAGAAGATATATGGTATAATTGCTATCATTCAAAATTTGTTGAGATATGTTTTGTGGCCTAGGATGTGATCAGCCTCAGAGCATTTTCCATGAGCTGATGAGAAGAATGTTTACTCAGTGGTTTTAGGTAGAATGTTCTATAAAGGTCTGTTAGGCCCATTTTTTCTAGCATTCTGTTTAAGTCCACTGTTTCTTTATTTTCTGTTTGGAGGATCTGTCCCATTCTGTCAGTGGGGTGTTAAAGTCCCCAGTTATTACAGTGCTGCTGTTTATCATTTTGTTAAGATCAAGTAGGATTTGCTTTATGAATTTGGGTGCTCCTGCGTTAGGTGCATAAAGATTTAGAATTGTTATGTCTTCTTATTGAATTTTTCCCTTTACTATTATATAATAACCATCTTTGTCTTTCTTTACTATGTTGATTTGAAGTCTATGTTATCTGATATCAGAGTGGCTATACCAGCTTTCTTTTGGTTTTCATTTGCATGAAATATTGTGTCCCAGCACATCACCTTGAGTATGAATGAGTTCTTATGGGTTAGATGTGTTTCCTGGAGACAGCAGATACTTGGCTTATATTTTTTTTATCCATTCAGTCAGCCTATGTCTGTTAGAGTAGGGAGTTTAAGTCATTCACATTTATTGAGAAAATTGGTAAGTTGGGTGGGTGAATTTCTGTTCTTCCTGTTGAGAGAACTTTATTGGTCTGTTTCACCTCTTGAGCCATTTTGATATCTGGGTTCTGATCTTTATCTTTTGGATGATTTTACTGTAATAGGTATTTATTGTGTTGATCTGTGTATAATGCAGTTCTGAGTACTTCTTGCAGGGTAGGTCTGGTCTTGACAAATTCCCTCAGTGTTTTCTGGTCTAAGAAGGTCTTTGTTTCTCCCTCACATAAGAAACTTAATTTTGCAGCATACAAAATTCTTGGTTGGCCATTATTCTCTGTGAGAAGACTAAGAATGGGGCCCCAGTCCCTTCTGCCTTGCAAGGCCTCAGTTGAGAAGTCTGCAGTTAGTTTGATAGGTTTTCATTTGTAAGTTGCCTGATTTTTTTGCCTCACTGCTCCTATGAGTGCCTCTTTTGTGTTTACTTTGGCCAGTCTGATGACTATATGTCGTGGTGTCTTCCAGTTTGCAATGAATCTCCCAGGAGTCCTTTGGGCTTCTTGTATCTGGACATCTAGATTTCCAGCAAGGCCAGGGAAATTTTCCTTGATTATTCCTTTAAATAGATTTTCCAACCCTTGTGTATTTTCTTCTTCACCCTTAGGGATGCTTATGAATCTTATGTTTGGCCTCTTTACATAATCCCACATTTCTTGTAGGCTTTGTTCGCTCCTCTTCTTTCTCTGTTCTTTCTCTTCAACTGACTTGTTTAGCTCAAAGGTGTGATCTTCAAACTCTGAAATTCTTTCTTCTGCCTGATCTAGCCTATTCTCAAGGCTTTCCACTGTGTTTTGTATTTCCTTGAATGAATTTTTCATTTCCATAAGTTCTGTTTGATTTTTCTTCAGTAATTTGATTTCTTTAGATAATTTTTCATTCATTTTCTGCATTGTTTTTGTGATTTCTTTGTGTTGGGTTTCTATTTTCTCCTGTGTTTCATTGAGCTTCCTTACAATCCATGTTTAAAATTCTTCATCTGTCATTTTAATCTTTTTGTTTAGGTTTGTATCCATTGGTAAGGAATTATTGTTTTCTTTTGGGCATGTCCTTTCACTTTGGTTTTTCATATTTCTGGAGCTCTTTCACTAATTCCTTCTCATCTGGCCTCTCAATCAATAGCTGAGCCTTCTAGGGCTGGCTTATGGACCTGTCTCCAAGTCCCAGAAGATCGATCCCTGACCATGCCAGGGAAAGGGAGTTCTGGTCATTAGTTGCCTTTTGGGTGTTCTAGCAGGTTTGATGAACCTCTTGAGTTATGCCACTGCGGTGGCTCTGCTCTCAGTGGCAGGATCTTCCAGGAATGTGCCCCCTCTGCAGTGAAATAGTCCTCTCCACACTGAGCAATCTCATGGATACAGTGGGAGAGATGAGCTGTGGTCTCCCTGCACCACTCTTGTGACCTGGGGGCACCAGGTTCTGTCTACCTGTCTAAGCCACCAGCAGGTGATCCCATGAAATGCTGCTGCTGCAGCTCTGCTCCAGTGGCAGGCTTGGCAAGGAATCCACCCTCACTGCAAAGAAACAGGTTTCTTAGCACCAAGCACTCTTGCAGTTGCTATTGGGGGGCATGGTATCCCTGCACCACTCTTCTGTTCTAGGGGCACCAATTCTGCCCTCCTGTCCAAGCCACCAGTGGGCGATCCCATGAAACGCTGCTTCTGCAGCTTCCCTATCAGTGGCAGGCTCAGATGTTAATGTGTCCCCACCACAGAGAAATAGATTTCTCAGCACAGAGCACTCCACAGTTGCTTTTGCGGGGAGGGGCCATGGCTGCAAGCTAGCTTGAGGCATAATTGCTTTCTGTGGTGTCAGGAATGGAGGAGGTACAGAGGAGGGAGTGTCTAGGTATAAGAATGCCAGCTCTTTGGTCTCTCATGGCACTGTCTCTGTGGGTGACAGTTTTGTGTCCTGCTGCTCACTGGAGTCACCCAAGTGGGGGAAGGAGGCCCCCTTACCCTTTCAGTGGGCTCCAGGCCTCTCTGCTTTCAGTCTGCATGACTGTCCTCTCTTTTCTCTCTTCCTCCTTCTCAGCTTCGCAGCCCTCTCAGTGGGGTCCCCAGACACCTCTGCTGTCTCTCCCTATGATCCACATCTGAGTTGCAACTGATCTCTGCTCTCCTCAGTCCAACCTTTTATTTATTTATTTATTTATTTTTCCTTTTATTTCATCATATAATGGGGGTACAAATATTGTTAGGGTTACATACATTGCCCCTACCACCCCTCCCCCCCAACATGCCAGAGCTTCAAGCGAGTCCAATCCCCAGGTCAGTCCAACCTTTTAGCTTTCAGCCAGCACAGTCCAACAAGCCACATCTCTAGTCGGCCATCTTGGCTCCCTCCCCTCAGTATAAACTTTGAAATAACTAAAAGAGTGGAATTGGAATGTTCCTAACACAAAGAAATGATAAATGTCTAAGGTGATGGATACCCCAACTACCCTGATTTGATTAATTCACATTGTATGCCTGTATCAAAAATCACATGTACCCTGTAAAGATCTACAACTATTATGTACTCATAATAATTAAACATAAAAGTTAAAAAAGATTAGAAATTCCCTTTGCTAACATTTATTAAGCACTTACTATATGCTAGGCTCCATACCAAGCAACTTTTATACTTTAATTCACTTAACCCTCAAAGCAACTTTATTAGGTAGATACTATAATTATCCTATAGAAAAGAAATCACAGAAAGATTAAATAAATGACTTTCCAAGCTAACAAGTGGATGAGGTGAATTCAAACCCAGACAATCTGGCTTTGAAGCCCCTACTAAACTAGATTGCCTGTCAATGCTGTATATTACATTATTAGTGTCAACTTCTTTTAACATTTTAAGGAATTATAAGATTAAAAATCATTTTCTAGATGTTCAACCTCACTAATCATAAGTAAAATGCAAATTAAAAATACTGTGGGGTATCAGCTCACTATATAAGGATGGCTATTCTCAAGAACACAAGCAATAACAAACGTTACCAAGGGTATGGGAAAAAGGGAGCCCTAGTGCACTGTTGGTGGGAATGTAATTGGTACAGATATTATGGAAAAAAGTATGGAGATTCCTAAAATAATTAAAAATGGAACTACCATATGATCCAGCGGTCCCTCTTCTGGTTATATACCTGAAGGAGATAAAATCACCACTTCATAAAGATATCTGTTCTCCCATGTTCGTGGCAGCATTATTCACAATAGCCAAGATACGGAAACAACCTAAATGCCCACTGACAAATGAATGGATAGAGAAAATGTGCTATATATATACACAATGGAATATTATTCAGTGTTAAAAAAATATCCTATCATTAGTAGGACATGTATGGACATGGAGGATATTATACACAGTAAAATAAGCCAGACATAGAAAGAAAATTATTGCATGATCTCACTTATATGTAGTATATTAACAGCAACAAAAAAAGAGCTCAAATACATGGAAGTCAAGAATAGTGGTTACCGTGGGTGGTGGGGCAGGCAGAGGAAATGGGGCGATATAAGTCAAACATATAAAATAGCAGATATGTAGGATGAACAAGTCTAGAGACCTAATGTACAACATGAGAACTAAAGTTAATAAAATTGTATTGTATTAGGGATTTCTATAAATAAATAGAGTTTAGCTGTTCTTGTCACAAAAAAGTAACTATGAGGTGATAGATAAGTTAATGTGCTTCACTATAGTAACTATTCTATTATCTATATGTATCCTATAATATCATGTTGTAAACCTCAATTATATACAATAAAATTTAGTTTTTTAAAAATACTTTTCTATTATTTTGAGACTAGATTACTGTTTTGTTGCTACTGTTGTTTGTAACACTTTCCTGAATCTGGCTTTCAAGGCAACTTGATTTTACAAGGTTACCTGCATCTATTAATATAATTATATATAAATAACTGGTTTATTTCTAATGAACTTGGATTATTGTACACATCACATTTGATTATTTTTATGAGAAATACTTTCTAATGTCATTAGTTTCAACATTTAATTTTTTTTTTTTTTTTTTTTTGAGACAGAGTGTTGCCTGGGCTAGAGTGCCGTGGCATCAGCCTAGCTCACAGCAACCTCAAACTCCTGGGCTCAGGCCATCCTCCTGCCTCAGCCTCCCGAGTAGCTGGGACTACAGGCATGTGATACCTTGCCCGGCTAATTTTTTCTGTATATTTTTAGTTGCCCAGCCAATTTCTTTCTATTTTTTTAGTAGAGATGGGGTCTCGCTCTTGCTTAGGCTGGTCTTGAACTCCTGAGCTCAAACAATCCGCCTGCCTCGGCCTCTCAGAGTGCTAGGATTATAGGCGTGAACCACGGCACCTGGCCAAAATTATTTTTAAATTGAGGTAAAAATCACGTAACATAAAATTCACCATTTTAATCATTTTAAAGAGTAGAATTCAGTAGCTTTTAGTTCATATACAATATTGTACAACCAGCATGACTCAAATTCTACAACATTTTCATCACTCCCCCTCAAAACCCCATACCCATTAAACAGTCACTCCCCATTCCCTTCCTCTACCCCAATTCCCTGGTAACCACTAATCTGATTTCTGTCTGGATTTGCTTATTCTGGACATTTTATGTAAATGGACTCATACAATATGTGACCTCTTGTGTCTGGTTTCTTTCATTTAGCATGTTTTCAAGGTCCATTCATGTTGTAGCATGTGTCAGTACTCTATTCCTTTTCATGTCTGAATAATATTTTATTGTACCATGTATATCACATATAATAATTTATATGGAAAAGTTTTGGTTTCTCTTGACTGCTCTAGAGACTTTCCTGGGGCAGGAGGAGAGAACTCACATACTTCCTGAAAAAAAGGTCAAAATGACTAAGTATGTTTCTAACAGCTCAAGGAATTTATAGTGTCAATGTCCTCCAGCTAAACACCATTAAGAGCACACACCTGTATCTAAATAAGTTGGGTTTATTGCTCATTGCAATGAGAGCAAACACATAGCATGGAAATGGAACGGCATCATGGTAAGAGGATATTAGAAAGGACTTACTATAGGATTTGAATTTGTCTTAAGTGATTTGGGGTAGAGTTCAAGGAAGAAGTGCTTTACTCTAGACTGGATACTGTAGAAAGCAGGGGTAATTCCTTGCTTGAATGTGTTAATAAACCTTATCTCTAAGTGTAACAGAGGGAATGGCCTGGATAGAAAAACAACAAAAGATGTTTTATGTCTCTTTAAAACTTCTCCCACTCTTTTTGGGAACTGAGGCCTGCATCCTTGCCTCAGACAGGTGCTCAGGAGGGGCAGGGGAATGTTTTTTGTTCTTTGTGTTACAGGAGACAGCTCAGCTGAACTGTGGCTCCATCCTAGGCCCAACACCTGGCTGGCAGAGGTCTGGGTGGGCCTCCCAGGTGGACAAAGGTCACAGGCTTAGTCTTCAGCAGAAATGGGATGATTAGAATCATTAACTGTAGTCAAACAACAATAGCCTAGAACTGAGGGCCCACCCTTTACAAGCTCTGTATTCCTGCTTATGGACAGGATTTAGGATTTTGAGACAATAGTCTGCCATTTTCCTTCTTTTCCAGCAAAGTAATAAACTTCTCTTTCTTTCTCCTCAAACCACTTGTCCTGATTCTGATGCAGCCTTGGGGACAAGTGCTAAACTTTCAGTAACATAAGTCAGGAGGAATGAAGCTAGGCTAAAGCTATTATTGGTAAAGAAGCTGCAGTCATTGGGTTTTCTGCCTGTAAATTCCAGAGCATTTTCTCCTATTATATGATTTCTCCATACAGCCAACCTCCTCCTCCTCTTTCAATTTTGATGTAGCAGTAGGAGCAATTTCCCTGCATGTGAGTCTTCCTCTTCCTTTTATCATGACACATCATTATTATTGTTCAGATGGCAAAGGAAAACTGCCTGTCTGATTTCTCTTTTTCCTTCTGTTACAGCATGCCAGGCCCAAAATACTCCAGCCTGCCTTCACAGTGGCCCATGTTCACCATGCTAGGGTGAGAACCACTGCTGCCCATATTGGATCTTACTTGGCTTGGAGTGTTTTGAGTGTGTCAAGTTGTATAGTTACAGTGCTGGTAGAATGACATGCATAGGAACAACCACAGGACAGCTAAGTCGACCTATGTTTCTTTCCTAGACACAAAAATGTGCAAGGAGCCACAATTCAGAAATTGTCTATTGAAGTAAAACTTATAAATTACTTGGTTTGTCCAAAAAGGGGAAAAAATCACCAAAACAAGCAAACCAAAAAGATAGATATGTTGTGTTTTGTTTTTAATTTTCTTCTGACAGTTTATGGAGTAGAAAATGTGTATATAGATAAGTTTTTTTGTGCTTCTGAGCATAGAAAACATTCATAGAAAAATAGATAAGTACAATATTGTAAGCCATTTGATGTTATTGCATTGTTTTAAGTCTGCAGATAAAAGCAAGATGAGTTTGGGGATGGACTGGGAGTCTGAGTATGCAAATGCAGATAGGTGATTCCAGGTGTGATCACGGATCTGCAGGTCCCACCACAGGGGTCTGCATGACTGAGCGCCCACAGATGCCTGTGACTCACTGGTGTGGGCTGATTTTCCAAAGAAGGAACACCGACCACTGGGGCCATCAAAATCGAGGCATGAGTCAGATTCCTCCAGGATTTGACAAGCTGACAGACTACTCTGATAATTTGAGCTGAGGTGCTAATGGCTGATAATAGGATCTCTGGTTACTTTTAGATAACATCTGTGCTTAAATGGGGCCAGGTTCTTCAGAGTCTAGGGGCCACAGTTCATCTCGTCTCTCCACCAGCATCTCCCTCTTCTTGTTCCTGTGCTCTATTTTCTGTCTTCCTTGCCATGTACCGGCAGTTCCCTCTGCGTGGGAAATTGTTAGAAATGCAAATTCTCAGGGCTGTCCTAGGTCTTTTGACTCAGAAACTTGGGGTGGGGACCCAGAAACCTGTTTTATCAAGATTTCCAAGGGATTCTGATGCAATCTAGAGCTTGAGACCACAATGCTAAGTTTTTACCTACATCAGCAAATTTCATCTTCAAAAGAGTCCTTTGAGGTAGGTACTAAGAATACCCTCATTTTACAGATGAGAAAACTGAGATACAGAAAGTTTAAACAACCTGACAGTGGTTCAAAGCTGGAAAATAGTAGCTGGACTTTGAATCTAGGCTGTCTAGCTCAAGAATGAGGATGCTCTACTATTCAGCTGTTACCTCTCAAATAAATGCTTCTGGAAAGACTTGTGATCCCAATCATTCAAATCTCATCAGTCAATATCAGTGGCTCCCATATCATGTTTTTCTCTCATGATGCATGTGGTTTTCTTGTCTTTCTATCTCCAGCACCCAGTACCTATGTTGCAATGAACAAGCTTGGGTATATGATGAAAGAAAGAACAATTAAATTAATTGACCAGTGAATCAATAAATATCTTGATGCAGAACTAACTTGATCAGAATGTTCTGGAGAACTTTAAAAAATATGGGTTATAAAATCCCAGCTTTCACTTACCTAATAAGAATCTGGCAATCTATATTTTAAAAAGTAAAAACAGAAAGAAGAATCTGCATTTAAGAAATAGTTGTGCCCAACATCCTGATTCTGCACATATGGAACCCCTGCCTTTGTTAGCACTGACAATTTCAGATAGATTCATTAGACCAAGGTGAGGGCATCAAGAGAAAATTGGGGGCTCTTTTGATCCTTAAATTCAACTCCACGAGGGAGCTGCTTACCCTGTAGCTGACACTTCCAGGAACAAAGCTTGGATGTGCTGCAGATTTCAAGCATCTTATATAATATTTCCTGAATAAGGTCAATATAAGAAATGGCTGCAGTTGGTTCCACCAAGCTAAACATGGGAAGCTTGTTTTCCCCCTGGAACAGGCAGTCCTCAGCATATAAATGGGTCATATTCCAAAAATGCATTTGTAAGTGGAGTTGTTTGGAGCTCAGAAAACACTTTCCCACAGAAGTAATATTAGAAAAGAGGGTTCCATTCTTCTGCCAAGATACAAAACCTGATTTAGAACACTCTGTCTCTGAAATAGCATTTCACATAGGCTACACGGATGTCCATGGGAAATGTGCCTGAGACCTACCCAACTTGGAGCTGGGGGTTATGGGAGCTCTGTGAGACTGGGCTATGCCAGCATCAGGGACAGGCCTTGGGTTTCCTCCCTCACTCAAAACACACACACACACACACTCACTCAGTGGCTACTGGTCACATCACAGAGAAACTTGCTGTTCAAGGAAGACTACTTGGGTTCCAATGAAACCTTTCTTCCCTTCACTTGTACAGTCAGGAGCTGCCCTGGACCTGTAGCTCAGAGCTTCACAAACCAGGAATAGATCTCCAAAAATTCTAAACCCTAATCTCTGATATCCCCTTACCTGAAGTTTGGAAACATTACACAATTTGTGGTCTCAACTTCAAAGCAACGGCGACTACCTTTCCTAGTATACTAGTATATTAGTTTGGGGATGAATGTGGAAGAAGTGGCATAAATAAAACTGTACTGATAAAGTAGAAAAGAAAATGAAATGTCTAGTTTTCCTTGGCTATCAATTAATTAGCTGTGTGACATCAGGCTAACTGCCCTGGGCCTCAGTGTTCTCATTTGTAAAATGTTGGGGAAGGGGAGTAGTTTATATAATCTATAACAGTTTTTTTCTAGATCTAATAATATAGAGTTAAATAACAGTAGTTCCCTCTACTTCCTGGTGAGAACATTTGCCAGTCAGCTAACTATTCTCCAAAATACTGAAACCTCATCTCATCTCAGGCCCAAAGACACACCAAGAAAGACTAAGGCTAGTATGTTACAGTTTCATTTCATTCTTATTAAGTTAAGTTTTATTTCATTCAATTCTTACTCGCCCAAAGCCAACTTCGTTTGGGCAATAGCTCAGTAAGTTTAAGCCCTGTACTCAATGAGACATTTCTTGGCTCACAGCAAGTTAAGGATTAATGAGGTGAAATAATAATATTAATAATAATAATTTATTAGAATTTTGATATGGAAAGAAAAAAGAGGAAAAGAATAAAACAATCTAAGAGAATTTGAAGCTATTTCAGAAAGAAACTTTTCAAAGGAATCAGTACACATAATCTTAACATGTACCATTGTAGACTAAGAGCAAAATATATTTTCTTTGATAGGACTACCCTAAAGGTAATACTTTCTAGAGGAAAGGAATGACAAAATGAGGTTACTAGCAACCAGTTATGAATTGGGATTTGTGATATCTGATAGAATTTAAAGCCAGGCACTCCATTTCAGCTGTTAGGCTAATGTGTCCCAGTAATATGCTGAGGACATGCCTGGAGTTGGCATCAGGGACTTCAAGAAGGTGCAATTAGTTTCCACTGCCACATATCTTAAGTGGAATTCAGTTCTCCGGCCAGGATAAGAAAAGAAACTTTCGCTTCCACTCCCTTAAAAACAATCCAAAGTCAAACCCAAACAAACAAAACAAAAGCAAAAATTATCCCAAATAATAGACAACAAAATCCCTCAAGCCCTGCTGACCTGTTTCTAGCCAACTACTTAAGAATACTGGAGAATTGTTTAGGGTGGGGAGAAAAGGGAAGTCTGATTCTAGAATCTCTGACATTTCTTGTCTCAGAACCAACAATTGAATCTAAATAATAATATTTTATAGGCCTCCCATTGTCGGACACTATGCTAATGTTTTATATGCATTATTTATATTAACTATCAAAACAACTTAGTGAAGTGTGTGTTAGTTACTTCCACTTTGTTTAGTAAGCATTTATACTCCCGTGTGTAGAAGAAAAAACTGAAGAGAGAATGGGCAAATGTGCCCCCCCCCAAAGACAGAACTGAGTGTACCTCAGCCCCAAACACTCAAATAACCCCAGTATACCTCTACTGGTAAGAATCTGAGATTCAAATTCTTGCTCTACCATGTCCTATGACCTCAAGGAAATTACTCAGTTTCCTTATATATAAAATTGGAAGAATATTAGTGCCCACATTTCAGTCTTTTTATAGTTTCCAATGAGAACCTACCCATAACGGACTTAAAACAGCACCTGCCAGATGGTATTAATAGTATTCAATGACTGTCAGCATTTTTACCTGGTCCTGTAGCTCTCTGTGTTCCCACATACCAGAAGGCTGCCTACATCTAGGCAGATCACAGGGATCCTATATATCCCAAGGACAAAATCAGAACACTGGAAACAATCCATTCTTATTCTGTAAGAATAGGCCTTGATTCTCAAAGCGCAGTCCTGCCTGGATCAGCCTCACCTGGGAACTTGTTAAAATGCAGAGTGTCAGGACCACCTTAGACCTGAATCAGATCACGTGTTTTAACAAGATCCCCAGGTGATTCGTGGGCACGTTAAATTTGAGAAGTTCTGTTCTCAGGCACAGGCAGGGTAGCAATTCTCTCTGGGCCTCTGACGATGCATGCTGGGAGGCTCGTTAGCTCTCAACTTTCAGGAGAGAGGCAGAACTTGTAGTGTTCACGATATACCAGGCTGTGGGCTTCTCTGTGCCTTTCCCATTCTGTTATTAGTTTAGAATGTCCTTCATCTTATAATCCACCAGGTGAAAGCCATTATCCAAGATTCAACTCGAGCATCGTGGAGATTCTTCCTATCTTCCTCTTCCCATCCCAGGGGGGAGTTCCCCACTTCCACCTTTGTTTCCTGACTGCAGATCAGAACAAAGCTGTCTAAAGCTTCTGTAACTAAAATCCATGCTAAGAAATATATTTCTCTGTCTCTCTCTCTACCCTACACACACATACAACCTACACATTGCTGAAACAAAAGTTTCATGGAAGAATACTTTTATTTAGTATGTGTGATGAACTCAGACATTTCCAACATTACACTGTTCTATTATCATGTATTGCTGTCTGCAACCTGCAGAATTAATTTAAGTAACCGTTATTGGTTGTGACAGACAATTTGTAAAGCCCTGTATGTAGTTATTTCTTATAGAGGAACGATAACATTAGATTGATGATTTAGTTTCATGTCTATCTTCCCTTCTATTAATAGATAGAGAGGACACGGCCCAGTGTGGCTCATATAGGGATTCAGCATTGTTTATTGAATGAGTAACGAATGGATGGATGAATCTTGTTATGAGCTATTTTTATAGCCTGTCATTCTCCTTTTAACTCCTTGGCCCTGCTGCCATAATTAATTGAAAAAATAAAGAGAGCTCATTTATGCAATAATTTATCAGCTACTAGCCATAACTATAAACCTACAACAATAAATCTTTTTGCTCACAACAGGAATTTTCAAATGACAAGTGATTCTATAGGCTATTGTGTTGAATAGTAAGAGGAAAGAGAAAAATTATGAGCTCAAAGGATAGTAGATTTGTTCTGAGCATTTGAAGAATTTGTTATGGTGCTTGTTGTTCATGGCTAGTATTTTATTAGTCTTCCTATCGTAGATTAAATGGAGCTTGAGTGGCTGCAGCTGAGAACGTTCTGCACCAGGGAGAAGCCAGCCTGCCCTTTGAGCCTCGCCATGGTATTTTGCCAGTCCTGCCATTCTTTCTTTCAACACCTCTGCTCTTCCAGCGTGAGAGTACTTGGGCAAGGTTTACGACAGGGAAAAATGATGACCAACCACATTCATTTATCATTTATATCCCAGGCTTGGACATGACACTCTAGTACATGAGACAGGAAGGGAGTTTGAGAGGAAGTGTCAGGACCTTCAGTTCTGTCTTAGCAAAATCACACGACCCCTGCATGCTGTCCTTCCTCCATTCGAATGAGGTGGATGGAAAACCAGAAGCCCTGAAAAATAAGTCTGAAAAGAACAGCAACTTCCCAATCTTACCTTTCACTGTAACACAGAAGTTTAAAAAGCCACTTTATAATCCTTTCACATCTTTGCAGCTTATTCTAAAATATTGCATTTAGATATAACATATCTGACTGTCTGGGTTCTATATGGCACCTACTAGCTAAGAGACAGGGAACGCCTCCTACCTTAGTTTCCTATCCATAAAATGGAGCTAATAATAGTATCTGCGTTATAGAGTTTTTGTGAGAAAAACAAATGGGATAATACATATAAACCTCTCAGAATTGTGTCTGTTGCATAGTAAGAGCTGAGTAAATGCTAGTGCTATTTTTAAGATTATTATTATTATACACAGGAACTGTACATACATATATGATTCCTTTCTTACCGCCTTTAGACATTTAAAGTAATGAAAGATGTTCAAAATCAAATGCTACACATGCTGTGTAATGTGATAGCCTAGATTGGATCTTGGAACAGAAAAGGGTGTTAGTGGAAAAATTGGTGACATCTGAATAAAGTCTGCAGTTTAGTTAACTAAGAACCAGTGTCAAATTCTTAGTTTTGACAAATGTATGAAGGTTATGTAAAATGTTGACTAGGAGAACTGAGTGAAGAGTGTGCAGGGACTCTCTGGACCGTTGCAACTTTGCAGTAACTCTAAAATTATTCCAAAACTAACACGTTATTTTAAAAAATGCCACAGGTAGTTTTTGATGTTTGAGTTTTTTGAGGAGTTTTAAATCCTCTGGTTAATTAATTAGTGCAGCTCCACAATTCCTGCCTCCTCAGGTGGTTACTCTGCCTGGTTGGTATTTTGGTAGTGGCAGTCCCTCTATGTTGGAGCTGCTATTTCTGACTAATGTAAATATACACTTTATTCATTTATTACCTTTTAAAATAGTCTGAGGGGTACGGGATATAGAGCATGGACCTTGAAATCAAGCAAAATTGAGATTAAATCTAGGTTCTCACCTCCTTGGGCAAGTTAATTGAGCTACATTTTCCATTTTCAAATAAGGAAAAGATATTGCACTTGCTGCCTGTTACAATGATCAAATGAGATGATGTCTTAAGGACCCTGGCCTACAATAGGCAGATTTTATTATTTATTAATTTATTTTAATGTTACTAGATTTACGGATACAAATGGTTTTATGTTACATGGATTAATTGCATTGCAGTGAAGTCTAGGCTTTTAATATACCCATCATGTGAATAGTGTACATTTTATCCAATAGGTAATTTTTCATCCTGTACCCCCCTCCCTCCTTCCCCATTTCTGAGTTTCCAGTATCCATGAAGTCACTCTGTATGAACATGCATACTCATTGCTCTGCTCCCTTACAAGTGAGTATGTATGGTATTTGGTTTTTAGTTCCTGGGTTACTTCACTCAGGATAATGGCCTTCAGTTCCATCCAAATTGCTGAGTACTATTCCAAAATATATACACATACCAAATTTTCTTTATCCACTCATCAGCTGGTGGACACTTATGTTGATACCATATCTTTGCAATTGTGAATTGTGCTGCAATAAACATACAGGTGCAGGTGTCTTTTTTATAAAATGACTTCTTTTCCTTTGGGTAGATCCCCAGTAAAGGGATTGCTGGATCCAATGGTAGATCCACTTTTAGTTTTTTTGAAAAATCTCCATACTGTTTTCCATAGAGGTTGTACTAATTTACAGTCCTACCAACAATGTGTAAGTATTACCTTTTCACCATATCTGCACCAGAATCTGTTGGTTTCTCATTGTCATTTTAATTTTCATTTCTCTAATGATTAGTGATGTTAAGTAGTTTTTCATGTTTGTTGGCTATTTGCTTCTTTTCTTTTGAAAAATGTTCACAAAAAAGGTTTTGTCTACCTTTTTAATGGGGTTATTTATTTTTTATTGCTGATTTGTTTGAGTTCCTTAGAGATAGTGGATATTAGGCCTTTGTCAGATGTATAGCTTGCAAATATTTTCTCCCATTGTGTAGGTTGTCTATTTACTCTGTTGATTATATTTTTTGCTGTGCATAAGCTTTTTAGTTAATTCTTATTTATTTTTGTTTTTATTGTATTTACTTTTGGGATCTTAGTCACAAATTCTTTACCTTGGCCAATGTCGAGGATAGTTTTTTATAGGTTTTATTCTAATATTTTTATGGTTTCAGGTCTTACATTCGAGTCTTTTATCCATCTTGAATTAATATTTATGTATGGTGGGAGATAGGGATCCAGTTTCTTTCTTCTGCATGTGGCTATCCAATGTGCCCAGTACCATTTATTGCATAGGGTGTCCTTGTCCCAGTGTATGCTTTTGTCTGCTTTGTTGAAGATCAGTTGGCTGTAGGTATTTGGCCTTATTTCTGGGTTCTCTGTTCTGTTCCATTGGTCTAAGTTTCTACTTTCATACCAATGCCATGCTGTTTTGTTTACTATTGCCTTGAAGTATAATGTAATTTGAAGTCAGGTAAAGTGATACCCTCTGATTTTTTTCTTGCTTAGGATTGCTTTGGCTATTCATGCTCTTTTTAGGTTCCATATGAATTTTAGGGTTGTCTTTTCTAATTCTATGAAAAAAAAATTGGGTTTTTATAGGAATTACATTATCATTGTTATCATTAGAAATTATCCACTAGGTGTGTGCCCTGGCACCCATTGTCAAATACTTATCCAGTTTTCAAGGACTCATTTCACTTATCTAAGACTTTACTTTGAAGAGTCCAAGACTTTCTTTGCCAAGTGGAGAGGGGGGCAAACCACAGTGGGGGAGGCTGGCACAGATTAGGGCTTAATCACATAGGCTTTGGAGCCAGTCTGCTTGGATTTAAATCCTGGCCTTTCTACTCATCAGCTTGCTACCCATGTCACACTGGGAAATTTATTTAACCTCTCAGTGCTCTGTTTCCCTATCTGTAGAATGTGAACAACAGCACCTACCTCATGGAGATATGTTATAAGGCATTCACGTACCTAACATCTCTAGAACAGTGGTTGGCACATGGCTAGCCTTCAATAAATGATAGCATCAACTATTATTCAACAACCACTTCCTCTTTTTCATAGATGTTCAACACCCTCTTTTGTTCAGATATAGGAACACAAGGTGCTCAGGGAGGGGGACACTTTCCTCCAGCCCCAGAGGATGAACCATGATTGGTGAAAACCGATCATAACAATCCCTTCTTCTGTCCTAGTGTAGGCGTGGGTATGTGGCTGAAGTCTGGCCAGTGGAACTTGAGGGAAATCTGCTGGTAGTTTCAGGAAAGTTTTTCCTCCTTAAATTAAACAAAACTGTATGGGGAGAGCAGAGGTGCTGCTTCCTCTGGTGAATGCTATGCTGTCATGAGGGGACACTATGACTGCCATTGTAGGGCCATGGAAGTAGCCCAGAGAACCACAGAGAGGTGCCTTAGAGCCCAGACACCAACAAGCTGCTGAACCTTCTGTCTCTGGACACCTTGTTGTATGAGATAATAAATGTCCTTATTGTTTTAGTTACTTTTAGTCAGATTTTCTTTTACTTGCAGCCAAAATCAGCCTAACTAATATTGCAAGTCACAGAGAGTGAAAGGTAGGTGTCATTATTCCCAGGATTATGGGTGAGGAAAGTAAGTTTCAGAGACATTAAACTAATTTTCCACAGGGTTATATAGCTAGTAAAGTACAGACAGTAAGAAGGGGGTTAATAAAGATAGTTTTATCCCTTTCCATTGAACAATTTTTTGGTCCGTCCATTTATTCAAAAAATATCTATTGGTTCTACAAAACACCCTCAGAGATCCTGTAGCATTTTTCTGGCTTTGGAGCTTGGGTGGAGCTTCCAGTGGGCAGAGCAAGGCGAGCACCTCTCTGGAAGCTGGCACTGCAATGTGTATATTTTTAGGCATTCATGGAAAGGTTGGCCACCGGATAAGTTAGGGACAAGTCTCTAGTAAGATAAAACATTTCCAAGAAGGCTGAGTTGAGAATTCTGTTTCCAACATATTTGAAAAATCACAGAGTACACAAGCTATTTAGTAATTAATGAATAAGACCAATCCCAGTTTGAGGAGACACTTGTTTTGATGCTAACGTTTCTTTGGAACATAAAAAGTCAGGGTCAGATAGGAAAGAAACACTTACCTAGTGTAAGCCCTTTTCTTCCTTTCTCAGTTTGGAGAGCTTCCTTGTATCTCTAAGAATAACTTGTATCCTCCAGCCTGCTTGAAGATTTTTCATTTATTCATTTACTCATTTTTAAAATGTATTCATTTAGTCAATGAATATTTTAAGGTGGCTACTATTTCCTAATCATTTTTGCTGAGAGATGGAGAGAAGAGAGAAAACAAGGTGGAAGGGTACACACCAGAGGGGCCATGCTACTAGCAGCTTGAGGACCCAGGAAGGTCTGACAACAAGATAAACTCAATGGCAATGCTAAATAAGGAGGTTTCTCATAAAATTGTGCATTGACAGTGTCTCTTGAAAAAAATGTAGAATATCTGTTCTTAGCTTTTTGGAGCCTTCACTTCTAGAGAGCAATAGATAGATAACCAGGAGCTCAATAATGACTGGCATCTTCAGAAGGTGACAGGCCTGCCCATGCCCCACCCACCGCTCCTCAACCTGTCCTCTAGGCTTCTTCATTCATTTATCACACCTTCTGGCCCCTGCTGGTATTTGAGTTCACTACCCCTGATAATCACTGAAATATCAGCTGCAGCTCTCTCCAGATTGTGAGATTGTTGCTGATTTTTAAAGCTGTTTACCTAACTACGCTTTCTAAATTTCTTACAATTATTGTGTATTGCTTTTATCATATCAGAAAATGTGAATGTTATTTTTAAAATTATCAATTCCACAAATATTGTGGGAGGAGTTGTGGCTTGGCAGGAGTCCTGTGAAAAGATCCAAGGGTTTTATTGAAGTCAGGCTCAGTGTGAGCCAAGTCCATGACACAGCAGCTAGAAAACAAAACAAAACAAAAACCCTAACAGATCATTGGGAGCAACAACCTCGCAGTGCTTGGCATGGGTCAGGCCTCAGCTGGAACATCCTCCACATTTTATTGGAGAAAATAATAAACTAGAAAGTGTTTGCTGCTGGGAAACCAACATAGAAGGAATCTAGAAGTCAAGTTATATGAGGAACAGTTGGGAGAAAATGGACATTTTTAGCTGGGACTTCTTTAGAAAAACCAGAAAGACACGTGATGGCTATCTTCAGCACTGGGACATACAAAATGTGGTCAAGACACTGTTTATCCAGTGTCAATGCAGAAAGCAGGGAAGGTACCAGTGAGACTCCACTTTGACATAAAAGAGGGGTTTTAAAAAATACCAGTTTAGCCAACGGTGGGCTGCCTTATGCATTGGAAAGTTCTATTTTTATGAGAAGTCTTCATGCAGAAACCATATGGCAGCCTATTGCAGGTTGAAGTTTAGGCCAGGCAACCTCCATGTGCCCTTGAGACCCAGGGGTTCTGTCTTCTTCTGACGAGGCTCAGGACAGTTGACAGCCACCCAAGTGCAGGCTACTGGGACGAAGACAGGGAACGTTAATGCCAGTCAGCCTTCTGGAAGAGAAGAAACAAGACTGCTAATGGTTAACCTGCCTCAGTTTCCCCAAAGTAGTCTTCCACTGTAAGGCTTTACACGAAGTATTTTCCAGATATCAAAATCAGCACAAGGTACATGAGCCATATCTGCATAGAAGCCTGGAAACACCTTCAACACGCCTGTGGGGCTGGGGCTCAGAGAGCTCACATTCTGTTAAATGAGAGGTTAGGGTATCAGTACAGCCAAGAAAACAATAGTTCTCAGGTTTCGATAGCACTGGGTATTTGCTCCAATGGTCAGAATTCTGATTTCATTTCCTTATTTAAACGTAACCCCCAGAACCTTATATTTTTAAGGTGTTTGGTCCTGTAGTCAAGTAGTGTGTTCTCACTTGGGCACACATTTCAAAGGTCCCTGGTGAGTCATCAGTGCATTTCTGCATTCCTCTTTGTATGGGAGGAAGTGAGCCAAATATGAGTGGCCCCTGCTAACACCCACCTCTAGTCTAAGCAAATTTTCAGGGGAACCACCGAACACATACAAATATTCTGACAGCAATATCATTAAAGTATGGGAGAAGGGCACACAGATCTTGAATACAGTCTCCACACAAAATATGCACTTTTCACATGACCAAAAAGTAAATTCACTGGATTTATGGGCTAGAATTTAAGTAGCTGATTTCATCCATGTTGACATTTCTAGAATATTTTGATGTTTTTTATATAACACTCCCATATATATATATTATATGTAATATCTCCCATATATTTCTTTTTCTGCAGGAAATTGGAATATTAGGCCTCTTGCCCTTTACCTGGCTTCTTTCCCCAGCTGAAACGTCCTCCCTCCTCTGTATCCCAGGGTACAGAAAGTGAGGCTATTTTCAAGGATCCGGGCTACTAGGAAATGACTCAGGGAGAAGACACTCAAGGAGTTGGTGTGAATAAAATCCTTTGCTTCATCTGCATACCCCAATTAAGCTAGCCACTGTCTTAGTCCCTTGGTCTGCCATAACAAAATGCCATAGTGGCTCATACAACAGAAGTCTATTTCTCACAGAGCTAGAGGCCAGGAAGTCTGAGATCAGGGTACCAGCATCACTGGGTTCTGGTGAGGGCTCTCTTCTCCCTGTAAAGACGCTAATCCCACCATGGGGTTCCCACTCTCATGACTTCATCTCAACCTCACTGCTTCACAAAGGCCCCACAGCCAAATACCACCACACTGGGAGTTAGGGCTCCAGCATACAAATTTGGGGGAGGGGACAAAAACCTTCTTTCTATAACAGACAATACTCTTCTTTTGCCATTTAAGGTATTCTGATTTTAATTTCCATGGGAGCCCACGTAGGTGTTGAACAGAAGGCAGGGGCTTGCATGGGAGGGGCCAGTGCAAGCTGTCCTTCTTCAGGTCTCTCCCCTGACACACACACCTGGAGATGGCCTAGGTAGGACCTCCCTACCTGCTGGCTTCCCTTTTCATCCAGGGATAGCCAGAGCTGAGCAAGGAGGTCTGAGCCTCGGAAAATCATAAACACAGTAATAATGAGTAATCAATGATGCTGCCATGACAGTGCCAACCTTTATTGAGTGCATACTTGGAGTAGGCCAGCCTTGCTCCAAGCACTTTCTACGTAGTCTGGTGGAGTTCACTGGAACTCTATGAGGGAGGTACAATCAGGAGGAAACTGAGGCACCCAGAAGGCAATGACTTGTCTGAGGTTATAGAGTTGGCAAAGCGGCAGGATTGGCCCCCACGCGCAAGGCTCCTGAGCGGTGCGCGGAGCCGAAATCCACACCATTGATGTGCTCCAACCAGCTGGTGCCACCCTTCTCCGTAGGGTTATCCACACCATGCTCTCCCCCCCAGCAGCCACCCCTCGGAGGTGCTTCCTCTGTGGTGGGCGACCGTCCACCCCCTCGCCTGGCAAGAGCAAGCCCGAGCCGGGGTTGGTCTCAGACTCCCAGAGTGCCGGAGGAACACATTGGCGTGGTCGGATCATGGCTAAATTTGTAAAAGTATTCAAAGCACGAGTTCACAATCTTTTGGGTCTTGGAATAAAGTACAACTATTTCTCTTTCTATAAATACACATGAAATTAAAAATGAGGAAGAATAATTTAATACTTTATTTTATAAAATTAAGTAATCAAATTCCTCCTAAAAGAAGAACATGGCCAGATTTCTAAACGTTCTAAATACTATTTTTAGTACCTTAAAAGCTCTATACACAATCTCTCGACATTTCCTAATTTTACTGTTTGGATATTTAGGCTAGAAAATTACATTAGTCTCATGTTTTCATTCTCTTTATTGACTCATTTGAAAGACATTTAATACTTCAAACTGCCAAATCTGCCCTTGTTGGTTTAGTTGTTTTCTAGAACATTTATAATGTTCATATAAAGGCTTAATTGCATGAAAAATGTTCACCATATTGTAAGTGCAAAAACCATGCTATAAAGTTCTATATGGTATGATGTCTTTTTTGATAAAAAGAGCTAAAATATATATGAATACATATAGAGAAGAAGACAGATAATCAAATTGAAAAAAATCAGAATATTAACAATAATTATAATTAAGATTTTTGTATCTGAAACTTGAGAATATGGGAGATTTTTAATTCCTTATTTTCCTCATCAATTCCTTATTTTCCTCATCAATTTTCTCAATTATCTGAACTACTTTTACAATGAGAAAAAAAACATGCTCTCCTTTATAATAAGAACAACTAATATTTATTGAGGGCTAGACATTCTAAGAGCTTTACATGATTAATTTTATTTAATTCTCTCACAGAGTCTTTGACATGAACAGTGTTATTATCCTCATTTTACATATGAGGAAACTGAGGCAGAGACTGCTTCCACAGAGACAGGCAGCTGGGTTTCAGACCTGTGTTATGAACCACTTCAGTGTCAGGACTTACTGAAGTAAGAAGTCCCCACTCGGCTGTATCTGCTTGCACTATCCTACCATAGGAAGATGTCGACTCCTATGTTCTCTGCTTCAATTTTTTGGTTAAAGTCTTTTGACCTGGAACCAGCCATAACCCAATGTTGGTCAGGCAGTCACTCATATCTCCTGGGTACTTAGCTTATAATTTCTCTGAGAAGCAGAACACTCAGCTATAAAAAGGCAACTAACATCACAGAGCAGTGGATGCCAAGTTCCAAATGTAAGTGCTTCAGGGTCAGAGGAGGAGGACATGGGTGGGTGTCCAGGGACCTTTAGGAGGAGGAGGCTGAGACTGGGCCACTGAAGCTAGAGAGGTCAATGTAGGGAAGGAAGGTAAGATAAATCTCATGGCTGTTGATGGCAACTGGGCAAACAGGACATGCATTATTTATTATTCAAAAAAAGATTAAATTTTTTTAAAAAACAACTTTAACATACATCTTAAAACTTATATAGAAGTTTTCTCTACATATAGCTGCCCAGTTGTTCTCATCCCAATGAGCCATTTGCCACTAAAATTTTCTAGTACAAAAATAATTGCCAGTCTGGGCACTGTCTCATCCAGAACTGCAGGACTGTTACATACAGCCTCGGTGCCCTAGATAAATTCAGTTGCCTGAGATGAGTAGACTGTGGGTCTGATCTGATTTTGAATACATATATATATATATTCACATATAAATATATATAACAAATTTCTGGTCATTACCAAAGAAATCAGAAAGACTAGAACACATGGAAAAGCATTAAGAAAATAAAAATCACCATAACTTTACCATTCAGAGATACCCACTGTTGTTGGTTTTAGTGTATTTAGTTTCAGTTCTCTCTCTCTTAATCAGCCTTAACTTAATGTTGATAAGGAAATCCACTCATATACTTTGAATATTTAGTTTACAATTTCCCAGAGAAGACAGAATGCTCATTTATAGAACTTTCTCTCTCCCTCCCTCTTTCTCTCCCCCATCTACCTTATTATGTATCCATCTATGTATCTATCTCTCTTCACATCTATCCATTATCTATTTTTCTATCTAACAGACATAGGTTTTTTTTTCCTCCCCACCTCTATTGAGGTACAATCAATAGTAAAAACTGTATATATTAAATGTGAACAAAGTGATTATTTGATATATGTATACATTGTGAAATGATTATCACAACTGAGCTAATTATTAATAATATATCCATCACCTCACATAGTTACCAGTTTTTTATAGTGAGAACACTTAAGATCTATCCATCAGCAAATTTAAAGTATACAGTACAGTATTATTAACTGTAATCACCATGCCGTACATTAGATACCCAGAACTTATTCATCTCATGATTGAAGTTTGTACCCTTTGGCCAACATCTCTCCATTCCGCACTTCCCTCCCTCCCCCCAGCTCTTGACAACTTCTGTTGTACTCTCTGAGTCTATTAGTTCAACTCTTTTAGATTCCACATATAAGCAATCTCATGCTGTATTCATCTTTCTATGTCTGGCTTATTTTACTTAGCATAATGTTCTCCAGGTCATCCATGTTACACATGGCAGAATTTCCTTCTTTTTATGAAGGCTGACTAATATTCCATTCTCTATATTTATATTTGTATATCACATTTTCTTGGTCCATTTATCTGTTGATGTATGCTTAGGTTAATCTCATTCCGTTCCATTCCATTCCATATCTTGGCTATTGTAAATAATCCCACAATGAATATGGGAGGAGCAGATATCTCTTCAAGATACTGATTTCGTTTCCTTCATTTCTTTTCATTCATATACTTAGAAGTGGGTGACTGAACCATGTGGTTCTACTTTTAATTTTTTGAGGAACCTCCATACTGTCTTCCATAATGGCTGTACCAATTCACATTTTCACCAACATAGTACAAGAGTTCCCTTTTCTCCACACCTTTGCCAGTACTTGTTATCTCTTAGTTTTTTGATAATAGCCATCCTAACAGGTGTGTGGCGACAGCTCATTGTGGTTTTGATTTGCATTTCACTCTTTTTAACATTTTTTTGGAAATAATTTGAAACTTATGGAAAAGTTGTAAGAATGTGACGCTCATAAAAACAAAACGGGATCATATTATATGTTATGTTTTATAATATGCTTATTTAATAATCTATAGACTCTCCTCACATTCAGATTTCTTGCTTCTTTTGCAACTTAATCTGAATGTTAATGGTATTTAACTATTTGGATCTAAACCTAATTTATTAATATTTTTCCAAACCCAATCTGTCACTTCCTTCCTTCCTCCTCCCTCCTTCCTTTCCTCCTCTTTCTTCTACCCCTCCCTTTCTCTCTTCCTTCCTTCCTTCCTTTCTTTCTAATTTAACTCAGAAATAGAGGAAGCTAATTTTACAATATCATATTTTAAATTGGGAACTAAGATCTCCAAAATCCAATTGAATTTCTTACTATGAAACTCCATACTTCAGAGAAAGTCAGTCCAACACTTTGGAAGTTTTACTGTTCAGAAGTATTGAAGCTTCTTTAGTTATCATCTCCTTAATTGTTTTTTCATCGCTAGCTGATCTCTGAAACACCTCTATCATTTAAAACTTCAGTTTTTAAAGTTTCTAACTACCATGACCAACTTACACACCTTGGATTCCATCCTAAGAATTCCAAAACCTTCATTTTTTTTTTGATACTTATTTCATTTTATTTGAACAGAGAAGCCATAGGAAGTGTATATGTTTACAAGACTAATTGAACTATAGACATAGCAGCATCTCCAATATACAGATTCCCCTTCTTCATTAGTTATTCTTATTTTTATCTGAACAGATTACCACCCAGCTAAAGGATCACATTTCCAGATGTTTCTTGTAGCTAAGTAAGGCAGTGCCACTAAATTTTGACTGATAGGTGAATAGAAGTGTTGTGTGCTACGTATGAGGAGGCCCCTTAAGAGAAAGGCGGTCAGCCTGTCTTTGCCTTTCCTCCTTCCAGTGAAGGGATGTAGTGGTCGGAGCTCAAGCAGCCATCTTGGATCTGGTTGACGTCATGTGCTCATGATGGTGGAACAACAGGGAGGAACCTCCGTCCCTGATGCCCTGGGGACACTGCCACTGCCTATTTCAGGACTTCTCTTATATGAGAGAAAAATATATATTCATATTTTGCTTAACAAATTATTCTGTAAAATTTAAGATGATATGTGGCTAAATCTCATCCTAATATAGATATCTACCTGATCCAAAATTTTCCTTTTTTAGAAAGCTACAGACCAATATCCCTTATGAATATAGATGCAAAAATTCTCAACAAAATCCTAACCAACCAAATCCAGGTGCTTGTCAAGAAAATAATCCATCACAACAAGTGGGCTTCATCCCAGGGATGCAGGGATGGTTCAACATACGCAAATCTATAAATGTAATTCACCATATAAACAGAAGCAAAAACAAAGACCATATGATCCTCTCAATAGACGCAGAAAAAGCGTTTGACAAAATTCAACACCCTTTTATGATAAGAACGCTCAACAAAATAGGCATAGACGGGGCTTACCTAAAAATGATACAAGCCATATATGACAAACCCACAGCCAATATCATACTGAATAGGGAAAAATTGAAAGCATTCCCACTAAGAACTGGAACAAGACAAGGTTGCCCACTATCTCCACTTCTATTCAACATAGTGCTGGAAGTCCTTCCTACAGCAATCAGACAAGAGAGCGGAATTAAGGGCATCAAAATGGGAGCAGAAGAGATCGAACTCTCACTCTTTGCGGATGACATGATATTATACCTTGAAAACCCCAAGGATTCAACCAAGAGACTCCTT
>VBSM01000361.1:13458699-13517604 GCA_008086735.1 Cheirogaleus medius
AAGAAAGAAAGAAAGAAAGAAAGAAAGAAAGAAAGAAAGAAAGAAAAAGAAAATGTTTTGGCCAAGTGAGGTGGCTCACACCTGTAATCCTAGCACTCTGAGAGGCCGAGGCGGGAGGATCGCTCAAGGTCAGGAGTTCGAAACCAGCCTGAGCAAGAGTGAGACCCCGTCTCTACTAAAAATAGAAAGAAATTAATTGGACAACTAAAAATATATAGAAAAAAATTAGCCGAGCATGGTGGTGCAATGCCTGTAGTCCCAGCTACTTGGGAGGCTGAGGCAGAAGCATCGCTTGAGCCCAGGAGTTTGAGGTTGCTGTGAGCTAGGCTGATGCCATGGCACTCTAGCCTGGGCAACAGAGTGAGACTCTGTCTCAAAAAAAAAAAGAAATGTTTTATATCTTTAAATTAGTTACCATTCTTTATATAATCTGCCTACCCCAAACTCAGAATAGAAATTGTAATATTAGTTATATAGTTCCTTCTAATGAATCTTATGGATTTAGAACATAATTATCATTGTTATACTTCCTTCCATAGAGAAAATGTATGCTCTCTTAGTAAATGTAGTATGCTTTTGTTCATGAAGAATGTCTTTAAGTGGCTCCAAACTATTTTAGGATGTTAAAATAAAAATATTTACAAGCCAAAAAAACAAAATTTTCCTTTTTTATCTTAAAATCAGTCTGAGTGTGTTAATGTCAGTTGCAACCAAAAAGTTTTTACTGAGTTAGATATGTGCTATATAATGCTGTGTATAATTATGCACACTTATCTTCATGTGCACATATAACACATACATGCCTGTGCACCATTCAAACTGTGTAGAACACAAGAACATTTACACATATATGCAAATATGTGTGTGTATGAGTATAAAGTTTAGGGATGAAGGAAGTCTAGAATATTTAAGGGAACATACTTATTTCCAGTCTTGGGAGTAGGCTATGGGCTATAGTAACAGCATATATATGTAAAGCCATTTTTTATATATACTATATCTTATAAATATACTATATATATACACTTATATATAAGTCTATGTACACATACTATATATAAGTATATATATTTACTTTTGAGAAAGCTGGGACATAGTTCTAAGGATAGAATTTGTAACAATTTCAGAGTCTGGGTCATATTTTAGTTTTGTTGGCCTTTAATAAAGTGAAAGAAGCCCTCTGATCTTTCTGATGGTGGCTGTCCTTCTGTTGGTAGTCGAGTCCATTTGTATCCCATGCCCCTCACAATGAATCTTTTTCTCTTTTATGACAACCATATAGGGTTGGTGGTTTCACTTTATTCCCAGGAGTGGAAAGAATCTCAGAGGTTAAGGAACTTTTCCAAGGTCTAACAACTTAGAAGAAACAGGCAGAAATAGGATTCTCCTCCCTCCCTCAATCATTCATAAATCAGCAACATTTCCTGAGCATTTAATATGCAATATGCACACATGGCTGTGCAAAAGATAAATGAAAGCTAAAACACAGCCTCTGCCAAAAGGACCCAGCAGGCTTAGAGGAGATACAAATCAAGGAACAGAAAATGTAGACATGCTACCCCTCACCAGGCTTACTTTCAGGGCCAGCGAGTTCCAGACAAAGGTGTAAGGTGTGGGGTGAATCACCAGGAGGGCTGCACTGGGCAAGCTGGGAAGTTGGGCCTGGAAATAAGGTTGGGAGTGGAAAAGGAGAGGATGGATACCCCATGGGAAACCTTATCAGTATAGAAATATGGAAGTGGGAACAAGATCAGAATGGATGTGGGACGGTGAAGAAACAGCCTGAGCAGAACTGACGGAGTAGATCTACCAATGCAGAGAAGTCAGGTGGGACTATGGGGTGGGCCAGGTTTGCAGGGCTCTCTCTGAGAGTCCAGCAGAGCCACGAGTGTCTGAGGCAAGGAACCCATGGTGTCCTAAGACTCCTCCTTTATACATGATTAAGGAACCAAGGCATTTTCATTTCCTACTCTTTAAATATAATGGACATTCCTTGTTGACTTGGGTTTATGATAAATAAAAAAAGAAATTGACTAGCTTAGAGGTTTTAAAACATTCCAGACTTTGTTTATACAGGGAAAGATTTTTCAAAGGTCAAATTTGAACTGCTGTAATCACCTTTATATATCTATGTTCGGTATTATTCTAGTTCCATAAACAAGCTTAAAATAGGAGTTGATAATACCATCAGATTTTAAAAGGGGAAGAGCTTCACATTTCTGTATATCCACAGCCAAATGCATTTTTTTCAAGCAAGGTCAGTAGTTTTGGAGAAACTTTGCATTTTATGGAATGGGCTTAAGCCATTCACCAGGAATGGCTCCAACTCCTTTTTTTGGAGAGTCAAGAATGAGGCTGTTGAAGTGTATGCATTCACATGAAAACTTGTTTTCAACTATTACATGAAAAATAGCACATAATAAAATAGTAGAAATCCCATTTTTAGATTAAAAATATGTTTATAATGTATAAAAAGAACATACGGAATACATAACCATGGTTTTCTCTAGGAACAGAAATGCAGATGACTTTAATTTTCCTTTTTGTGCTTATCAGTGTTTTTAAAAATTGGTTCCACAAGAAATATATTCTTTGTGTGATTTGTTTTCAGATTAGTATCTAAGGACATAAGATGCACATGAGATGCTAAAAAATAGTTATGTTTAGTACAGGATCAGGAAAGGATTTTATCATTGTAACAGAGGGATAGGAAAAATAATATCAATATTTTTTATTAAAAGAACATGATAGTAAAATTATATATAAATGGTTGTGAAGACCTTGGATAAGTCACCTCAACTCTGAGCCTTATTCTCCCATATATAACATGAAGACCTGGGTAATCTCAGTGTCCCTTCTAGCTTGAAAAAAATTACTATGACTGGTACCTTTCTTGATTCATGGTACTTGAACTAACTTCAGATACTAAAAGAAGCTTTGAATGCTTACCTACATGCCCAGGGGAAAAAAAACCCAAAAAACCTACATTATCTAAGAGACTTAACCTCAACCAGGCAAGAGCAGCCAATAGGATTTCTCTTATAACCTGAAAGTTCCTTGGGTCCTGTGATAAACTGAACTATTACAATTGCTAATGAAAAGTCCAATTAATCACCAGAGTTTTTAATCTCAGACAGAATTGTACCTTCCTGTGTGAATTCCCCTCCCCTTTTGTTTCAGGAGAGTCCCTTATTCCTGGATGTATGCCTAGCAGATTGTAATTTGTCCTTGGAGCTACTGTTTGGCAAGGTTCAATTCACAAAATGAGAAGATAGTAGCAAACCAGTGTCCTCTACCCATAGCCTTTTCATAACTTTTTCCTTATGACTTCCCTCAATCGTTATTATATTCGCCATTTCCAACCTAATTCTTTCCACTATTCATCGTTTAGCAATTTCTCCATGAAGCATTGCCCAAATCATTTTTTTCATAATAACCTTTCCCTTGTAGGAGTCTTCCTGCACTTACTTTCAGTCCCACACAATCGAACACTCGTGCTATCTCCTTGTCTATGTTATCATCCAGTTCTCTGCACAAGCCTTTCCGCTCTAACTGGAAGATGAAGACCTCAATAATAGAGAAAAAAATCTTTACCTTCTCTCACTGTCCCCGTAATGCTTGGCATATTGTTCAGGTCACAAAGACAGTAAAAGATCATTTTGATTGATGAAAGAGTCACCAATCACTGATCAAGTTTACTTTTGTCAGGAAGTGGAACTCAGTGTCATGCCTGCCGTAGGAAGAGAAAAACACCAACACTCGTGATCTTTGTGATCCAGGACAAGGGGGTTTTGCCTCTAGCGTCACAAACACTAACTAATCTCTCTCCATAGTCCTGTAGGAGCCCTGTGGGCAGTGGAATAACTGGGGCTTCTTGTAAAAGGCTTAACAAAAAGCACACTGGTGTAGAAATAGCATAAAAGTAAGATACCTAAATGTCTGTGCAAATTAGAAAGGAGAGAAACATTCATGGTTTTGGACTATGATAGAGTCAGAAAACTGGAAGATGTCTTAAAAATAATCTATGAAACCATCATTTTACAGAGGAGCAAAGTAAAACTCAAGGAGTGACTTGCCTAAGGTAGATAAATGGCAGAATCAACAGCAGAACCCAAGTCTCTGGCCTCTCGAGTCTGGGATTCTTCCTACTGTGATCATGATTTATTTTTCCTGTAGTGTTATCATGAAACAGAATGCATTAAACGACTGAACCCGTTTTCTCTCAGGAGGCAAAGCATCCTAGAAGGGGGAATGTGCAGTGGAATGTCCACCTCCCCTAGTTCCTGTGATGCATTGCTTCCCTCTCTTCATGCCACTAGTATGGTTCCACTTTTATATTCCATGGCTCTAAAATCAACATTAAGATTAAGACTAAATGATCAAACCAAAAGGACATACTACCAGTTCAACTTTGGGTTAATATTAGGAATGAGTCATGAGGCCATTCCTGAGAACTTAGAACATTGTGTGATATGGTAGCGCTGTGTGCTAATGGGCTTAAAATCCTTCATGGATGTTCTCTGAGGCCTAAAAATATTTTTGTTAAACAATCATCTGAAGTGGTGTTCTTAATCAGTTATTGTCAAACTTACATTGTTGTTGCATTTGGTTGTGTGTGGTCCACTGGAAACAGTGTAATCATCTAAGACCTGGGCAGGCTGACTCCTCTCCATGGTATTGTGGTGGGAACAACAGCTGGAGATGGTCCATGGTTATTATTATACAGCTGATGTGATGAATTCAATCATTACTTGCTGAGATTTTTTTACATCTTCAAAATATTTTAGGGAGCTAGGGAGAGTCTCTTTCATTGGCCAGGGATCCTGTTAGCTTGGTTTGAGTGGGACAGCAAAGTAAAATATCTGGATAAACCCTGGCTCGGAACATCATCTATTGTACATGGCATTGACTGAATAGCTCATGTCACATCTATTACACGGGACACTAAATTTGCTTCTGCACTAATTGATTCAGTAAATAAACACTCCATGAGTCATTGTTGTATAAACAAACAGTAAACATTCTGTTTTTCCCACTGAATCTCCAGTGGGGGATTAAAAAGACTTTAAGAGGGAAAAATATATAGTCCCCAAGCAAACATTTCAGAAAGGGGCTAGAATGACACTCTCCTCCAAGCTCCTTACACCAGCTTGACTTGTCCTCCAAAAAGTAGGATATGTCAATTACAACCCTCATTTGCAGACGAGAAAAGTGAAGTTTGGAGAGTTTGAGTAATTTGCCTAAAACCACCTGTAGTAAGTGATGGAATGATGGAGTTAAGTGTGGTGTTTGCATGCTCAAAGCTCAGGAAGTTTCTGTCACATCCCACTGTTTGCCTTATACCAACAACACAAAACAAGACAAAATAACAAAACAGATCTGCTCGACTATTGCTAACTCTCAGGAAGAATAAATAGAGGAAACCCAAATACATCCCATTGTCAGAGCAGAACAACTTTGAAAACCTCCAGTATTATATCTAGAAATTATTTTAAGTTTCTGGTAAGTTAGTATAAATAGCCCATTTTCTAATTGCAAGCCTTATCACCAAAGGATTATTTTTTCCCTTTCCCTTTGTGCCAAAACTTCATCTTTTATACTATAACAGTGTTTCCCGAACTGCATACTGATGTTAATAAATGTACAGAGACAGGGAAAAAAATGAAATTTTTTAAATGTCTAGAAAACGTTGGAATACATGTAATATGTGTTACTCTGCTTTAGAACTACTCCCAGACTTTAATATACCAGTGTTCATGGACTGGTCCCCAAGTGTATTTTGACAAAAGAATTTTTTTTTGAGGAGTACATCTACTATAAATAACCATCTTATGTTTTCTGGGACATCCTTTAGAAAATACTGCGCCATGTAAAACATTTCAAAGTTAGTTCCTTGGAGACGCTAAAGTCTCAGGATTTCCAAGTTTTGTAGGATCCAGGATGGGAGCTGCATTTACAATTGTAGACTCTGTGACTAGCTAATAACTGAAGGAAATGCTTTCAAAATGAGCTAAATAGATTTTGATTGACATAAGTCAAATAAACGTAGACAGTGCTTTTTGAGGAATTTTCAACCAATCTAGATCTTTCCATGACTGGCTCTTTCTTGTCACTGAGGACTTCTCTGACCATGCAATCTAAAGCTCATTTTGCCTCCTTTATATTCCTTGGGCCAATTTTTATTATATAATCCTGTTTGATTTTCCTCATTGCACTTAACTATTATTTGAAATCATTTTATTGGTTTGTCTAGACTTAGAATATTTTTTTGTTGTTGTTTTGTTTGTTTGTTTTTCAGCATATTATGGGGGTACAAATGTTTAGGTTACCTGTATTGCCTTCCCCCCCTTCCCCTCCAGAGTCAGAGCTTCAAGTGTGTCCATCCCCCAGATGGTGCACATCTCACTCATTATGAATGTATATACTCATCCCCTCCTCCCCCCTCCAACCTGCCTGATGCTCGATAAATGTTATTCCTATATGTCCACTTAGGTGTTGATCAGTTAATACCAATTTGCTGGTGAGTACATGTGGTACTTATTTTTCCATTCTTGGGATACTTCACTTAGTAGAATGGGCTCCAGCTCTATCCAGGAAAATACAAGAGGTGCTATATCACCATTGTTTCTTATAGCTGAACAGTACTCCATGGTATACATATACCACATTTTATTAATCCACTCATGTATATATGGGCACTTGAGTTGCTTTCACATCTTTGCAGTTGTGGATTTTGCTGCTATAAACATTCCAGTGCAGATGTCTTTTTTATAGAGTGTCTTTTGTTCCTTTGGGTAGATGCGCAGTAATGGGATTGCTGGATCAAATGGTAGATCTACTTGTATTGCTTTAAGGTATCTCCATATTGCTTTCCACAGAGGTGGCACTGCAAACTAGCAGTCCCACTAGTAGTGTAAGAGTGTTCCTATCTCTCCGCATCCATGCCAACATTTATTGTTTTGGGACTTTTTGATAAAGGCCATTCTCACTGGAGATAAGTGATATCTCATTTTGGTTTTGATTTGAATTTCCCTGATGATTAGAGATTGAGCATTTTTTCATATGTTTGTTGGTCATTATTCTGTCTTCTTTTGGAAAGTTTCTGTTCATATCCTTTGCCCACTTTTTGATAGGGTTGTTTGATTTTTTCTTGCTGATTTTCCTGAGTTCTAAGTAGATTCTAGTTATCAGTCCTTTATCAGATGTGTAGCATGAGAAAGTTTTCTCCCATTCTGTAGGTTGTCGGTTTGCTCTCAGAACAGTTTCTTTGGCTGTGCAGAAGCTTTTTAATTTGATCAGGTCACATTTATTTATATTTGTTGTTGCTGTGATTGCCTTTGGGGTCTTCTTCATAAATTCTTTGCCTAGGCCAGTGTCTAGAAGAGTATTTCCAATGTTTTCCTCTAGAATTCTAATAGTTTCACACCTTAGGTTTAAGTCTGTTACCCAACATGAGTTGATTTTTGTGAGAGGTGAGAGGTGTGGATCCTGTTTCAGTCTTCTACATGTGGCTATCCAGTTTTCCCAGCACCATTTATTGAATAAGGATTCTTTTCCCCAGTGCATGTTTTTGTCTGCATTGTGAAAGATTAGATGGCTATATGAGGATGGTTTTATATCTGGGTTCTCTGTTCTGTTCCACTGGTCAATGTCCCTGTTCTTGTGTGAGTAACAAGCTGTTTTAATTACTATAGCCTTGTAGTATAGTTTGAAGTTTGATAAATTGATACCTCCCATTTTAGAATCTAAGATTCATGAAAGTAGGATCTTACTTATATTTCCAGAAGCTACTATACTGCCAAGCACATATAGAATTGGAAGCTGTTTCATTAATATATATATTCATTCATTCAACAAATATTTCCTGAACACTTACCATGAGCCCCAAATCATTCTAGTTCTAGATGCAACAGTGAGTAAGATGTCAGTTCACTCCTTGAATTGCTATTAGATTTATTAAAACTTAAATGAGACTTTGCATTCCCTTTGGAGATGGAATATTTTAAACCATTGTGGTTATTATTTAAAATTCAAATTATCAATAACTAATTTATCTAATTTTTTAAACATGAGTATTCATATGACTTGGGTTGTTTTGTAGTTTATAATTATTTGTTTAAAATTAAAGGCCCCAAAAGTTTATGTATCTTGCTTCATTGAATCCTGACAACCACCCTGAGGAGTGGAGATTGTTACCTTCATTTAACACAGGACAGAAGTGAGGTTATGGAAATACCTTTCACAAGACATTAGTAGATAGGTCATATTTGAATATAAGTCCAGTAGAGCTGAAATCAAAGCCCATATCCTTTTCAACCGCACTCTCTGCCTACTTGTGATATTAGTATAATCCAATAGCTATTAATAGAAGAAAAAGCCAAAAGCACCAAAAAGTGACTTAAGTTAATGGGCTTCTTGCATTTTGTAACAGTGAGAATTTTCTCTAACTGGGTTTTGCATTTATGCTCCCTTTCCAAACTCTGGGTAGTGCATCTTAGTACCTCCCACAAATCTTGTCAGGGACCTAAGCAGGTGACTGCACCACCTCAGAGGTAGTGACTTCTGTATTTCTGACACCTACTGTCTTACTAGTCAATGAGACCAAGTGGTGTATTTCATTACATGGGTGCTGCAAAGGGAAGATAAAACCAACAAAGGATTTGAAAGGAATCAAAGAAAAGAGGAAGATAAGGAGAATAACAGCAAATTCAAAATGAGCTAAACTTAGAAATTATTTGGAGCTCCATTGTTCAGGTTACAAAATTTTTCTTGTTTTCCAGCAGTCCAAGTTCTGCCACTAACTTAATGTATGACCTTACCAGGTCCTTTTGACCTTCTTTGTGTCAGTTTGATGACACTATGACGTGTTGAACCAGTTCTGGACTCTGTAACTCTGACTCCTTTAATGTGGGATAATGAGCCCTTGTATGTTTACATCACTGTTACTTTGGATTTTTCCATTATACACAATGAAATGTAATCCTAATTGACTTGACTGGTGTATATTTTCAGTATTAAAAAGGTACATTTGAAAGAATCCATTGAGAACTGAAGAAAACATCCAAATAATTTAAAAAGTGGCAGAATAAATAGTGATGAGGAAAAGAATAACAAGGAAGAAGGAAAGAAGAGAGGAGGAGGAAGAAAAAGAAAAGAGAAGGAGGAGGAAGGGGAGGAGGAGAAAGAAGGGGAGGAAGTGAAAGGGAGGAGGGAGCAGAAAGGGAAAGAAGAGAAAGAGGCAAAGAAGAAGAGGAGGAGGAAAGGAGGGAGAGGAAGAGGAAGAGGAGGAGTGAAGGAAGGGGGTAGGAAGATGAGGAGGGAGAGGAGGAGGAGGAACAGCAGTAACATAAACAGAAAACAACAACTGACAAGAATAAGAAAGAGCAAATTCCTTTTAAAGACAGGCTGAAATTCTTTAACTGACATTCAAATCATATTTACCAAAACTCTGGGTAATTATGGAAGACTCCTTACTCATTGAATACACTTTTCCCCAAAGATTTCATTATTGCTTTCTGCTGTGATTTCCACCGAAATCTATAAAACTAAGACTCAAATTTTCTATTGCATATAATGATCCAGTAACAATTCTCTCTTTTAAGTTAACTTGATCAAACCAGTAACTCCTTCATTAACTAAATTTTATAAATTAATACTTACTAATCTAAGTATTCTGCCAAGGTTTACAAATGGGCCTTCTTTTCGCGTTCCTCACTGAGGCCAAAATCTTCCTGGGGTTTGTGCCAGGTTACAATATTTCTTTCCAGCCTCAAATCAAATTCCTTTCTCTCTGCCCTCTTAATCCCTCCATCTGGAGTAAATGGTCCTACCACTAGTCTGCAGGTCCCGTCCTGCCCACAGCAGACGAGTGAGAAGGAGAGCCTGGTAGGGTGAGGGCTGTTCCCTAAAATATGGTGATAGTGCTCACCACACTGGTACTGGGCTAGGTATGTGACTTGCTTGGACCAAAAAAATGGGAGAAAAATAAAACTTGGGTAATAGAAAGGCTTCTGTTCCCTCCAACCCCTCGATTAGAAAAAGATCTTCTGGCAGAAGGAGAAAAAAAGATGAAGGGGAAATAACGAAGAAAGGTCACATGGGAAAGAGAAAAGAGGAGGCAGCACGATCTGGAGGGAACTGGGAGAGGAGCCAGACCAGTGTGGGAAGATGCCCAGCTCTACTCCATCAATACCTTCCATCAGCCACAGCCAGGGACCAGAGAGGCAGCAACTTACTGTCCCAGGCCCCACCCTTGTGAGTGTTGTACATTTCCTGTGCTCAGCTGCCACCCCAGCTTTCCTTCCTGTAGGCACGGGATGAAATCAGCTCTTTGCCTGTTTGTCAATCAGTAGGTGTGATCTTCATGTGAGCCCTGTGTCTTTGCTTCCGCCAGGTTGGATCTGCCTTGTGTTAGTTGTTAATAACCCCCTTATCCTCCACCACCTGCATGTCTACCAGTCCCAATGCTCAGAAGCCCTCAGGACCCATCAAGCTTGCAGGATGGAGCTAAATGGTCAGGGCAAGCTTTCTGGCTTGGGATTCGCATGGCTACACAATTTCAGCCTGAGATTCTCCCTAAACTATCACCATGGTCAGACATATCTTTGTTAAGCCTGAACTCACTCCTCCGTTGCTTAATCTTTGTCTCCCCTTCAATAACTGACCCATGGCTTCTCTTGCAGGTTCCTGTGCTGAATCATTTCTTTTCCTTTCATACTGTAGTCAGCTCAGTCCTGGATCTGCTGTCCTTCTAAACCTGCCAGTCTCTTCCCTTCTGCAGATGACTCTTTTCCTACTTTATTAGAGAAGGGCTAATCAACCTCTGGGCACTTAAAAATCACCATTTTGCATTCTTACTTTCTTATTTACTAGAGCAAAAGCCAAAACAGAAAAGATAAAACCTGTTGTAGAGATTCACATATGAAACCTCCTGGTTTTTTCAAGTCTGAGGGCAGTAATGCTACCACCCCACTTCCCAGTCCCATCCTGTTGATGGCTTTTGGAGTTAGTGCTTATGTTGTTATTAATTTGCTCCAAATGGATGCTTAGCAACAATGAAACATGACATATTAAATATGAAGCTACTTTCTGAAGGAGCTCAGGAGTATAAAACAAGCTCGTTGGGACAAAACACTTGAAAACCCATATAAACAGGATGTAAAATTTTGGAAGATATATAAAGATATTTCACCACATTCCATGTATTGATGGATGAGCTATAGTAAATCAAGTCAAATTTTTAAACTGGTCTAAATTAACTTGGTTTCATTTCACGTTATGGTATTTGTGCTCAAAACTGAGAAAACTCAGTTTAGTTTTCTTCATGGCATGGTAACAGAAGTATTAATATTTTTACGGTGATGTTGAAGCTTATTTAAATCTGATCTGAAGGACAACACAGCACTTAAATTATATTATACAACTCCTATGTAAACACACAAGGTAAGCTACCTTCTGGCACTAACAACCTCCAAGTTTTAGTGACCTAACATTGTAAAAGTTTATTATTTACTAGGAGGAGGTGACCCTTCCCCACACAGTCATTCAGGGACCCATGCTTCTTCCATCTGGTGTTCCACTATCCCCTGAGGCCTCAGAGCTACTCACTGATTCCCTGAATCCTGCTGGTAGGTGGAGGAAGAAAGCAGAGTGGTACACAGAAGGTTTTTTTCTTCTTTCTTTCTTTCTTCCTTTCTTTTTTTCTTTCTTTCTTTCTTTTTTGTAGGCCAGGCCTAGAAGTCATACACATCACTTTTTCCCACATTCTATTGGTCAGAACCCAGTCACATGGCCACACCTAACTGCAAAGGAGGCTGGGAAATACAATGCTGCCATATTTCCAAGAGGAAAAGGAAGCCATTATGGTGAAAAAGTTCCTGGAGACCTCAAGAGATTGAAAAGGGCTCCTTGCTCAACAAAGAAAAACTGGAGACAGAAGAAAGTGTCACTGTATGAAACGGAAAAGGCACAAAGCAAGGGGTCTGCAGTTTCTACTTTTGTCTTTCCAGCGTGAAAGGAGATGCTGACAGCAACATTTAAAAGAGCTGAGGGCACACCTCAGGTGATGGCGCTGCCTCTCGATTCTGGAAGGTATGGATGTGACGCCCAGCACTCGGGTGACACAACTCTTCAGCCACTCTCAGATTTTGGCAGCAGCAGCTATTTCATCATCTTTTATGTTTAATGATGTTTGTGCTCTATTTTCCATACTTAATTTTATTCATATAATCTTATGAAAAGGATGTGGACCCCATATTTCTGAAAGTCCTAGGAAAGAGTGTGTGTGTGCGTGTGTGTGTGTGTGTGTGTGTTGGTGGGCATAATGAATGAATATTGAGAAGGGAAGCAGGCAGTGGGCTGAAATATTCTAGTAAGGGCAATATTTCATAGCAACTAATTGCCTGAAAGAATGTGTGGAAAGTCGAATGGTCTCTTTTTTTGCCCAACTATGCTATCAAGCATTATAAGCATTAGTTGTTGCCTACTGGTGGCTGTTTTGTTGGAAATATACCCAAATTCTGTAGCATCTGCTGCCCTTGCCATCTCCTACATGTCAATTCACAGTTGTGAACTTTGATCCTGTGAGATAATGGAATGTCGATGGAATTTAGCAGATATTTTCAGAGTGAAATCACTGAAGAATCTAGATTACATGACTAACAAGCTAGACAAAGTGAATGCTTCTGATTACTGTTTGTCTCCTTTCCCTGATTATATTAAATGTGTTACTGATGACAGTGTAGAAAGTATGAAAACACTTAGAGAAAACAGATTTTTAAAGTAAAACCTAAAAGTGCACTAAATCACCCTCCGGGTGGACAGTGTTGCTCTGTGATATTTAAAACGTTTCAGATATGTTTGGACTTAGAAATTACTAGAAGAGATAATTGCCTACTTAGTGTTTAGAGATGTGGGAATTTTAATGGTTTTTAACATATTTTAGTATCTGAAATATATGTCTAATTCACTCCTTCGGGGCAAAGCACTGACAGTGACTATCAAAGAGGAAGCAAAGGCAAAGTTAAGAGCACAGATTCTGCAGCAAACATGCCTGAATTGAACCCTGATTCGCCATATACTACGTGTGTGGCTTTAGGCAAGTTACCCTGTTGGAGACTTGCCATATAATTGTGCAGCTTAAGAATTAATCTTAGGAGAAGGAATACGTGCCCAGCCCAGAGCGGCGTTAAGAGTCATACTTTCTGGCTTAGGTTCACCTAACAAACAGGGTTGCTGCTTGAAGGCATAACAAAGAGTTTGAGCTTCTGCACATAAGCAAATGTTGCCTAGCCCCACAGCCCTGGGGTTCTTTAGGCCACTTGATAAACATCTTGCCCTTATGGGTACTGCCTGATCTCATGGGATGGCTGATTAGCCAGTGACGGGTAAGATCTCTCAGGGAGGGACAACCTAAGACAGGCACAGCCGCAGGGGGCCAGGCCAAAAGGGATGGGAACAGAAAGTTCCCCTCTGTGGCTGCATTGCTTATCTGTGCTTATCTCAAACTCTGGCTTATGGCCGTCACCTTAAGCAACCGCATTAAGACCCCGAGTCATGGGACATCTGTGTCCCTAGGCTACGTGTTCCGGAATGTATGGCCATCGTTGCAATGTCTGGGTGGTCACGTATAAGGAAGTAACTTTGATTTTTAGAGTATAAGAAGAAAAGACTGGTGCGTTTGGTGCTGCAGTCTTGTACCTTCTTTATGTGTGTCAGTGTATTTCTTTGTGTGTCTCTTTGTGTTATGTGTCCATCCCCCGTCCTGCAAATGGGCCATGACATTACCCAATCTCTCTTGCCTCAGTTTCTTCTTTTGAAAAATGGAGATAATGTTCAAACGTCCCTCAAAGAGTTGTAATAGATATGTGATGTTAGAAGGGCTCTTGGAAGGGATATAGTCTCAATGCCTCCATTAATAGGGACATCCTTGAGGACAGGGTGCACTTTCTCTCTTTCTCTCTTTCACCTCAGTGCCTGACACTCTCTTTGTTCATTGTAGATGATGAATAAATGAATGAATGAATGAATATTTTCAAACATAGTCTCTGGCTTTTCATGAAGCCACCTTGAATGAAACATCATGACATAGAAAGAGCCCAGCCAAATCTCAATGTATAGCGTCTTAGAAATTAATAGATTGTGGTTCTGAGGTTCACCTAGAAACATTTTTATGAAGTTCAGTCCATTTATGTTTCAGACTCTGACCTATGGGGGGATAATGCCTTGCTTTTATTTTATTTTTTACTTTTGGCCAGATGACAAATTCACACAGCATGGGAAAAGAATGCTGAAAATGTAACTTGGGGACTAAACCACCACTTTCATCATTTATGTTTAGTTTTGATCTGGTTCTCCCCTAAAAGAGCATTTTCATGGAAAAAGCAGTTCCAAGATTCATTGTGGCCTCCTCCACAGCAGACAGCAGAGGAACTCGCGACCTCTAAAAATGTAGTTAGAAAAGAACTGAAGTTATTCATAGCAAACTGGCTTAGGAGAATGTTAAATACCTCGATCTCAGATAAGAAGCTTGTTCAACTAAAACTAAGATGTGCAACGTATGGGGTATGGTCATGCTTGAGGCTCTGCCTCGAGGGGGGAGAGGGGGCAAGGGCAATATACATAACCATAATATTTGTACCCCCATAATATGCTGAAATAAAAAAATAAAAATTAAAAAATAAATAAAAAAATAAAACTATGACTGAGAATCAGGATGTCCAGGACAGGAAAAGCAGAGTGGCTGTGCTTCCAGCTACAAATAGCTTTCCAGAAAAATGACAGCTGGAAGTTTCCTGGGTCTGACAGTGCTGAGAGCTCTAGTGAATATGGACTTCGATTTACAAGGAAACATGAGGGGCTGGGAATTTGATCCAGAAATGTTCTTAATCATTTTTATATCTTATAACTATATGACATTTATAGACAACAGAGTTCACAAAGTAATTTGATCTAAACGGTAGGGGGGTGGGATAGCAGGCACCCCTGTTTTATAGGCTGAGAGGTCACATAGAAACAAGCTAGTTCCTGGATGAGCCAGAATAGGAGGGAGAAGTTTGAGTCTGAATTCAGTGTTCTTTCCACTGCTTTGAGCTGCTTCAAACTTCATCCTCTTCGTGGCGAAAGATGCAGAAAGACCTATAACAGTGATGTATTAACCCCACAAATTCTGCCTTCAATGGTCACCTACTGATGGATATTTTTGCACAACCCTGTGTGTATAGGAATCATAGGATGAGAGACATGCAGAGGGTCTTCGAGCTCCTTTAGTCTAACCCAGCCTTGTGCTACAGAGGAAAAAGTCCATAAGGTGTGGCTCCACTCTGCTACAGGGATGTGGTTGAGAGTGTTTTCCTCTAAGCCCCACTATTCAGTCTGGGAAGGAGGCCTCCCTTCTTTCTCCTGGGTTCTCTCAACTGGGGAGTAGCTAGTCTCTGTTGAGTGTCCCAAAGAACATTGCCCTAGAGCTGTCTTTAGTGAAAACTCTGCTTCTATTTTGTCTGATGAAGAAATAAATTGAAAAATAAGAAAATATTGTTTATTTCCATTCATGTAGGCAACTAGAAAACAAGAATCCTTGGTTTTTTACCTAAAGGCACTCAATAATATATTGTAAACAATTTCAGAATGCTTATTTGATGAATCGGTTTGTCACATTTCTTGAAACTGAGGACCAAAATCATAATTTCCTTATAAGTGTGGTTCTTATTTGTTCTTGAAAGAAGAAAGGTAAGGCATGTACTTATACCATGCCAAACACAAAGTAAGAATCATTATTTAGTATTAACTTATTAATATCTTTAACTCATGACATCACTATGTCAAGATATATAAACCTTCAGAATGCTCTAATGTAGCAATTTAATTGTTCTTTGCTGCACTGGAGGAACGAAATTAACTATTTCTATTACTGTCTGGAAATATTTCAAGTTTAATCCATTTCTGGCCTTGTAATTTAGATAGGCTGTGGGTTTTATGAGCCTGTGGGTTTTATGTGGGTTTCAAGGCCAACTTTTAAAAAACAAGGAGCATTGAGTTTCTAGGACATCGCAGGGAGCAAAGAGAGGTTCTCCCTGGATTGCAAAGAGCCTCCACTAGACTGGCAAGGGGCGAGATGGCTGAGCCTTGGAGCCCGAAGTCCTGAAAGATCTGATGGAGCTATGAGACCAAAGGAGTCAGGGCAGAGGAAAACACAGGCTCCAGGGTTCCTAAGTGTGCTGAGTAAAGCCCAGAACCCACAAGGCATCACGGGATTTCAGAGGACAGCAGTGATGCCAGAGGCAGACTGGAAACACTGGCGAAGGGAGGCATTGCTTCCTCTTTCTAGGCACCAGGTAACATCCCTAATCCTATTGTGATTCTGAGAAGGATAGGGGTCCTCAGAATTAGTTACTCATAGAGAATTTGCAGGTGGCCCAAAAGGACAGGACTTAGAAACAGGAATTGAGGTGCTTTATAGAATATTTTAAAAGTTAAAATTTTTGCACATCTGTCTTGTGTTATAAGAGTCATACTTACTACATTGCTTATTCTTCACAACAACCTTTTTAAACAGCTTTATGGAGATATAATTGACATGCCATATAATTCACTCATTTAATGTCTAAGATTCAATAGCTTTTAGTATATTCACAGAGTTGTACAACCATGATCACAATCAATTTAAAACATTTTCATTGCAAATTTCAAGTAAACAATACAGTATTATTAAGTATAATCACCATGTTGTACATTGGATTTCTAGAATTTATTCATCTTATTACTGAAAATGTATATCCTTTGACCAATATCTCCCTATTTTCTCCATTCCCCAGTCCCTAGAAGCCACCATTATTTGCTAAGAAAGTAGATCTTAAATGTTGTCACCACACACACACACACACACACACTCACAAACAAACCAACATAAAAACCTTAGGTAACTACATGAGGTGATGGATGTGTTAATTAACTCGATTGTGGCAACTGTCACACTATATACATACATCAAAGCAAAACAAATTTTATTGCCCCCTAAAGAAACCATATGCCCCAGCTGTTACCCACTCAATCATTTCATCCTCCAGAGACACAGGCAGTTACTGATCTACTTTCTCTCTTTGCAGATTTGCCTTTTCTGGATATTTCATATAAATGGAATCGTATAATATATGGTTCTTTGTATCTGGCTTCTTTCACTTAGCATAATGTTTTCAGGGTTTATCCATGTTGTAGCATTTATCAATATATTATTTATTTTTTTAATTGACTTTATTTTTTAGAGCAATTTTAGGCTCCAAGCAAAATTGAGAGGAAGGCACAGAGATTTCCCACACACCTCCCTTTATTTCTTTTTATTGCCAAGTAATACTCCATCATGTAGACATACCATGTTTTGTCTATCCATTTGTCTATTGGTGGACATTGGCTTTTTTTTACTTTTTGTTTATTATGAATAATGCTGCTATTAATATAAATATTTGTGTAAATATTTTTGTTTAACACCTGTTTGTAATTCTCTTGAGATATACCTAGGAATGAACTTTCTGGATCATATAGTAATTCTGCTTAACCATTTGAGGAACTGCCAAACTGTTTTCCAAAGCAATTGCATCATTTTACATTTCTATCAATGTAGGAGGATTCCAGTTTCACCATATCCTCACCAGCACTTATTACTGTCTGTCTTTTTGATGATGGTCATATAAGTGGATATGAAGTGGTATCTCACTATAGTTTTACTTTACAACACCCTGATGTTGAGCATCTTTTCATGTGATGTGCTTATTGGCTGTTTGTATATTTGCCTTGGAGAATTGTCTATTTGGATCCTTTGCCTAATTTTTTAAAATTGGGTTACTTGCCTCCTTATTACTGAGTTAAATATTAAGTTGGAATAATTCTGGGTGTGTTTTTTTTTTTTTTTTTTTTTTGAGATAGAGTCTTGCTCTGTCACCTTGGGTAGAGTACAGTGGTGTCATCGTAGTTCACTGCAACCTCAAACTCCTGGGCTCAAGTGATCCTCCTGCCTCGGCCTCCCAAGTAGCTGGACTACATGCACGTACCATGACTGAATGGCTACTTTTTCTATTTTTAGTACAGACAGGGTTTCACTCTTGCTCAGGCTGGTATTGAACTCCTGAGCTCAAGTGATCCTCCCACCTTGGCCTCCCAGAGTGCTAGGATTATAGCTGTGAGCCACCATGCCCAGCTGGAATAATTCCTTATTTTATATATATAAAATACTAGATATAAGTCCCTATTCAGATATATGATTTGTGATTTACAAAATTTTTCTCCCATCCTATGGCTTGTCCTTCCACATTCTTAATGGTGTCCTTTGAAGCACAAAAGTGCTTAATTTTGATGACATCCAGCTTATCTATTTGGCTGCTTATATTTTTGGTGCGTATCTAAGAAACCATTGTCTAATCCAAAGTAAGGAAGATTTATACCTATGTTTTCTTCTGAGAATTTTATAGTTTTAGGTATTATATTTAGTTGTTTGATTATTTTGAGTTTATTTTTGTAATATGGTATAAGGTAGGAGTCCAGTTTTATTCTTTTGCTTGTGGATATCCAGTTGTCCTACCCAACAGTCTTTTGAATTAAGATTATATTGTGCCTAGTTAATATGTGAAGAAACTGAGACTCACAGAACTAAAGTGATTGGCTCACTATCATATGAAGCTAAATGTCCATGCTGGAATTTGAACTTGAGTCTTCCCACAATGCAACCAATATTCTTTCTGCTATAGTAAAGTTACCTCCTTACCTCCCATTTTCAACAGAGCACCTAGATATCAAATAGAGTTTTTTTCCTGTTTTGAGTTATTATTTTCTTTACTTTTAGAAGTGGAGGAAAGTAAGCTCTGTTCAATTAGTTCTACCATGGTTAGTTTCATATGTTAATAACCAGATAAGGAATATTACATTAGACAAGATGGAAAAGGTTTTATGCAATCTATGAATCAAATTAATAAAATACACAGTAGCCAGTTGACAGGTTGAAAGGGAAAGAGTGAAATACTTTGGTTGTTTTTGGACAAATTTGTTTCACACTGAGGGCATAAAATGGAGATGGAGAAATCAATTTGAAATAATATTTCTATTCAGGCCCTTTGCCATTTTTTAATAGGTTATTTTCTGGTTATTGAATAGTTTGAGTTCATTGTATATTTTATATTTTAGCCTATACATCGTAAGATTTGCAAATATTTTCTCTCGATCTGTGGTTGTCTCTTTGTTAATTTTTTTCTTTGTTCAGAACCATTTTAGTTTGATACAATCCCATTTGTCTATTTTTGCTTTGGTTGCCTGTGCTTTTCAGCTCATATCCAAGAAATCACTGCCCAGACCAACCTTATGTGGCTTTCCCCCTTACATTTTCTTCTAGTAGTTTTACAGCTTCAGGTCTTACATTTAAGTATTTAATCCATTTTGAGTTGATTCTTGTATAAGGGGTGAGATAAGGGTCCATTTTCATTCTTCTGCATTTGGACATCTGGGTTTTCCAACACAATTTATTAGAGAAACTGTACTTTCCTCATTGTGTGTCTTGGCATCTTATCAAAAATCAATTGAGTGTAGGTGTTTGGGTTTATTTCTGGGTTCTCTATTCTAATCCACTTGTTAATATGTCTGTTTTATGCCAGTATCATGCTGTTTTGGTTAATATACCTTGTAATATATTTTGAAATCCAGTAGTGTTATGCCTTCAGCTTTGTTCATTTTGCTTTGGTTATTCAGGGTCATTTGTGGTCTCAGATAAATTTTAAGATAGTTTTTCTATTTCTGTGAAGAATGAAATTGACATTTGATAAGAATTACACTGAATCTGTAGATTGCTTTTGGTAGTATGGATGTTTTAACAATATTAAGTCTTCTAATCCATGAACATGGTATATCTTTCTGGTTATCTGTGTCATCTTCAACTTTTTTCATCAGTGTTTTATAGTTTTTGGTATGCAAATATTTCACTTCCTTGGTTAAATTTACTCCTAAGTATTTTAATTTTTGATGGTATTGTAAATGGGTATTATTTTCTTAATTTCTTTTTCAGATAGGTTATTATTAGTGTATAGAAATTCTACTGATTTTTGTAAGTTGACTTTCTCAAATTATTGGAGAAATGCAAACTAAAACCACAATGAGATATCGCCTCACACCTGTAAGATTGGCTATTATCAAAAAATATAAAAGATAACAAGTGTTGGTGAGGATGTGGAGAAAAGGAAACTCTTGTATATTGTTGATGTGAATGTAAATCAGTACAGCAATTCTGGAAAACCGTATAGAGGTTCCTCAGAAACCCCAAAACAGAATGACCATGTAATCTAGCAATCTCACTTTTGGATATATATCCAAAGTAATTTAAATTAGTATGTTGAAGAGATTATCTGCTCTCTCATGTTCATTGCAGGATTATTCACAATAATCAAAGTATGGAAACAACTTAAGTGACCATCAACAAATGAATAGATGTTTAAAATGTGGTTATACATACACAATGGAATACTATGGAAATTCTGTCATTTGCCACAACATGGATGACGTAGAGTACATTATGGTAAAGGAAATAATCCAGGCACAAATACCACATGATCTCACTTATATGTGAAATCTAAGAAAGTCAAACTCATAGGAGTAGAGAGTATAATGGTGGTTCTCAAAGGCTGAAAAGGATGGGGAAAGGGAATATGCTGGACAACGGCTACAAAGTTTCCATATGACAGAAGGAATAGGTTCAGGTGATCTATCACACAGCATGGTGACTATAGATAATATTATAATAATGTATATTTCAAAATAGCTAAAAGAGTGGATTTTAAATGCTTCTACCACAAAGACATGATAGGTATTTAAGGTGATGTATATGTTACTTAGCTTGATTTGATCATTCCACAATGTGTATATGTATCAAAACATCACACTATATGCCATAAATGTATATAATTATTGTCAATTAGAAATTTTAAAACTTGAAAAAAATGTTTCTGATTTTCACATAAGAAAAGGTGTTCAATTCTACAACATATTCTAATAGAACTAAATATTCTTCCTATTCTTATACTTTTGCATAAGACATTGATTAGTGATTCAACACCAACAAGATATTTTTTATTAAACAGAAACATTTCCATCTTTATGATACAGTTGGTTAAAGTCTCCCAATCAACAGTAATATTTGATATTTGTTTTATACTTACTATGTGCTAGGCTTTGTGTTAGAATATTAATTCAAGCCACATAACCCCTGAAAATTGTGCCTTATTAGCTCTATTATGGTACTAAAACTTACATAATCAGATGTGCTAAAGTTGTATTTTCAATGCAAATTATTGGATATCAAAATTTCTATTCTGAACCTCTGTGCTTTACTCTAAGAATAATGCCTAGGACACAGGGGCTCAAAAATGTTTTTTTGTTGTTATTGAATTTGTCCTTACATGAGTTAATAACCTATTGGACTCACTTAGAAATTATTTCATGTGGGAATTCTTTTCTATTTAATAAACCAGTTGATTTCTCAGAAAATAGAGTACAACAGCCAACTTATAATTTTGACTGCAATGTTATATTATGACTTTAAAAAACATTATTGCATAGCATATGCATGAAATCATTTTAGTAGAATCACATTGACACCCTTGAGCTGGTGTGTTCAGCATGCTGAAACTGTTTATTCCTCTAAATGAAATCAGATTAGAGAGAAGAGGACTAAGGGCACAGAAAAAGAACAGAAACCAGAAAATATCATTTCCAAGATGGTTCAGGTCGGCTAGTTTATGCTGGGTTAGCAAACATCAGTGTCTCTCTTTCACACTATATGTCCAGCGTGGGTTGTGAGAGAGGACTTTTCCTCTCACTCACGGGCCCAGGCTGATGGAGGCTGTGCCTTCATGTTGCAACATAACTCCCCCATTACAGCCTCAGAGGAAGAAGGGAACAAGGTCTGTTTATACCCATAAACCCACATTTCAGCTCGGGATTGATGCAGTCACCTCTACTTACAGCCCATTGGCTCCAACTAGTCACATGACCCTGCATAACTGTCAAGGTTCCGAGAATGTGAGGAAGCACCTGCCATTCAGAGGGCACCAAATGTCTCTGCCACACAGAGCTTATCTAGTCCAGTGTCTTTCAAAATGTGCTTCTTTGACCCCTAGGACTCTGCAGAGGTATGTAATGAGTTCTGCTAACATTGAAGTATAGTCTATTATATAATGAAGATAAAAATCACTGAATGGATCTTATCAGCCTTTATGTACTTTTTTTAAATTAAAGATCTATAAATGAGTATGCCATGAATAAAAATTTTGCTGCCAATGGAAGTTGGAAATTTACTTATGTGTTCCTATTTTTCTGTCCTCAGAGAACTATTCACTTAAACAATTTGTACCCCCATAATATGCTGAAATATAACAAAAAAATGTAAAAAAAACCCAGTCTCTCAGAAGGTTGTCTTCACCAGTCTCTGAACATCCTACAAGGTCTCATAACATGACACTTCTCCTACTTGGATTTTCACTTCATTAGCACGCTGTAAAGCCAGGATGTTAGGTTGGTATCTCTAATTATGTATTATGATTCTATACAAGCTTGTCTTCAACAACAACAACAACAAAATCAAAGGAGAATTCACATACATTGTGAAGCAAACATCATATTTTCTAGGTCTCTTTTTTATAATTCTTCCCCAAATTCCAAGTCACTCAAAGACAAAGCTTAAAATAAGGCTATTCTGTATTTAGCTAGTTTTCATGTCCACTAGAAGTGAAAATCTATAAATCTTCCTTACCCTGTAGCCTGTTGTGTCTCTACTGACCAGGGCTATTTTTATGAAGGAACAAAGTAGAACACTACTCCAAAAAAAAAAAAAAAAAAAAAAAAAAAAAAAAAAGCCAATTGCTGTTAATAGACTCAATGTATGCTATAATACCGCATTCAAATTTATACCATTTGTTCAACATTTACACATATATGTCCTTACTAAAAAGATGTATTTTTAACAGCGAATGTCTCCTTCCCACATCCAGTAGGTCGTGTTCTAGGCCAGTAGATTGCACAGTTCCTTCAGTGGCAGATGGGCGGGTGGTGGGTGGCGGCTCTGGAGAAGAAAGCTGAAGAGGAAGAAACCCTGAGGAGCATACAGCAGGACTCCTTTTTCTCTTCCCTTCGTAAGGTAGTTTATGCAACAAACAAACCACTTAAAATTTTTTTGTTTTAGAGATGGGGGGTCTCACTGTGTTGACCAGGTTGGATTTGAATTCTTGGGTTCAAGGGATCCTCCTGCCTTAGCCTTCAAGTAGCTGGGATAGTATAGGCAACATCATCGGGCCCAGCTAACAAACTAACCCCATGTTTTTTTTCTTGAGAGTTAAGAAAGAACCAAGAGTGTAGATTATGATGACAACAAGGTGCTGTCTCTTGGAGGCAGTCTTTTCTCTTTAAGAAGGATGCAGTGCTGGTTAATGTTGTGAGGACATATTCTGGAGCCAGAGTCCCTGGGTGTAAACCCTGCCTCTGCTACTTACCAGCCATGTAACCTCAGATAAGTTAGTCAGTCTCTCCAAAATCCAATTCTCTCATTTATAAAACAGGGATAACCACAGAAGCAAAGCTAACTTACTGGATTACTATGAGATTTAAATAAGTGGTGGTATGAAATGGGCATAGCCAAGTACCTGGCACATAGTTATTGCTCAAATGATAACAGGTCACATTATTATTTTCTAGAAAGTAATGGGCATTTTGTCAAGAAAACAAACAGTTTTTATACAAGCTGCACCCTGGTTAATAACAACCTGTGGCCACTTATTAAAATGCCAAAACATAAGGTTTTAAAACTAACGACACAGCTTTAACAAGTTAATTTTAATTACTCAAACTTGATATCAGTGGAGAAAGAGGGAGACATTTGTACCAAAACCTTTTTAAAAACAAAAGATATTGTGCTGGTGAAAGCTGGGTGCTGTGGTCCGCATCCAGTATGGATACTCACAGAGACAATCACAGGCTCTGGACTCCTTTGTTAAGAAGTGTGGTGGGGCCCTGGTCGCAGAAGTCTTACTTTCATCTCATTTGCCAGTGCTGTCCGGGGTCCTTCATTATAGCAAAATACTTAGCCAGCGCTACACTCAAAAAGTTGAGCAACTGTGGACAATTACTTCTTTTATTTTTTAACCTGTCACCCTATTTTCATCATGTGTTTTATTTTATCTTATTTTATTTCAGAATATTATGGGGGTACAAATGTTTTGGTTACATGGATTGCTTTTGTACTGCTTGAGTCAAAGTTATAAGTGTGTCCATCACCCAGATACATCACCCAGGTACATTGTACCTGTTAGGTGTGATTTCACCCATTCGCCTCCTCCCCCCTCCCACCTGCATGATTTCCCTTGAGTTTTACTTCCTTCTGTGCACATGAGTGCTGATCGGTGAGTTCCAGTTTAACAGTGAGTACATGTGGTGTTTGTTTTTCCATTCTTGTGATACTTCACTCAGGAGAACAGTTTCCAGTTCCATCCAGATTTTTGCAAAAGGTATTAATTCATTTTTTTATGGCTGAGTAGTACTCCATGGTATACATATACCATATTTTATTAATCCACTCATTAATTGATGGGCATTTGGGTCAATTCCACATTTTTGTGATTGTGAATCATCTGTAATAAACACTTGAGTGCAAGTGTCTTTTTGATAAAATGACTTTTTTTCCTTTGGGCAAATACCCAGTAATGGGATTGCTGGATCAAATGGTAGGTCTACTTTTGGTTCTTTGAGGAATCTCCATACTATTCTCCATAGAGGTTGCACTAGTTTGCAGTCCCACCAACAGTATATAAGTATTCTTTTTTCTCTGCATCCACACCAGAATCTATTGTTTTGGGACTTTCTGATAAAAGCCATTCTCACTGGGGTTAGGTGATATCTCATTGTGGTTTTGATTTGCATTTCTCTGATTATTAGTGAAATTGAGCATTTTTTCATACGTTTACTGGCCATTAGTCTATTTTCTTTTGAAAAGCTTTTTGCCCACTTTTTAATGGGATTGTTTGATTTTTTTCTTGCTAATTTGCTTAAGTTCTTTGTAGATTCTGATCATTAGCCCTTTATCAGATGTATAGCATGTGAATATTTTCTCCTATTCTGTAGGTTGTCTGTTTGCTCTGTTGATTCTTTCCTTGGTTGTGCAGAAGCTTTTTAATTTAATCAAGCCCCATTTATTTATTTTTGTTGTTGCTGTGATTGCCCTTGGGGTCTTCTTCATAAATTCTTTGCCTTGGCCTATATCTAGAAGAGTTTTTCCAACATTTTTTTTCTAGAATTCTTATGGTTTCATGTCAAGATTATCCATCTTGAATTAATTTTAGTGAATGGTGAGAGATATAAATCCTGTTTTAATCTTCTACATGTGGCTATCCAATTTTGCCAGCACCATGTATTGAATAGGGATTCTTTTCCCCAGTGTATATTGCTGTCCTCTTAGTCAAAGATTGGATGACAATATATGGATGATTTTATATCTGGGTTCTCTCTTCTATTCCATTGGTCTAGTCTCCATTTTTGTGACAATGCCATGCTGTTTTGGTTACTATAGCCTTGTAATATAGCTTAACCACTTTGTAACTGTGCTCACCAGCTGCGAAACCTTGCCCACAGCTGGCACTCATAGTCCGCATGATAGTTTGTGCTGTGCATTGACGACGAATCCGTTTTGCTTTTGTGTGATGAGGAAAGCTTTAAAGCACTGAAAGCTTGTTTTACTTTACAGGAAGCTTTACTTGTAATGTAAATCAGAATAGGTAACATATACGTATATGTTTTCATTATGTTATTTTTAAATGTTCACAATTTTATTTTGATAAATGAAAAATTAGAAAAGTCAAATCACAGCTGTTGGCTAAAGTCGACACTTGGCTGTGCACCTTCATATCACGGCTGTTGGCTAAAGTCACTGTGCGCATTCATCTGTGGCTATTGACCAATAAATAGTCTACGCTGGTACCAAAGTGGTTAAAGCCTGGTAAAGTGATGACTACAGATTTGTTCTTTTTGCTTAAATTTGTTTTGGGTATTCGGGCTATTTTCTGGTTTCAAACAAAGTGTAGAATTATTTTTTCTAGATCTGTAAAATATGACATTGATATTTTGATGGGGATTGTATTGAATCTGTAAATCATTTTGGGTAGTAGGGACATTTTAACAATGTTTATTCTGTAAGTCCATAAGCATGACACTTTTTTCCATTTGTTTACATCCTCTTCAATTTCCCTCCTCAGCCTCTAAATCAGTGCAAACTCTGACTTAATGATTACGCTTAAGTTTTTGCAGGTGACTTCCTAATTTAAATTTTAATGGCCCTTCCTCCCCCATTTTTTGCTTTAATTACAATGGCACTGCCATTGACTTCTGCAATTCTGTCAGTAAATACATGAATTATTTTCTGTTTCAGGCTAAGTAAAAATTAAATTATAGTCTATGCCAATTTCTTTCCCTTGGATAAGGAGAAGGAGGGTTAACTTCTACTACCACAAGTGCCACTATGACTTACCTCCACAAAAATGTTCTGCAGTATAGGTGATCTCACATTTGTATTAAAATATAATCAAAGCTACAATCAGAATTTCATTCTCTTCACCTAACCACCACCTCAGCCATCCCTCGTACTCCCACCTTGAACATTATCATCCCACTTCTGTTTGTCCTCTGAACTTTTAAATTGAGACAGTTTACCCTCTGGCCACAGCCTTCTACCCTTCCAGCTCTCTCACTCATTTATTCCCTCCGCACTTACTTTTAAGCATCAAGAGAACCTAGCCCACCAACTGACTATTTCTTCTTATCAGACCTCTTTTGCCTTCACTTCCTTCCCTTTCTACCTGATACTTCGTAGTTTATCTTCAACAACATTTATCTCTCTTGTCATGCACTCATCCAATCCAATGGTCAAAATTCCAATTTGCATTCACCCAACATTTCCACCTTTACTGCAGATTGATGAAATGTCCTAGAGAATTCAAACACAAAACTATCATGTAGATTTTAGTTCAGTTCACAGGTATTCTAGTTATCTTGCTTTAAGGCATTTCACCATCCCCATGAAGTTGGCAAGACTGTGATTTATTTTGGCTGGTGATGGTCTAAATAGCAGAGGCTGCATCAGCCTACATCCTTGAAGGACGACACTTACAGTAGAGCTCTTGCCAACCTGAGATGGATATGTGGCATAGAAAGAAACAACTCTGCATTGTTTTAAATTACTGATATACAGGAGTTACTACTCAAGTATAATTCGTCAATTATGACTGATACGGAGACATTAAAAATTGTTGGTCTCCAACCTCAGCTGTGTTCTCAGTGTTATCTATAATTATTTTCCTGGTAAGACTTTTTCATATTTTCATAATGATATTTCATTACAAAATATCCCCTTTCCCCTCACCACTGACCCCACTTCTTCATTCCCTCACTCACAGAAAAAGAAAAATCACAGTTCACTTCACTGGGAAAATAAAACCCAAAAATGTGAATTTTCTCAATTTTCTGTTATTGCACCTACTCTGATTCCCTTCTCCTTGCTGCTTTAATGATGAAAGATGTAGCTTTCCCACCTCCAATCTATAATGAATTCCTGTATTTGGGCTCTCATTCCCAATACTTCTCATCTGAGAGATCTTGCACAAAAAAATTATCTTATATCTTGTCTGTTATTACAATCTCTCTCTTTCTCAGCAAGTTTATTCCCATGAACATTGAAACATGGTGGTGTCCCCTCTGTATGAAAGAAAGAAGAGAAATAAAAGAAATAAGAAAGAAAAAGAAAGAAAGAAAGAAAGAAAGAAAAGAAAAGAAAGAAAATGGAGGGAGGGAAGAAGGAAGGAAGGAATGAAGGAAGGAAGGAAGGAAAGAAGTAAGAAAGGGAGGAAGGAAAGAGAAGTCCTCCAACATTCTCTCCCAAACATTACTCTCCCTTCTTTCCCATTCATAGGCAAACCTGTTCAGAGTATGTGTCCTGTCTCTCTTTCCTCCTGTGCCCTTTTCAGCATACTGTTTTTGCAACTACAAGTCCATCACTCAACTATGTTAACACATGCTTCAAGTGGAAAATGTACAACGATACCTACTACAACTTTGACAACCTCCCACCCAAAACTGTGCAGGGCTACAATTTCAATAGCTTCTACCTGGACCTTGATGAGCAGTTAACATCAGAGTAACATCAGAGGCCTGTCCAAACAATTGCCATGCTGTGCCTCCATGCAGAACCACCCTACAAGGACATAGCATTAAAGATCAACATCTGCAAGCAGGAGTATTCCCACTGCCAGCTTACTGGTGGCATCTTTGAGCTCCAATTCCACTTCAAGCACTATGACTATGGGTGGTAGTGGGCCTATGGATGGATGTTTAGGTCCCCAGGATTATACCACAAAAATAGTTCATTTGAGATCAGGTCTGAGCATGTCCAGAAGGCATCAGTAACTTACAGAAATAGGTCACCCCTGTTATATCGATACATCTTTTTCAATTTACATCCTTGACCTGTTGGGTGTGACCAGCTGACGGAGGAGGATAAATCTTGGGTTGACATATAAGTTAGCTTAATATGTTGGAGAAAGCTGAAAACAGACTTCTACTCCACTCAGCTACATTCAAGAGTGCTCCCAAAGGACAGTGGTGAGGGGAAAGTCTCCAATGGGCAGAGTTTTGAACGGTACACTTGGGCATCTTCTTTGTGTGGAGTTGTGAATATACATAGACTCTTGGCCAGCGACAAATGGCTTGGTTGGTTGGTCAAGGGCTTGGAAGGATGAAATTCAAAATATCAGAGACAAAGATGTGGAGGGACTTATGGGAGTGAGCACAAAGTATGTAGAGCTTTCTCTCTCATATTAACATCCAGCAGACATCATCCACTGCAAGGAGTGTTCTCGACAACCAGGAGGACAGGATGATGCACCCAGTAGTCATCAGCCTGCCTTTCTCTACCACTACTCCACTGCTTCCTCATTGAACCCATGAATGCTGTGTCCACAATCAAAGAGATGCAGGCTATGCTCTTACCAAAGCTGATATAGCCACTGCCACTGCTAACTGCATGAGCTTCAAGGAGCAGACAGCAATGCTGAGCTCTAGCTATGATACCATCTTTCAAGGGAAAGACTAGCCACTTGGAACTCTTCTACACTGAAGAGAGCAGCAATTTATCTTTCTGTAATTAACACCTACTTCTGATGTATGTTGCTTTTACTGCCTACAGTGCTTCTGTCAACAGTAGTTTTAATTACCTCCTATTCACCTGTTTGGTGAGGGAGAGATTCTGGCCTTATGTTATGGATATGGCTGAACTCACAATACTTGATGCAGGATAGATGAGACAGGCGGCAGATTATTAATCATATACACTCACAGCCTGGGGGAGAAGGACATCACAAGTCACATAGGGCCACATAGGAGTTTCACTCAGGAACAGAGTGAACAACCAGGGGGTAGGGAGGCAGGCTTTGTAGTATCGAAAGGATAGGATGACCTCTGGTTCCTGCTCAAGGATGCAACTAGCTTGTTTGAATAATCCCATGAGCTGGCAGAGAACTGAAACCCATTACTGAGAGACAAAGCAGAAACTGTGCCTGGTTTCCTTGAAAAGCAGAGCTGTTTGGCCAGGGGACCTTATGTGTGGGAGCAGAGCAAGGAGGGGAGCTTGTCGTCATATCATGCAAGACCCTCTCAGCTTCAGAGGTCAAGTCAGCATATATAATAAATGGGTCCTAATTGTAGGGCTTTCCGTGATAACTCTATGGGAGGTTTTACAAAATGCATGCTCTTCCGATATGGGCTTTTTCTCACCTCATCTCAGAACAAAAGTGTCCTGAGAAAAAAAGTTCAATAATGAGCCATGAATATGAGATCATTGATATTACCATATCGTCTGGAGGCAGCTAAGGTGCTCTCTTAGGAATATCTGTGGGGCTGGGATTCTATTCTACAGGATGCATTACATATCTGCTATCGTTTGAATGTACCTCCCAAAACTCGTGTTGAAATTTAATTGTCATTGTGATGGCCAGCATTGTCCCCATTAGCTAGGGTGCCCCAAGAGCTAGAATGCACAGGTGTGGGAACACAGGATTGGAAATGGGATTGACCCTCAGCCTAACTGTGATTTCACAGAATTCAGCAATTCAGTGAAAGCTCAGACTCATTCACACTGACTGCCCTAGAGCTTCTCTGATACTATGAACACTTGCTCAGTCCACACACAAGTGTAGCTTGGATGTGCAGTTAACCTCCCCAGGGGTAATCATCAATGAGTGGGGAATAGGAGCCAGTCAATAACTGCTCTTACTTCTTACTCTTCAGGTGGACAATTATGGGAGGCACTGTACATGCTTCTCAGGTGATCAAGGGTAAATTGAGCCCCTAATGCTACAACACCATCCTCGATAACATACCCCTACTATCGGTTTACTCTTTCCCCAATCCCTCACTTCTGCTGCCTGGGAAAACCTCCCAAATAAACTATTTGCACACAAGTCCTGTCTCAGGCTCTGCTTTTAGAAAAATCCCAGTTAATACATGAGAATGTATTCTGAATGTATATTTACATATAAAACCCCAGGCTAGGGAAATTAAAAAAAAAACCCACAAGACCTCCAAGTATATTTTTCTTAACTATTCATTATTCAAAAGCTCCGCAGGTCTCCTGTGTCTGCATTCTTTTTTAAAGTGCATAAAATTTTCAGCCAACATTCATCCTTACTAAGCAAGAATAAACAGATGAACACTAGCTCTGAGTGACTGCAAATTTAGCTGAAGTGGATATGATAGGCAAATAGAGCACTTCACTGTGGACCTTGGCTGTGTGGGAGGACAAGCCTTCCCGCAGAACACCCTTGCCATATTTAGTAGAACCGGCCAGGTTATGATCTGTGACTTTCAGAGCAGTCGTGTACTTCTGCATTGCTCCTGAAGCCCCTCTGACTCCGGATCCCTGAGCCTGCTAAGCTACGTGATGAGCTGCTAGCTAAGCTTCAGAATCACTACAGTAGTTTGGAAGAGTTAATGCACCTCAAAGTACTTAATTTTCTCCTAGGGAGTCATGTGCTTGTTGGTAGGAAATGGATGACTAAGTAACCATTATCAACCCCATGGGATAATTCTAGCACAGGGAAGCAAACACGCCAGAGAGGAACAACATGCACGACAAAGCTTACTTACTGTGAACTGAAAGAGGCAAGCAGCATTGAACACTGGAGGATAAATCATGACATCACTGTTTACTCTGTTATTAGTGTCATAGGTTTCCCCTGAACATGATGGGATTTCTCTTCTAGGTTTCATGGTAAATATTTCGCATTGTAAGTCTTAAGTAATGGATTCCACTGCAGTTATTTGCCTTGGCCCATCATTATATTTGTATTTCCATACATTAGCAAAAATATCATCTCTGCCAAACTATAACTGCAAACACCTTGAGTCAAACGACTGCTTCCACCTTAATTAAAATACAAATCAATACATCAATCAACATGCATTTATTAAATATGCCTTGTATAGCAGGTGCTACCCTGGGCATAATGGGATGAAGAAATGAGTGTAAGACATGATCTTTATACTCACAGGTCTTAGAAACTGTCATTTTATTCACACTTTTAGCATTCATATTTTTAGCATCAGGCATGTTTGCAATAAAGAATTATATTAGCTTAAGAATTCCCAATGCTAGCTGAATCATATTGAAAAAATAGAAAATCTCTAGAAATCATTTCATTATTTAATAATTTTTTTTTAGAATCTAAGACTTTGTCTTTTCAAAATAGAAATTTAAGTATGTTGCCTTCACAGTGAATTTAGTATACTAAGATTTTCATCCAAATGACATTATTTCTTTTTTAAGTTTTAATATATGTATGCATAAAACCAAATTCCAATTTCTTCAAAAATCCCTTTTTTTAATCAACTAAACATTTTCTATGAAGCATATATTCAGGTCTCTTATATCACTGAGAGTGATATCTGATTCTTGGTATACTGCTGAAGACACCAAACACTGCAGCATTTGGACATTTTCTTTAAGTCCTAAAACAAAGTGAAGCAGCATGTTTTAGCAGAGCGCAGGCCTAGGCGCTGCCAGCTTAGCGGATGGGGGTGATGTCACTCCTCCAGAAGGCCCTGGACCTCTTGAGGCCCAGCAGGTGTCATATTCTTTGTTTATATTCAATTCGGCATTGCCCTTCTGGCTGGGGGACACCCACCAAATGGAGAGAACTCTAAAAACAAAAAATGCACAAGAAATATAGAAATTAAGACTTATACGCCAACTGTTATTAGACTTAAGGTTTATTCAATTGTAATTTTCCCTAAGAGGTACAGAGTTCAAGTTTTTACGGTTGGCAAGTGTTTGTATCAATGAATTTCACAATGTCAAGCATCAAGTTTAGCCTTACATTCAAGGAGCAGGAAAGGAGGAAAATCTCTTATTCTAGTAACAATCTTTTCACAGCTTCATGCGCCTCAAGGCTATGAGCCTGCCTCCTACCCTTCACTTTATCTGGCTAAAGAGGATAGCACAAATAAGGTTCTTTCTACATTTCTGGTCCCAAAGCTGTGACACTTCGTTTATAATTGCTGAGTGAGATCTCTATGCCACATGGTATAGGTGCTTAACAAACTATGTGGAGTTGGTGATATGAACCACTATTATAGTGAACTTATGACCATAACTTTCCAAAAGGATATTTTGTGGGTTCCAAATGTCCTGATTTTTTTTCTCCCTAGTTAGGAATGAGGTATGAATCTGTGTGGGGATGAGGGGGGAGGTTAGTGTGTTGTAAATAATACAAAGATTTTTGAGGCTTGGGGGCTTGAAAAAGAAAAGCAACCTGTTCTGTCAATCTTGAAGGTTGGAGGGAGAGGAGGAATGAGGAAAGAGGAGGTGGATCCAATTTAGATAATCAGTCTGTTTTCAAGTTTGAATGCAACAGGGCACAGAATGGGCTCCCTAGCAAGGAGATTCTTAGGAGAGTTGTTAGAATGAGTGGCAGGATTCTCATGATCCCAACAAAATTGCATCCATAATTTTGTGTGTATAAAGAAATATGTACTCTTCTAGAAAGGAGATCTATAAGTTTTGTGAGATTTTCTAAGAATCCATGACCCCCAAAAGGTAAAATGAAACAAAATCAAGCAACCAGACAAATAGAAACCTACTATGTTAACGAAAACGTGCTTGCTTCTGCAAGAGAACTGAAGTTGTCTTTTCATGAATGCTCAAAATGGAAGAGTCTCCACTGCTAGCATTAGAACACTGCTGCCCAATCATGGGTCCTTAAGAGGTTTGTAGTATTTCCATATTGTTTGGTTGATAATGGGAAAGAACTGACACAAAATTAATTTCTTAAAGACCTTTGAGGTAAAATAAGACACTGGGCTTCTGCAAAATTAAAATTGGGGATTCTAGCATTTAATTTTTTCTACTACAGCAAGTCAACTCCTTTGGGGGAGTTGGTTTCCAAGTCCACTGATTTCTCAGAACACGCTTTGACAACCCATCCCCTCAATTTCCTAGAGAAGTCTGTTTATTTGAAGGTTATTTCCTATATTTTTTGATAACCTCATTTCACAATTTATTAAAACAAGCCCAATAATTAATTTCAACTGATCTCTTCCCAGAAGAAGAATTGTGAAATAAAATGCTCTCTGAGATCATAGCAATTCACTTAGACTTGTATATTTTTTACAAACTGAGATAACATTTCTTTAAAAAAATGTTCTTGGTGGGGGGAGGGCAAGGGCAACATACATAACCTAAACACTTGTACTACCCCCATAATATGCAGAAATAAAAAAAATGTTCTTAGTAGTGTGAAAACATATATAAGATGTATATAAAATAGTGTAAGTAATTTAATAGAGTTAATAGAATTCTTAGGAAGAAATTACTAGGAAAAATCTTGCCTAATGAGTTGGTCAAAATTACTGATATCCATGGTTTTGACAAATATTTTCCTTCTAATCTGAAAAGGCATCCCTGTGACCTTCTGCTGATGGGAGAATAGTAGGATGTTGAGTCAGTCCTGGGTAAAATCATGGCATCTAACTTGGTGGACTAGGAACTAATATTTGGTTCTATAAAGTCTGGCCCTAATGTTTACTTTGCCAACAATAAGCCAAAAACCTTTTTGAAGGGTGCTTTGTGTTCCCTTTCATTGTGAGATTCTGAGAACTCTTCATCAGTGATAATTACTTGTACTCAAAATAGAAGTGCAAAAGAAATCAAGAGAAAGTGCTGAAAGGTGCATATTTGTGAGTAACATAATACTTTCTGTCACTAACATACTTACATAATTTCTATTGAAATGTCACCCAAGAGTTTTATTTAACCCTCCATTCATTAGCCTTATTATATATAAAGAATAAATCAAAGCATAAAATGCTATGTGAGTAGCCCCGAGATTGCAATGCTTAATTTCTGAGCTTCAGCCTCAGTTTTAATGTTAATAACACTTTTTATCCAGTTTTTCAAAATGACTTCCAAACATGTGGAATTAAATTGAACTTCCCCTTATTTCTCACAACAGTGGTGCTCAAAGTGTGGCACCCAGACCAACAGCAGCAGCAGCACCTGGAACTTGTTAGAAATGCAAATTCAAAAGCCTTCCCCAGTTCCTACTGGATCAGGAAGTCTAGGGATGGGGCCCAGCAGTCTGTGTTCTAATAAGTACCTTGCTGACCCGTATGCATATGTCAGTTTGAGAGCCACTGGTCTAGTAGAACAGACATACAGAGGAGTTAAATGATTGGAATATTCAATGGTCAAAGGTAGGAATAAAGCCTCTTCCTTTCTATTCACTGGTTTTATTGTTGGGTTAGTTTTCTTCCACACCATTGCTTGCTTTCCAAATGGACCAAAGGCTTGCATGACTTGCATCCAAAACCGATGGTTCACTGTTGGACCTAAAAACACTCCTTTCTAAGGAAACAAGGCCAAAGTCGAGGCCACGTTTATTTAACCCAGGGAAAAGGGCCCAAACTAGTAAATTCATTGAGGAGCTTCTAACATTGGGAGTGGTGGAAACACTGCTATTAGATGTTGGCTAGGTGGTAACGGGGCACATAGATTAGATCCTGAATTAAGGGGACCAAGTATCTTCTCAATCTGGTTCTATCTAAGGCACCTGTTAAGATCAGCCTCTAGTGAGGGAATCAGTTAGCTCATCTCTAGTAATTGAAACCAAGGGGCTAGAGTTTAAGCCAAATTTGAAAGTCGTCATGAAATTCAAAATTCTGAAAATACTTGCCTGTTTTGGTAATGGGTCCAGAAGACTACAGTCATATTTATAAAGCATTAAGATAATACATATTTGAATCTCTAACAGAGCAAACCACCTGAAAGAAAAATATAAAATTGTTACTTGATTGCAAAAGATGCATAAATATCTACCAACAGATACTATCCAGAAAGTGTACATATTTCACAGCAAATATATTGCTGACTGAATTTAAAAATAAAAGCTTTCAAAGAATTAAAGTTAGTTTTATTCAGAAGTCTTACTGAGGACCACAGACCAAGGCCTCCAGCCCAAGAGAAGTCTTTCAGAGAAGTTCTGTCAGACTCTTCCAAAATAGTGTTTCAGCTCACATTTTATACCAGTGGCGGAGGTTCAGTTCGTGCAAAATCACATCAAATCTGCTCAGAAGATACATCAAAGCAGAATCACATCAAGATTTAGGTATAAGAGTATATCTGGTTAGAGTTTGCAAAGGCATAATCACTAACCTTGGCAGACATTATCTTATGTGTAAGAAAAGGCAAGGACCAGGGTCATTGATCTGTTATATTTTTTTAAGAATATAGTTACTCAGTCAAAGAGATGTAGGGGTTGTGGGCTCTATTCTATTTTTTTTTTTCCAAAGCATCCCTCCAGAGAGATGCATATTGTCACTGAGTCAGGGGCTTTGTGCAATTAAAGCCCCATTCTGTCTGACAAGCAGAATGAGCAAACGTGACTTCTCACATTTGTTACTTTGTCTCATAATACTCTTCTTTGCAATATAATCTTTCACTATTAAAAGGACAGAGTAAGAACATACTCCTCTTTATTAATGCCACTAACTTCACAGGGTAGTTATGACGATTAAATTGCTTTAAAATGTATGTAAAATGCTTAGCCAGTGAAAGCACTCAATAAATGAAAGTTCTTCCCTAAGTTTTAGAACTGTGCTTTCCAATACTGTAGCCATTAGCCACACGTGGCTATTTAATCAAATAAATTGAACAAAATAAAGAGTTACACTAGCTATATTTCAAGTGCTTAATAGCCATATGTGGTTCCTGGCTACCACATTGGACAGTGCATATTTAAAATATCTCCAGGATCACAGAAAGCTCTATTGGACAGTCCTGCCTGGGTCTAGACTCCAGTACCCCCTGAAAATTACTGCCTGAATGTCCTACAGGCACCTCAAGTTCCCCCAAACCTCCAAATCTGCTCTTCCTTTTGTAATCCTTGTCTCAAGAGTGCCCAAGCTTTTTGATCACATATCCCTGATAATAAAATATTTGATATTAAATAAAAATAAAATAATTGATAATAAAATATATTGATATTCACTTATTTTAAAATATGTGTGCATACTAGTGACCAATTTATTGCCTACTTTCTATGACAAGTACAAATAGAAACTAAAAAGCCGAGAAAAGCATAAATGAAATTCTGCTATTATTTGTTGCATCCCATGGGTTGTTTTGAGCTCTCTACAGGGTAGGCAAACACCTTTAGGATTCATAGCCCTTAATGAATACAATTAGTCCAATGGGCCAGAAAACTGGGAGTCATCAGTCCTCAGTCCTCTCGACCACACTTCACGTTCAGCTAGGCACCAGGGCCTTTTGTTGATCTCCTACAAAATTCCCCAATCTCTCCCTACATCCTCTATCTTTAGTCCCTGCACTACTCCCTCAGTGTAGTTCTTAATTTACTGCCTAGATTACATCATCATTTTAGCTTCCATATTGGTCTCTTGCTTCTAGTTTCACTTTCCTCCACTCCACCACTGGAATTAACTTTCTAAAACATATACCATCACTGTCTCCTCATTTTACACACACATACACATCAGCAGGATCTTCCAATGCTTCCCATTCCTTTCCAAACACCACAGCAGAACTCAGCCAGCCCTTGCAGATCCATCCCCTACTTATCTCTGCGGCCTCCTCTCTCCCAGAGCCCCACGTGACATCCATGCTCTTGCCACACTCTATTACATGACATTTCCCGAATGACAATGTTCTATAAGCCCCTTGCCTGTCTAAGGCTCAGTCTCCTGCAAGCATTCCCTCATCACTCGCCTCTGGGCTGAGGTGCCTGTCCTCTCCATTTCTCTGGTTCCCTGTTCACATCTCAGCTGTAGATCCTCCTGTGCTGAACTGTGGCTGCTCATTAGCCATCTCTCTTCTAGAGAGAAACTGTACTGTTTGGCCTTAGCACGGTGCAAAATGATGGTTGGTGCCTAATAATGTTAACTCAATAAATGAATAGACAATGGAAGGTGATGGCTTCCATAAAGCAGATCAATTTCCTGCCCTTTCTACCTTTCTCTATATTTCTGTGGCACTTTAAATATCTCTCAACCAATGTCCTTAACCTATAAGCCTACTATATCCTATCATATTTCAATTAGTCATATGCATGTCTGTCTCCCCTTGTAGACTACAGTCTTCACAAAAAGCAGGAACCATGTCTTATTCATCTTTGAATCCTCAATGTTTGTTGCTTGATTGGATGAATGAATATGAACGATCTGATGTTCATATCAAATAATTAGATGTTTTCCCCCACTGGTGTTCTTGAAACATCTTAACTATATTTTGTTTCAAATGAAATCTGGAGTACTCCAGGTGTTGTTATAACTCACTTGAATACCACATCAATTCTTCTGTAATATTTATGATGCAAATTTAATCCTACTTTCTGGCAAATGCTAAAGATAATTTATTCTAAGAGAGTATCAATGTCTATGACATAGGACACACCCAATATTTACTGATTCAGATCAAATTAAGCAGTGATTCTAAGAAAAAGTAATTTTGCTAATTTGTGTGCAGGTTCAGAATTTCTCACAACTAAGATTTTATCAAACTTTTAACAAACTAGAACCTCCATTCCTGGCCATGATAAAGTAACAAAAGTCAGTGTTATCCTCCTTCCTTAAATAACCCAGAAACGGGGCAAAATCCACAGTGTAGGATAAAGATCCCCAAGTGAAACTTAAGAAAACGAAGTGAATCCTATGATTGCTTTAGTTTACTGCCTATGGCAGTTTCTAGGCCACAGTGCAAGGAAGGGAAAATCCACCAAGACCTGACAGTATTACTTAATTAAAGAGACAGAGATCAAAGTTCAAGCAAGCTAAAAGGGACTAGAATTTGTAGGGAAGAATATCAGAGAGGAGGGAGTTACCCAGGAGGGAGAGCAAAAGTACTCCAGAGATCTAAATAGGGGTCTTTTTGAATATTTGGCAGAGTGCTGATCTCTGCATGTGTGAGAGGAAACTCCTGAGGCTGGAAAAGGATGATGAAAAGAAAGTCAAAGAGCAATAAGCTGAATAAGGCCCAGAGCTCACACAAGACATAGAAGTTTGTGTTCCCACAAGAAAGAGTGTAAAGACCTTTTAGCACATGGAGCACTGTGCAGTCCTTAAAAGGGTATATTGCCTTAGTAGTGGTATTATATTATCTTATGTTAAGTACCACTCTGGAATGACCTTAACAAAGATTAAAAACGAATTTTGAAAAATTTGTTTTTCTAAGCAACTAACCATATGCGGTAATAAAGTCTAAAACTAAAAGAATACAATAAAATCCAGCATCCAGGACACTTACATCTTGCATCTACTCAAAAATTACCAGGCCTACAAGAGATAAGAAAATGTGACTCAAAAGCAAGAAAATCTGTTCAAAAGATACAGGCTCAGAAATGATGGATATTGGACACTGTTTATTAAATACACTCCAGATGTTCAAAACGGTAGAAGAAAACAGCATGATGAGGAGAGAAGTAGAAGATATAAAAAATATTCAAATTGACCTTCTAGCAACAAAATTATATACCTTAAATAAAAAATATACTGAATGGGATTAAAAGATGATAAGATATTGTAAAAGAAAAGATCATGGAACTTAATTAATATAACAATGGTAAACATCTAAAATGAAGTACAGAGAATAATAAGACTATAAAAAGAAATGAACAGAGTGTCAGTGACCTATAAAATAGTATAAAGCAGCCTAACATAAATGTCATTAGAGATACGGGTGGGCAAGCAGGAAAATATTTTAAGGAATAACAGCTGAAGCATTTTCAAATTTTTGAAAACTAATAATTTACAAATCCAAGAAGCTCAATGAACCCTAAGCGGAAGAAACATAAAGAAAACCATGCCGAGCAAATCATAATCAAATTGCTAAAAAACAGTCATAAAGGAAAACATTTTAAAGTGTCCAAAGAAAGAAGACACAATAAATAAGAACAACAAAATTAAAAAGTAACGCAGACTTTTCATCAGAAACTATGTAAGCCAGAAGACAATGAACAGCATGTTTGAAGTGTTGAAAGAAAAAAATAAACCATCAAGGTATAAAGACAAGTAGTTAATAACGTTTTTTGTAATAATGCACTAACTCCCCTGTGAAAGAGGCCAGCTTGGATAATCTGGGGCAACTATTTAATTTCCCTCCTTAAGGATTTAGATTTTACCATGTATTAGGGAAAAATGATTATCTTTGGGAGATGCGAAAGAAAGAAAGAGAGAGATATGTTGAAACGACAGTCAACCATTCAACAGAGAATTTGAGGAATTCACATTTGGACAGATCTCAAGGACACGTGTGCCTGTGTCCGCCATGGACTGTTTTGAGGAACTCAAGACCCAAGGACAATCATGGACAGTCCCGCTGAAAGCTACAATGTTATCCTGTACTCAGACTTTGAGAAATGTACTCGTGGAGAAAGGGAGATGGATCTTGGGGTGAAATCACCTTCTCAGGGGAGGGATGAGGCTGTGACTATTTTGTAAAAGAGACAAGCACAGTGCCACGTAAAGGCACGTAAGGTTAGGAAACAGTGACTTTCTGTGAAGTGCTCAACTTAAATACTTTTCTCTGGGACTATGGAAAAGAAATAGTTCCTGTACAATTTTAATATTTCCCTATCTATGCTGTAATTTTTTTTTTTTTTACCTCAAAAAGTCAGTCGGAACTGACACGCTCGCACTGCCTTGTGTGATAGCGCAGTGGAGACTAAAGAGGTGATACAATGGCAGGAAGCGCGAGTGACCTCTCTTTCACCCCGCTGCTGGAGGTGGTGCGGAAGCAGCAGCATCCGATCTTTGGCGAGGTGGGTGACAGCAGGTGGAGGAGCTGGCAGTGTGGCAAAGGTCGCAGAAACCAAGGGTCAAATTCGGAATGGATAACTAGGACTTGAAAGTGATATTTCTGTCTTTTCTCCCCTCTCCTCCTGAAAGGGAGTGACTTTTCTTTTTTCTTTCAGTTTGAATGTCAGCGAGTGACTTCTATGGGAACAGTGAACTGATATTTAGATTACACACGAGGAGTTCTTACAACAACATAAGATCTCCATTCTTTGTTCATTCATTCAATATTTATTGTGTCTTTATGTGCTTTACACACTTCTAAGCACTGACATTACCCCAGTAAACAAAGACAACATTCATGTTCTCATGAAGCTTAAACTCCAGTAGAATACAAACTAGTATTAATAATATAATAAGTAAGACAAAGAGAAAGGGAATGATGGAGGTGTGGGCTAAAATATTTTAGATAAGGAAGGCCTCTGGGATGAGGTGACATTTTAGCAGACAATGGAATAAAGTAAGAGAGCAAGCTGTAGTGAATATCTGGGGTCCCATATTCCATGGAGAAGAATTAAAAGGTACAAAAACCCAGAGGTAAGAGAATGAGGAACAATGGCAGGCTCGTGTTACTAGAAATGATCAAGGAAAGGGGAGTGCCAGAGAAATATTCTAGTTACACAGAGAGCCTTGTGGGGCATGTTAGAGATCTCATTTTATTCTGTGAAATGGCAACCAATCGAATGGTTCTAAGTGACATGACAAGTTCTGAAAGAATCGTCTGGCTGCTACTTTGAGAACAAAATATAGGGTGACAGGGATGAAGATTGATTAGGAAGCCATTAAAATTTTCCAGACAATAGAAAGTGGTGACTTGGACTAGTTTGGGAGAAATGGTTGTGAGCCATAGTTCGAGTCTGGAGATACTCTGTAGGATGGACCGATGGTTTGCATTATAGATGTGAAGAACATAAGGGAGTCAAGATAACTCCAAAGTTCTTGACTTGAGTAAATGCAAGGAGACAGCTGTTATTTACCTCAGCAATGGGGAAGGGAGAGTAGGATTGAGGGAATTGTGATCTGGAGCCCAGTTTTGGACTTGTTGAATAAAGGTTTCTACAGACAAGTGCCTTCTAGGCATCCAATGGAGATGGCAAACGGAAGTTTAGTAAATGAGCCCAGCGTTTAGAAAGGATTCACTCAGGGCTGGAAATATAAAGGATATAAATATGGGAGTCACCATTATTCAGACAATTATTTAAAGCCATGGGACAGTATGAGATCACTTAGGGAATCAGTTAAATAGAAAATAATCTGAGGAGAGAGCCCTGGGGTACTCCAGAATTTGGGGGTCAGGAAAAGAGATGGAGAAGAAGCAGCCAGAAGGGAAGAATAACAAAAAGAAGGTGGTGCCTCTGAAGGATGCTCCATGAAGAAAGAGTTTCATGGAAGGTATAAGCCACCCTATCAAAAGGAAAAGGTGGTAAAAAGTACCAACTTGTGAAATTAGACATAAAGTTCCAGCTTAAACAACCACCTCTTCTCAGCACACTTAGCTCCCTTCCTATAAGTAAATTAGATGATATCCCTCTTTCAGATAACTAAGCTGACATGGTGGGTTCAGGAGAATCAGCAGTGACTTCCTAATGGTCAATGTTTACTTGGCAGCACTAGAAAAATACTGGCTGATTTTATTAATACATTTGTGAATTATAGAACAGTTTTGTAGGTTCCTTGCTTTAACCAAGCAAATCCTATTTTCTTATCATTGTCTTAAGCTTGTCATAGGCCAGAGTAGTGATTTCCCACTTCTCTGAGTTCAGCATCCTGGGATAAAGGACCTGGCACTCTTCAAGTCCCCATACCGGCACTGAAACTAACAGTGAACACGGTCGGCAATTTGGAAGGGCAGTGTGGGGCTGGGCTAGTGAAGAAGGTACTGTAGGCGGAGGAATAACCTGCTCCAAGGCACAGACTGAGAAGGGGCCCTGGAACATTTAGGAGCCCACAGGTTGTTTACTCTATGCTGAAGTGAGGTGATGGGAGATGGAGCTGGATAGGCAAGAGGAGCTGATTCATGGAGGGGTTTCAATGTGCCACTTGACAACATCCGGATTTTGATCCTGAAAGTGCTGCGGAGCCAGTGAACAGACTGTACTTATTGAAAAGTTACAACTATATGTGTGAAAACAAGGTTCCTTTAAGCATTATTACACATAGGAGGCTCTCAGTAAAGGGGTTTCTCTATCACTGAAAGGGTTTGCTAAGCCAACGAGCAATGTAAGCAAGACCAAAGTTCATAAGCTAAGAGCACAATTTTAGGAAGACCACATATACACCAATTAGAAATAATTAGAAGTAGGAAAGGTGAAGGGGGTGAGCAAGCTGGCTGAATAGAAACCCCAAGTCCCTCTGCACGAACACCTAATTGAACCACTATCCACGCAAGCACGCCTCTTCAGATGAACCAAAAATCAGGTAAGCAATCATAATTAGAAATAGGGGCTACCAAAGGCTGGGGGGTGGAAGGATTGGGGAGATGTTACTCAAAGGACACAAAATTTCAGTTAGACAGGAGGAGTAAGTTCAAGGCATCTACTGTAGGTCATGGTGACTACAGTTAATAACAATATATTGTATATTTGCAACTTGCTAAGAGAGTAGATTTTAAGTGTTCGCACCACAAAAAAAATAAGTATGTGAGATAATGCACATGGTAAATAGCTTGACTTAGCAATTCCACAACATAAACATATATCAAAACACCATGTTGTATACCATGAATATATGCAATTTTTAGTTGTCATTTAAAATAAACTTTTAAAATTTTCAAGAAAAATATATATTAGAAAAAATCTATAAAGTAGAATGAGAAAAAGAGGAATGATAGAAAAGTTCACAAGAATAATTAGAAATAATATTTATCAATTTATTAAAATAGTTTTCTTCTACAATCTATAAAGCAGCCTTCTTTAAATACTTTTAGTTGCTGTGATGCCTTTAAAAATGATAAAACTGCATTTTTCTTAAAAATAAACTATAACTCAGGGCTTTGACCAACTTATATTATATATTTTGAATTAGTGAGGCTTAAGTATTTTTCTTCTAGTTTTAGTGTTATTAGTTTAGTTATTAAATTAATATCAGATACTAAAATAGTATTAATATTAATATAACATTGAATATTCTAAAAATTTTGATATCTTAAAAAAAGTAAAATGAATTAATAATACAATAATAAAATGTGCTGAAAATCTTATTTTATATAAACCCAAATATTTGGATAATCTAGTAGAATTACTTCAATTATTCATTAAAGTTTTTTTATTTTTTATTTTTTTATTAGGTCATGTTCTGTCACCCAGGCTGGAGTGCAGTGGGGTGATTATAGCTCACAGCAACCTCAAACTCCTGGGCTTAAGCAATCCTCCTACCTCAGCTTCCTGAGTAGCTGGGACTACAGGCATGCACCACCATGCCTGGCTAATTTTTAAATTTTTGTAGAGATGGGCTCTCACTATGTTGCCCAGGCTGGTCTCAAACTCCTGGGCCTCAAGCAATCCTTCCACTTTGGCCTCCCAAAGTGCTGGGATTACAGGTATGAACCACTGTGCCCAGCAAGTTTTATTTTTAAGCCTTTACTATGTTATTGAATTTAGTTCAATGTCTAAACTACCAGAAACTGACATATACATACCTGTGAATAAAAAGCTTTTTATATTTATATTTATATATATATTTATATTAAAGACAATAGGCTCATAAATTTGTATTTTCACGTAAGTTCTTCAGAAGCAAGCTGAGCTGTTTGTGTTAGTAATGTTTTCTTAATACTTCCTATTGTCACAACAGTGAAAATAATGAGGCACAGTATTTATAACATTTTTTACACTTACAAGAACAACATTATATGTCTACAAATAAACCTAATGAAAATATAAACATGTTGAAAATTTCTGAAATACTTAGTACTTGTTCATTTTCCCCATTTTTAGATAAATATTTATTCAAGGAATGCTACACAGGCATTAAGAACACAAAGTCCTACAAAACACACTGCTAGTAATGCACATGGAGAGACAGAAAGGTAACAGGATAACAATATAAGGTAACAATATTAGATGAAGGTGGAAACAAGGGAAGGAAACACCATTTGTGGTCTGGAGAGAACATTACACAACTCGAATGACTTCCATGGAGGTGAAACCTGAGCTAGACCCTGAGGGCAGGACAGGCTTTAAATAAGTAGATGTGTTGAGGACATTCCAGAGCCAGCAGGCAGCACAAGCAAGGGGAGGAAGGGACGCTCTGGAGTTGGGGTCAGCAAGTAGACCCTCTGTGGACGGCATTCTCAGATGTTCAGAGAGGTACAGCTGGCGTCACATGATGAAGAGCCCAGAGTTCTAGGCTAATGAGTTTGGCCAGCAGGCAGTGGCGTGAGTCTTAACAAGAGAGTGACAGGAGACATTATTATTCCAGGAAAATGAATCTGTATTTAATGAGCAAGATGGATTGAAAGAAGAGATAATAGAGCCAGGGGCAAGGGTCAGGCAACGATGACAAGCCAATGCTGAGCCGATGCAGACCTGGTGTAGGAGGAAGGAAGGGACATGGAAGACCAGGAGCGAGGAGTAAAGGATAATTCCAAAAACCCAGGTGTCTAAGAGAATAGCGACACATCTAAAAGAAACAGAGAGTACTGAAGGAATGCTAGGATGGGGGAAATTAATGATTTTAGTTTTGGATGTCTTGGTTTTGAGACTGACTCTCTCACTTTTAAAGAGAAAATCTCCCTCCCCTTTTCCCCTCCTAGAAGTCATTGCAGGCAATGCCAGCATGGGCTGGAAAACTGTCACCGATGCCAGGATCAGGGGCTCTTCCTAGTTGCTACCAGCTGCAGCTTATGAAAATAGAATGATCTTGCCCTGGAATTCAGAGAAGGCAGCACACAGACATAGTTTCACAGGCATCATTCATTGAAGCGCTACTATTCAAGTTAAAGGGGAAGTATTTTTCCCACAACCTCATCCTTCTAAGAAATCTTTTAGGAAAATAAAATCAATTAGATGACAGTAGGCAAAATAATCAAGACTGATAGTTCTCAAACTTTAGTGTGCATCAGAATCACGTAGAAGGCTTTTTAAAGTACAGATTGCTGGGCCCCACTCCCAAAGTTTCCCATTCAGGAGGTCCAGGACAGGGCCCAAGAATTTGCACTATTACAAGTTTCCAGGTAATGTTACTACTGGTGGTCTGGGGCCCACATTTTGAGAATTGCTGATCTAAAGCAAGTTGACAAGGAGAAAGGGGGAAAAACATGTTTGAAGATGTAGTTTATTAAACCTTTGAATTTTAGCATACAATATCAAAATTGCAAAGAATATCATGGTTATACATGAAACACTATGGCTGGGTACCAAACTTTTGATTAGAAATAATGGTCTAGGCATAATCTAGTGGAGTGAGGAGATAGATGCTTTATGTTAAATAAAAACAAATGGGAAGAGAAGAATGGGATAAGGGTAAGTTAGATGATGAGGAAAAGGAGAAAATGTGAAAAATAGAAGAGAATAGGACATATTTAAAGGTGGAAAAGAGATGAGAAAGCAGATGGGAAAGCAAAGAAGAAAGGACTGGGGAACCTCAGCTCTTCGTAATTTGAGATATTGTTTTCTATTTCACTCGGAAGATTAAAACTGGCTCCTACAAGGAGTGCATGCTCTGGGGCCACTATGTTCCAGATTTGCAGCCAAAATTGTTCTAATGGTGACCCTACAGTCACTCCTCTTAGAAGTAAAACTTCCATATGTGAGAGCTACTAGCTAGAAATTTGGGTATCTCTTTTTAAACCTTCGTTATTTAGGAAAAAAGGCAAAGGAATAGTACTGACTTCATTAAGTTTAAGTACTACTCACTAAGTAGAAATAATCTTGTGGTTTATTTTATTTCCAGCTTATTGAGGTATAATTGACAAATAAAAATTATATATGTTTAAAGTATACAATGTGATGATTTGATATACATTGTGATACATATATTTTGTGAAATGATTACCAAAATCAAGCTAATTAACATATCCATCACCTCACATAGTTACCCTTGTGTGTGTGTGGCGAGAACACTTAAAATCTATTCTCTTAGCAAATTTCAAGTATACATTATTATTAACTATAGTCACCATGCTGTACCTTATGTCTCTAGAACTTATTCATCTTATAACTGAAAGTGTGTACCCTTTGACCAATATCTCCTGATTACCCCCACCCTCCCAGTCCCTGGTAACCATGTTCTATTCTCTGTTTCAATGAGTTCAACCTTCTGAGATTCCACATATAAATGATCTTATGCAATATTTGTCTTTTTGTATCTGGCTTATTCCACTTAGTATAATGTCTTCCAGGTTTATCCATGTTGTGGCAAATGGCAGGATTTCCTTTTTTTAAGGCTGAAAAATATTCCTCTGTGTGTGTGTGTTTGTGTGTGTGTGCGTGCACATTGCATTTTCTTTATTTTTCCATCAACAGACAGTTAGGTTGTTTGATATCTTGGCTATTGTGAATAATGCTGCAGTGAACATGGGAGTGCAAATATCTCTTCAAGATACTGACTTCATTTTCTTTGGCTATATACCCAGAAGTAGAATTGTGGGATCATATTGTAATTCTATTTTTAATTTTTTGAGGGACTGCCATACTGTTTTCCATAGCAGCTGTACCATTTGACATTCCTACCAACATGCACAAGGGTTCCAATTTCTCCACATCCTCACTAACACTTTTTGTTTTTGGTTTGTTGATAGTAGCCACCCTAATCAGTATGCCAACTTGAAATAAAAATATATAGAGATGAGTCTCCAAGCAAGAGGTTTTACTGGAATATACAAGGAATAGAATTGCAATTTGGGGCATATGCACAGAACAGGGTGGACTCGTGTATGTCTGGAGAACAAAGGAAAAAGTTAGGATTTTACTGGGGAAAGAGAAGCTTATGCGAGTTGTTTCCAAAGGAAGTTCATTGGTGTTAGCAGTGTCTTATTAATACAAGAGCTGGTGAGTATCAGCAGTTGCTAGGCAGGACTTGTAATCTTGGAGTTATAGCCCCTAGCACTTTTGGACTGGGACTATGAGACAGTTTTTTGAAACAGGTGTATGCAACCTCTTTTCCCATGACTTCCTGACTCCACTTTAATTGGGTATGGCATAAATGACTTCATTTTGTATACTCAACTTTCACAGGTATGAGGTGGTATCTCATTGTAGTTCTGATTTGCATTTACCTAGTGATTAATGATGGTGAGCATCTTTTCACATGTATTGGCCATTTGTATATGTTCTCTCAAGAAATGTCTATTCAAGTCCCTTGTTCATTTGTGAATTGCTTGTTTTGCTGTTGAGTTTTAGAAGTTCTTTATACATTTTGGATACTCATACCTTATCAGATATATAATTTGCAAATACTTTCTTCCATTTGGTGGGTTGCCTTTTTACTCTATTGATATTGTCCTTTGATGCACAAAATTTTTAAATTTTCATGAACTCTAATTTGTTTATTTTTCTTCTGTTGTCTCGCCTTTGGTGTCATATCTGAAAATCATTGCCAAATCCAATGTCGTGAAGCTTTTGCTCTACTTTAAGAGTTTTATAGTTTTAGGTCTTATATTAGATTTTTATTCCATCTTGAGTTAATTTTTGTATATGGTGTTAGGTAAGGATCCAACATCATTCTTTTGCATATGGATATCTAGTTTTTCCAGTGCCATTTGTTGAAAAGATTGCCCTTTTCCTATTGAATGGTCTTAGCACCTTGTCAAAAATAATCTTACCATGTATGTGTGGACTTATTTCTGGGTTCTCTATTCTGTTCCTTTGGTTCATATATCTGTCTTGATACCAGTGCCACATTGTTTTGAACACTGCAGCTTTGTATTAAGTTTTGAAATCAGAAGTGTGAGTCCTCTAGCTTTCTTCATTTTCAAGATTGTTTTGGCTACTTAAGGTCTCTTGAAATTCACAGGAATTTTGGGATGGGTTTTTCTATTTCTGCAAAAAACATCATTGGGATTTTGACAGGGATTACAATGAATCTGCAGACTGCTTTGGGTAGCACTGACATCTTAACAATAGAAATCTTCCAATCCACAAACATGGGCTATGTGTCCATTTATTTATGTCTTCTTTAATTACTTTCAGCAATGTTTTGTAGTTTTCATTGTGTAAGTCTTAAACCTTCTTGGTTTAGCTAATTCCTAAGTATTCTCTTCTTTTTGATGCTACTATAAATGGAATTGTTTTCCTAGTTTCCTTGTCAACGTGTACATTGTTAGTATATAGAATGCAACTGATTTTTGTGGTTTGATTTTGTATCTTGCTACTGTAGTTCTAACTGGGTTTTTTATTGTGGAATCTTTAAGGTTTTTCACATATAAGAACATATCATCTGTGAACAGAGATAATTTTACTTCTTTCTCTCCAATTTGGGTTCATTTTATTTCTTTTTTTCCCTAATTGCTCTGGCTATAACTTCTAGTACTAGATGGAACAGAAGTAGCAAGAGTGGGCATCTTTGTTTTGTTTGTGATCATAGAGGAAAATTTTTCAGTTTCTCACCATTAAGTATGATGTTTAGCTATGGCCTTGTCATGTATGGCCCTTATTCTGCCGAGGTACATTCTTTCTATATCCAATGTGTTGAGCATTTTAACATGAAAAGATGTTTATTTTGTTAATTTTTTCTACATCTATTGAGATGATCATATAATATTTGTCCTTCATTCTGTTTATGTGATATATCACATTGCTTCATTTGCGTAGGTTGAACCATTTCCTGGCATCCAAGGGGTAAATCCCACTTGATCATGGTGTATGATCCTTTTAATGTGCTGCTTAATTCAGTTTGCTAGTATTTTGTTGAGAATGTTTATATCTATTTTCCTCAGGAATACTGACCTGTAGTTTAGTTTTCTATAGTGTCCTGTTTGGCTTTGATATCAGAGTAATGCTGTCCTCATAAAATGAATAGTTTTGAAATATTCCCTCTTTTTTAATTTTTTGGAATAATTTGAAAAGGATTGCTTTAGTTCTTATATAAACACACATTTAGCAAAATTCAGCAGTGAAACAACCAGGTTCTGGGCTTTTCTTTGATGAGAGACTTGATTACTGATTCAATCTCCTTACTTGTTATTTGTTCATATTTTATATTTCTTCATGAGTCAGTCTTGGTAGGTTGTATGTTTCTAGAAATCTATTCATTTTTTCTAGGTTATCCACATTGTTTTCATATAATTGTACATAGTAGTCTCTTATGATCCTATGTATTTCTGTGGTATCAGTTGTAATATCTCTTCTTCCATTTCTGATTTTATTAATTTGTCTTCTCTCTTTTTTCCTTAGTCAACCTAAAGGCATGCTAACTTTGTTTATCTTTTCAAAAACCCAACTCTGTTCTGTGGATTTTTTTCTGTTATTTTTCTAGTCCCTATCTAATTTAATTCTGGTTTGATCTTTATTTCTATAACTCTGCTAACTTTGTGCTTCATTTTTTCTTCTTTTTCTAGTTCCTTGATGTATAAAGTCAGGCTGTTCATTTGAGGTCTATCTTTTTTTGTTAATGTAGGTGTTTAACATCATACACTTCCCTTTTAGAACTGCTTTTGCTGTATCCCATAAATTTTGGTATGTTGTGTTTCTATTTCCATTTGTCTTAAGGCATCTTTAAATTTCTTTGACCTATTGATCAGTATGTGTTGTTTAATTTCCACATATTTGTGAATTTTCCAGTTTTATTCCTGTTATTGATTTCTAGTTTCATATCGTTACGGTTAGAAAAAGTGCTTGGTATGATTTCAACCTTCCTAAAATTTTTAAGACTTTTTTTGTAGCCCATTATATAATCTATCCTGGAGAATGTTCCATGTGTACTTGTGAAGGATATGTATTCTGTTGCTTCTGGATGAAATGTTCTGTATATATATGTTAGGTCCATTTGGTCTTAAGTATAGTTCAATTCAGTGCTTCCTTACTCGTTTTCTGTGTATGATTAATTTATTGTTGAAACTGGGGTATTAAACTCCCCTACCATTATTGTATTGCTATTTATTTCTCCCTTCAAATCTGTTCATATTTGCTTTATATATTAGGTGCTCTAATGTTGGGTGCATATATATTTACAATTGTTATAGCCTCTTGATAAATTGATCCCTTTTTTCATTATATAACGACCTTCTTTGTTTCTTTTATAGTGTGTGACTTAAAGTCTATTTTGTTTGATATATTTACAGCTATCTGTACTCTTTTTTGGTTTGCATTTGGATGGAATATCTTTTTTTATCTTTTTACTTTTAGCCTTGAGTATCCTTGAATCTAAAGTGAGTCTCTTATAGGCAGCATATATTTGGGTCATCATCGCCTTTTTTTTTTAATCAGTTCAGCCATTCTATGTCTTTTTATTGGATAATTTAATCCATTTACATTTAAAGTAATTTTTGATAGGTAAGGACTTAATATTGACATTTTGTAAAAATTTTCTGACTGTTTTGTATTCCTTTTTTTCTTTATTCCTCTCTTGTTGTCTTCCTTTGTGAGCTGATGATTTTTGTCACAGTAGGCTTTGATTCAATTCTCTTTATCTCTTGTGTATCTACTGTAGGTTTTTGCTTTGTGGTTACCATGAGGCTTAAAGAAAACATCTTATAGTTATAACAGTGTATTTCAACCTGATAAAACCAGTCTTCCACTCTACCAGTTGAACTATCCAAGGGTGCACACAATTTTCCTTCAATTGCATACATAAACTCTACACTTTTGCCTCTCCTCACCAATACATTTTATATTTTTGATGCCACAATTTACTGATTTTTATATTGTGTATCTCTTAACAAAATACTGTAGCTATATTTTTAATACTTCTGTATTTTAACTTTTTTTGCTAGCATTAATAGTGTTTTATACACCACCATTACTCTATTAGAGTATTCTAAATTTGACTATATATCTGGATGGATATTCAACCCAGTCCTCTTTGGGTTAAACCTGTTTGGGGAACTTTGAGCTTCATAGTTAGGAATATTTCTGGGTTTTCATAGGTCCATATTTCTCCTAAGGTTTGGAAAATTTTTAGCCATTGTTTCTTTAAATAAGCTTTCTTCCTCTTTCTCGCTCCTCCTTCTGAGTCTTTTATAATGCATGTATTGGTTCAGTTAATAGTGTCCCATAAGTCTCACGGGCTTTCTTTATTTTCTTTATTTACATTCTTTCTTCTTTTTTTCTCCTCAGACTGAATAATTTCAAAATACCTGTCTTCAAGTTCATGATTCTTTCTTCTGCTTGATTGCATCTACTGTTAAAGTTCTTTATTGAATTTTTCATTTCATTCAGTGTATTCTTTAGCTCCAGGATTCTTATTTGTTTCCTTGTTATCATTTATCTTTGTTGAACTTCTTGTTTTATTCATGTATTGTTGTTCTAACTGATATTACTGAATCATCTATCTTTGTTCTCTTATATTTCACTGAACGTCCTTAGAATAATTATTTTGAATTCTTTTTCAGGTAATTAGATCTCCATTTCTTTGGGGTAGGTCACTGTTCCTTTGGCGATGTCATGTTTTCTTGTTTATTTTTTTGTGTGTGTTTGTTTCCTGCGGCCTTGCAATGATATCTGCATATTTGAGGAAGCAGTCACCTCTTCAATATTTAAGGACTAGCTTTGGTGGGGAAAGACTTTCACTTGTGGGTAAGTGTGAGGGTGCTGAGTATATGGGGTGTAAAGCTCTGTCAGCTGAGGTCAATGTCAGCAGGACTGCAGAGATCCTTAGTGGCCTGACATGTGGATGTCTATGGTGGCAGCAGTGGTGGTGAGGGGCTTTGGGGTCTTCAGTATCAAAGCCTTCTGTGGTCCTCCTGTTCTTCTTTTCCCCAGGTCTTCTTAGGATTTGGGAAGAAGTCCTAGCCAAAGGGATTTTCCTTGGTGCTGGTTCTGTGACATGGGCATGCTGGTAGTCATGGCAGCACTGGGTTCCAGGGCTCAGGAACTTTTGTAGCAGCAGTGGTGCTGATATTCAGGGCACAAGTGCTCAGAACAGCAGCAGAGCCAGGGTTCTGGGTTCAGGGGTGAGCAAAGCTTCTGTGGTACCTGGGCCCTAGAGCACAGGCAAATTCAGTATGGCAGTGGGTGGCATCAGTGTTTGAGACACAGGCATGATCCATCTTGTTTTGTGATATAGTCAAAGTAAACAAAACTCAACTCTTTTTAAAAAGCTATTAAATGATGTGGTTAGTATATGCTACTACAATATTTCATGGAGTTCAATAATTCTTGAAATAAAAATTTCACTTTTAAGGAAATTATATTATTTATGATGCCTTTGGTTGTTGCACTGGTGTCTATACTTATGAGAATGCATTACTTTATGTAACTGAAAAAATCTAGTGTTGGCCTAAAGAAGAAATCACTCCAGTAGCGCAGTGATGTTACCATGAGGCCAGTTTCCCTCTTCTGCTTTGTGCTGTGTTGTCAGCTTCATCCTAATATTGTCTGTTGTTATATTCTCAAAATAGCTGCCACAAGTTTCTGCAGTCAAATGTCTTTATTCAAATCCTGGAGGAAATGATTATTTTTGATCCAGAAGTCTCAACAGAAAACATGGTAGTTAATTGTTCTGCTCAAAACATCTACCAACATCTAAACCAATCAGTATGGAAAGGGAGGGAGGGGACAGGAATGGAATGTGCTGGTTGGTTAAGGAAGTGCTCCATCCCTATCGAGCTGAGGGTAGAATCAGTACCACAGAATCCTATGGATCTCCAAATGAAAATTAGGATTATCAGAAAGGAAGGAGAAGGTATTAGATGATGAGGAGATAACAACCTATGGGCAATATTGTGATATAGTACAGTTTTAATTCCAGTATTACTTTCCTAGGAACAAAATACTTTTTCTGAACACTGAAAACATTTAATTTCTTAAAGAGCAGTCACTCAGTTTGATGAAATGAGAAAGCCCATGAAGGAACAACAACAACAAAAAAGTAGAAGAAGAAGAAAAAGAAGATACCCAGTCGTATGTGTCCTTTCTTTTTTTCCATAGATACATATCCTCCTATTCAAGTATTTTGTGTACAACAAAGGGACTGGAGATCTATTTTGTAAATAAAAGGAAAATGGTATCCTTTCTGAAATTTTTGCTCAGAAATGAACATGTTTTGTTTCAGAAGCACTTTGGTCTAAGTATCAAGAATCACTCTTGAATTGTTTTTTCAGTTCTTGAAAGACTTAAATCTTAGCCTTATAATGAAGTATGAAAATGAAATGGCCAGGAAATTAATGATGGCAATTTTGCTAATGGTTTCTTTGCTCCTTTGAGCAAGTCACTGCTCCCTAGTAAATCAGTAAGAAAAGAGAATCGTGGCTAAAAATTAATAAAGGATTCTAGCAGGCTGGTTCAGAGTCTTGGAATTAACCACATTAACCCTTTTCATCCTCATTCCTAACCCATTTGAACTAATCATACTCTTCAGGACATATGCACACTGTAGTGAAAATGTTAGGAAATAATTTTACTTAACAAGTAAATAGGGTTTATTTAATTATATATAGCAACTGGAGTTGACGAGATGTATTTGTTTATATAACAAATTCCTCAGAATAAATTGGATTTTCAACTTGCCATTAAATCCATGGGGATTTGAACTTGTTCACTCCTTAAAAGCAATCAGCTATTTCTAAGTATAAAAGAGAGAAAGATACTTATAATACTTCTCAAATACAAGATTGTGCAAAGATACTTTACTGAATAAGGTACCACCATTAAAATTACATTATATTTAATATGAATATATAGAAACAAGTGTGTTCAAAGCATCACAAATCCCAAATATATAGTTGCCTTACTATCATTAACATATGGGTATATTACATTCCTATGAGCACTTAACTTTTGTTTTATTCTATCAAAGTTTGATACCACTGTACCTCAGGAAAGTTGTGCTTTCTTCTATGTTGTTTATTAATTATTCTCATCTAGACCAAAGACCTTTTCTAAGCCCTTATCCTCTGAATTCCTATGGTGGTTATTATATATACAAGTCTTTGGCATTGCTCATGTGCCATCTTAAGCTGTTAAGTAGGGCTTGTTTTTAATGTTGCTATGTCTCATTTCCCAAACCACATTATAATCAATTCAGAAATGTTATTTGTCTTTGAATCTCCCTAATTTTTAACAAAGTGACTGGAGTTAGAACATAAAGCTCCTTGGGGGAAGGGGCTTCATCTGATTTTTTTTTTCAAGGTAACTCTGAGAACCCTACCCTGCCTGACACATCGCATACACTTGATAATGGTTATTAAGTGAAAGAATAATCATTTTAATACCAGTTGCTCAAGAGATGTTTGTTAGGTTGAATACTACTGCTACCTAATCTACTATTTGCTGGACCTATGCTTTTTAATTAATTTTCTAATAGCTGTGTGATTTTCATTAGTAATTCAAGACAAGTCCATGAGTTTGTGGCCTGGCACTGCCCTAGGATACGTGAAAGATCCAAACACACAAAAAAAGAAATTACAGTTTCTATTTCTGAGAAATTCATGCTTCATTCCCACTTCTCAAGTATCGCAGCCTTACTCTTATTACACCCTCTTCTTATCTGAGCATGTCTTTGTAAGCCAGTTAATCTTGCCAAATATCAGGGTCGTTGTTTTACACAAGAATTTAACCTATGTCAATTTGTACAATGATACAGCCAAACAAGCACCCTCTTCCAGGAATGGGAACTAAAGAAAATCAGGCTTGTTGGCTTAGGTGTACATTTCAGCAGGTAGGTATAGGAAACAAGTCCCTTTGTGCTAAGATCATCAATTCTCAGAGATACCCACTCGAAGAAGTGTTCCTCAGCACTTAAAATCCCCTCTCTTCTTCCTCCCTTTAAATCTCATAGTTTAAGATGAGACTGTCTACTATAATGAGACTCTCATTTCACAAGCTACTATTTCTGCAAAAGTCTGATACTTCGTGCTGGTTTTTCCGGCTTTTTTCTGTAAAACCACCAGACTTCTCCAGCAATAGATTAACAAGGAAGACATCCCTTCCTGTGTTACAGGGAAGTGCCTAGCAAGGGGTTCCTCCTCTAACGTTATTTTCAGAAAGCCCACCATTAGGAGGACGAACCACAGTTCTTCCATTCTAATTTTTGGTTGGCAGCTGATGGCAGCACCAAATACTTATTTAGTTAACTCAGCAAAACCTTCTGTGTTCACCTATGAGAGGAGCTCTCATACCACCTCAGTGGCTTGAACTCCAGGAAGTGACAGCTACAAGGCCATAAGAGTATATGTTCATGACAAACTTTGATTGTCAGCTGCATTACAGGCAACTTTCTCTGACTCACTGAGTATTTGGTACATGAGAAAATAAATTGGCTCTTGGTATACAAATTAATAATGGGTGCAATTTTGGTGGGATTATACTAAGGATTTACAGGATTCGATTTCTAGGCGTACTATCTATCTTGGTATATACTGTTCAAATGAAGTCATTTACTGAACAATTTTCTATTTTGTCTCTCTTTAAAAACAAAATGTGTCATGAGTTGGCTGTTTAAGTAACAGAAAAATTAAGGACTTTTTAAAATAGAAACTTAATAGAAAACTAGACTTAAATTTTTTTTAAAACAGGTCATATGTATTCAACATTCATATTTAACCTGTAGATTCTGGTTATAGAATATATATTTTGCTATACTTCAGACTCAGAGTTTTCAAAGGAAAACTTAAGATCTTGCCCCCAGACTTGCTCCTATTTCTGATTTCTCTATTTCCACCATCTCTTCCAGCCACCTAGATTCAAAGTCACAGTTTAACTTCAAATCATTCCTCTCGAGTGATCCCCATTTCTAGTCATCTTCCAAATCGGGTAGATTCTACCACTCCATGTCTCTCACATGGAATATTAGCATGACCACATAACCTAAGTCATGCCCCACACTAATCCATTCTCTCCAAAACTTTTAATATGTCATGAGTGCCATTTGAACTGAATATAAACTCCTAAACCAGGTATTGAGGGGGCTTCCCAATTGTGCCAATCTATGTTTTCATTCTTACTTCTCACCACTGTCTGTAATCTTGTCCCAATAACAGTAAAACCAGAAACCCCTAAGACACATAACTCTGTACTTAATGACCCTCTGCTCATTCTGTTGCCTCAAGTTAAAACTTCTTCTAGCCCTTCAAAGGCTACTTTCCCCAGGAAGTTTTCTAAGATCACCTTGACCAGAGGTACTCTCTCTGGAATAACTATACTATGGTGCTTGGGCATCTCTCATCCTGCAATCCATGTAGTCATTTATCAGCTTGATGTCTTCCTTGCCCCCACACTAAGTTGTCATTTCAGAAGGGCTGAAAACATGTCTTACTCATGTCCAAAGCCCCCGCAGTACCCAGGGCACTACTTTGCATACGGTAAGAGCTCAGCACATCCTAAAAATATATAGTTTATATCTAAATAAGATACTGTTGGTTGAATTGCAGCAACATGGTCACCTTTATTGTTCCCATCACTTTCAAACTCAAATGCCTATTAGCCTCAAAAGCTATCATGGAAGGCAGTAATAGCCCCTAACAGAAACAAAAGTTATCAGGTAATCCTTAACTAATGGCACATATTATATGCTGCATTGTAAAACATTTCAGTTCTTGGTTTAAAATATTTCTAGCTCAATGTCAAAGATGGTTGTAATAAATTTTTTAGTTGTTATTGGGAATACACGTAAAGGGACCGGAAAAAAGTAACATCTATTGTTTTTAGAGGAGCTACTCTTATGACATTGATACTTAGCAGGTGGCAAAAACAATAAATTGATTACTGGCTTAAGAAGTGCTTCTCCAAAGTGAAAATAATGAGAGACAGATGAGCATTATGGGTTTATGTTGTTATTGTTGTGTGTTACACTATGCTCCCTAAGTATCTGACAATTACAATATTCAACTTCAGGGTTTTACAGTGGATAAGTCACAGCATGTTTTCAGCTCAAACAATGGAACTCTCAATTAAAACTATGTTAAAAATAAGGGCATTTATTATCTAACAGAACAGAAAGTTCCTTAAAACTGAGGAACTCAGTGACACAATGATATTACATAGACCCATGCTCTTTCCATATCTCTGCTCTGCCATCCACAGACTCTGCACCATCATGAGGCTTGTTCCTCTTGAACTTGCTGCTAGTAACTACTGGGTATATATACTTCCCTGTTCACATCCAGGGGGATTTGATGAAGGCGGCCTCTCCCCTAACCGTGGAAGACAAATCTCTCCTTTCAGTCCGATTGGCCAATTTAGGTCGACTATCTACCCCAGAACAAATAGTTGTCTCCGGAGAAACATCAGGCAACAATTTGCTCAGGTTTAGGTTTCTAGAATAACTTCTAAAGATGAGGGTTAAATTTTCATGATTGGCTAAGACTACCTAACACCATTTGGGGGAACGTGTAAATTACTAAGAGTATACTAATGCTCTAAAACACACAAAAAAGGAGGGATAAAATGAATGCCGTGGAGTAAGTAATAATTGCAAATATGGACTGGTATTACTGTTTAAACAATGAAAATGACTGACTTCTTAAATCAAGAAACTATAATTTTTCAGACAAAAGATTTTAAAGAATTTGTACATTCATTGAATGAGATCGTGTCACAAATTGGCATAGATAATTCCCCAAGTAAATCATCCCCAGTGAATCATGGGACATATTTAATGTAGACTGTCAATTCTATGCAGTCAGGCACCATGTCCATCTTCTGCAGTGTTCTCACCGTGATGCCTGGCACAGGTGAGAAGTTCAAGACATTTTTCTGCTTGCACAGATAAACATAAAAGTGACTTCATTAATGGTCACTTGTAGAAGGACAGGGCATCACAGTGAAGAGGAATCCTGGGTGACAGATTCATTTAGCTAAATAACATATCAAACGAAAGCTTTTACAAAACCAAAATAACTCAATAAACAAAACCATCCAGAAAGGTGCTGCAATGCTCCAAGCTAAAGATGTTTTGTTATGCCAGCAAATACCCATGATAATACTGTAATTAAAGGAATGTTATTCTATCTTTGTTGTTAAAAACGTTAGCATTCCAACCACTTCCAATTATCCTTGTATAAAAGCTGAGCACTGGAGCCATAAACCCAGTTTTTATCTGGCATCTGCAAGTACAATATTTTCTTTTCATGAGGTCTCCTATCAGAAGCCACTTTAGACATTCCCACAAAGACACTGCACAACACCACAGGCCAACCAGACAAGATGTCCTTTCCTGGATTTCCCTGCAGTCTGATAATGAAGGAAAAAAGGGATTAAGCCAAAGCTTTCCCCCTCTGAGCCATCGTCTTTCTGTAGACGTTTTGAATAAATGCGGCCCAGCTGCCTCACTGACCTTCCAGGACACTGGGACTTCCCATTTCCAAATGCCATGAAGCAGTCCAAGAAAGCGTGCTTCTTTAAATTTGCCTTTTTCCAACGTTCCTGTGGGAAGAAAACATTTTTTTTTTTTTCC
>VBSM01000361.1:13527295-13538586 GCA_008086735.1 Cheirogaleus medius
AAAAAAAAAAAAGAAGCATGGTGATAGCATCTGCTTCTGGGGAGGGCTTCAGAGAGCTTCCAGTCAAGGCAGATGGCAAAGGGGGAGCAGGCATGTCACAAGGTAAGAGAAGGAGCAAGAGAGGGAAGGAGGAAGTGGTGCCAGGCTCCTTTAAACAACCATCTCTCGTGTGAACTAATAAGCAACAACTCAGAACTCACTCATTATATCACCAGGATGGCACATTCATGAGTTATCCACCCTGGTGACCCAAACACCTCCCACCAGGCCCTACATCCAACACTGGGGACCAAAATGTGCTAGAAAGAATGTGTGTGTGTGTGTGTGTGTGTCGGGGGGTAATAAGGAGTGAAGGTGGAGGAGAGAGGAAAGAAGGAAAGAAAGAAACTGAGTGCTTATGAGAAAAGGACAGATAGTAACATGCATAAAACACTTTTTAAGAGGGTGTCATGATATAGAAATCATACAAAACAGTGCAAAAAAAGAAAACTCCAGACTAATATCTCTCCTGAACTTAGATGCAAAAATCTCAACAAAATATTAACAAAACAAATCTAACAAGGTATATAAAGAATTAGACACCATGATCAAGTGAGATTTATTTCAGGTATGAAAGGCTGGTTCAACATTCAAATATCAATAAATGTAATCCACCATATCAATAGACTGAAGAAGAAAAAGCATATGATTATACCCATTGACACAGAAAAGCACTGGCCAAAGTCCAACACCCAGTAATGATAAAAATTTTCAGTAAACTAGGAAAAAAGGGAAATTTCTTCAACTTGATAAAGAGCATCTATAAAAACCCTACAGCTAGTATGATATTAAAAGGTAAAAAAAAAAAAAATGCTTTCATCCCTTAAGATGTGGAACAATGCAATATCTACTATGATCACTACTAGTCCACATAGTGCTAGAAGTTAGGGCCAGTGCAATTAGGTAAGAAAAGAAAACAACAGACATATAAATCATAAAGGAAAAAATAAAATACTGTCTACACAGAGAATCCCAAAGAATATACAAAAACACTCCTAGAGCCAATACATGAGTTTAGCAAAGTTGCAGATACAAAGTCAACACACAAAAATCAATTGTATTTTTATGAACAAGTAATATACAATTGAAAAGAAAAACTTAAAAAATTACCATTTATAAAAGCTCCAAAATGAATGTAATCTTTAGGTACAAATCAAACAAAACATGTTTAGGATCTGTATGATTAAAATAATAATCAAGATACCCACTGACAGATAAATAATGATCCTATAATTCAGCTAATTACTAACCAGAATAAAAAGGGGCTTAATAAAAGTTTAATAAAAATTATAGTAATATTCAGAGTATAAACATATTGCTCTATTTAATGGCACCAAGTTGTTTGACTATTTCCTTCTAAAGCTATTACTTAATATTTGTAGCTTAAAATTAATAATTTGATTATTTAAAGCAAAATCTGTTAAAAATCCTACAAAAACTAAATGCCATAATATATGTAAGTGCAGTTAAACAAACTATGTCTCCTTTAAAGGCCAAAGTTGTAACTTTTACAAAATTTGGATTTTTAATTGTGTTCTACTACTACAAAATCTCCTTGGTTCTTATACACAGCACTCTCAAGCTGTTATAAAAAAAAGCAAACAAGAGTGGAGGGCTGACTAAATGTGATCTATTTGGATAATGCAGACCCTAAATCAAATCATTCTGAAAAAAAATAATTTATTCTGCCAGATTAATTCACATTTAACTGAAAGTCTGCCATGTCACATGAGAATTTTTTCCTACTTTGTCCATAAAAAGGACCTCTCTCCTTCACTCAGGGACTGCTGACTCTTAATATAAGCTGGGATTATCCATGACATTCCTGATATCTGTTCCCATATATCTAATCTGTGGTGCAAAACTGCCTTCCAGCTATCCAAAAGAACTTTCTTCACGTCCTGAATTCCTCAGCTCATTGCTACTCAGGAATAACTACTGGTTGAATCAACAGACAAGAGACCATTCAGTCCATCTGCTTGATTTAAATAGGATTAAACTAATTATGGTATGGGATCACATGGTCAAAGTGATTATTAAAAGGTTATATTTTAGCTAAAATAGCTACCAACAGATAAATATCTATATTCATGAAATGTTATTATACAACTCTTTTTTTTCTTTTTTAAAAATTTCTTGAAAGCTATGACTGGGGGATAGACAACTCTTATTAGTAACTTGTTCCAGGTCACTTAGTGCTTAATGGAATTTGAGGAATTATATAACAACATATGCTATCAAAATTCCAATGACATTTTTCATAGAAATAGAAAAAAACAATCTTAAAATTTATATGGATCCACAAAAGACCCCAATCTTGAGCAAAAAGAACAAAGCTGGAGGCATTACACTGTCTGACTTCAAAATATAGTACAAAGCTACAGTAATCAAAACATCATGTCACTGGCATAAAAACACACATAAACCAACAGACTTGAGAGCTCAGAAATAAATCCACACATTTATAGTCAATTAATTTTTGACAAAAGTGCCAAGAACATGCAATGTAGAAAGGACAGTCTCTTCAATAAATGGTGCTGGGAAAACTGAATATCCACATGCAGAAGAATAAAATTAGACCCCTGTCGTACCATATACAAAAATCAGTGCAAAATGAATTAAAGAATTAAAAGTAAAATCTGAAACCATAAGATTATTAGAAGAAAATATAAGGGAATAGCTCCATGACATTGGTTTGGGCAAGAATTTTTTGGCTATAAACCCAAAAGCACAGGCAATAAGCACAAAAAGAAACAAATGGGATAACAAAAAACTAGAAAGCTTTTGCATAGCAAAAGAAGCAATCAACAGAGCGAAGAGAACCTAATGGGAGAACATATTTGCAAACCATGCCTCTAATAAAGAATTAATATCCAAAATATATAAGGAACTCAAACAACTCAATAGTGAGAAAAAAAACTTATCAAAAAATAGGCAAAGGATCTGAATAAACATTTCTCAAAAGAAGACATACAAATAGCCAACAGGTATATTTAAAAATGCTCAACATCACTTATCATCAGGGAAATTCAAATTAAAACCATTAAAAGATATCACCTCACACCTAGTAGAATGGCTATTATCAAAAAGACAAAAGATAACAAATGTTGAAGAAGATGGGTAGGAAAAAAAAAAGACCCTTGCACATTGTTGGTAAAAATGTAAATTAGTACAGCCATATGGAAAACAGTGTGGAAGGTTCCTCAAAAAATGAGAATTGGCCGGGCGCGGTGGCTCACGCCTGTAATCCTAGCACTCTGGGAGGCCGAGGCGGGTGGATAGCTCAAGGTCAGGAGTTCGAAACCAGCTTGACCAAGAGCGAGACCCCGTCTCTAAAAAAAAAAAAAAAAAAAAAAAAAAAAAAAAAAAAAAAAAAAAAAAAAAAAAAAAAAAAAAAAAAAAAATGAGAATCCCACCATTGAATACATATCTAAAGAAAATGAAATGTCAAAGAGATATCTGCCCTCCCATGTTCTCTGCAGCATTATTCCAAATAGCCAAGGTATGGAATCAACCTAAGTGTCCATCAATAAATTAATGGATAAAGAAAATGTGGTATATATACATTATAAAGTACAATTCATTCTTTAAAAAAAAAGGAAATCTTATCATTTGCAACAACATGGATGAACCTAGAGAACATTATATTAAATGAAATAAGCCAGACACAGAAAGATAAATATTATATAATCTCATTTATATATAGAATCTAAAAAAAGCTGAACTCATAGAAGCAGAGAGTAGAATGGTAGTTACCAGGGACTGCAGGTAGTGGGGTGGTAGTTGGGAAGATGTTGGTCAAAGGATACAAAATTTCAGTTAGGAGAAATGAGTCAAGAGATCTATTGTACAACATGGTGACTATTGTTAATAATAACGTATTGCATTCTTGAAAATCGCTGAGGGTAGACTTTAAGTGTTCTCACCACAAAAACAATAAGTGAGATAATGCATATGTTAATTAGCTAGATTAGTCATTCCACAATGTATGCATATTTCAAAACAACCTGCTGTACAAAACAAATATATACAATTTTTATTGGTCAACTAAAAAACTAGTTATAAATAAAATCAATAATATGCCAATCAAAAAAAATATAAGCAAAATATGTACTTTTTTCCCCTAGAAGGTTGATTATTTTAAAACAAAACCAAAGCTTACCAAAATTTTAACTGGCTTCATCACTTTTCTAGTAATGACACCAGGGGCTCTTAAACGAATGGTTTCCAAAATACACCATTTGATTAGAAGGAGTTTCTCCAGTTCATCTTCAGATACTTTAATCTTATCTTTGCCTGTAAAAAGAATTTTTTTTAATGTGGGGGGGAAAAAAAGATGGATTTAACAGGCCAGAAAGTGATTTCACGTAAGCTCATCAACATAGGTTACACACGGCCTCTGACAGCTGGCAGGCAGTGTTACTATTAAGATTACTTTTTGCACACCAAATTTAGTCATTTATTGCCTCTTTTTCTTTATCACTTTCCTCTTGACAAGATAAAATGCATAGCATGAAAAAGTAAGCCAATGTTGATTACTGTAAAGTGATGGATCAGTATTCAACTTGAGTTTTCACAGTCCTCTGGCTATCAAATGACTAAGGTGGTCCCTGTCAAGAAGGTGTTCAAGTTTTACTCTCTCATTCTTTCTTGCCCAAATTCTGATTCTACTTAAAGGAAAGCAATACAAGATTGGCATCAAAAGCACAAAGAAAAAGATATGAGAAGACACCTGACTTTCTTCTTCTACCTTTTACCTGCTGATTTGTTTTTGTTTTTAATCATTCATTTCAGAAGGCCAAAAAAGAACATCAGGAAAGGTACAATGGGGCACATGTATCTCAGCTGGAATGGGGAGCACGCCCTCTAAACACAGGTGCATCAAACCTTCCTCATGTGCTGTGCATACTTCATCTCAAATGTGTGCTGAAGACACCTGAAAAAGGGTTGGGGGTCAATCTCTGTACCATCCAAAGGACAGTCAGGACTTTTCAGTCCAATTAGACAGTTTAGTTCATGGTGTTCTAAATAAAATGCTTGCATTTTGAAAATTACTTAAAATGACTCAGCTTTCAATTTGGTTTTGAAATCATTTGTTTAATAAAAGGCAACAATATTGTCAGTTTAATTAAGTCAACTCATTTCTCCCTTTCACTATATTTGTGACTATATTGGGAATGAGTGGGTCAAAGTGGAACATAGGTGTGTCTGGCCATGTCGCCCTTCAACTCTACATGAGGCTTGTTCTAAAGCAAGCAGGAGAGGGAGGTTGGGTGCTGCCTGGAAAATCTTGTCTGTTAATACAGGTAGAATTCCTGAGGAATAAGAAGCAAGCATGTTTGGTTAGTGGAGGCTGAGAGCCAGGGTATATTAATCCTACCCATAGGGGTACCTGTGCAGTCTATTCCACTTGACAGATTCTTGAGTACCAAATAGGGACCTGGAGCTGGGGTAGGCTCTACCAGTGTTACCACGATTAAGGCACAGCTCTTGCCTGCAATACGCTTACTCTAGCAGGAATTAAGGGACAAGCACACAGTTAAAGTACGTCATACAGGCAAGGAAACCATTCTGTGAGATGTGAAATATTCTAAGGTAGTTAAAAGCAGGTAGGGTTTATGTCCGACCAAAGGAAAACGAAAATATCCTATGAGAATATTTCTAGCACACTACAAGTATAATTTATTCCTTGCATAGAGTCAGTTGATCTAAGTAAATACATATCAAATGAACAAATAGTTTAACTCCAACATGGGGAGATGAATGGGTGGATATTCTAGACAAAGGAAAGAGGCAGAACAAAAGGAAGACTGGAGAAAGCACACAGTATATTCAGAAAATGGCAACAGGTCTAGTTTGTCTGCAAGGTGGGATATGTGTGATGGAACAGTAAGAGATGCACTAATGCCACAATAGAGATGGTCCCCAATGCCATTTGTAAAATGTGGAGACCAGAGAATTTGGAGGCTTCTTACCTTGGGCTGAAGGAGGGTGAACACTTCAACAATGAAACAGTGATATACAGCACTATTCTCTCTATTAAATTAAAACCTTCTGCTTATTTTCTCAGACCTAACTGATCTAATATTAAAAGGAAACAAATGTCCTTATGGGATTTTTGTTTTAACCTTAACAGACATTGCCCCACAAAACGTTTGCTTTTGCTTTCCCATAACAATTATTGGAAAATACTAGGCTTGCCTTCTGCATCTTCACAACCTAAATACCACAGTTTTTCCAAACCGTGTTCTATGAAATATTCAAAAGATGTCAAATGTTAGGAGGAGCAAGAAGGTTCTATGGCCAGCTATGGGAAACCCTAAATGCTACTGGTGATTCACTAGACACATTAGTGCATTGCAGGCTTTGAGAAATCCCAAAGTAAAGACAGCTATTTACACCAATATTCTCAAACGTTTTTGGCCATGGACTCTGTCTTCTCTCATTAACCATAAAAGCAAATCATTAGCTATTTAATAAGAACATAAAAGATAATGAGCTACATAATGGCTATGGATGCTGAGGCTATCCTCCAAAAAAGCAAACCCTGGTTTTAATTTGAGCATTACCAGCACATGCCATCATCTTTCATGCATGAGGCCTAATCTACAAGCAGCTTTCAAGAACCAAAAAAAGCATTACCAACTGAAAACTACCTTAGTACACCATGGAAAGGCAGTGGCACCACAAATTTTACTTACTTTACATTTTTCCCAAACTACTCCAAAATTTGCTAAGCTAATTCAGAAAAATAATTTAAGATAGCCATGGTTAGAATTAGAAATTCTTTATTTGAAAACTGAGATTTTTGCATATGCAACAGATATCATCACTCAATCAAATAAACAAATATTTATTTGGTATTTAGTGGAGAGCAAAAATGCTAAGCACTACAGGAAATATAAGTTTTGGAGTTTTACCCTCAAAAAGACTATAAATTCTAAAATTGAAAAAAGGATAAGTACTTTGTCCAGATAGCATTAAAATGAGAAATTCTGATGTTCCAATTTGTGGATTAGTTTATGAATGGCACACATACTTAGAGTAGCATCTAGCATGCAGTGACTGTTGAATATAAGGTGATGTTTGTTTATGTCATTATGATTACCATGGTTAGTATGAATTTAATAATGACTCTTTAGAAACCACACCTTCCTAATCTACTTTTGCTCCATAGCCAATAAAGTTATTCTTTTTCCTGAAGTCTTTATTTTTTTTTGAGACAGGGTCTTGCTCTGTTGCCTGGGCTAGAGTGCAGTGGCGTCATCATATAGCTCACTACAATCTCAAATTCTTGGGCTCAAGTGATCCTCCTGTCTCGGCCTCCCCAGGCGCTAGGACTACAGAAGCACATCACCATGCCCAGATAATTTTTTGTAGAAACAGGGTCCAAGCTGGTGCCGAACTCCTGGCTTCAAGCGATCCTCCTGCCTCGGCCTCCCAAAGTGCTGGGATTACAGGCATTAGCCACCACACCCAGCCTGGAGACCCATTACTTTTGACTGACATCTGAAGTGGGGGTAGTCTTGTGGGACTGAGCTCTTAACCTGTGGGGTCTACACTAACTTCAGGTAGTTAGTGTCAGAACTGAATTAAATCCTAGGACACCTAGTTGGTATGTGAAGAGAATTAGAGAATTGCTTGGTGCGGAAAACCCATACTGGGGTGTCACAAGTGTTGTGAGTAGAGAAACAGTTTTTATCTTTCCTTTCTAAAATACTTCCTTAATCACCAAAACTTGTTTTTAATCTACAAACTAAATGCTACTTCCATTCATATCACTCTATCTCCATAGCTACCAACATTTGCCCATTTGCCCCCAACATTTCTCACCTGGTCCATGGTAACATCCTTCATTGTGTTCCCTGTCCTCATCTGGCTCTTCTAACATTCCCTGTGCAAATTAGCCCAAGTCAGCTCCCTCTATGGGACTCTTGAATGGCTTCAATGCCGTTTAGAATTAAATTCAAAATTCTCACTTTGGCAAATAAAGTTCTATCTCTCCCTCTAATCTGATTTCACACTAAATCCTGGAGGCTATATGACCTACTAAATTATCCAACATCTCTGTGCCTCAGTTTGCTCACCTATAAAATGGAAATAATTGAAAATATCTGCCCTATAGGGTTGTTGTCAGGATTAAAAGAGTTAACACATGTAAAGCTCTTACAACTGTAATTGGCACATGGCAAAAACTCGGTAAATGTTACCCATTATTATCATTATTATTAATATTTCCTCTGCCTTTTCCAACTGTTGGAAAGACTGGCTCTCTCTTACACTTAAGGCTTCAGCTAAAATATCTCAGGGAATCCTTCCTGACCACTGCAGCTAGCCTCCCCCTGATCACTGTCGTGCTATTTTACTTCTTTCATAGTTCCTCTTAATATATACAATAATTTGGCTCATTATTAATTGTTGGGCTCCCCCAAATAGGATGTGATTATATGTGTTTCAGAATCTTGTTCCTTCTATTCTTTGATGTATGTCCAGTAGCTAACACAGCACCTGGCATAGAGTGGGCACTCCATATATTTTTATTAAATGAATGAATGTTTAAAACGATAGAATATGAGATCAATTAAGCTTTTAGTTTGTGAAAGAGAAATGGGAGGTATGCAGAGAAGAAGTCAAATCTGAAAGACATTTCTGAGGGAGAATGTAAAAATCTTTAAATAAGAAAGCATTTAGTAAAAATCTGGTATGATATTAGCTTATGAAGTATGAAATGCCCGATTTCCTTAAGTACTGAGTTTGACAGTTGATATCTCTAACATTTCACTTTGACATTTCTTGTTTTATTTTTATTGTGAAGGTACATACTCATTTTTTCAAATGCTGGGTTTGGCTTGTGATTATTTTTCAATTTTTTTTAAGAGCAATTTTGTGAAACCATGGATAAGTAAAAAACTTATGTTATTTTCAAACATGAGTTCCATCGTGGAACCAGTGAGGCACAAACAGCTCAGTATCAATGAAGTGTTTGGGAAGGATGTGGCTAATGAACACATAGTATGTTGATGGTTTAAGAAGTTCCGTTTTGGTGATTTTAATCTTGAAAATGAGCCACGTGGGTGAGCTGAGAGCAAGGTGGATAATGATGAATTGAAAGCTATAGTGGAAGTGAATCCATCTTAACCTGGCATGAATTAGCAGCAAGGTTTGACGTTACTATTCCAACAATACTGGACCATTTGAAACAAATCGGCAATGTAAAGAAGCTGGATAGATACATGAATTAAATGAGCATCAGAGGAGAAACCATCTCAAAGCTTGCCTTTCTTTGCTGTCATGACACAAAGGCAAACCATCTCTATACCATATTATTACATGTGATGAAAAATGGATTCTTTTTGACAATCACCAGCATTTGGCATAATGGTTGCATAAAGATGAAGTACCGAAAAACAGTCCAAAACTGAATATTCATAAAAAAAGCTAGTGGTGTCTGTTTGGTGGTCCAGCACTGGTATTGTCCACTATAGGTTCATGAAACCTGGTCAATCAATTACAGTGGATGTCTACTGTAACCAAGGATGCTTTCGATCAAGCAGCTGAGACTGGTCAATAGAGACAGGCTAATCCTCTTACAAGACAACGCTTGACCACATATCGCACAAACAACGCTGTTCAAACTATAGAAGCTGGACTTGGAAACTCACTGTCATCCACCATATTCACCAGACCTTGCACCAACTTGACTACCACTTCTTTGAAGCTTTGAGCCACTTCTTGCAAAGAAAAATATCTGATTCTCAACAAGCTGTGGAAAATGCCTTTTGCAATTTCATTGTCACTTGCTCTCTAGGCTACTTCGCTGCTGGCATAAGCTACTGTTAAGATGACAAAACTGTGTTGATTTAGGTGTATACTTTGATTAATTGTACTGCTTCTTTTGATTCAAAATCAGACATTTCATATTTGATGACCTAATACGAGATCAGTGGTTCTCAGACATTAAGAAGTATGTATCAGCATCACCTGGAAGGCTTGCTAAAACACAGATGGCAGGGCACTCAAAGTTGCTGATTCAACAGATTTGCAATGGGGCCCGAGGATCTGTATTTCTGGCAAGTTCCCAGGTGACACTGATGCTGCTGGTACTGGGGACCACACTTTAAGAACCAGAGTGCTAGACTAAAATAAGTAGAAGATATTCTTGGATTTTATTTATTAAATACTCTAGTTTTAATGCAGTTATTATTACAGTTCTAAAATTATCTCTTCTATTGTATAAAAGGAAGGTAAATGTACTTAAAGTATAAAAATTATGATTTAAATTAGAAATCCTAAGTGGATATATTGACGTTGAAAGCCACTAGCTTTTATTAGACTGAACAGATAAGATGGGAAAGAAGTTTAATTTCTTCTTATGAAGCATAAAACTAGATAATGTGATGATTAACTCTGATTTAATTTTTAATTGGCCAGGATTTCAGAAAGGGTTCAAAATTATATTATTTTTACAGCTACATAGGTATTATCTTCACCTGAACAGGAATGCCAATGTGCCTTCTGGAGATCATTGGCTTGAGCTTATATATACCTATAAATACTGGGCCCTATTCTCCTCCTCCCCAGTATAAGGCCATACCTAAGGGCATGTGTTGGCAAATTATGGTCAACAGGTAGCTCACCTTCCTGATTTTGTAAATAAAGTTTTATTAGAACACAGTTAGCACTCATTTGTTTACATGCTGTCTATGGCTGTATTCACATTACGATAGCTGAGTTGAGTAGTGGCAACAGAGACCTTATATTCCACAAAGTCTAAAATACTTACTATCTGACTTTATACAAAAAAAGTTTGTCCCTGTCTAAGGGGCACCAAGGGGACACGCTACTGGTTTGTTCCTCATTGTACCTCCTATGCTCAGATTTTACTCCAGTGTTTGAATTTTACAATACTATAAAGTCTATGTGGTCTTCACTGCACATATTGTTTAGCAAGTCAAGTATATAATGCCTAGCAGAGTATCTGAATAACCCCCATAAAATATGGTTATTTTACAAGGCAAATAAAGACTACCTCTCAGGAAAAGGAATGTCTTTGTTTAGTATATGCTATCATGGTCTTCAAATTATATTCACAAATCCAGATGTCACATGGGAAAAAAGTGATGTTAAGGGAATCAATTTCCTGATACACAACTTCCACATTTACTCTTCTGTAAAACTGCTCTAAGAAAAGGCTGTGTGGGCCGGGCGCGGTGGCTCACGTCTGTAATCCTAGCATTCTGGGAGGCCGAGGC
>VBSM01000361.1:13538686-13621183 GCA_008086735.1 Cheirogaleus medius
AAAAAAAAAAAAAAAAAAAAGAAAAGGCTGTGTGGTCTAGTTCTGTTTCCCTATCTCCCCTAATGTAATCACCTTTTCCTCACTTTACAATAGAATGTCTTGCCTCTCTCAGCCATCCTGATTTTTATTCTAGTGCATTTTCCCTCAGCAGAGGTATAAAAATCTCTTGGGTGCCAAACAAAAGGACAATCCAGTAACACATGGAGCCTAAAGGAAAAGCCCTTGACTAAAACAGGCACAGATATGAAAACAGATATGTCTTATTTCATCTGTTTGAGCCCTTGCTCACAAAATCATATATCTGTTTCCATGTGTGTCCACCTGACTATCTTGAAATCAGAATTAAAAAAATGAGATAGTATCACAGCAACATGTATTAACATGTTCATTTGAATTCAAAAAATTAAGACAGATCTTTTCTGGTAGAAGATAAGGTGAATTGGTTGATTAGTTTGATAATAAGGACTGGCTTTGGGGATTAGGTTATATGGCAGACATTTTTCATAACTGAATACACTAAATCTAGTTTTGATACTTAAATATTTTAAATAGATTAAGAGCATGTACATAATATATCAGGAATGACATCCTTGGCAATTATTTAAACATAGGATAATAAATATTAGAGATCAACTTAAAAAGGTATGAGGGGATACAGAATTCTTTTAGAATGTACTTGAGAAAAGAAAGAAAGAAAACCTCGGCCTGCCTGACGCAGTGCTTCATGTCTATAATCCCAGCACTTTGGGAGGCCGAGGCAAGAGAATCGCTTGAGCCTGGAAGTTCAAGACCAGCCTGAGCAACATAGCGAGGCGTTTCTCTACAAAAAAATAGAAAAATTAGCCAGGCGTGGTGGGGCAGACCTGTAGTCCCAGCTACTTGGGAGGCTGAGGCAAGAAGGATTGCTTGAGCCCAAGAATCTGAGGTGGTTATGAGTTATGATGATGCCACTGCTCTCTAGCCTGGGTGATAGAGCAAGACCCTGTCTCAATTTAAAAAAAGAAAAAAGAAAAGAAAAAAGAAAACTACTTCCTAATGGCATACAGTAGAAGATGAAACTCTGAGTAGAGACCCTAAATGTCCCTGGTGAGACAAAGGGAGAGTCAGTGGCTTTGCACAAGAAGTGAAGGGCACCTGGGTCCTCTAGAGTCCATGAGGTAAGGAAGACAAGACTGGAGACTTCTGAGAAGAGAGAGGGCTCAGCTGCCTGGCACGTGACTGACAATCTAGTAGAAGGTCAAGGAAAATTTTCTGGCAGACAGGACTTTTAATTTTAAGTTGTTTCTGGCTGCAATGTAATTTTCCCTCTCCTTATCCCATATTTCTAATATTTTAATAAACCAGCTAACACACAAATTTAACACTCGGGGAAATAAAGATCAGGGTGATGGTTCAGTGAGGCAACACAATGCAGAAAAGAGGCAGAACGTGCAGAAGGGAAAAGAGTGTGGAAATTGAGAAATCAGCAAAGGCAGGAACCAGGAATGAGGAGAAAGCTAGAAGATACATAAGTCTCTACCTCTTGCTGCCTCTCCCATTTTTCCTTCCAAAGATTCTTAGAAATCTGAGATGGACTTCACAGCAATTTCACTTTTATCTTGAAAACCAAGGTGGCCCCAGCAAGTTGGGGCCCTTGGCAAATGGACATTACAGATAAGTTAGCAGTAACCTACGATTTAGATTCTTAATCTTCCCTTTCAAGAACATTGGTTTTCTCTAAATATATACTTAGAGCATCTACATTAGACAAATTCACCAAACAATCCTTCTATTTTTTTTTCCATTTTACTTTACTGCAGCTATAGGATACAGAAAGAAATATTTTTCTACTTGACCAAGGATAAGTGGCAACCAACAGTCAGAGTTTGTGTTTGAAATCAGATCTGAGAGATTACAAAGTGACCCTGCTATTATAAGGCAGGCATAATTCTGGCCCTGAAAAAGTTTGGATTCTAGTAATGGTGATGTTTTTAACCTTCTTTAGGGGAAAAAAAAGTTTTTACATTAAGCTTTCTTATTAGACTAATTGAATTACACAGTGCAAAAACGTTTTGTATTACATAGTACAGAAACAAAAACTTGTTTTGAGTTGAAAATATTTAAACTTATGACCTAAAAACGTATGAGAGATGTAGACTATACTTGGAAAATAAATGTTTTGATAAAATATTTTTAGTTTCTTATGTCCCGGCATGACATGGGAAAAATAAAGCAGTGTTCTTGGACAAGACAAAGAAAAAAGAAAAGGAAATACACTAAGTTTTCAAACAACATATTTAGGAAGAAAGACCTTTTTATTATGACTCTTAGAAATAGCTCTGTACCCATACTGTGCATATTTCAATGCACATCTGTGGTTTGTTCTTCCAGCATTGTGCCTCTAAAATTAGAAGCCTCCACTTGGAAGAATGCCAAGGTAATTATGAAAAGGGCTATAGCCTAACGGGGACTAAGACCAGTACAGAAGACAGACGAGGAAAGAAACTATGGGTGATTTGGGCTCAAATTCAGAAACCATCTGTTTAACTCTTGGCATAAATGCAATAAAATCAAACCTTAGGATATCTAAAACCAAATAAAAGCAAGGATGATTCTTGCATTCAGAGACAGCAAAAACCGTTTCTAAAATATTATGTATAGTTTGGGGATTACACATTCACGATGATAAACATTATAACACAATAACTATAAATTATATTTGTTAATAACATTTTAGGACTTCAGCTATCAATTTACTCAGTATAAATTTGCTACATATCTGTTATGCACTGGCCCAAGCATAGGTGCTATACGAGATAGGAAGAAAATAATGATAACTTACTGACCATCTAATATCACAAATATTTTGGATCACCTCATTTATTCCTCATAGCTACCTGCCAGCTAATCGAGCCTCAGATAGGTTGATGCGTCATGGGAGGTAAGCTTGAAAGTGTCAGAGCAGCCTTCAAACCTACATCTGTCTACACTGCAAGCCCTTACCCTTGCTACTATGCCACACTGCTTTCCCGAATAGGAGAAAGGAATGAGGAAGACAAAGCCACTGCCGCAAAGGATCTTGGACACAAGGATATAAAACAGTATCTGGATTTAAGTATCTATAATGTAAGTTTCATAGGAAGAGGATTCAGGTGTCAGTGGAGTTTATCCCTTCTGGCCTCGGGCTGAAATTTCAACTAAGCCTGGAAGAATCCGGTAGGAGTCACCCAGGCAGAAAGAAAACTAACTTAAATTACAAAATTAATCATAAAAATATGATTTCTTGGGCTTAAAAAAGGAACACGAGTCAAATAGAATCACTAAAGGAAGTCCTTCCTTGAGAGATATCTCCTCTGGTTCCTTAGTATTTCAAGCCCTTTCTCCTCACACACACAGACATATACATATGTCCCTACAGACAGACATAGTAAGTAAATAAAGATATATAAAAATTGTCTCTATAGTTTTGAAATAATATTACATGAAGATTTAACTAACTTTGGGCTAATAATCCATGTTTTGACAGAAAGCAGGAAGAATGGTGGGTATTTGCTGAGTCACAGGCCTCTTGAGATGTAATTTTGAGGAGACGGAATCAGAAGGTGGGGTTGCAAAGTGGGGCTGAACATCGAGGAAGCCTCTGCGCTTCTCCACAAATGAGAGACAACTGTTAATGCTGCCGAGAGATGTGTGGAAAGATGAAAAAAAGCAAAGAATAAAATCCCGTGAAAGTTGAAAGAGTATATCCATCCCTACATAGTCCACCAACTCTTTCCTGTCTTTTGAAAGCATGGGTTCTCAGTTCTGTGTGCTCCTGTGTCATGAGGCAAGCTTCCCTTCAGAGAGGTTATCTTTCATGTCCACAAAACAGCTTGTTTAAAATGTTTAAAGTTGAAGTGTGAGCAAAAGGTCATAGTGCGCATGAAGGAGAATGAACCCGGGATAAAAACACATAACATTTGAAAAACAAAGTGATATAATAACCTTTAGCAATGGCTCCTACCAAAATTTGGTCAAAATATGTACTTTCTGAACTTTATGATAATGAGCTCCTTGAAAAGTAAAATCAAATAATAAAAAGCGTGTACTTTAGACTGTCATTTCAGAAAGTTATGTGACAGCTTAGAAGAAATATAGCTTTTCTATGACTTCTATAAAAATAATGACACAAAGATATCAATTGCTGCCAGAGAAGAGGAGCAGAAAACTGCTTAAATTTCTGGCTTATTTACTCAACCGGAGACCTCAAGATAAGCCCCTGGGGGAAAAAAATCAGTTTTTAGAGAACAAAGCTAAAGAAAAACAGCAAATAAAAATTTACAGTATTTGGGAGACAGGGAGGGGAAGGAACATCTTACATCCCTCCTTTCATTTCAGGCATTATTAAAACTTCAATATAAGTAACATTCAAGAATTCCATAAATTATGTATCTAGTTTATCTCAGAAATATTCTCTTATATTTACAAAACAGCTGTTTTCTTTTCGGAAGAAACCTATGTTCACTGAGGAAGGTTAGCACATCTCAAATAGAATAACAGTGGATACAATGTCCTAAAGTAGATAACACCATTTAAATAGGCTTTATATAAATAACTCTGTAACAGTTATTTACAGGTAGTAAGAATTGACTGGTTACAGATTTGTGGGAATTTTTAGTGAGATGTATATTTGTTTGTTGACTTGTCTCCCAAATAGGGAAAACAATAAACCCTTTTTTACAATTATTCTTTCAATTTTAAAAAGAAATATTGTGAAACTGATCGTTGAGTGTTGGAAGGGAAAATTAATTTTTAAATGTTGGATAAAGACCCCGATGCCCTTTTCCTTCTCCCTCTATAGCTAAGGACTAAGAGATAGGGAGAGAAGTAAGTGCCCAGAACAGGATTATAGAGAATTGAGAAAAGAAGTAGCAGTGACAGGAAGAGAAAAAAATGATCAAAGAATGAGTGAGTATATGGAGTCACAGAACTAAATTGGTTAAACCAGGGACAAATTACGAGGGACTTAATTTTTCGGTACAATAAAGACGCGGTCTTTTCCTAATGTAACTGATTGTGCTTTGGGCTGGACCTTCCCCAGGCAGCATTAGCTGCAAGACCAGACCAGACAAAGAGCACACCACAACCAAATTTCTTTAAATAGGGAAAACCAGATTTAACGGAATTTACAGAGCAGATGTGAAAGGAATAAGGAAGTTTCAAAAGACTGTATCAAAAAAAGGGAGGGGCATCTTTGCTTTTTAAGAAGGGACAGAGCAGTGGAGAGGTCTCTAAGGAGTGAGGCCTAAGGAATAAAACAGGAGTTTGCTTTGTGTAGGAGAGTTGAGCTTTTTAAAAATCCAGCCTACCACTAAAGACAGTTTTCCAGCCCCCTAGTCCTTCCCCGTCCTCTTTTTTCCTCACTATTTCCTTGCTTTTTTCTTTCTCCCTTCCTTCCTCCCTGTATCGAGATCCTTCTGCATATAGTAGGGGGTGCTGAGATTTATGTCATCTGAAGACATAGAATATGAATTTATTGTGCACCTAAAATAATTAAGGAGTAAATGTGACTTTCCCAAAACCAAAAAAAAAATTGCTTAATTAAAAAAGAGTAGAATGGAGATGAATTATGTCTTGTTGCCTCATTCAAATAGCTCACAGAAACCTCTTGAATATGAAGAAAGGTCCCCCTCAGGGAAGCTCTAGAGGTGAGGATACATATGTAAAAGACTTCCAGCCTTTCCCAAAACACAAAGTTTCTGCTATCATTTCAATCAACCTGTAAGCTTATTGTGCTGAGAGACCCTTCAAAAATTCAAGGCCAGGTGCAGTGGCTCACGCCTGTAGTCCCAGTGCTTTGGGAGGCTGAGAAGGGAGGATTGCTTGAGGCCAGGAGTTAAAGATCAGCCTGGGCAACATAGCAAAAGACTCTGTCTCTACAAAAAATTAAAAATAAAATTAGCTGGGCATGATGGTGTGCACCTGTAGTGTGTGCAGCTACTCAAGAGGCTGAAGTAGGAGGATCCCTTGAGCCCAGGAGTTCGAGGCTTCAGTGAGCTTTGACTATGTCACTGCACTTCAGCCTGGGTGACAGAGTGTGACCATGTCTCAAAAAAAAAAAATCAATATTCTATATTACCACACAAATATTTCTTTAACAGAGAAAAGAGATATACTATTTGGGTTTTCTTTCTTACAAAACATTGACCTCTTTTGTTATTGTACATGTGCATTATTTTACATGTTTTGTAAGACACAGTATCTGTGAGAAAAATATCAAGTCAAATTATAAAAAATTTAAGGAAAAAGAAGGCGAGAGTAGATGAAAGATTACAAAGTAGGTGGTGGTGATGAAGTTAAATGTTTTTTAGTTCACTGCTGACTCCTATAAATTCTTTATGGGTAGAGTTTCTTCTGTCAGGTTTCTAGAATATTAATTCAATGCGAATGTAGATAGTTTGGAAACTTTTGCCTCAAGAATATGAAACAGAGTAGAAAAATAGCTATTTTTTCTACAATTTATTTTTTAGTTTTGAAAGAAAAGATTATGAATTTGATTTTTGTTGACAAAAGGTAAGCACATAAGGGTCATATGGATCAATTGTGTTTCCCGTGCCAATTGTGCACTTTTGTTACAGCAGTTTTATAATCAGCTTTAATTTTATTAAACTTTGACCTTTAGTAGGGCAAATCTGGCCTTACTCATCTATATTTCTAATAATTTTTATTTATAGTTACAGTTATTCTTCTATACAAAGTTTTAAGTCATTTAGGTAATCCCCCCCCCCACTGGAATTCTCATTATAATTACATAAATGTATAGTAATTTGAAAAAGGTTGGCATTTTCATGGTATGAAATCTTCCCATCCAGAAATATGGCATGCTTTTTTATTTCTTTAGGTTGCTTTTTAAAAAATACATTTTTATAAAATGCTATAGTTTCCTCCATCTAGGTCCTGCCCCAACCTGTTTTCTTTATGCCAGAGAAATACCAGTTAAATGAATAGGAAGGAAAGATGTAAAATGGGAAGGAAGGCTTAAAAAGCAGCTTAAAGTATTTGTGGTGAATACATACTGGGAAAAACCAAAGAATAAGCCTAGAGACTGTCGGTGGACTCTGCGTATATATATGGACGCTGGGAGTTTAGGGATTGTAGCAAGAACCTGGCATGTCACATCTTCAACTGTGCTCCTCTAGCCGTCAGCTTCTTCTAAGCACCTCAGTCATCTCTGGGCTTCCAGCTCTAGTTCTGACTTTCTATGAGTAGATGCGGGTTTTTGGCATCTGATGGATTTAGGATAAAGTTTTGCTATCAAAGACATATACTACTATTAAAAAATTATAAGCAATAACCTTATGCAGGTAGGCCCTGCTCAGCTGCTTCAGTTTGACATTCCTAACTGCAGACTGAGCATGAAAGAGGCAGTGATAACAATGGGATGAAAAAGACACCAAGGACTGCAACACTGCTTAGAACAGGTTATTACAATCTGATGAAAGATAAAGAGAATTGAAAAACTGACCCTCCGCACTTTCTTCCATCAATACATGCACATACAAAAATATCCCAAACCCATTCTATTTCAAAAGAAGTTAGATGCCACTATACCAAGCCAACCATGTAAGATTCTCTTCTGAAAAAAATAATATCTTGTGTTATCTTCAGAAATATTTCTCTTATATATTAAAGAAGAGATCATCAGTTTCTCTATCTACTGGAAGGCAAAATGGAGCCTGCTTCAGAATTATGACATCTTTTTCAAGGAATAAAGGACATAGCCCAATCTATAATAAATAAAAAGGAAAGAATATTGCCTGAACAAGACAACAGTGGGTAGATAATAAAATGTAAAATAAATTTTGATCTAGAAATACCCCTTATGTGGAAAGTTGGTGTACCGATTCCAAATTTTTGTCCTATGTTCTCTGGAGAGATGTCAGCCTGACTTAAAGACTTTTTTACCTCAGTAGTTTATAAAGAAGGAAAATAGATTATCTAAAGCCTGAATAATCCTCCAACAGAATTCTCTGAAAAAAAGAACTGTGTCTAAATGAAAAATGTAGAGAATTGATAAAGCAGATCAACAGTGCTGCACTGAAGTAAGATAGTGAAAGATTTAATAAAATGAGAAGATCCAGAGAACGACCTGTCTCCAAGCTTGTAAGTTTGAAAAGGGATATCGAATAATGTACAGCTATCAGAAGTATCTCTTTCAGCCATCGAAGCCAGGCAATAAAAAAGGAGAGAGTGACTTTACACAAAATCTCTTGAGCTAAGGTATCGCAAGACCAACCTCAGGGATTAAAGGTAGAAAATAGTGGAAGAAACACAGCCTCCTGGGAAATCTCTCATGGGCCAGATATCAGACATGTAAGTCTCACCCGGGACTTTATGGCTGGGTTAGTGGATTGGAAAGTCACAAGTTCTGAATTCCAAAATGACACCACTCTGGTCCTTAAGGCCAAGGGAAAAAGAAGATAACAAAATTATGTATTTGGCGTGGAAAAGAATAGTTCCAGATGAAATCTCCTGCACTTATAAACACTTTCTTAGGTCATCTACATGTGGTCTTCAAGGCTGATGAACAATAAGTAGTTTGTGAGAAGCTCCTTCATAATTTACTGTTTCCTGAGTCCATTCTAGGATTTTAAGAGCTAGGCTAGCAAAGGAAAACGAGACTCTGTGAGAAATTTCCTTTATGATATGCTCTAGCCCCCAAAATCTCCATATTAGATACATACTGTCAGGTGACCAGTGGGAGTGGAGAGAATTTTTAAAAATAAAATAACTTCCCTCTGTTCATAAGTGCATTAGAGTGCCCTTGGCTCTGCTATTTGATCTCTTTCTTCATTATTTTGGGCAATGTGCTCCACAAGGGGCCAAGGATCTATCGTGGACACAACTTTGGGTATTAGCCATTGAGCCCTGGCAGGCAGGAGTAGGGTAATGAAGAGTGAGTTTCTTGAGTTAGCTCAGGGGGACTCAGGTCTATGAATTGCCATGATGGGGTCCTCCAAGAATGTTGTTATTGGTTGGCAAGATGGTACGGGGACACATCCAAGTGGAAGGAAGCTGAATACAAGTTATAATATGTGTAAGCAACAACAATATACAAGTTTTCAAGAATAAATGGAAATGTTTAATTGCAATGAAGTAAAACCAATGAACTAATTAAAATAAAGCAGACAACGTGGAGTTTACCTAGAATACCACCATAGGATCCAATCCTCGCTTATCACTTTGCTAGTTTTTATACTTATTTATAATTATGAACAGGGACAGAATCTTTCCTCACCAGTGTCTAAGGTGTGGCCATCTGAGTCAATGTCACCATGTAAAAAACCCTGGCCACTCTTCAGTGTCAGTATGTCCACAATAGGGATTGCTGTTAAATCAAAACACAGTGGTACCAAAAAACTTTACTGATTGGCTCTGAGTAAGGGTTCTCTTTTATCCAAAGTCACATAATTAGTGAGTGATAGGACTGAAATTCATGAATCCAATTCCTGGCTCTCTATCCAATGAAAATTCTGTATGTACCTTTTACGGTACACAAATCATGACATTTATATAAGATAGAAATCATTTCTATGCAGGTACATTTCTATTAATCAATCTTATTCCTTGTAAATTAACAGAAAATGTTTATTAATTTCTTTCTTAAACAAATTAAAACTGATTATCAAGTAGAGTGTGCTGATGAATGCTAGCCTATATTAAAAAGAAAAGGCGGAAAGGGCCAAATGTAACCAGTGAGAAAAACTGAAGTTCATTTTTATTTGCTTGCTTTTTGTTTGTTTTTAAGATAGAATGAGCTCCTGCTGACAGGCACATTTTCAGGATGGGAGTCCTGAGTTAGAAATGAAAATTGCTTTGTAATACAGTCTATACAGGACCTAAATATTAATGCCTCAGATTGCTTTAGGCCAGTTGCCCATAAATGTGAGTACTTATACTGTTGATTAATCTTTTATGATCTAGTATTACTTTGGTAGTTATTCTGAAAACAAAAGCACAATGAAGCTAAAAGACCAAAATGTATCTAAATATATACTCCTATATTCTAACTAAATAAAAAAGTAAACCATTGGGTATCTACCTAAAGGAAAAAAAGACATTCTATAAAGAAGACATATGCACTTGAATGTTTATAGCAGCACAATTTCACAACTGCAAAGATGTGGAAACAACCCAAGTGCCCATCAATACGTGAGTGAAAGAACAAAATGTATATGTACACCATGGAGTACTACTCAGCCATAAAAAATGATGAACTACCTCTTATATTATCCTGGATGGAGCGGGAGCCCATTCTTCTAAGTGAAGTATCATAAAAATGGAAAAACAAACACCACATTTGCTCACCATTAAATTGGTACTAATTGATCAACACTGACATGTACATATGGGAAGTAATATTCACAGGGTATCAGGCAGGTGGGAGGGAGGAAGGAGGAGATGAGTAAACTCACACCTAACATATGCGGTGTGCACTGTCTAGGGGATGGGCACACTTGTCAGGCAGCGCAAAAGCAATTTGTGTAACCAAAGCATTTATCCCTCTACAATACTCTGCAGTAAAAAACAATTAAATGTAATTTTTTAAAAAAGAGAACCATAATAGTAGGTTAATAAAATATATATGTAAAAGTTTGAATAAATAAAATTATATACATCATAATATCTGCTTTAACATTAAAGTAAAAAGATAGAGAACCTAATTTTCTTCTTCAGCTGTGTGTGTATAACAACGTTCACAATGCTGAAATTAGATTAAACCCCATAGGAGGAGGAAGAGATTTAGGAAAAAAATTTTCTTCCTTTATCAAAACATATAAAACAAAATCTGATTGAACTATCAGTGTGTGAATTTTTAAACAAACAAAATAAAAAGGATGAGCACTTGGTTTTGGCCAGCACATTGGTGTTCCAATTAATTAATGCATCGTTTTTTAAAATTGTCCACAGTTCATACAAGTTGAAATATCATGAAAAATATGGGGAAATATAACTGTACTTAGTCTGCTTTCATAGAGTCTGCAAGCAAAGGGTCACCTCACCTGAGAAAAGACAAGATGTATATGTGTATATATACATACAGACATGTAAATATATACATATATAGTTATAAAAAGATACATAGTTACATATAATATATATGTATATGGTATAATAAATATATTTATTTTTTATACTCACATATATAGAAAAATATATTATATTATTTATACACACACTTGATATATGTCAGTATTTAGCTATGCAAAATCTGAATCCTGTGTTAAGCTTGCCTACCATCATGGAGCAGAAAAATGCCAGATTGTTGCTCTCCTTGCCTCCCTTGAAGCTAGGACGTTACCATGAAAATAAGACTTTGCCAATCACATCTACCAATGCCCAGACTTTGAATCATGCATTAGTGAAGTAAGGAAATGGAAACTGAAAAATTTTCCTTGGCAGCAACATCAGTTTTTGCAGGATGAAGTTTCTGGGGACACAGTGTCATTCAGCATCCTGTGCCAGTGGCCACAGTGTGCTTGGCGTGAGTGGCAGGGTTGTGCTTGCCAGACCAGGTCTGCGGCCTGATTTGGAGAACGATTCCCTCCAAGCCTTGTTTTCCAGCCCTCCTAGAAGTTCTGTGAACTACCTCATAAACATTTAATAAATTATATATATATATATATTTACTAAATCACCTAGAGTTAGGTTCTGCTGTTTGCCTCTAACAAATACTGCTGACGCTATATAGAAAGAGTAACCAGAGTGATCAATTTGAAGAAAAAAGCATAAGTGACACAGTCCAGCTATTAGGAAAAAGGAATGGAGACAAAGGAAGGAGGAGGCACATTCTGCAGCGGTGGTGTGAGAGGGTAGGAAGACACAGCTACCCAGATTTTCTGCTGCGATCAATGTGTAGTGGTTTAAGTCCTTACCCATCAATAATAACATTGAATGTGAATGGAGTAAATTCTCCAATCAAAACACATAGAGTGGCTGAATGGATTAAAAAAAAGACAAGATCCAACTACATGTTGTCTGAAAAAAAAACCCATTTCACCTTTAAAGGCATATATGGAGTGAAAATAAAGGGATAGAAAACTGTTCCATGCAAATGGAAACCAAAAAGAGCAGGAGTAGCTATACTTCTATTAGATAAAATAGATTTCAAGACAAAAATTGTAAAAAGAGACAAATAGGGTCGTTATATAATGATAAAGGGGTCAATTAAGCAAGAGAATATAACAATTCTAAATATATATGCATCCAAAACTGGAGCACCACCCAGATATATAAAGCAAATATCGTTAGAGCTATAGAGAGAAATAGACTCTAATACAGTAACTGTTGGATACCTCAACACTCCACTTTGAGCACTGGATAGATCATCCAGACAGAAAATAAAAAAAAAAAAATTGGACAATCTGTACTACAGACCAAATGAACATAATAGATATTTACAGAACATTTAATCCAAAAGCTACAGAATATACATTCTTCTCCTCGACTTGTGGATCATTGTCAAGGATAGACCATATGTTAGGCCATAAACAAGCCTCTAAAACTTAAAAAAAAACTGAAATCATACCAAGAATTTTCTCTGACTGCAATGAAATAAAACTAGAAATCAGTAACAGGAGAAACATTGGAAACTATACAAACACATGGAAATGAAAAAATTTGCTTCTGAATGACCAGTGGGTCAATGAAGAGGTTAAGAAGGGAATTAAAAAATTTCTTGAAAAAAATGAAAATGAAAACACAACATATAAGACCCTATGGGATATAGCAAAAGCAGTAATAAGAGGAAAGTTTATAGCAGTAAGTGCCTACATAAAAAATGTAGAAAAGCTTTGAATAAACAACCTAACAATATATCTCAAAGAACTGGAAAAACATGAGCAAACCCAACCCAAAATTAGTGGAAGAAATAATAAAGATCTTAACAGGAATAAATGAAATTAAAACAAAAAATACAAAAGATCAGTGAAACAAAAAGTTGGTTTTTTGAAAAGATAAGCAAAATTGACACACCTTTAGCCAGACTAAGAAAAAAAGAGAGAAGACCCAAATAAATAAAATCAGAGCTGAAAAAAGGAGACATTACAACTGATACTACAGAAATCCAAATTACCATTAGAGACTACTATGAGCCACTACATGCCAATAAATTGGAAAACCTTGAAGAAATGGTTAAATTCCTAGATACACACAACTTACCAAGATTGAACCAGGAAGAAATCCAAACTCTGAATAAATTGATAACAAGTAACAAGATAGAAGCAGTAATAAAAAGTCTGCCATCAAAGAAAACCCCAGGACCCCAAACAACTCTTCCTCTAGATATCTGCTTGTCTAACTCTTAACCCCTGGAAATCCTTGCTCAAATCTCACCTTTCCAACAAGGTTTACTCTGATTCATCTATTTCATACTACCACCTGCCCCCACTCCTGGCACTTCTGAGTTTCCCTACTTTACTCAGTTTTCTTTTTATATAGCATTTATCACCATCTAATAGTTTTAGAGTTTACTTATGCATAACATTTATTGTTAATTGTCTTATCTCCTCTACCAGAATGTTGGCACCAAGAGGAAGGTAGTCTTTGTTTTGTTCACATATTCCAAACTCCTAAAGCAGTTTCTGGCATATAACAGGGGCTCAACAAATATTTGTTGAATGAAGGAACAAATGTGGCTGGGGTGAAATAAATAACAGGGAAGGGGCAGAGATGAGGTTGTTGAGGTAGGGAGGAGTCAGATGACAAAGAGCCTCTGTGGCCAAATGAAAGCTTTAGAATATATTCTGAGTGAGCTGTGAGACCCTCAGATGTTGCTGAGCTCAGAGTACCAGGAACTGAAAAATCAAGGGAAAAGAGCCAATGGAGAAAGAAAGAAATGTTGAACCTACCAAGGGATTGGTGATGAATGGAACAAAATCTTAGAGGTAGAGGGGCTGAGATCCGCATGTCCAGAGGGCCTTGGTCAGAACAAGGTATAGGTACACGACAAGTAGAAATGATTGCACACATAAACCACAAATCATATCTCTGGTTAAAGTGCTTATTATCAGTTGCCCTTTTTTTCTTTACATAATTTTATAGTTCTGGCAGACATACCATATTGTTTTGGAAAGCAACTGGACTGTAAATATGGTGGTCATATTTTCTAAATAAAAAATGAGTTGCATGGCTTAGAAAATATTTTTTCTAGCCTATAAGCTTACTTATGGGTAAAGTCTTATAATCATAATTAAATCACATTTTGTATTATAAATGTAACACACAGGAGAAAGAAAATGCAGAATGGTTTTAGCTAATATTCAAAAGTCTACCTTGGTTAAATTGTGACTCTGCATGCAAAGGTGAGTCAGACACTACCATCAGGCTTGGGGGCATGAGCTACTCTAGGAATATTTTATGAGTATGCATGTAGTATAGCGACAGTTATGCTTTAGGAAGCTTAATATGGAAGCAACTTGGAATGGAATACAGCTGGAAACTGGATTTAAGCACCATAATTCAGTGCTTCTGAGTAAAATTTTGAAACAAGGAGATTTGTTAATTTGTGTTATCAACTCTCATGCCAGACAAACTGGGTTCCAATCACAATTTTACCATTTACTAGCTGGGTAAGTTATCTAATTGGTACTTCATTTTCCTCATGTGTAAACTGGGTAACTAATAACATTTAAGAGGGATGATTTGTGGATTAAATGAATCAATAAGGAAAGCACTTAGAATAGGGCCTGGTATTTAGTGAGTGCTAGCTATTAGATATTTTTGCTGCTATTATTTCTATCCCCTAGGGCAATATTAGACATAAAGAGCCTCATGTTATATTGCTGCTGCATTTCAACACTTTCAAAAGTGCATCCAATTGCTATAAAAATAATTCGTTTATTGCTGTAAACATTCAAGAAAACTATGTTATTTCAAAAAACAACACTGACTAATATTTGGAAGTAGAAAAACACAGTTATAATAGTCACTAATTTCATGATATGTGAAGATTATAATATTTCATACAACTGATAACGGTTTTATCAGTTTTGGTAATAGTGAAGATTTATAAAGCAATTACTATTTGCCAGGTACTGTGCTATCTACTTTACATTTGCTATATCCTCATAATAACTTCATGAGTACTGTCATTTTGTCATTTTCCCAAAGAGGAAATGGGCTTAAAGAAGTGGGTAGCTTGAGTAAGGATATATTAATATTATTTGTAAGTGTCTCAGACTGCATTGGAACTCAGGCAATCTGACCCCACAGACCACACTACATTATGAGGTCATGGCAGGTGAGTGAAATAATATGTGGTGATTTATAAATTAATATATAAAACAAAATGACTGATTTCCAAGAATTGTACCCCAAAACTCTGTAGCAGCAAAGCAAAATATTCTCTATCAGATAAATCAACTATTTCATAATGTATGTTTCATCCAAGATCAAAGGATAAAATAAAAATTGTAGGCAAGAAAATGTTGTATAGAGATCAAAACCCAAGGTAAATGTTAGCATTTGTTACCATTCATACAGATTATAGGGCTTGAGACTACTCAGTGTCTTAAAGCACTGATCAGATATTGGCTGGGTCTAGGCATATTATATACATATTTTTAATTTTCTGTAAATTATGATATGTGTGTATATAAATTCTTTTGATAATATTTCTTAAATGCATGACAGCTTAAAAAAAAAAGAAGAAGAACCTTGCCAGCTGGGAAGAGACTACCCCTCCTGCTCTTGGGGTTAGTCATTCTTTGAGTTAGCACAGAAGGTGGCCTGGAGTCTACCTTTGATATGCAAACTAACCAATCCTGGCCATACTTCCTCCAGCTGGCCCAAATTCCTCAGGAGACAATATTCCTCTGCCCTAATCATCCCAGGACCACGTACCAGGCCACTAAGGACCCCCTCAGCTTAGAGCCCACAGGAATTACTCAAACCAGCCAATGCTTATACTGTTGACTTCTTCCCTGCTCTGCTTTTCCTGCTTCGACTTTCCCCTTGCTACTGTCTTCTGCCACTTGACCAAACCCTGGCACTTCCCCCGTGACCCTAAGTAGCATGTGGTTACCCCCGTCTCTAGGATCTGTGAGTATAATAAACTTTGTATTCTTATGCCTCTCCTGTTATGTCCTCCTGTGCCTCCACCTGACTGACCATCACATAAAAGCAAACAGAACACCAGGGTTCTCTGTTAACTCAAAAATTAAGTGCAGAAAACTGTCAAAAAATTCTTTACATAAAACACTCATTTCACATAAACTGTCAAATGAGACGGGTGACAGAGTTGCAAATGAAGCCTAGCCCAAAATACTCATCTTTTGAAACTATCCATATATTCTCATATTTGTTCATTAAGCTCACTCAGAAAATATTTGTTGGGTCATTTTTAGGTCTGAGGCAGCTAGGGATACTACAAAGACCAAGACAGACATAATTCCTGTTGTTGGAGATATTATGTTCTGGTGGGGGAAACTGAGGATAAATAAATAAATATACTAATAAATAAAAAGTAATTCTTATGAAAGAAATAAAGAATGAGACAAGTTAGAGAATCAATGAGGGAAGAGTTAGGGAAAGTGACTTTAGACAGAGTAAGCCTAGAAGATCTATCTGAGGAGATAACATTCAAGCTGACTAAAGAAGGGAAAAGGTTCCAGACATAGAAAACCAAATTCACCAGCAGGTATACGTCTCCAAAGAAACAATGTAAGTGTTCCTTTTTCTCTCCTAACATCTTCTGAATGCTTCCCAACCTGCTTTCATTTTTTATAAAAAGCGCTTTTTGTTCATGAGTTTCTTCGAGAGCATGGACCACACTTTACTCATCTTCATAGTCCTGGTAATCCACTCAATGCTTTGACATGGAGGGTACTTCAAAAGATGTTTGGGGGCCAAGTAAATGAATGAAGAACTAATCCACATAAATCTTGAAAGTTTCCTAAAAGAAAGTTAAAAACTTATGGTTCAGGGTGATGTCAGCAAAAATGGCAGAGTAAGGACCTCCCAAAATTCACTCCTTAAAAGCAATAAGAAATTTGGTAAAAATTCTAAGAATCAATCTTTCCAGAACTCTGGAGATTAACCAAAGCTTTGCAGCAATCCAGGAAATGTAAATTCAAGAAAAATTGTCAAATTTTGATAAGAACAGCAAACTTAATGTAATATTAACTTGCCCTGTTACCATCCCCCTCTTTATAGCTACACAGAAGTCTTCAAAACCAGCAGTCTTCAATGACAGTGAAAATCAGCAGCACACTAGTCAGTAGATAGAGCAGAACAGGGTTGGAGCTTTTTCAAAACCTCATTCCTAGAGAATTCTCATTATTTGACAAGCTTGACAGTTCACTGGAAGACCCTACTTCCAAGACTGTCTTTATTTGACCTGACTTGAAGCTCATCCAGTGTGAAAAGCCTTTTCCTCAGGGGTGTTGGTTGAAAATCTTTAACTACAACTGTTTAACTTTGCAGCTACCTGAGGCAGTAGGTAACTGCTGGGCAAACAACAGGCAAATCAGAAAGATTAAAATAAAAGGGTAAGGAATGAGATGTTCATAGTGGCTTTAGAAACATCCAGTGCATTCTTGGGAATGTAGAAGGCCATGCATTGGCCCAGGCTGTACTCATGCTCAGGAAAGATATGAGAAGGCCCTAAGCCCTCACCTATAGCCAAACTTGAGGAAGCAGGAAGTGAAAGCTAAGGCAGAATTGTCAACTGCCTGGCTGAGAGTTGAAGGTGTGTTGTAATGTGCACAGAGCCCCTTGGTAAAGAATGGGAGGCATAAATTCTGGTGTAAAGAAATATCTGTCCATTTACTAGCTGATCACTATACTAATTGAGCACAAACTTTTGTGGCCCTCCACGATAAAGAATATAAATATTACAGAATTGGTTAAGGAAAGTGACTAAACATTCAAACAACAAGAACGACAAGTAGCAGCAACAACAAACCCTGAGGAGGGAAGAGAATCTAATGTTTAGAGTTTCCGTATTATATTTTTTAAAATGTCCAGTTTTCAACAAAAAATTATAAAACATGCTATAAGAAACATGAAATAAGAAATAAGAAACCACATTACTGAATGCATATCACTTTCATACTATTATAAAGTTAAAAAATCATAAGTCAAACCATTACTAAGTCAGGGACTGTGTAGACCATTCACAGGGAAAAAAGGAATCAATAGAAGTTATCCCTGAAGAAACCCAGATGTTAGACTTACTAAACAAACACTTTAAATCAGATATTTTCAATATATTCAAAGAACTAAAGAAATCATGTCTAAAGAGCTAAATAGAGAATATCGATAAAGACACAAATTGTAAATAAAGATTAGAGCAGAAATAAATTAGAGAATAGAAAATCAGTAGAAAGAAATTAAATCAAGCAAAATCAACAGAACCTACAATAACAAAGAAAAATGAAAGAGGACTCAAATTAGTAAAATTTGGAATGAAAGATATGCTTTCCTAGTGACCTTACAGAAATAAAAAGAATTACGGGAAATACTAACAATTGTATGCTAACAAATTAGATAACCTAGATGAAATACACAAATTCCTAAAAAGACATAAACTACAAAACTGACTCAAGAACAGATAGATAATCTGAACAGATCTGTAACAAACAGAATGAATGAATCAAAAAACTTCTCAAAAAGAAAATCTCTGGACCAGATCACTTCACTGGTGAATTCTACCATATGTGTAAAGAAGAAGTAACATCAATCCTTCACCAACTCTTCCAAAAAATTGGAGGGAATACTTCCAAATTTACTCTTTAAAACCAGAATTATCTAGATACCAAAACCAGACAAAGACATCACTATAGGCCAATATTCCTTATTAATATAGGTGCAAAATTCCTCAACAAAATACTAGCAAACTGAATCCAGCAATGAACAAAGAGGATTACACACCATGATTAGGTAGGATATATCCCAGGAATGCAAGAATGATCCAACACCTGAAAATTAATTAATGTAAAACATTATAATATAAAATAAAACATTATGGTAAGTGAAAGAAGAGAGAAACAAAAAAACCATATATGATATGATTCCATTTATGTGAAATGTCTAGAAAAGGCAAATGTGCAAAGGCAGTAAGTAGATTAGTGGTTGTCAGGGGCTGAGAGTACAGGAAAATGGAAAGTGACTCCTTAAGGGGAATGGGGTTTCTTTTAGGAGTGATAAAAATGTTCCAAAACTAGTAGTGTTGATGGTTGCACAATCTTATGAATACACGAAAACCTACTAAACCTACTAAATTTTATAATTTAAAGGGGTGAATTTTATGATATGTGAATTACAGATAAATGCAAAAAAAAAAAAGGATGCATGTTACATACATACAAACTTATGGTTCAAGATGTTAGACTAAGAACAAACTTCTACCCTCTTTCTGTCTTAATGTCCCATTAAAACAAAAAGGGCAACTTTAACAAATAAAAACATAGTAGGGCTAGAAAATAAGAAAAGGAAGAAGAAGATAACAAAGACTGAGGACATATTAGAAGGTCGAAGGTATACAGGATCAGTTAGAGGAAGTAGAATAGTGAAAACAACCACCCAAAATAATAAGGGCTAAGTAAGCAGCTTTACAAGGGAGCCCTACAAACTTCCAATTTCAAAGTAAACAAATGGACAAGACAAGAGTAGGCTGAGGGGCAGCTATGAAAGTAGTTAAAGAACTAACTGCCTTCAGAAAAGTGGTATGAGTCTTACCTTTTTCTTTCTCAAGTATTCAACAGTAGTTTTTACCCTGAGACTTGTTTTATTAACATAAGACAGTTGGGCAAAGTGCTCAAGATGAGATCTAGGAGAGAGTGTTGAGACTAGAGAGATACAACATTGCACTTTCCCAAAGGACAACCCCAAGAAGAAAATGGTGACCTTGCAATAGAAAAGAGCACAGAATGGAAAAACTGCGGTATTGAGTCAGATTATTGTTCCTCACATGTGATGATTAATTTTATGTTTAATTTGACTGGATCAGGGTGTGCCCAGATATTTGGCTAAGCATTATCTCTGGGTATATCTGTAAGGGTACTTCCAGTTGAGATTAGCATTTGAATCAGTAGCTAGAGTAAAGCAGACTGCCCTCTCCACAGTGTGAATGGAAATGTTTACTCAGAGCTCTTCAGAGAAACAAAGCTCAACGGACTGGATGATGCCTACTGTGATGGTTCATTTTGTGTCAACTTGACTGGCTATAGAGTACCCAGATTAAGTGTTATTCTGAGTATCTCTCAAGGGTATTTCAAATTAGGTATTAGCATTTGAATCAGTGGACTCAGTAAAGTAGATTGTCCTCCCCAATGTAAGGGCATTATCCAATCTATCCAGGGCCTGCACAGACAGCAGATCATGGGACTTCTCAGCCTCCATAATCACGCCAACCAGTTCCTTATAACTAGTTTCATTCTAGATCTCTGTCTCTTTATTTGCATCCTACTGGTTTTATTTCTCTGGAGAACACTGACTAATATGATGTACCTTAATGTTCTTTCCCTGACAGGACCCTTTGTATGGACACATGGATATCTCAATATCAATCTCCAAAGATCTGTGGTCTCCTCTCATGACATCTAAATTCCTGAGTTGCTACTACATCTTACACATACATTGATCTAAATAGCTTCTGTATAAACTTGGTTAAAAAAATGTTTGATGCTTTTTATATATGGTTTTCAATTCTGCAATAGTGTCTTATTGGCTGAAAACATGGATATAGTATAGCTGATACACTGGTACTACTATTAATGAAGGAGCATTCTTCTGTCAGAAGAGAACAATGGGTTCTGAAAATAAACAAGAACATAGAAAAAGAGAAAAGGTTTTGTCTTTCTCCACCAGCACTGTGTTCAAGAGTTCCAGATTCAAGCATTGTAGAAATTTAGAGTAATGCTACACTTCTGTTGCGCCCTTTTGGTCAAAGAGGATTCCCCACATTATCCCCACTATCCCTATCTCCACCCTTTTATTTCCTAAAGACCATGAATTTGGAAAACCCTAAAACAGGAAAAGACTCTAGTAAGGAAATAGTAATGGAGAATGCATGACAATCAAGAATGCACTCCTTTTTTCCCATTTAGACATGTGGGCATGTCCATTTCAATTTTCCTTGCAAATGCAAGCTCCATGCAAGAGAGTGGTCTTCTCTTAACACGCACCAGTGTTATTTCCAGAATCTAACCTGTTAGCACTGTTGGCACTCAATGATTCTAGCACTCACCATTTCTGTGGCCCAGCATCTGCTGATTCACACCCAAGGCTCAGACAGTATAGCTTAGATATTTATGTTGGTAAAGCTGGTTTCCTTTTTGGTCTTACTCAAAAAGCAACAATCCAAAATAAAGAAAAAACTCCAGGCCGGGTGAGGTGGCTCACGCCTGTAATCCTAGCACTCTGGGAGGCCGAGGTGGGCGGATCGCTCAAGGTCAGGAGTTCAAAACCAACTCTGATCAAGAGCGAGACCCCATCTCTACTAAAAATAGAAAGAAATTAATTGGACAACTAAAAATATATAGAAAAAATTAGCCGGGCATGGTGGCACATGCCTGTAGTCCCAGCTACTCGGGAGGCTGAGGCAGAAGGATTGCTTGAGCCCAGGAGTTTGAGGTTGCTGTGAGCTAGGCTGACGCCACGGCACTCACTCTAGCCTGGGCAACAGAGTGAGACTCTGTCTCAAAAAAAAAAAACTCCAAATAAAATATTTTCCGCAATCATGGAGGAGCAGAGGGACAATGGTTAATTGGCACCATACCTTTTGCCCTAGTATCATATTGTTTTCTTCTAAGAAAATTAAATCATTTCTTATTGTTTTTAGATCAGAATATATAATTTGACACATTAAGGTTTTCTAAAAAAATCTATTTCCCAAACAGGTCAATTTATGCTTAATAAACATGTAGTTGAGACCTCTCCATTTGAGCTTATTGCTGCTTTTTAAAACAGATGATGAATGAAGAGCCCACAACTGCACTAAAAAGTTCAAGACAACAATCCCTATCTGCAGTTTCTAAGCTCCCAAATCTCTTAACAACTGTAATGGTTTTATTTTTTTGTTTGTTTGTTTTTTTAATAATCCTTTGGTGTCAAAACTTACCTGATCTCCACACTCCAATTAGGGCTGTTATGTAACATATGGAAGATACACTATATTACTGTTATAAAATCTGGAAAATCCTAAATTCCGAAACTGTGGGCTTTCGGCTCAATCGAGGTGAGGACCCAAGAGATTAGAATAAAAACCATGCATATATATTTGAGTACAAAAGTTAGGCAAATCAAAATCTCTACAGAGATAGCACTTATTTCATCATTTGGAAAATAAGGGAGTTATACTAGATGATCTCTAAAATGCTTGACAGTAATTAAATTCTAGGATTCTACCTGATCAATTTATGTCCTGAAACACATAACAAATTATGTTGAATTTCTATAAAATCATATGTATTTCACTTTGTCAATGTGTGACAAACATGCATTATTAGATGTGTCTTTTTAGGTAACTTAACTCAGGTTCAGTACCTGCTGTGCCAAACACAGAAGATATGCCTTCCATAATGGCCTTGTGGATGTTGGAATGAGAAAGGATAAATGCAAGTGTCCAAAATGCAACCTTAAAAAGAAAAACATATATCAAAAATATAAACTTCTTAGAAGGTAAACAAAAGCATATTTAGTATAAACTATAGAAAAGAAACAAGGACAATGTTTAAATTAATGTTAAGAGCAGATTAGTAAAGAGCATCTTTGAAAATAAGTAGATTTTATGAACAGTAGAGATGTTATGTGTTTGTAAGAGGTCAGATATATAATTTTATTCTGTCACTAAAGCTTAACTATATTATTTAAAAAGAGTAAACTCCTATCTTCACTAAAAAATGAGAAAAGTAAATGTTTATGTTGCTAATAAGCAACATACAATATTATATAGGCATACCTTAAATATTCAAAAGCAATAAATTATGACACTAGATTATTAGTCTAAAACAAAAACATTGTAAAGATTTAATTTCCTTAAAATATAAAAGGATTAGCAAATTTTACATTCTGCAAATAAAGCATGACTGTTTTAAATAAACTCAGGAAATCATACCTAAAAACCCCATAAACTAAATTATGAGAGTATTCAACTTGAAAAATAAGGTCATTTCACAATGGAATCTTAATTGAACATAGTATATTTGCATGCTTTCTCTATTGGCCAAACAAAATTATTTCATATCTCTCCTCATTATGGTATTATAAGATAAAATTATACTGCTAAACATCTTAAAAATTAACTTTCTACTCGGATGTTTTTGCTTCTATTGTTAGGTTATGTAATAAAGGAAACCTGTATAAAAACATTGAAAGTGGTTTGGGTTTCCCTTTCATTTTTTTCTATAAATATTTATTGCAAAATCAGTTTCATCTAGGAAAATCAGTCCTGAAATGACTCTGGCAGTACCTTGTGTAACTTAAGTCTTTTTGTCTCTTTTATGAGGTAACATTATATACTTTTAAATAATCCCAGTACTCCCCTCTGTGGTCAAAAGAAGAAGAGCAATTGTGTGAAAGAAAGTGCTCAAATCAGACAAGTTCAATACCGTTCATTGTTTTCCTTTTTGTGACATTAAATTGATATTGCAAGGACGAATATGGTACTGTTTACACAAACAAGGTGAACAGGAGAACCAAGACACCTGAAATCCAGAGACCCTTTTTCTGAGGCATTATCTAGATTAGGAAAGATTTACCCTAGAGAGTATCCAGTTCATTTTTACAGATGAAGAAACAGATGCTCAGAGAGCTCTTTTATCCTGTCTCCCCACTCAGGCCCCCCTTCTGCTATTATCTATAGATGGAAGAGTTGGATTATTGGATTTAATTAAATAACCGCTCCATATTCAATGCATCTTAGTTAAAGAGTCAGAGTTCATGTTGGCAAAACAAAAATTTTAGTGATAGTGCATAGATATTTCAGTTACACAAAAGAGGGTTCAGAGTTTTATGTGCCTAAATATATTAATAGTTTTAGAGATTCATTAAAATTGGATAATACTTATTTTTATGACAAATACAAGGAATTCAGCTAAGCTACAAATAGTTGTACATAGTGTTGTCACCATTTTTAATGCTTCTTTTTTCTTAATAGCTTTCTCTTTTTAAAAATCTGTTATTTTTCTACCTTTAACAACTAAGGCACTTTTTAAAAATAAGAAAAGGTATGTAAAAGAGAATAGTTAATTAAAAAGTTTATATTTATTACTGAGTCAATAAACAAGAACAAATGACCTTGAGGTCTTTGTGCAACCACATTTGGGAAAGGAGTTAAAAGCTGCTCCCAGCAATACCAATTAGTATTTGGCCAAAGGAGTCAAGTCCACGGTCACAGCTGGGCAAAATAAAGAACAGCCACATGGCTCATTGAACTGCAGAAACAGCTACCACAATGTCTTTCCATTGTTTTGGGAGGTAAAAACAAAGGTGAGAAGGGATAAGGAGGAAAGCTCCACGTTTGATGTGTCAAAGAGACGATGAATTAAGCACGTTCTTCGACATCATTCATTCATTCATTCAAAAACAGATTTGAAAAATATTGAAGGAGTCTCCGTAACATGCCAGAGAGTCTTCTACCAATCATGGTCCACACAAATATGTATATGACAGTTCCTGCCCAAAGAACATTCACATTAAGGTGGGGATATGAATACACACACGAAGAAAAAATAGTTCAGTGTGCAAGAAAGTGAAAGTGCCAACACATGTTACAGACAACAAATGCTGCTAGAGATGAGAGTTGGATGGGGTGGTGATCTCAACTGAAAGTATGTAGAAAGAAACTTCAGAGAAAAAGCAGATAAAAAAGGCAAAATGCCATTTTTGAGATGGGTTTGGAGAAATGTTCTAAAGAATTCATTTGGTAGTCAGAAATTTCATGGAAATGGTTTTCCCCTAGAAATAATTTCGTAAATTATGGTTAATATTTTGGCCAGTCTACCAAAGTTTACCTAGACCACAATGGAGCCTCCAATGACCTGGTACCAAGCCCATCTGACGCCTGAGCGCTGAGTCTCACAGGCCTTGAGGCAGAGTACAAAATTAGGAGAGAGGAGATAAGGATGTGATCTGGGCTCCAAGAAAGGACAGGGCCCGCCACCTACACCCCTGGAGGGCTTCAGCAGCTCCCTCAGTAGTGATGGAGGTCACAAAACCCACAACAGCAGTGGACACTCTCATCCAGGGGCCTCTGAGCAGTCAAGCATTTGAGCATTTGGAAGCCACGATAGTCTACGTTCATTATTAATGGGTCATTGAAAGTAATGATTGATTGAAACTAGGGAGACAATTTTTGTAAGGGAAGAAAACTAACATTTATTGAACAGGTACTGTTAGCCACTTTCCATTTCTTACCAAAATAATCCGAACAGCTAACCTTTGAGGTAGGAAGCACTAATCCCATTTTACAGATGAGGACACTGAGGCTTGGAGTGGTAAACAACTGACCCACTGTCACCTAGTGCTGGGAACTGGCTTTGGACCTTACTCTAACCTTTCCAGGGTCTCTGCCTGCACACCAGGCTGCCTCTTGGAGGTGCCAACAAAAGCCAGCGAGATGGAACTTTCTCTAATCATCAGACACTTCCTTTCTGAAATGAATGATTTAAATCCTTTCAGACCAGTGCCAGGAACAAATTCCAAAGAACTGACTTCCCCTGTGTCAGATCAATGGGGCTTTGTGTGGCTTTCTTCCGGGGGATGTTTCTAATGGGATCTTGAAAATTAATCCTCTGACAGGAATGGCTGTTTTGTTGCTGCTTTGGGAATTGTTTTGATGCTTACTTTTCAATTTTGCTATGGCTTAATCAGTTTCCACGAAAATTATTTAAAGAAAAGTCAGATAATAACATTAATGGTACACAAGGAAGGGAGTAAAATTAGACCATGCCAGATGAAATATATATTCTACTGGCTGACATATACATTTGAGCAGAGAGGCCAGAATTTCTATCTCTGCTCTTTACCTCCTAAGTTTTACAGCAAGTTAAGGGAAAACAGAATGTCAGTAATTGCAAAGCCTTTAACAACCCAGGCCTAAGAGGAAGGATAAATAAATAATACTTAAAACTTCTGCCTTATTTCTATTTGTTAAAAGACAGAGGAAGAAAAATGACCACACTTATCATTAGAGATGAGTTGAGCACCCCTGTTTAGTAAAAACCAAATATACATATAAAAAAAGGTTACCCTTTAATTTCCGATAATATAAGTAGCAGCTTAGGCTGATGTGAGAGCCTCCTGACCCAGAAACTGGTATGCATTGAACATGAAGTGGCAGACAAATCTTATGGCTCTAATCTAGTTCATGACAGCTTTAAAAAAAATAATAAAAAAAAAGAAACAGTCAAAAAAAAGTCTCTGCTCTCTTTAAAAGTATTGAGAGTTGCAATTTCACCAGCACCATTCATGAGGAAGCTTACAGGACCAAAAAGTCAAGTAATGCAAATGGGAATGGTGCACAGAAAAACAGGATGAGAGGGAGAGAAAGAGCTAACGTTGCTTGGTACCGGCTGGTCTTACCTCATTTACTTTGGGAAGAAATCAGAGTTACTGCTTATTGAATACCCAAGTCCTAGGACCATATTAGGTGTTCTGTGTACATTATCCCTTTTGTACCAATAAGGAAATGGAGGCAGAGAGATTTTAAGTTACCGCCAGTAGAATCTACAGCTATGGCTGGGGATGTCTGGATTCAAGGCCAGTTCCACCTGGAACTACCCTACCCCTATTCTACCCTGGAACTTACCTATTCTCTCTCAAATAAAAGGTTGCGACCAATCCTTTTTCATTTTTTTCAGCACCAATACTAAGCACATTGCCTGACACACAGAAACTGCTCCATAAAAAGGTGTTGTAACAACTGGCCCCTTTCAAAATGCAAGCTTTTCCTTCATGCTGTGACACAGAATTCACTCTGGATCTCTGCTTTGCCTCCTTTGTGTAATAACCTAACCGGATTTCATTAGGTATTCAGTTTTGATTTTTATCTCACAGCTTAATCCATTATAGTTTTTTTCTTCCCCATAATAAGTGAAAGGACTACCAAAAGAAAAAAAGAAAGAAAAATGAAGGAAAAAAAAATCAAAGGACCGTAGACAGCAATGTAAGCTGTATTTTACCAATATACTTACAGGAACAGCATTAGACAGAGAAGCCCAAAGAATTAAGAGCCCATAATTGGGACAGTTTTGTTCATCTGTTATCTTCTCTACAATATCCATCACAGCCTGAAATAATGTCTGTTTAAAAGAAATATTGTCAAACCGTAACTATGTGACAAAGATGAATGTTAATAAACAAAAGATCATGCATTTTCCTTTAAGACAAAATATATTATTCCTGTCATTCCTGGGCTTTGCAATTGAGGTATGCTAAGGTATTCACATACTTACAAGCAGCCCGGTAATTAAGAGTACAGATTCTGGAGCTCAACTGCCTTACTGCCTTGGTTCAAATCCTGGCTCAGATATTTAAGAGCTGGATGAACTTGAACAAGTTACTTTAATCTCTCTGTGCCTCAGTTTCCTCATCTTTAAAATGGTCATACTATGGTGCCTACATCATAGAATTGTTGTGACAAGTAAATTAGTTAGTACCTATAAAGTGCTTAACCACTTCGGTACCAGCGTCGACTATAGCCAACAGCCACAGATGAACGTGAGCGTTGACTTTAGCCGACAGCCGTGATACGACTTTTCTAATTTTTCATTTATCAAAATAAATTGTGAACATTTAAAAATAACGTAATGAAAACATATATGTATATGTTACCTATTCTGATTTACATTACAAGTAAAGCTGCCTGTAAAGTAAAACAAGCTTTCAGCGCTTTAAAGCTTTCCTCATCACACAAGAGCAAAACGGATCCGTCGTCAATGCACAGCACAAACTACCGTGCGGACTATGAGTGCCAGCTGTGGGCAAGGTTTCGAGGCCGGTGAGCGCCGTACCGAAGTGGTTAAAACAAAACCTTTCAGAGGGCAGAATTCACTTTGGATCTCTGCCTTGCCAAAGTGTATTGGTAAATTGAGTGTTTTCATTTCTTTCTTTCTTTCTCCTCCCACCCCCATCCTCTTTTTAATAAACCTCTGCTCTTGGAAAAATGCAAGCAACACAAAAACACATATCTCTGGAGCATTCAGGAGAAACCCTATCCCCACCCATCATGCAGATTCTTAGCCTATACACCATGAGAGAGAGGAATGCAATGTATTATAAATACTGCAATACTCTAAAACCATGCAGAGAATTGACATTTGACTTGAATGTGGCATTTCAGAGGAGGGCCCATCCAGGGCCACCTACTATGATTACTCCCAGGTCACCACACAAATTCCATTTAGATGTTTTCTTCATGGGGAGGTTTCCCTAGATTTGCCTTTGCCAATGGCTCATTACTCATCATGGAGAAGCAATTCAGACACTATAACATTTTCATTAAGTTACTCGTGTACTTTTAATCTTAAAACAACTCAGGTCTAGGTGCTAAAAATAATGAGATCTAATATCTATTCTCTGCTTGCTAAGGGAAAGTGCTTGACAAGTATTTAAATCATTTCAAACCTCACTGCAACTCCAAGAAGCAGATACTATTACCTTCATCACTACATTTGAGGAAACTGAAGCTCAAAGAATTAGGGAATTTTTCCAGGAACAGACAACTTGAAGATAGTGAGCTGGAATCCAGTCCCATGAGCCTTGCCCTGGCCCCAGAGCCCACACTCTTATCCACTCTGTTATACTGCCCCATTGGAGACACAAACCTTAATTCTGACCTATTAGGAATTAAGAGAACTGCATTGTATCATAACATAGTAGTTTTTGATTCAGATCCTATGACTCAGAACATAACTTTTAAAACAATAGCATATAAAATACATGCTAAAATAGAGACACTTGCTGCTACTTACTAAGGCATGCAATTTTTTGAGAGAGATTGACTACTATAATCCCCAGCTTTCTGGGTTTAATAATCCCCAGGTTTCTTTTGGTATTAAAGTTACTGTGAAAAATAAATTTAGAAATTACTTTGTGAAATGTATAAACTATGCCTGGCACAGGGTAAACACCCCATAAATGTTAGCTGATGTCCTATTGTTGTTTATGTAATAATAAATCAGCAGAATTGAAAAGAGTTTAGATATGAATTCCATTTTCCACTGGTCTCTATCATACTTACAATGCATGTTGTTATAGGACAAAGTTTATACCTCATGAAAATCCTACAGATGTATTTCATTATTTTGATATGCTATGCTGTGGTGCAGTCATAATTTTAAATGAAAATAGTAGTTTAATATGTATCTATAATATCATGGAACAAATCACATTTTAAATTTATGATGTGATAAAATGTGCATATATTTTTTAAAAAATGAGACAACTTTTACTCAGTCTTCTGCTTCATCAGGCCATTGAAATCTATTTAGGCAGAAGACAACAAAATCTTCTTAACCCACATTTTTTAAAAAAAATGAGGTATAAAAACATAAGCTCAGTGTAAATACTCCTAGAGGAAAACAGAAGCGATACACTGAAAACTGAAACTAAACTGCTCATGAATGTTCAAGCTGAATTCTTTCTCAAAGTCTTAAACACTGCATTGGCCTAAGCAAAGTTCAAATTCTGTCTCTACTCAAATAAGGAGTTAGAGGACCTATGATTTAAAATTCCTCATTTCTTCAAAGTAAAAATAAAATAAATGTTATTCTAGAGGTATTATCAGCGGGGAATTTTAGCTGGGGATTTAAAAACCCTGTTTACTAGGCCCATAGTTTACATATCTGTCTGGGTGTACATTTTATACACATATGCTTATTCCCCTAAATTCTTGAAAATAATGCAAACAAAAAGATGTGTGTGTCTGGGTTATTTTTAAAGCAGAAATATTAGATGAAACATAGTTTGTCAAGGAAAGGCATTGCAGGATAGCTTTCTGTTCCCTTTATTCAGGAGCAAGATACCTAAACATTCACATATTTCTTTGTTCTAAGGTCATTTTCCTTTCTAGTTTCAAGCAGAGTTGTTTATGACACTGCTGCACAACTAAAAACAAACAAACAAAAAACTTTTGATGTCATCTTTAAATACTGAAAGATTAAAAATAACAACAATGATAGACTCTTATCTAGTCCTTGCTATGTTTTAAGTGCTTTATAAAACTTAAATCATTTAATCCCAAAACTTTATGAGATAGGTGAGGAAACTGAGGCCAAGAGGTTAGATACTGTGCCCAAGGTCAAACAACTGGTGACTGGCTTTGAGCCCAGGCAGTATAGACCATATGAAACCCAGTCTCTGAGGGTGGACTCAGGCATCAGATAGTTTTCAAAGTGCTCAGAGGTGATTCTAATGGGCAGCCAGGGTTGAGACCCATTCACGAGCCAGCATCAGAACCACCTGGAAGGCTGGTTGGACCACAGATTGCTGGGCTCCACTCCAGAGTCTCCGATTGAGTATTTCCCAGGTGATGCTGGTGCTGCTGGTCTAAGGACCACACTTGAACCACCACAGATCTTGAATAACACGCAAGGCATTGACTCCTAGTGACTTGCTTTTCAAATTATATCATTCTACCTCCTTGCATTTGAAAAGACAAACAACTAGTGGGAGTGGCATCAAGAATAAAGTCTATTTTGTAGAACTTTATTTTCCTTCCCTAATTTTCCATTACTCCCATTTGTCACTGTTAACATTATTGATGATAATATATAAATCAGTAAAGAATATCAGAATTGTGTTTTATTTTGGTGTTTATTTAGTCTCAGTCTTTTTCTTATGTAGAATAGTATTAATACTTACCTCAGGTGTTGTAAGGATGTAATAATAACATAATATATCTACACATGTCTGGTATAGTGCTTGGCACAAAAATGAGATCTAATCAGTCTTATGTTTTTTAGCAAAAATATATTTTAACAATAATAGTTTATTACTATCTTCATCTCTCATATTTTAGCAACAAAAGGTAAAGAGTACTTACCATGGAATTACCTTTTGCAGATTTGTATGTTTTGATATCTGGAATGTTTTTTTCAAACAGGGCTAGGAACCATTTTTTAGACTTTGACCAGTTTCTACATGAGAAAAAAATATGTAAAAATTGATTTGAAAGCACTTTAGGAATAATAGGTCACAGCATAAAAGCAGGGAATGTCTGTGGGATTAGAATTACATCTCCAAATTTCTTCTTCATTTTCAGGTAGAATTTCATGAATGGTCTACCTTCAGAATCATTAGTACATAAGGACAATTGAGGGGATGAGGTAAACACCTTTTACTGTCTTTTGTAAATAAATATTTGGATTCCTATTGGACTGACACTGAATAAGAGAACAGGCCCACAACTTGCTTGGTCTGCTTTTACTGTGGCTGTTGGAAATTGTGGGAGGATGAAAACCCAGCATGGGGACCAACTGCTGGGTTTAAAGCCAGGTAAACCAAACTGGCTATAATCTTTTAAATCTTTTCTCACCAGTTTCCATTGTAGACTGCTATGATCTGAATATTTGTGTCCCTCCCCCAAATCCATATGTTAAAACCCCAATGTGATGGTACAAGGAAGTGGGGCCTTTGGGAGGTCATTAGGTCAAGAGGGTGGAGCCCTCATGAATAGCATTAGTGTCTTTTAAAAGAGGCCAAAGAAGCTTGTTTGCCCCTTCTCCCATGTGAGGACACAGTGATAAGTTGGGAGCCTCCAACCTTGAAGATGACCCTCAAGAACCCGACTATAGTGGCACCCTGATCTCAGACCTCCCAGCCTCCAGAACTGTAAGGAATAATTTTCTGTTGTTTAAAAATCACGCAGTCTATGATACTTCATTATAGCAGCCCAAATGGAGTAAAACATAGAGCAGCTGCCAAGAAATTTAAAATCATGCAGATATATTGCATGTGAACCACTTTGCAAACATTTGTCAGAGCCAACTGTGAGAAATACAGTTGATCACACCCAGTTCTCCCTCCGAGAGAATGAGGATGATAATGTCTGATTCTGAGACTGCTCACCCTGGATGATTTAGCAGGGATCCAAACTACAGAACTGTAGTCATGAATGTGATGATAATAATAAGCTGTAAATGGGATAAAAGGCCACAAAATAAATTCTCAGTCCCATCTCTCTCTCTGTTTTTGCTCATCAAAATAAGAAAAAGGAAGAAGTGTATCTCTCCTTTTTAGTTCAATTCACACACAGATACCCCCCCCAAAAAAAATAGATCATAAGAAATAGCTTCTCTCCTACTTCAACTGCTGTTATTATATCTACTTAGAACATAGAAATGACAGGATGTATGAATTTCTAAGAGGAACTTGGTCAATGAATTAATTATATGAGTCTCTACCTTAGGAGATATTCTGGCATCTGGGACCCATACTCAAAACCTTCATCATAAGCTTGAAAATGCTGATAGAACTCTTTGATTTTCCTCTCGTTTGTAGGAAACAAACCTTTATTAAATAGCACATTCACTGTGACTGGATAAAGGAGATGCCTACAGAGACAGAAACACATGGAAAGTCAGACCCAAAGACCAAAGAAGAAAGGCACAGGATACAAAAGAGGGCATTATTTAATAGTGCAATTAATATATTAGGGGTAGGTAGATAATACGTGACAGATTCTCTTGGAAAAAAGTCACTGTTAAGTTTTAATATTTGCTTACTGCGGTCTGGATAATTCAGAGAGAACTGAAAATTATGATCTTATTTATCTGAAGATTTTTAAATGCTTTCTAAGCAAGCATATTAGACTCTGACAAATATAAGATAATAAAGAGAAATAAATTGAATCAATATAATTCAACAAGAATTTAATTAGCAAGTAATAACAATAGCTAAGACACAGTTCACACCTTTAGATAGCAGCACAAAAAAATAACCAAAGAATCAAGGGCAATATTAGTCCCCATATTTCCTAATTTCTCAAAGGATGCCACAAATTCAAGCTATTGCATATTGAAATATAGTACTTATCACCAATAAATTTTACTGTAAGTGAATAAAATGATTACTGTGGTATCTATAAGAAAAAGAATGTCAAAGATTATTAACATGCCCTAGATTAGCAACACTAAATATTGTTTATTTAATTTTTATTTACCATCCCTTCAGAATCTCCTTCTCCCAAGTTTCAAAAATATCCAAGAATTTGCTTTGTTTTGTTGTGGATATTGGGCATGCTTTAGCAAATTTTTAAATTTGGTTGTTTCTTCTCCCCACCCCCTACTTCCCCCAGCTTCTGGACCTCTAATAAAATGCTAAATGTTATTCTGTTTTATGAGCCAGAACTATTGAACAGGATTCCACTGAGATGGAAGAATGCCTTGGGTAATTTTAATTTACCAAATCTCCTTAGGCATGCGGAAATTTTTTCTCATGGCTACTTTGCCTAGCCCTTAACTTTTCCAGAAAGTTTCAGAACATGGCTGATTCTCTCTGCTCTTTCCTGTCTTCCCTGTCTCTTCGGAGGACCCTGGGGCTCAGTTCTGAGGCCCATATTGACATTGCCTTCGCCTCTTTTTAAATTTCACAAATATCTCCTGGACCCTTGTCATCCACTTTAGGATTCCATTCTCTCCCCATCCTGTCAATGTCCTCTCGTTCTAATAATCACAGATTGCAGTGAATGTTTTATCAAGATTTTGATGGATGCATGACAATTATAAGAGGTAAATCCATGTAGAGTATGCACAATCGTATGGAGTGACTAAAGAGAAATTACTGTAAATGTATTTCAATGATTGTACTGGCTTATTTGCTCATCATAAAATAGAAATGCTAAACTGAAAATTGCCCACTAATTAGAATTTAAAAGATTAAAATAATCTCTTTATAGCCTAGTTAGGCAGATTTCATTACTCCACCAGATAATTTTTAAAGTCTAATATAAAGGTTTAAAATCTCTTTATTCCAAAAGGGCAAGATTAAATCATACTAATGCAACCATTTATCTATTTACCTTACTAAATTGTTCAGGTCCATTGTCCCATGAGTGCCTAAATTCTCCAGCTGTTCATGTAATTCTTCAGTCACTTGCCCAGGGAATTGATAGAGATTGACAGTTCCCATTTTTCCTTTCACTATAACATTGAGTTTTTCATGCAGTGTTAAAAAGATATTCTTTGGAATTGATGCTATAAACAGAGAAAATTATTTTCAAAATAAGCAACAACTCCTTGAAGCATACAGTCAATATACCTCTACTACTATTTGGTCACTAGGGACTACAGCCAAAGTCTTCCAAGCACATAAAATCACCTCCTGTGAATAAAAGTAGATAAAGATTCAAAGTACATGTTGAGATAGTAAAAGTCTAGAAGGGGTAATTCACTTTAAGGGATGATCTATAATGGTTAATTAAGAGGGCTAGTATTTCCAGCCCTTACCCCTCTAAATCCAGGTATATTGAAAACACATAGTATTTTACATATCCTTGCATTTTCAGAAGCTGTTCTGTCTGCTGAGAACATTCTCTATTTTATCACCCCATCTCTACCCCACCCCTGCTCCCACACCCTTAGGCACTAATTTCTATTCACTCTTAAGTGTCTTCTTGAATATTACTTCTACCAGGAGGCCTTTCCTAACCCCCCAAACAGTTCTGACTCCACCATTTCCTTTATATTAGTATACAACCATGATATAGACTCCTGGTCAGGTTGGGGTGGTGAGATTATGAGTGAGGTAGTTTTGTTTGTTTGTTTTTAGCTTATTTCTTTACCTTTTTCTTTTATCTTGTTTTATTATCTTTCAAGTAACTTTTTCAAAAACTAATTTTGTATTTCGGATTTCATCAACCTATTATGTATCAGTTACATTTTAATTAAAAGTAATTTTTACATTTCCTGAGCATACATCTTCTCTATGATGGGGAAATAAATGGGAAGAATTAGAAGGTGGCTCAAGAGTAAATATTAACATATTTCATCTGTTATTAAATAGAAATATTTAAATACAAAAGTCCCCAGGGGAGGTAGAGGTGAAATAACTTGATTATTTTCATATGCCTCTGATAGGCAGGTTGGTATATTTTTCTGAAAGGATATGTGAGTATACAGATCAAAAGCATTCAAAATATTTGTATTTTGATATGTCAGGGATATGTCAGGAAATGCCACAGTGAAGGGCTTACTAAGCAGTGGAATTCTACTTTCAGGGAGCAGAGTAACATGTAATCAGGCCAAAAGCTGTAGCCTGTGGAACACTGTATACACACCAGCAGAACATAGTTAGCCATATCTTGGGAGCTACAGCATGATACAGATTCCATATTTTCTAAAGGAAACATCAATGAGGTAACCTTATCTCTTTCATATGTGTAATTAAAATCTAAATGTATTAGGCTGCCAATAATTTGCTTTTCAATGACCAGACAAACTCATCATATATTCTTTTTCCCTTCTAGCCTTACCTCAAGAATAAAATAATGGACGCCCATCATTCTTGATAGAAGAGCAAGTATATAATTTTTACATAAAACTACTCTTGGATTCCAATGTTGTATTTCAAATGAGCTATCTTTAAATATCCTTTACCTGTACGATAGACAGTATTTTCCACTGCTAGTTCGAAATTTACATTTTTAGATTTTAGAAATACATTAATTCCCTCTTCTTCAGTAACAAAGGTCATTCTGTTTCCCATAGCAAAGACTGTAAATATTGGTCCATACTGAAATAAAACATATAAACACAGATCATGTTAGTAAGCATTTCTAAGCCATGGGATATGTTAAGACAGTTTTCTTCAAGAACCCTAATGCTGAGGTTATAGTCAAGAAAAAAATGATTATATTTGGTAATTCATTATAAATTTTGACTGTTTCACTCAAATCTAAATTACATAAATCTTAATTTGTTCTGTTCTAATATATAATGTTCTTTTTAATCTTGTTATTTATTTATACCTTCCTTTCTTATAGTATGAAATAATTAGAAAATAATAATTATAAAAAATAATTAGAAAATATATCAATATTGTGATATTTGAACATTGTTTTCAAGATACTAGTAGGCTTATAAGTAACCTATAGCTCAATATTGCTCCAGAAAGATACAAAGTTGCCAGCTGGTTTTACAGGAAATCCACAGTCACTCAAAAATGTCACAATCCTATACACTTTTCTAATATGGTCACTTTCTTTCCAAAATGACTATTTTGCCTAAACACCTTGCCCATCCCTTTCCTCTCTGAAATAGTGGCCCTGCCTTGTAACTCACTGGAAAAACGGAGGCAATCAAGTAAGAGCAGCCTCATCTCACCACCAAATCTTGCAAGATACACATTTCAACCCTTCTCCATGCTTTCCCTTCTGTTAACACGGATGGAAGTTCCTGCCCCTGTGAAATGTCCACAACCCTTCTCTTGTGTCATATGAATACATCCTATGCTCTCTTCTCTTCTCTTTGTTCAACACTTGTGCTTTCTCTCTCTTACATCATTAATGTTCCTCTCTCTATCAGATCACTCTTAGCAGCCTACAAACATAGTTTAGCACAGGGTTTGATTGCAGGGGGTCCGTGACCTTGTTGGGGGAAAATGTGTCATCATTTTCATTGACTTCTAACTATAATTTAGCATTTTCTTCAATTGTGAACATAGGCATCAAACCACAATCCTACCCATGACTTTATCACCAAAACAAACCATCAGAGTTTCATATCTCATTACAGTTATCATAAATATCTCAAAATATCATTTATGCTCATCCCTACTTCAGTATCTATCGGTCATCTCTATTCTCCCTGTAAGAGGGCACCTATTGTTGGATACTACCAGGTAACTGTAGGCCCAAGAGTCATGGAACCCCCAAAAGTAAAGTCCCATTTTCTCACAGTAGTGATCCAGACACCTACACTGCTTCCAAGTATTCCCTTTCTACAATTGTTTGTTATCAACACTTAGAAGATAAATCATTTTCATTGTTTGTTAAAGTTTTGTTCAAATGAAAATTCTTAATTTTCCATTAGGAAGGTGGCCTTTTGCAATATCTATATGTACCCTGGCCACAAGCATAGACCAACAAATTCAAACACATTGAATAGTTGAGATAAATGCTGACATGTGGCAATACAACTGGACAGTGAAAAATAGTCATGCATGGTATTATAAATTCTGCTAACAGTGGGTTTTTTTTGTTTATTTACTTTCCTTTTGTTCTTTTTGTTTGTGCAATGTCAGCAGCAGTGTTATGAAGGCAACCGCATACAGTATGTTGTAGAAGTGATGCTTGTCTATTTTTTAATTAAATTTATTTTGAGATAATTGTAGATTAGCATGCAACCATAAGAAATATTACAGAGACATCCTATATACCCATTACTGTTTTCCCCAGTATTAACATCCTACAAAACCATAGTACAATATCACAGACTATTGACATTGATACAGTTAAGATACAAAATATTTCCATCACTACAATGACCCTTCATATGCCTAAGGAAGGTTGTGGGAGACAAAGGAGTATTTCTTTAAGAAATATCATTTTTCATCTATCAGACTAGCAAAAGTTATAAAGAATTATGACATCCAGTGTGGCCCAAGATATGAAAAGCTAGGCAATTCCATACATTCGAAGTAAAATAAAAAGTGTATATTGTTACATCCCTTTCCAAGGGTAACACATCAATATAAAGAACTTAAGTGTTCAAGTCCTTTAATTTGGCAATTCTACTTCTAGTAACTTATCCTGAGGAAACAATCAGATAGGGGCAAAATGTCCAACCGCACAATACGTACATGCGTGCACTCATACACCCATGCAAGAATGTTCATTAAAGCATTGGCTGAAATAAAGAAAAAAAGTTGGCAGCAACCTATATACACAACTCATGAGATTTAAGTAAACTATTATATCCTCATATGATAATATGTAGTCATTAAAAAGAAGATTCAGATAAATATTTAATTATGTGGGGAAATTATTCACGTATGTTAAATTCAAAAGCACATAAAATATCATTACAATATTAGCCTATTATTTACTAAATAGTATGTAAATGCATAGAAAAAAGGCCAAAATAATATAAATATGCTAAATTTTTTCAGTATTTATTTCTGGTGTGATATTCTAGGTTATTTTTATATTCATCTTCATTCTCTTCATTATTCTCTTAAGTTTTTTACTAATTGGTATCTCAGTGATTCTAAAGGTAAATGATAAGTGGTATAGATAATGCTACTTTGTACAAAATTATTCTACAAATGGGGCTAACTAAACAGGAACCTATGTGAGAATGAGTCACCACAGAAAGTATTATTAATATAATAAATAATGGTGATCAATATCATACACATTTACTAGACAAATACCATAAAATCTTGGTGGTGGGAAATCGAATAAAAATTAAAAGGCTAACAAAGGTTTGTTCCCTAAAGTGCTCAGACATTTGAAAGGTACTTTAAGGACAAAAACATCCACTACAAGAAGGATTACTAATCTCCTTGGAGTGCAATAAAAATGGAGCTCATCATTATCAAATAACAAAACTAGCTGAAAATACAGTGCCCGTTAAATTGATAAAGACCAACTTTGCAAGCAATTTTTACAATATCCTGGTGTTAATTCCGACTTGGATATGAATTTATTACTCATTTTCACAAATTTAAGTTGTATTACACTTCTGTTTTTCCCAATTACTGCAAGCATTTACTTAATATGTATACACTTAAAATTTAACTTCGGCGAAGTAACTAGCACTTAAAAGTTAGTCTCTACTTCCAAAAAGGTAGGTGCAAGCTGTGTTATATTTCACGTCTTCGGCAAAACTTCGCACAAGTCATGTCTGTTGATTGTTAGCAGAGGAATTAATAAATAACTAGATGGTTTAGGTCCGGATAGCAGGCATGTCCCCGCTATTCCAACAATGTACTCGAGATCCAAAGAAAGAAAACAAAGAAACGCATTAGCTCCTTTGGAAACCCCGCCTGCCAAGGCCACATACCTTGATTCTTGCATTCTCTATAAATTCTAGAGGGGCTTTTCCAAACTCAAATCCAGCTCCAACCCACGGAATCCAGCCTTTGATGCACGGAGGTCTACGAAAATTCTTCCACTGAAGGAATAAAAACAGAGCAACACAACCTAGGATTGCAATCACTGTTGAGGAAATTAGTTCCATATCTTTGTCCTGCACCCCCCCCCCCCCCCCCCCCCCCCCCCCAAATCACAGAAGTTTGAAAAAGTCCTGCTGCCTTGGCACTGGCTCCTGTCCTGGGTCTAGCGAACCCGCCCAGCCTCCCAAACTTTCTGCTGCAACTTTTGTAACTGGCTCTCCTTGCAAACTGCAGCTTCCTCTCCCCGCCCCAATTTTTTGGTGATTTTTGCATCATCGCTCCCTCCCACCTCCACTTCTAAAATTCCTGGACGCGGCGGAAAAAATTCCGGGCTGCGCCTCGCTGGGTCGATGGGAGGGAACACGCGCTGTTGCCATGGAGACTGGCGGAGGCTCTGCGAGCGCCCCGCTGCCAGCCAATCAGAGGAGTCGCTGAGCCCGGCGGACTACATTTCCCAGAAGCCCCAGCGGGTCCTGCTTTGTTTTCCTGCTCTGGGGCGGGTTTCAGGGGGCCGCTGGACCACTACAGCCGGAGACTGCCAGGAAGGCTGTGGGTTTCCCAGGCCGAGCCGAACGGGGAAATGGTTCCCGCCTGGCCACTCGCGGGTTGAACAGGGGCCGCCCCGGCGGAGTGGCGGCCAGCTGCGGCGCGGTGCACCGGCGAGGAGGGGTGCGTTGTCGTCCTGTCCTGCTGCTGAATGTCCGTCCCGGAGGATGAGGAGAGGCTTTTGCCGCTCGCCCAGAGATGGCCCCGAGCGAGCAAGTTCCTACTGTCCGGCTGCGCGGCCACCGTGGCCGAGCTAGGTACCCGGCTGCCCACGCCTGGGCCTCCCGGGCAAGTCGCCGTGGCGCCGCGCTGGGGGAGGGACGCGCGGGCGGCCCGGTTCCAGGCTGTGCGCATCCCGAGAGGTTGCGCCCTCCTCTTCCACGCCTGCCTAGCGGATGCTGCAGGGTTGGGGAAGGCCAGTTCTGAGAGGAGGAGGGATTGGAGGTCTCTAAGGTGTTTTCCTTCTAATGTCTTCTGATAGGGATGTGCTATTGTTCTTGACCTACGTGTACTTTAGAAACCTCAAGAGCTGTCGTTCCTCTATAGGAATCATTTTCCCTTTCGTGAGGATGACCTTTTTAAAAACACAATCCAATTTTCATCCTTGTTGAATCTCTGTAGTTTATATTATTACACAACCTCAGTGTGTCGTTGTCTTTTGGGTCTAAGTTGTGAACCTGCCCCGTAGGACCTATCACTTATCATCGAGCAGTCTATGCAAACATCCGCCCGTTACTCTAGACCCCTTTGAGCTTAACTCGTCTATGCGGTGTTTACCTTGTAGGATTCTGAGAAATCAGCCATATGTAAGTACTAAACTCAAGGCAGGGCACCCATTATTATAATTACTACAATACTAAGGACTGTGGATATATAGTTAAAAGGACCCAGTTCTGACCTTCTTACAGGCTGATGGGGAGATGTTCAGAGAATTACAATGGGATCCTTAGTATAATGAAGATATTATTAGGTGTCGTAGTGTATATAACAACAGTTACATCTGCTTAAATGAGTCAGAGAAAACTTTCAGAGGCAACCTGGAGTGTAATGATGATGCCCCTGAATCAGCAAGTGATGTTTATTACAAAAGTTTTGTGAGTAGAGTGCCTATCTGTTCCCTGTGAAGCCTTAACTGTGCATTTAAGATTACCCATACATTTTCTTGCCTGGTTAAAACAAAGAATAAAAAACCAGAACAGTTCTGAGACCTTATCATTTGTAAATGTACGTTTGTAAATGTACATTTGTAAATGTTAGTCGATCCTATTCTAAATGAGTTTATTTTGTATCTCTATCACAGCAAGCACATGCTCTTTTTTTTCTACTCCTTCATTTTTGTCCTTTGGCCTCTCTATTTTTCTCATTCTTTTCAAAGCTGATAGAGAATTTTTATTTTTCATTGTTTTTACTGAAATAAAATTCATCAACTTTTTAAAAAAATCTAAAAGCAGATTTCTGAATGATTAGATATATTTCCATTTTTTTCGATTGATGTGACTCAGTGGCTTCTTTACAGGAATATTCCTCCTGTTACAAATTCATGTAGAGAATTGTGTGGGGGATAGGGATGGGAGGCAGGGAAATCAAAATGTGGATGGTTTTGAGTACAAATAAATTTAGAAAGCTGAAACATTATTTAAGTACTTGTAAGAAAACAAAAATTATTTTGAGAAATATAGTCTGTGCTAACAGAGGCTCCTATTTCTTAAGACTTTTCAGGTTTCATATATCAATAAAACATTGCTTGAAGTTTCTATATGCAACCTACTTCTGTTTTAGGGAAACTATCACCAAGATATTAACTTTTCCAAAGATCACTGTGGTAAGATTTCATATTCTCTTCCCTCCTGCCATCAACTCTCTAAGGCATACTAGGGTTTTAAATCAGGTGGTCGTCATAGAAAAGTCTTATGTAATGTCATTAATGTTCATGAACTTGTCTGAATGTTGTTATTTCAATCATTTGGGACATTTTATATTATAAATTTATGAGCTTGAACTTCCATATGTGGACCAATTAGCTTAATTCTGTTTTAACATAAAAGGTCTATCTCTAATTCAAAATTTAAACAAAACAATTTTTTTTACAAATATATTTGGTACTTATAAGGAGGCCATGAGTAGGCCATGCATATAACTTATCAGTGGTGGAAAAGCAATCCAATATATGCCTTAATTGAAAGAGTACTGTGTGCGACCCTTGTATATAAAAAAATGACATTGTAAACTCCATTACATCTTCTGTATCTCACACATCAAGTCAGTGATTCATGTGCATGTGAACATCACCCATGAAATTATGGAATTCAGCTTCATCTAGCATATATTGTGGTACATAAGAATAAATAGTATTCTAAAGTTAAATCAGATCTTAAACAATCATGGCTACAGTCAAGGGGATGCCAGAGAATATGGATACTTTAAATTATTTTCCATTGGAAAGTGAAAATTAAGGACTAAAGTAGATTTTAAACTGAAATTTCTGAATAAAAAGAACCCAAGGCTTGTCACTTTTTAATTTTTTGCTGGTGATCTGGGGTGCTCTTGTGCAGTGATTCTTAAATTTGGGAGTGAGTGAGAATCAGCTCACTCATCATCAACCTATTGGATTAGAATCCACAGGCATGGGATTAGGAAATCTGTAATTAAAAAGAAAAATCTCCCTAGCTGATTCTGATAAATTCTAAAATTTGAAAGCCACCGATCTGGGTAAAATATTGGTCCTGTGATTTTAGGATTTTTATTTGTTTCTCTGAATGTTGTGGGTTTTTCCCTTCGTTTGTTTTTGTGTTAGCAACCTTTCCCCTCGATCTCACAAAAACTCGACTCCAAATGCAAGGAGAAGCTGCTCTTGCTCGTTTGGGAGACAGTGCAAGAGAATCTGCCCCCTATAGGGGTATGGTGCGCACAGCCCTAGGGATCATTCAAGAGGAAGGCTTTCTAAAGCTTTGGCAAGGAGTGACACCCGCCATTTACAGACACGTAGGTATTTATCTTGATTCTAGCTGGTAAGTTTGTTATGAGTTCTGTGTTTGTCTCCTCTGCTTTTCCATTTAACTGTGTCCAAAAAGCAGCTAGTTTTTTTTCTCTACTGATATTATAAATGAGCATTATAGTCTCTGAAGAAGAGAAAGATTACCAATTGTCCTAAATTTTTAGAAATGCATCCTGACGTATTTAGGGATGAACTTCATATCTGTAAAGTACATTAAAATAGGCAAAAAAAAAAAATGAAGCAAATATGGCAAAAATGTTAGCAATAGATAGTTCTCAGTGGTAGATTAGAGGGAGTTATGTATTATTTTCCCTACTTTTCAATATGTTTGAAATTTTCCCTAATAAAAAGTTTCACAAAAGTTTAAGAAGAAAAAATGAATAATATTTTTCTCTACTTCAGAAACTTTAAACACAGGATTTAAATTTTTCATGTTTTTTTGAAAATTAAAATATATTTACAACAATGCCCAATCTGTGAATCTCTGTCCCAAGCATCTGAGACCAGACTACTCTGAAAGAGAGCAGGGATTACTGCCTAATCCAACTCTGACAATAGTGATTTGACAAAGGCAACATAGGTGATTTTTGCCTCAGTTCCCCAGCCTGCCTAACTTGCTATGTGGGTCTTTAGTCACTCTTAAAGGAAGATAGTAGTAACTATGCCATGAGAAGACTTTTCTATTCCGTTTCCAAAGTGGCACTCGCAACAATAGGAGTTGTTGAGTTTTTAGTTTGTGGGCAGGAGAACATAAATTTAGCTTCAAAAGGAGGTAGGAAAGCTGTGACATTTTCTCCCTTAGATTCATAATGTTTCCTTAAGCATATAGTGACCCTTGATCAGAAAAGTGCCGAGTTCTAATACATACTCATGTAATATTTTTAAAGATTAAATTCCTCAGATGAGTAGAGTGTATCGTCGAGAACTATCCAGAATTGTACACAGAGACTGTTACTGTTTTTGCATGTTGTACATTTTTTTGACTATCTTAAATATTTCATCTAATGTCTTGAAATATTAAGAAAAGCTCTCTATATGACTACTATGTGCTGATTTTAACGATTTTGTCATCCATTCTTTTTTAATATTTTCTCCTTTGCATCTCGTTATTGTTTTGAGTTTTACTTCTTTTCATTTGTATTTTGTTGACCACCTTATATTGTTTTATAGTTAAGATTCATGTTTTGATACTTGACTGGAAAATATTACATTAATATAATAAATTCTCCAACAAAGTTATATATGTTTATTCAATGAAAATGTCTGCTGTGCACCAAGGTATGTAGTAGGGCATTTGAAGTAATAAAAACAAAACAAAAACAAAACACACACAGAGCCTGCCTAGAGAAGCTCGTGGTCTGATGGAAAGATGGACAAGAAAAACAAGTTAATTTCTAATCAATATGATAAGGAAAATGCCACAGAGCACTTTCTGAAAAACATATTCTTTGAGTTGAATCTCGAAAGACTAGAAGGAAGTAGGAAAGCAGAGAAGGGAGAATCCATTCTAGAAAGATCAGAGAGTGTATGGGAAGGCCTGAGACTTAAAAGAGCATGCGCCACTTAGAAAAACATCAGGAAGCCCTTGTGTCAGGATCACAGGGCTCGTGAGAGAGAGCCACAGCTAGAGATTGACTAGGCCAGATCAGAATGTTCTCTTATTTTATTAAACATATAGCTCAATCTACCTTTTTAATGGTTTTTTTTTTTTTACCCAGTGTACTCTGGAGGTCGAATGGTCACTTATGAACATCTCCGAGAAGTTGTGTTTGGCAAAAGTGAAGATAAGCATTATCCCCTTTGGTAAGTTTTATTTTGAAAACAATATGTTATTGCTCCAAAGGCTTTAATGTTTATCCGTTAGATTTATGTAAAATTATACATTTGTACCAAAATTGCCTTAAGTTACAGGCTTAAAATAATAAATAATTACAATATAAACCCTAAAATAATTGATCATTTACTGCACATTGTATACAGACATACCTTTATATACATGTATAAACAGAGATGGGCTCAAATTTTTGCTCTACTTCTGTGTAACCTGGCAAAACTACTTTACCTTTTTATCTTTAGTTTTCTCTGCGTAGAGGCAATACCTACGCAATACCTAGGCAATACCTTCTCTGCGTAGAGGCAATACCTCAGCTGTTTGTTTTTGTGGGATTAGATGAGATGATGAATGTAAATGCATATTACTTATAATATTTATAACAGAAACAGAAAAATATGTTACTAGAAATAATATACAAAGAGCTCCTTTAAATAAATAAAAAATAAGGAGAACACAATGAAAAATAAGGAAAGGATATCAGTAGGCCACTCGCAAGAGAAGAAATATGAATGCTCATTAACCACGTAAAAATGTTCAACCTCACCAGTAATCAGGGGAATTAATTAAAACTAACTTTAAATTGTTAGTGGAAAGATATGTTACTATAATCTTTTTGTAGCATAAATTACCTATTAAAAACTTTAAAGGTATAATCCTTTGACTCAGCTCCTTCTTTGTGATTATAATCATTCAGAAATACTTGTACCTATGCATAAAGGCAGGCACACACATACACAAAGATATTGACTGTAGCAATATTGATAGTAACAAATCTAAAAAAGCATAAATAACTATCAATTTGGAAGTAGTTGAGTAAGTTATATTTATACAAGGAAGCACAACACAGCTATTAATAAGGTAGATTTTATATGACTAACATAGAAAGATGCCTAATATCTTTTCTGGGGTTAAAAAAATACAAATCATAACTATAAGAAAAGGACAGTAAGTAGAATTTCACCTTCCAGGCAAAATTTCTTGGTCCTGTTTTTGAAAAATTATAATGTACTAAGATATACTAATTGTTTTCCCAGAGGTAATGATAGAATAGAATATTAATAGTCCTTGCGTTTTAGAATTTCCTCCAGAAGGGAAAAGTCTAGGTAAAGAGTTCAAAGGAAATATTACACTATGAAATATACTCTTAGGGTGGGTTGGTTTGATGTCTTTTTGACCCAGTGAGAAGCATTCAATCAGTCGATAAGTATTTATCAGATAATTAGGTTATGATGTGCCCATTTTATATTTAATACTGAGCTTATAGTAATGAAAAAGGCATAGTTCTGCCATCAATTTACAGAAACAGAGAAAGATGAATAAACAATTAGAAACATGTAAAAAAAAACACAGAGGAGAGAGTGGTTATGAGATTTTCAAAGAGGGAAAAAATTCATAATATACTATGCTTATCATTGTGTAGAATAACAGGCATTCTCATAGGTTGGTGGAAGTGCAAGTTGTTACAAGTCCTATAGAGTGCAATTTGGCAGGATCTAGCACATGTTATGTAAATGTTCAGATTTCTTAGTTTAAAGTTATGCTAGTTGAATAAATTATGGTATATCCATCAAATGAAATGCTATGAAAATATTAAAATGAATGAGACAGCTATATATGATCTGACTGGGGTAACCTTTAAGATATACTGTTAGGAAAACAAAGTACAGAACACTCTACAACTTGACATTCTACATCTATGCATTTAAAAAGGAATACTTACATAGATACGCGTGTGTTGCACAAACTATCAATCATAACTTAGTGCCTAATGCTGTGGGCTCTGCCCTCAGACTATCTGGATTTACATCTTGGCTGTAACAATCACTAGTTGTGTGATTTGGGCTGTCACTTAACTGCTCTGTGCCTTGGTTTCCTCATCTGTAAAGAGGGAATGACAGTACTAATGTCACAGGGTTGATATGAGAATTAAACGATATTTTTAAAATGCTCAGAACAGTGCCTGACATAATGAGCATTCAGTGAATCCATTATTATTACCTCTGGGAAGGCATAGAAGAAACTAGTAATTGTCATTGCTTAGTAGAGGGACACTAGGCGTAGGGGTCAGAAGGACCCTTTTTTCTTTTGAAGAGATACCCATTTGTATCTCTTCAAATTACTTTGTAGTACAAGCAAAGGAAACACCTCTTTTCCCTAAGAGACTATTACAATAATCTGGTTAAAGGTGATTGGAGGTATTCCTGGGACAAGACCCACAGGAATGGAGAGAAGAAGATGGATTCAAAGCATGCTGAAGCCTAGTCTTGCTCACCATTGGCTTTGAGAGGGCATATGGATGAGTCTAGGAATGGAAAGAATTTCTTCAAAGAGAGAAATATTTTCAAACCCCCTCTGCTGGGAAGACTACTAAAGTAGTAGTTTTTAAAATCTGACTTCTCAGCTTTTGTCTGTTAGGCTGATTACATCTATGCTGTTTTTTATTCCCCTGTGGTCAAAATTAAACTGCAATTAAATTGTCAGTTCAAATGTTTGTATCTTTGAAGCAACTGCCCTTTCCTGTGAATTTCAGGCCATGTAAGGCCCATAACTCCAGACTTTTAACTCCTTGTGGTCCATTAACCCTTCCATTAGTAAACAGCCAAACCTCTACTTTCCTCTGTGACTTATTTGGGTCTACCCTTTCCTTCACTTTGTCTTAAATCTCTTACCTAGGGCCTGTACCAGCTTGGTATTGGTTCACTATAAAATTTATGAAATTCATGGCAACTTTTTAAAAAAGAATTTTCTTTTACAATTAGGAAATCAGTCATTGGAGGGATGATGGCTGGTGTTATTGGCCAATTTTTAGCCAACCCAACCGACCTAGTGAAGGTTCAGATGCAAATGGAAGGAAAAAGGAAACTTGAAGGAAAACCACTGCGGTAAGTTCTCCAATTAACTGACAGCTTTCCTTCTCTCTTTGCCACCATCATATTTTGAACATTTACCTGATAGATTCATCATATAATATTTAGTAAAGACATTTATTCTGACTCTTTTAACTTGGGAGTTATATTCATTAGGAGGAGAACTAAGCTGGATCTTTTCTCTTTTTTTCTTTTTTTTTGAGACAGAATCTTACTGTGTTGCCTGGGCTAGAGTGCCATGGCATCAGCCTCGCTCACAGCAACCTCAAACTCCTGGGCTCAAGTGATCTTCCTGCCTCAGCCTCCCGAGTAGCTGGGACTACAGGCATGCACCACCATGCCCGGCTAATTTTTTCTATATATTTTTAGTTGTCCAGCTAATTTCTTTCTATTTTTAGTTAGAGACTGGGCCTTGCTCTTGCTCAGGCCAGTCTTGAACTCCTGAGGTCAAACGATCCTCCCGCCTCTGCCTCCCAGAGTGCTAGGATTACAGGTGTGAGCCACCACGCCCGGCCTGGATCTTTTCTTTGCATGATGAAGTGTACACGTTTTCTACCAGACAAATTATATGTGCCGATAGTTCTTTTCTGCTGTTCCCAGCCAAGGCAGCTAGACTTGTCCCCTATTCTAGGTTAATGTAAAGAGTTGGATCATTAAAATTTGCCCTGTTGTGAATCCCAGGTTTGCTTTTGTGGCTTGGTATTGTTGAAGTCACTTAACATTTCTGGTCTCTGTGTTTTCATTTTAAAAGAGGCATTCTCAAAAGGTTTTCATGACGGTTAACATGCCTGGCTCATTGGTGCCAGAAACCTCGCTTTCTTTCCCTTTCTCCAGGAAGAAAGGAAAGTAGCAAAGTTAACCCTGCATGTTTTTCCTACTTCCTTATTGAATCCCATATCTCCAAATCTTGAGGTCTTCTTTTTTCCCTAGTGTGTGAGAGATTTTTTTATTATGCCTTTGTGATATAAAATACTCCTATTACATTACTCTGTATTATTGAAGTTTGCCTTTCCTGAAAGGACTTCATGTTCAACAATTTTCTGAAATACCACTTGGCCCATTTCCAAGCAGAAAAATCTTGCAGATTGATAGATCCTTCCCAGGAAAGAGGGAAAGTACAGGATGACTTGAGCTGGGTACAAAGAGATCCGAACACTCCTCTGAATGCTACAGGTGTACAGGGGAGCCAGAGGCAAAGGGTTTCGGGCCATCTTCAGGAGTTCACCGCTGACCACTGCTCTCCACTCCCCTCCTCCTCTAGCTAACTGAGTGGAAAATAAGGTTGGGCTGCTGCAGCCCAGGCTCCCCTTCAGCCTTGAGGAAAGGGAGAGAACATGCACAGCACACTGACTTAACCAGGTAGTTTGCAGAATCCCAGGGCCCATTTTGTCATCTTGTAACATCTGTAGTAGCAGCGATAAGTGATGCTGCCTTGATTGGATAGAAGAGAAAACTGGTTATTGAGATCCAGAAATATCCAACTTTTTAACTGATCACCCAGTGGTTTTTTTTTTCTTCTTTTTGTTCCTAATATTGGAAATTTCTGGTTTGGCTGTACTTTAAGTTATAATAAAGAATATAAACCTTGAGATCAGACAGCCTAGAATTCAAAGCCAGCCTTTACCATATTTTACCTTTGTAATCATGGTCATATTCTTTAACCATTTTAAGCCTCAATTTCCTCAAATATGAACTGGAAAAATAATATTATAGATAACTCATAGAGTTTTCAGGATTAAAATATGTCTCATATATATGAAATGTCTGGTACTTAATAAGTGCTCAATAAATTTTAGCTACAATGATTATCATTCATGATTATAACTTCCTATGTAGCATAACAGCAATTATGCATGTGCAATTAATTTGTCATATCTTTCTGGTGAGATTCAGGTAAATTTTCATAAAGCTAAAATTGTTTAATTTTAAGAACTCTTAAGATTGTCCTTCATACTATTTAGTCTAAAAATATCATTTCATTTATGAGATTATGTGAGAGTCAGTGGTTTTATAATGTTGTTATTTGGTAAAATTAAAATATTTGCAGGTCCCCCTGTATCACCAGTAGAATTAATCCAGATAACTAATCCTGATAACTGATAATTAATCCTGATAACTCCCAATAATTAATCCTGATAACTCCTTTGAGTTAGACTACTGTTTCCTCTTCTAATTAATATGGGCATTGATGATATAAAATACCAAGAAACATATTTTAATCTGTTTAATGATCTGAGAAGATAAGAATAGGATGATAATTTATAAAAATTTTCATTAAAAATGTTTAAATCAAATGTTGCCTCTTTTTCTAAAGGATTGTTAAATTTATCTGGAGATTAGACTTATGTGGATTGTTATAATTTCTAATAATTCTGGATAAATAAGATGTTATTTTACTCCAAATTATAACAGTGACATTTATCCAATTAATTTCATTCTGCACACAGGAATACATAGAGTTTTCACGTTTTATTGTTATTTTCCTTAGATTTCGTGGTGTGCATCATGCATTTGCAAAAATCTTAGCTGAAGGAGGAATACGTGGGCTTTGGGCAGGCTGGGTGCCCAATATACAAAGAGCAGCGCTGGTGAATATGGGAGGTAATGGAAACTTTATTGAATTCTGAAAAGTTGTAATTGCCTTAATAATTATAATTATAAGCACTTATGTCAGGGAAATGAACATTTTTATTTTAGTATTTGTAATGATGTATATTGGTGACAGGCTGCATAAATGTAATATTATAATTGAGTATTTTCTTTAGAGCATTTTCACTTTATTCTACTTTTACATATGAAAAGAATTTCATAGGACAGGCAAATTGTGGTAATAAGGAGACAAGGCCCAACTATTTCTAAGGTCTCCTCTGTAGTCCAGACCTGCCTTTAAATTTAAAACTGATATGTGTAACTATCTGATAGTCATTATGTCCTTACTCCTATTCCTGAATAATCCATCTTGTACAGCCTAGCACCCTGGGCTAGAAACCTGAATGTTCCCTTAACTCATACCTACCCCTCACTTCCCATATTCACTTACCAATTTCTTCTGTCTTCTAAATACTTCTTAAACATTTTCCCCCCTTCAATACCTACTACTAAATGACTATTTCTACGATACCAACCACCAAGAACTTGCATCTAGACCACTGCCACAGCCATCTAGCTGGTTTCCTCCTACATCCTCAAATGTGCACCTTGTATCCAGAGTGATTTATCTGAAACACAGATCTGAACATGTTATTGGTGTCCTCAAAGTCCTCCACTAGCTTCTCATCACACACAGAATAAAGTGAAAATTTTGGAACATGACATAGAATGTTCAGAAAATCTGGCCTGTGCCTTCAGGGAACTGAGCAATTCACTGATTCTGTCCCAAAGAGCAAAGCAAAAAGTCATGAGTGGAAATGTTCCACTGCTTACACATACAACACTGTTCTTCACTTTGTACTTTTTGTCCTCTTTCTCCTTCTACGTAGTTTTCTTAGTAGATCTTTAAATACTCAGCTAAAGTGTCTTCTTCACCAATGCACTTTTCCTGCACCTGCCACAATCCCTTTCTCCATGTCCTGTTGTGTTAGATGCCCTTTTATGTGTTTCTGTAGTCCCTTGTGTTTATTGCTACTATTGCTTGTATCTCATTTCGTTGCCTGCTACTCAGTGTCTATATCTCCCACTAGATTATGAGCCCTTTGAAGGCAAGGACTATGTGTTATTCATCTTTATTTTCCCAGTCCTTCATATGTAGTAAATAAACATTTGATGGATGAAGTAATCAATGAAAGAATCCTTTATAAGACCAATTATATAATTCCAAGAAATTGACAAATGGCATTCTCAAGGGTTCCAGAAACATATCATTAAATATCTAAGGAAGTAAATCTGTTTTCTATTTTGCTGTTTCAGTCCATCTAAGCCTATTGCATCATAGTGGTGGATATTTTGATCTTCAGGAAATCTTTCTGATTGTAGTTTCTCAATTTGTTGTTTCAAAATCTATTGCAGCTAGATTTCTCATCTAAGTTCCAGCTATTTACTCAGAATCTTCATTTGGGTATTCAAGTATATCACTTTGAACGTGTCCAAATGAAACTCCTCTATCAAACCACTTCCTTGTCCATTATTCGTAATCTCAAAATACATCACTTTCCTTTCAGTTGTACCAGCCAGAAACTTAGGCATGATTTTTGACTCTTTCCTTTAACTTGTTCCTTATATCCAATCAGTCACCAAGTCTAGTCAGTTCTATTTTTCAGATATATCGCAAATTCATACACTTCTCTCCATCCCTGGAGGTACTCCTTTGTCCAAGGATTATGCATCTCCTTCTGTTGGACCACTGCAGAAGCCTCCTAACTTCAGTCTGTCCATGTCTAACCATATGCCTTTGAAACTGGTTTTTTCAAGGTCACCATTGCCTATCATCTTATTTAAAATATTTTAGAACTGTGAGTTTTCACCTTTACCATCTCCATAAATAACAGCTCTATTCTTTAACACATTGACAGCCACACTAGAAAAAAGATTTTTTCCTGGAAGTCACAGTGTTTTATTACAAAAATAGAATAAAGACTTCAAAAACAATATGATCCTTTCTAATTTAATGAAAAATTTGTTATTTTTATGTTTTCTGTGTTTTTTCAATAAAAAGTAATATAAAAACTTGAAAATTAGTAATGTAAAAAGTAATGTGAAAATAGTTCATAAGGGTAAAATGTTTTTCTTGACTTGTCAGGCTCAAGTATAAGTTAAAGGTAAACAAATAGAAAAATGAAATTTATTGACTTCTGTTAATCTGATTTAATGTTTAGAATTAAATTGTCAATATTAATTATAATAATAAGAACATCAACAAATAAGATTTTCATGAACCAACTGTGGGCTTTTGCCTAGGGGGCCACCCATCACGAACATGTATGCTACAGCATGGCAGCATGAATTGCCTGTGCACCACGCAGCTCCCAAGGTAAAGAGACATGTGAGTTATATATGCTTCATGAGGCCCCAGGCTCAAAACTAGTGTGAGTTAAATACAACTCACATGGCAGTTAATGTGTTAAATTATTCACACTCAAAGCCTTGCAGTCATCTTTGATGTCTTTCTCTCACTCCACATTCAATCTTCTGGCTAACCTGTTGCTTCTACCTTTAGAAGTTATCCAGAATCCTACCAGGGCTCCACGATTCCCTTATCTAAGCTATCATCATCTCTTAGCAGGATTACTGCAATAGTCTCATATCTAATCTGCCTTGTCTCCTTACAATCTACTTTTAACAAAACAGCCAGAACAGAACTATTTGATCCTATTAAATAGTACCCCAGGGTAGTCACTCCTCTGCTCAAAACCCTCCACTGGTTTCTGATGCTGTCTATCATCTGGACTCTGCTACTTCTTTCATTCTCTGTTTCTGCTAAACCAGTTTTCTGGCTATACCTCTAGTCTCCCAAGCTGCCTCTTGCCTCAGGACTAGAACACATAGTGTTCTTTTGCCTGAGACACTTTCTCTTTGATATCTGCAGAGGTTATTTTCTCGTGCTTCCTTTTAGTCTCTGCCCAAGTGTTACCTTATTGAGAGGCCTTCCCTGATCATCCTGCTTAAAATTCATATACATTGCTCCTCCCTACCCTCTGGTACTCCCTCTCCCCTTTCCTTTCCTTATTTGTCTTCAGAGCATTTACTTTAAGAACAAGTACCATCTGAAATGCCATCTAGTTTGCTTTGTTTATTGCCTCATCCCCCAACAGAGAGCAGGAACCTTTTTGTTCATTTTGTCCCAGTTCCTGGAATGTATGCACCCACATATTTGGTGAATGATCAAATGGACCTATCCATTCTTGGCTCACTGCAATTTACTTCCCTATATTTTAGTGTGGGTAGTCCTTATAGAACTCCAGCATTGTGATGTCCTCCCTGCCCACGTTTAAAATCCTCCCATAGCTCTTTATTGTCATTATAAAAAAGTAGAAAAGGGTTAATGTGGCATAATGGTTAAGACTTTTTGTTTATAAGTGACAGGATCTCAACTCAACCTAACTTTGGCTAAAAAAGGAATTTATCAGCTCAAATAATGAAAGACCCAGGGGTTGAGCAGACTTTAGACATAGCTGGATGCACGTGTTCAGATGATACAGTTCAGTGTCTCTTCCTCTTTTCCTCTCCATCTGTAGCTCTGCTTGAGAATAAGAGTGGTATCTTTCATCCTGGTACACATTCCTGCCCCAAGCCTAGCATATTTTTGACACAAAAGACATTTACCTTTGAATGAATGAATATTTAAACCTTTGTTTTCCATTGCCAGATTTAACCACGTATGATACAGTGAAACACTACTTGGTATTGAATACACCACTTGAGGACAATATCATGACTCATGGTTTATCAAGGTAAGTGATTGTTTTAGTTTGACTTTTTCTGTTTTTTTTTTTTCTATATTACTTTCTCTTCAATATTTGGCATAAATTCTAACATTTAGGCTCTTTTAATTAGGAATCTAGTGATACCGCCCTTAGACAAGGGTTATAGTGCATTTATAAAGGGTGATTTTCTTAAAGTCTGTTACAGTTAAAATGGATACGAGACACACGAAGTTGCAGGATATATAAGAATAAACCTCCCAAAATATTTGCATCTTGATGGGGCCATCCCAGGAACAAGTTCTGATGATCGACTCTCCAGTTCAATTCAACAGATATGCTTGAGCACCTTTAATGTTAAAGGCACTCTGCAGGGCCCTGCAGTGGATACAAAATAGGTACTCAACTCCTGCCCATGGAACTTTCTAAGTATTAAAACACTGTGCAGTAAATGCTAAAAGAAAGCGACTAGTTACTATAGGGTTCAGAGGAGGGAGAAAAAATAACCACTTGGCAGGACCCACAAAAGGAGCAGAATTAGATAAGAGTTTTGAAGGGCTGTGGCTCTTCACAGAGACAAGAAGAAGGGCATTCCAGGAAGGGACAATACCTTAATATCTTTGTAACACAATTTAAAATTATCCATTAGAATGAGTAATTTTATAAATGTCTGTTATCCTTGACATTATAGTGATTTCATTTATCTTCTGATCTTGTTTTTAAATTCTAGAACCCCTTTATGCTATTTAGACAATCTCAGAAGTATGTTAATAATGTCAAATCAATGATATTTGGAGATATTTAAACATACCAAGAATATTCCTGACTCAGGGATTTTGCACATGCTATTCCATCTGCTTCTAATACCCTTCCTTCAGGTCGTCACATAGACATATCCTTTTCGCCACTCAGTTCTGCTGTCACCCCAAGAGCCTTTCCCTGACTGCCTATTACCCAGTTACTCGCTATCACATTCCCCATTTTTTTCATAGCCCTTATCAGCATCTGAAATTATTTCTCCTCTGTCTCTCTCCAAGTAGAGTGTAAGCTCCTCGAGGGCAAGGTCTTACCTCTCTTGTTCACTCCCTGAAAGAATGCCTGGCACCAGCAGGTGCTCAGTGCATGTGTTTTGACTGACATTCTTTTTGTTTTTACTTTCTTCTACCTCTTTAAGGAATTAATTTAGCATTAATTTTAAGCTAAAAGAGCATTATTATGAAGACTATTATAATAATATATTTGGTATTCTTTCTAAATATCAAATACTCTTTCTTAAAATAGAAACTACTACATATTATCTTTCCATTTCATTTATTTGTGTTTATAGTTTATGTTCCGGACTAGTAGCTTCCATTCTGGGAACGCCAGCCGATGTCATCAAAAGCCGAATAATGAATCAACCACGAGATAAACAAGGAAGGTAGATTGAAAGTCTTCAAATATTCATGTGCTTCAATGGCTATAATATTGTTCTTTAAAGATCTTTTCCTGTGTCTATTCTGGATATTTTTGTGTTCATTGAGAAAATTGCTTTTATGCAATTACCTGCTCTTTGTCCAGTGAAAAGGTGCTATGCGTTTGGAGAAGTAAGCTAATTAACAGTCATATTAGTTAGATACAAGGTATTTCTTGTGACTTTATTGTTTTCAAAGAGTTTTTGAAATTATACTCTGCCAAGAATTTACAGAGAACTTTCTTCAGAAGCTTATGACTTACAGGTAACATGGAGACTTTTATTTGATGTAAAATAATGTGTTCTTTCTGGAAGAAATCAGATGGAGTGAATTCTAAGACCAAGGATGGGACGAATCAGAATAGCCAACCTTGAAAATATCTTTAAGCTCAAAAGAATTTAACTATATCTGTAGAACCACAAATATTATTTGTTCTAAACTAGCAGAAAATATTTAACTTATAGTAAGTTTCCTTAGACTATTTTGTTTTATTTATTCATCTTTTTACACAGAAGAAATTTAACAAAATTGTCTTGTTTTCTTTGTAGGGGACTTTTATATAAATCATCAACAGACTGCTTGATTCAGGCTGTTCAAGGTGAAGGATTCATGAGTCTATATAAAGGCTTTTTACCATCTTGGCTGAGAATGGTAAAGTTAGGTTCTTTACTTCCTTTTTTTTTTTTTTCCTTTCTTTGTACTTAAATTACTTTTAATCTGTAAGTATTTTCCCTTTCTCTTCTGGTTTGCAGCATGGCCCCAAAATCAAGGTCCTTTCTCTCTTTTTTAAATCTTTTTTGGTTTTCTTTTATCTCTCTCAAAGTCATATTGCTTCCTTGGTAGATTAAGGTAAAACAAATAAGTTATATCCATTAATGAATAGGTGGATAGATTTTCTATAGTGTAAAACCTTTAGTAATCTATTTAGTTATATTTTAATATAGTAGTCTGGGAGAGGTATACAAATTTTACAGTAGAGACCTTTCTTATGAAAATTTTACTGTTACAAACAAAATTTGTTACTTCGATGACAAATGTTGTATCACTCTAATACGTATTACCACAAAACTCTGCTTAGTAAGAAACTATTATGTCATTTTTATTTGTGTTTTTTTTTTATTGATGTGAACTAAGATATAGAATTAGATGGGCTTAAGTAATATAGCAAATAAAGACAAAGACTCATGTCTTTTGTAAGTTAGAAAACATTTGAAAGAATGATGAGTTATGTGTTTAGAAATTCAAACAATCAAAAATTAACATCATATATTTTATATTATAATGTTATATATAATGTAATATTTATATATATATTTAATTGAGTACCTGTGCCATGCAAAGCCCTACACTAAGGGCTTAGCTTTGAATAAGAAGCTGTAAGTGATGAGTGTTATGAGAAGAGTACATGGTGCTATAGAAATATATAGTAAATAAGTACAGCCTAGGCTGGGAGATACAAAAACTTCGCTAGAGAATGGATTTTTTTTTCCTTTTATTTCATCATATAATGGGGGTACAAATATTGTTAGGGTTACATACATTGTGGAGAATGGATTTTAAATTGAGATTTGAAGAATAAGTAGGACTTACCCATGTAAAAAGAACAGAAAGAAACGTTCTCTTTAAAGGGAAAGTTGGAGTGGACAGAGAGCACAATGAGTTCAGGGAACCGAAGGAAACCCAGCAGGCCAAGAGAGGCACAGAGACCTGGTGGAGAGAGACAGACATCAGTGTGGGAAGGGCATATGAGCCAGAAGAGAGATGGCACTAGCCTGACATCATCTGCATTTTTAGAGAAATCATTCTGGCTGCCATGTGTATTGGGAAAAGGCCAGAAATAGTGATAAATGAGAGATAATGGTGGCTCAAATGAGAGTATGATGTGGGGACAGATGATAAAAAAAATTTTAGGTGGTAGAAAGGAAATGGAAATATGACTGATTGGATAGGGACGGGGGAATGGTTAGAGAAGATAAGGAAAAGTCAGGCTTCATTCCCAGATTCTTACCATGAGCAACTGATAATGATATAATTTCCTAAATAGGGATCATTGCAGGGAAGAAGATTTGGGGGTAAAATAAGTGGATATGTGGTATTTTGGATACCCATAAGACACCCGAGTAGAGGTGTCCAGATTACTAACTTATTAATACATTGGTCTGGATCTTAGGAGAGAATACAGGAATGGAGATTTAGATTTGAGCACTGTCTGCATATAGATGGTAATTGAAGCTTGGTAATAAATATCACTAAGGGATAGTAGGTATTTATTTATTCACATGAAATTAATGGCCAAAGCCCTTGGCAATATCTGATACAAAAGTGTACCGGAGTTAAAAAATTTTTTTTTGATGGTCTTGATTATACCTTAAAATTATGTCAAAACTGTGGCTTTTTCTTACTGGAAAGGTAGATTTTGATTTGGCTTGCACGAACCGAGCACTATTATAGGTGCTGGTAACACTAAGGAATAAGAGCTTTTGCACTAGAGGGGCTTACAGTGAGATGTAGAAGTTGAACATGTAGATATTTAAAATTACAGAAATAATAAATAATACTAAATCACTAGGTATATAGCCAAAACTACTAATCACTTTTATGGCTTAGCTCATTGAATTATCCCAATAATCTGTATAGTAGGTTACTATCCTATCCCTCTTTTATAGAGGAGGAAACAAAAGCATAAAGAGTCTAAATAACTTGATCAGGATAGGGTGGTTATTATAATAACTAGTGGTTCAGGGTATCAAATCCAGGCAGCCTGATGCCAGAGAACTTAGCCTTACTAAGGGGGTTGTATTAGTGCCCTGCCAGTGGTGTGAGCAGTACTCTCTGGGAACACAGATGGTAGAGTAAAAATGGCTGTCACTGTGTTTGGGAAGTCACAAAAGGCTTCACAGCACTGATATTTGATCTGGGCTTTGAAGCATTGGTAGGCATTTGTCAAGAGAAATATGAGGGAGCAACATGAGCATAGGCATTATGTCATTGTAGGCCTGTTACGTTTGAAGAACTGCAGAAAATTCAATGTGTCTGGAGAATAAGTCCTCAGAGAGGTGGTGGTAGGAGACAAGGCTAGAGGAATACTTAAGGATCAGGTTGGGCAGGACCCTGCGGACCCAGCTTAGTATTAATAGTTTAGGTGTAACCCTATAGTCAACAAGCACCTATAATCACTTGTAGTCAGTGTCCTCATCCTGTAGTCAGCAAGCACCTGCTTAAGCACGAGAGCAATGTGCTAAGATTTGTTTGTCAGTGAGATTACTTTGGAAGCAGTATAGAAGATACGTTGAAAGCTAGGTTACGAGAAAGTAAGTTTTAGCAGTGGTCTAGCCATTAGATGATTGTAGAAATGGAGAGAAGAGAGATTTTAGGGAGATTTATAGTTAACTCCACAGGTTAGTAACTCATTATATGTGGAAGGTGAGGGATAGAAAAAAGAAAATGACACTTTTATGTTTCTAGTGTGGGAGGCTAGGAGGATGGGTGAGACTATTGCTGAAATACAAAATCAGGGTTGAGGGGATGAAAGGCATGGATATCCAAGTACAAAGGATAAGACTACTTGATCTGACCCATTCTCTTTATACATGAGATGCAGGAAGTATAATATAAATGACAAAAAAAGAGTACATAACACATGCAAGCTCTACATACATTAATTATTTTAAAAATTTTATAAGAACCTGGTGAAACAGGTAGTGTTATCCTCATTTTTCAGATGAGGAAACCATGGCTCAAAGGAACTTGCTGTAAGGAACTTGCTCAAGTTCACATAGCTAGTATGTTGCAGAGCTGGGAATTGACCGCAGGTCTATTCCACTCAAAACCCCATGCTCCTTCGTAATACAGAATACTGAGTTGCTCAAGATCTTGCAGCTAGTCACAGAAGTTTTAAAAGGGACAGTTTGTAGTTAAGGGGGGTATTATCAGAGAAAGGCTGGCTAACCACCAAACGTGTTATTTCCTTGTTGATTTGCCATAGTATGTGACCTTGAGTTCAGAAATCTGACTCATCAGCACTTCTAAGTAAATCGGCCTTGGAAATACAGAACTCGCCTCAGCTGATTCCATTGAAACTGATGATTAGGCCAAAATATCTGGGTTATTCGCATCGTACAACACATTTGGTGAATGATCCAGATGCTCAAGTCCTCAGGCCAATGTGTTTCCTCCTAAATTCAAGCTATTTGGGAACCCAAGTAATAATCAAAAAGTTACTTGCTAAGCACAGAATCACAACAGGAAGAGCTTATTTGTAAACCTAAGGTTTAAGAACTTCAACCCAAGAGAGGTCTTATGTGTTCAGCTCCACAGTAATAGGCATGGAAAGGGACTCTGCTTCTGCTTCTTTCCAGCCTTTATGGCAAAAGCCAGGTCAGAGGAATCAAAATGGGTTCATATGGACTTGAATCATTTACAGTGGTCACAATTATGGCAGTGAGAAAGTCAGCAAGTGGTCTTGGTGCCCACATGCTCTCCTGTATGGAGAATCAGTTAATTCCATTTATACAACTACCCATGTTCTTTGGCTATATGATCACCCTCTCCTTATTCAAAACTAAACTCCATCCCGAGGTAGTATGGCCTTGCTTTGCTCAGTCCCTGATTAATATTTATTTCATTTGCCTATGGTTTTGTTGCTATAATATCATTAACATGAGGATAAACACCGATTACCACAGCAATTAGGAATGATTACATACACCATTCTTAACTAAGACCTCTTCCTCCTTGATCCAACTGCAGCAGTATCCTTGGCTCACTTAATTTTAGTTGTCACAAGAATATAATTTATCTTTACATCTTTATATTCCTTATTTCAACTATATCTTCATTTAACTAACCAAGTTATATTCTTCTAAATCTACTGTTTAGTAAATTCTCAGTCTACTAATATAATATGCTCAATATTTCCAAACACATATGACATAAATATTGCTTTACAGACTAACCAAATGCATTTTATATTCTAATTGCTTAAGCTTATTTCTCTACTCTAGTATGGTAGAGTCCTTCTTTGATCAGTATTGATCAGAACTGAACCAGACAGATGTTATTAGATACAAGGCACCCTTTCTCTGTTCCAGTGTTTACCCTGTGATATCCCTCTGTGTCTTTAGTGTTTATATGTTTAGTATTTATATCTTCTTCTAATCCTTATCCTTTTGTAATTCTTTTAGATATAGTTGCACCTTCATTCAAGTTAAAGTCAAGCCTTTCTGAGCTGGAAGCTTATTTCTCTATTTAATGTGATTTTTTATATATAAATTGTGAGACATCAGTTGTTGGTTTAATGACCTAACTCTCAAAGGGTAATCTTTTGCCTTCTTCACTTTCAAGTACTTAAGTATCTTATTGACATGCTCCATATTACAAACTACATGTGGAGGAGTCCTGCCTGGAATTCAGGCATCCCGAGTTTTAGCCCTTTAGCCATTAATGGTTCATAAAAGAACCCTGGGAATGGAAAACAGAAGCCTGCGGTCTAGCTCTACAATATGCTAATAGGTATTTGACTGTTAAGCCTCAGTGTCCTTATCTAAAAAATAGGGATATTAATACCTTTCTATTGTAAATTGTTATTTAGAGAAACCTGCCATAAATAAAACATGAAAATGCTTTGTAAATTATTAAATGCTTTACAAAGTGAAATGCAAAAATACTTGTATTCAGCTAAGTAGATTCAAAATGACTTTGCATTCAAGATATGTATGCATATATGTAGAATATTTATAATTGCTTTGAAATATGCACTAACTTCTTTGGTTAATCTTTCAGACCCCTTGGTCACTGGTGTTCTGGCTTACTTATGAAAAAATCAGAGAGATGAGTGGAGTCAGTCCATTTTAAGCCCTTAAAGATACAGTGTTCAGTATTGTTGAAATATGGGCATCTGCAACACACACCCCCTATTATTTCTACCTCTTTAGGAAGACACCTTACTCCACAGAGACTGTGATTTATAGGGGGGCAGCACTTTACTTTTCTCTGGAAACCCGAGTTCTCTTTGGCTCCTCTTTTTGTCCAAAAGTGATCTGGTCGGATCTCACAAGGCCACCCAATGAGACCCAGCACAGCATTTTCTAAAGAAGAATCGAACCCTGACCACTCTCACCTTGAGCGAGAAGGTTTGGCCTTTGAGATGCTATTCTGTGCTGAAGAGCCTGCCTAGAGGAGGAATGCCAGAAGGGAGCCAGCATCTCAGATCTGAAGTAGACGATAGGAATGTGGAAGAATATCTATGTAGTGCTTAAGAAATACATTTAACCTATTATGTCAGTATTATCATTGAAGTTTGACAATTCATTTCTCTGTTGTTGTTAAAGTGTACATATTGTAAATTAAAGGGAGCTGAATAGAAACTCATGAGTCATGAATAAACATTTTGAGTTTCCCTAGAGTTGAAGGAAGTTGATGTCCCTTTTCTTGCCAAGGAGGGTGGAAAAAAAAACTCAAATTGAGATGATGTTTGGATTTCCAGAAAAGAAGCTGATCTGTCAGTGCCCTCTCATTAGATCTGTGTTAATTGGTTAGTACTCTACTGCATATGCTAATAACTTTCCCTGACAGCCACGGACTCTGAATCTTGATGAAAACAGAGAAGAGAATTTGCCTTGTTACATATCCTGTTACAACTCAGTTATGTCACTGGCTCTCAAGAATCTTAATATATAAGAATTGTAACTTATTTGATTACAATTCAGCTGTCTATGTCCTTTTATAAAGCACCTTTGTGGCCATCAGCCTTTCAGTGGTATTTTAAAAGCAAGGCTGATAGGAAGTTAGCCCACTCTGACATACGTCCTTTATCTCCTTTCCCTAAACACTAAGAGCTCTAGAGAGACAGATTCAGAAATCACACTAAAACTGTCAGTAGTCTGAATCTTATTCAGTTTGACAAAGCTTCTTGCCTAAAAAGTGATAAGTATGAACTGTCTGCGGTATACAGTTATGTCTCCAATCTTTGAATCAAATCCCTATTCTTATTTTAGAAAGGGAAGAAATTTCTTCAGATTCACCTATGTAGCACCTGCTCCCCCAACCTCAGACAGTGGGCATTTCCGGATGGATGGCTGTGGTTATGGGTAAAAGCTGTAACTGTTAAAATAAGAAAACACAAAAGCTCAAGCCCAAGAAAGACCTTAGAGCTAACCAAATAATTTGTTCTGATGGACATGGATGAAGTTGAATAGAAAAATGTTTACAGGTGCTTTGCAGTTGCACTAATGTATAATCACTGCCATTTTAAGAGGGGATCATATACTTTAAAATATACTTTAATGTGATGTATTAATATGCAGTGGCTTATTTTTCTAGTTGAAGAATGTGAAATTTAATCTCTTCAAATCTTTAAGTGGTCTACTTTTCCATTGCATTTGTCCATTTGTAAATGAGTTATTAAATATATTTAATATATTATTATGTGCTTAAATTCCCAAGTGTTCTGCATTGAATCACTTTGGGGAAGTTATATTAATAGTTTTTTTTATGTTTTATAATTTTTAAAATTAAGTAAAGACTGGATCAAAATAATTACATGTAAACTGGACCGTGAAAAGTTTGATTTAGCTTTATTCTTTGGGGGGAATTGGGACAAAAATGTTGCTTAAGTACTGACACTATCCCTTGGTATTTGAATCAACATGAATAACTAAAGTTTTTAACCTGAAATGGTTCCTTGGAATTATCTGGTTTCAGTCTCTCATTTTGCATGTTAGGAAACTGAGGAACAGAGAAGTAGAGTTGTTCATGCTCATAAGTTACTTAGTAGCAGAGCCAGGATAAAAATACAGATCTCCTAATTAATATGATTATTGCAACTGACAGTTACTATATACTAATTAGGTACCAAGTAAATGTCTTATGTTATCTTTACAACAGCCTAGTCCAGTGCTTGTGAGTCCTCAAAAACAGATTTTTCTTTATGGCATTTTTATGTGTCATACATTTTAAAGGAATCTGGAAGGATGGAAGGAGTTACTTCCATTGTAAATTTTAGAATGGAGTCACCATGCTTTAATTTGAACTTTAAGACCCTCCATAATCTGACCAAATCCTGGATATCCAACATATATCCACTCACATTACAATTTTCTAGTGAAATCATATTCATTAGTAATCTTAGTATAATACTTTGTTTTTGCCAACTTGGAATCATCTTGTTCTATTCTACAATAATCCACAGTAAATAAAAAGGAATAAAAATTTCAGTAATTTTGTGTCCATACTCATAGATTTAACAATTCCAGTCTCAATTTCTTATTGTAGTACTACTCTGTGTGGTATTTCTCTATTTCCTTTCAGTTTGGTATTGATAATAATTGACATTTAAGCTTCTTTTGCTTTGCTTTCACATTTTTTTCTGTTCTCAAATGATTTTTTCTTATTGAAAAGTACATATACTTATTTTTAATTATATACAGTTCTCTCTTCTTTATATGTCTAAGTGAATTGGTATATATCTCTAATTAAAAGGATGGCATTTCTTGAGTTTGCTTTCAATAAGAAATAATGTATCTTTTTCAAGTGTTCTAAATCCTATTTGATTGTAATCCACTAGTGGGTAGGATTTTGGTTTCCATTTTTATCTGAATCTCTGCTCTCAGTAGTAGTATTTCTTTGCTGTTAGATACTCAAGAAAAATTGATTACAGCTACATAAAACATGAATCAATTAATTTTATCCTCATTATTTTAAGAATCTTTGACTATCATATAAGACGAGTCTGAAATTTCTCTTTCACTTTACTAATAAAAAAAATTCAGGGAAGTTTAAATGTAAAAGAAATTTTCCGTTCAGTCTTGAAGTTTTAAGCACATTTGTTTAAAATTGACATAGTTACACATGTTTTTCTCTGTTAATGAAAACATTCCTTCAGGACCTCTGTAGGAAAAATGCTTAACTTTAATACTTGATGGTTAAAAAAATTTCTTCAGAAAATAAACAATTCTCTTCTCCCCATTTAAACCAGGACTCTAAAGATGATTACCAAGCAGATATATATTATTATTGAATGCCAGGTAATGTGGAAAAAAGACTGATCCTGAACTCTACCGATCTTTATTCTATTTTGGGTTCTACTTCTGACAGTATTGTAACTAGAATCAAGTCCCTTCACTTCTCTGAATTTACATTTCTTTATAAGATGAAGGCGTTGAACTCTAACATCTTTACTTGAATATACTTAAAAGGGCACCATTGTATTGATGTCATGCTTAAAAACTAGAATTTTTAAAATTTCATTGGTTTTTTTTTCTGGATTTAATTTATTTTCTCATATTTTAAGATTGGGAAAAATTTGTTTGGATCTTCAAGTATAATAAAAGCTTCTTACATGGCTAGACTTTCTCACCCTGAAGTCCATCCTTCATAGGGAAACAGAGTCATTTTCCTGTGGGCAATTCTGGGCATGTCACCCCACATTCTTACCTTCAATTTTTCCTTCATACACACATAATAAAAATTAAAATCTTTAATGCTATATTCAAGACCCTCTCAATCTGACTCCAGCTCACCTTCCTAACCTTTCCTTTCACTACATACCTCTACCCTACCTGCCTGCAAATGCGTTGCTCTACTTATTTCCCTGGAGACGCTCTGTACTTGGCTGCTTTTCTCATGCAGTGTTCATTCTGTTCCCTCCTCCTAACTTTCCTCTTACCACAACCACCCATTCATCCCTATTTTCATTTGTTAAATCCTACTTTAATAACTAAAATGATCAGCTAGTACTTCCTCTCTGAAGCTTTCAGTATCTTCAATGCCTCCTTGCTCCCATTGCTTTCCTTCCTACATAGGTGTACGTGTCAGCTTCCCCTACACAAGACCAACTGCTTGAAAGCAAGGACCATGTAATACAACTCTATATCCCTCATAAACAACAAGTAGGAGCCGCTTGGGAGGTATTTGCTCAATTGAGAGTCTTTTAGGAGTGGGGGAAGAAAAACATTTATACACACATGATTAAGGCGTATTTCATTTTGTTCCTACCTTCAGAATAATTATATTGGGTCAATAACACTTCTTGATTTCCTGAGATTCTTTACTATGTTAAATGCTGAACTTCATTTTTAAAAGATCATGTGTATTTAAACACATCATTATTATAATTTTATGTATCATCTTCATCAGTTTAATAGCTAATTCTACAAAATCTAGAATTTGATAGATTTAAGTAAATATAAAATTTGATTCATAGACGAATAATAAATATGTGATGTGTTCACATTATTCTTCATTTTAGAGTATGTGTGGAAATTATATTACTATTTGGCCTTCCTGATACTAGACACATGCACATTTTACCCACTCAAGTGTTTTATTATTTCTGAGTTTTGAGGAATACATGATTATTTTTCTCTCCCCATACTTTACCCCCAACAGGCTGCTGTGATTTGTCAACAGCAGCAGGAGCCACTTGAAGGTTTGATAAAAGCAGATGAAGATGCTTAAAGATGTCTGTTTGCTGAAAATATCTGGTAACAAACAGGAATATATGTGAGTAAATACAGTGTGTTATTCTGATTTTTTAAATAAATGTTTTAAAGTACCTAATTGCCTGTCATCAAGGGTTTTGTTTTGTCCTGGTATGGTTTTGAGTTAAATTGCTAATAACAAATTTAGAGATTATTTTTAAAACTCTTAGTCTGTAGTTTTCACAGCTGAAAATAGAAACTGGATTAATTTAGGACACCAGGTTTGAGATAGTTATTATCAGCCAAAAGGATGCTTATACTTTTTCACCACAATTTTTATTTTATGGGTGAACCTAATTATTCTCTGCTTTAAAAGGATGGATAACTAAAAATTACAGTGATTGACATGTTCACTGGCTGAGGATAGAAGACGAAAATAAAGTTAGAATTACTTTAAATATTGGAGAATTAGTCCCTTCTTTTTTGATACCATGTTCTAGTTTGATGCCTCTTGGCTCTCCTCCTGTATCTTTAATTGCTGTATGTCAGTCTCTATTAGCTGTTTCGTTGCTGCCAAGTCCTTAAATTTTGGTTCTTCAAGGTTCTGTTCTTGACTCCCTTCTTAATTTTTACTCTCTCCCTAGAAAGAGCCACATGTTTCTGTGACTTTAGCTACTAAGTCTGGCAATTCCCAAACACTTAATAGGTATTCAATAAATGGTAGATATTGCCATTATCTATATTTCTGGTTCTTACCAATTAATTTCTCAAGCTTTAGTCATGTTTTCTCAATTGCCAACTATAAATCTCAACAAGGATGACCCCCAGTACTTGTGAGCTCTAAATTTCTCAATATTAAATCAATATTTTTGCATCAATCCTTCCTCCCCTTCCCTTTCAAATCTGCTGTCTCTCCAGGACTCTCTGTTGCTCTAGATACTCAGTATTTCAGCCAAGAAACCTCAGGGTCATTCTTGACATCTCATTGTTTTTCATTACTTATCCAAAATGCTTAAATCCAATGATAAAAAAGAAAACTGTAGACCAATATCTCTTATGAACATAGATGTAAAAATCCATGAGCCCCACTTCACTCCTATTAGGATGGCTATGATCAAAAAACAAAATAACAAGCGTTGGTGAGATTGGGGACAAATTGGAACCCTTATGTATTGCTGGGGGGATGTAAAATAGTACAGCTGCTGTGCAAAACAGTCTAAGAGTTCCTGAAAAAATTAAACAGAACTACCATATGATCCAACAATTCCACTTCTGGGTCTATACCAAAAAGAACTGAAAGCAGAGACTTGAACAGATATTTACACAGAAATTTTAACAGCAGCATTATTGACATAGCCAAAAAGTGGAAACAACCCAAATGTCCACTGATGGATGAATGGATAAACCAAATATGGTATGTACATATAATAAAATAGTTTTATTAATACATTTTTGTTCATCTTTTATATTTTATTTTTAAAATGAACATATTTAAACTACCAAAAAATAAAATAAGTTGCAAGGAAATAATCCTCCCACATTGGCACAATTAGAACATTAGTAAGCCATAAGGGCTAAATCGATGGCTGCTATACTCACGATTTAGTTCTAACTTTGATTTAGTTCTAACTTCCCCTGCCTGACTGGCGCCACTATTGCACGAGACTGGTTTATGGGAGTCGAGTACATCAGTCTGTGATCAGCTTTTGACAATGGTGCACTGTGTTTCTGTTTGAAGTGGAATTTGTGAATAGTTGCACAGCTCGACAGTATTTTTTAATTCTGTCTGCTTAACAGCCCATCATGATGAAGAAAAACCAAGAGAACGCTGAAGGAAGAAAACAGATTGTTTAATGAGGATCGGGAATTGCAATATTATCTTTTTTTTTGAGACAGGGTCTCACTGTGTTGCCCGGGCTAGAGTGCCTTGGCGTCAGCCTAACTCACAGCAACCTCAAACTCCTGGGCTCAAGCGATCCTTCTACCTCAGCCTTCCAAGTAGCTAGGACTACAGGCATGCACCACACCTGGCCAATTTCTTTCTGTTTTTAGCAGAGACAGCGTCTTGCTTTTGCTCAGGCTGGTCTTGAACTCCTGACCTCAAGCAGTCCTTCTACCTCAGCCTCCCAGAGTGCTAGGATTACAGACGTGAGCCACTGCGCCCGGCCTATATTACCTTGTTTTTGCTAAAGATAAGATGATTTGCTTGCTTTTGTGATACTGCAGTATCAACATTAAAGAAATCCAGTGCTCATCAGCATTATAACATAGATGAGGACCCCATATATTTTAAATTAGAGGGAGAGGTGCAAAAGGTTGTATTTCCGAAATTAAAAGATGAAAAGCAAAAGCAAAGACAATTCTTTCAAGCAGCAATAAGACCTGGAAATAATGCCACTGAAGCACCTTATAAAGTAGCTTAACTACTTGGGGGAAAAGGGAAGCCATACTGTGATGTAGAAATTGTGAAAAAAATACATTGTGGAAGTTATAGGATGCTTAGACCCTGATAACATTTCATAGGTGTGTAGTGATATATCATCATAGTTTTAATTTGTTTTTCCCTACTAGCTAATTATGTTGAAAATCTTTTCATGTTCTTTTTTGTTATTGGTATATCCTCTTTGGTGACATGTCACTTCATTTGTTTTGCCCATTTTCAAATTTTATATATATATATTTTCACTATTGAGTTTTGAGAATTGTTTATATATTGTAGATACAAGTCCTATGTCAGACATGTGGTTTGCAAGTATTGTCTATGGCTTGGCTTTTTCATTCTCTTAAAAGGGTATTTCTTACTTGAATTATTTTTTTAAAATATTCAGTGAACAGTAATTTTCTAAGCATTCTTAAACAGCTAATTAGTGGTATAGAAACTGCAGACTCTAATGTATACTATTTTTCTTCTTAGAGTTCTCTATATGTGAAGGTCTAAGACAGCATAGAATAAATGTGATTTATCTGTTTTTCCCAATTTTGCCGCATCTTGTTTTCATAAAAAATACTGAAATAGCTCACAATACAGTATTCAAACACCTCTCAGACACATCCCATCCCTATCTCATCCTTTTGTCCTTTATTTCTTAAGTATTTGTATTATGGTAATAGATATTATCCCCTTTCCCTCCTTTGTGAAGCCAAGGGCCTCTAAAGACTAACTGGACGGAAATTTTTTATTCTTTATAGACCTCAAGATATTTTGCTTAATAAAGCATGGGAGATTTTATAATATGAGCTTTATCTTCACAGAGCAATGATCTGATTTTTTAAATTGATCCAATTCCCTGTCCAGCAGCAGAGCAAGGCAGAACAAAGTAAAGCTACCTACTCCTGATACAGAAGAGGTGGGACATTAGAAATATCTGGAAGGACAGGAGGAAAGGTTTCTTATCAGCCTGTCATGGCCACATGATATACCCTGAAATCCTAGGATCAAGGCTTTGAGCCATGAAGGAGGTTGGAGGCCAAATTAAATGGAAAAAAGAGGTCACAGCCATCTACAACCCTGTGGTCTCTATAAGGGTTTGGTTATACTGCTTGAATCTGAAGTAGAGGATGGACTGAAATCTCTACGTGATGATTAAACAATTTCAAGTGATAAATTAGTCCATTTTTATAATGAACTCCTCCATTCCACTGTAAGGGCATAATGTTAGTTTATTTACTCTTTTGTTAAATATTCACTGTGTGCTAACCGTCCAGCACTGTGCTGGGCATTGAGAATGTAAAAATAAATGAGAAGGGTTCCTGCTTTCAAGGTGTTCATACCATGTTAGAAAGGAGAAAGAGAAACAGTTGAAAATTATAATAGATAATATAGAGGTATGTAAAAGGAGGGAATAATCAGTTCTGCCTGGATGTATAGTAGAGTCATGAGGAAGAGACATTTGAGATAGGTCTTGCTGGGTATTTTTAAGTCAAATGTTTTTCTTCCATAATGAATATGAAACAGTTACAGAAAATTTGGAAAATGGAATAGGATTTTCAAGGATGAGGTCATCAGGGAAAAATCGAAGCGTTTAGAGAATCAAAATTCATTCATTCGTTCATTCAGCAAATATTCATTGCCTCTACTCCGTGCTAGACTCCAGGAATACAACGAACGCTTTTTGCCAAAAGGAGCCTGTAGGCTGGTGGAGTTACAAAATGATCAATTGCCACACCATGTGAAAAGTGCATGATAAAGCAAGCACAGGGCAATCCAGAAGCATATGGTAGCCTCTAACCAGGACAGGATGAAGACTCTGAGATTTACACTCTTAGGCCAGGGTCATATTAAGCAATGCCTTATAGTATTTGTATTTAATGATATCTCGAAACGTGGAGTGAAGTGGAAAGCACAAGCAATCTATGATGAGCTCTCAGGGATGTGTCTGACTTTGTCAGCGAACAAAAATCTCATGTAGACGTATCCTGGGAGCTTCTCATAGTTTGCTTGCATTCCATAGTGCTTGCATAGTTTGTTTCCATTCCAAATGGAGGTTTCGACATTTGATAAATTTGGTTTCAAAGAGTTATCCCAGTTAAGATCCAGGTGATGGAAAAAAGGCAAGAGACTCTTTGCTATAGTAGATACAGCTGGGTTTAAAAGAACGTTCATTCCATTCCTCTTGACCTCCTCTTATGAGTCCGGCTCAATACTAGCTCTGTGAGTAAATGAAAAATGCCTTCAAAGGTGGGATGCCAGAGTTAGTTAACGAAGTGGCAAAGGAACCCATACCAGGTAAGCGTGAGGAAGGAAACATTAACAGTCGCCATATGCTTCCAAGCTTTATTTTAACCTCACAACAAATCTATCAATTCAGACGAACAAACAGGTTCATAGAACAGAGGTCACGGGCACACCCGGCGAGCTAAAGCAACCCCTCCCCTGCGGGGCGCAAGCGCATCGCTCTGGCCCAGCAGGCCGGCGCCTGGGCCCGCTCAGAGTTGGGGCCACAACGCCTAGGACGGGCGGTTGGCGCCTCCATTTCTCCTTCCTGCTTTTCGTGGGGAGCGGCCATGGCTAGCACCACGCCCAGCACCCAGCGCTCAATCACTGGCAGTTGGCGAAAAGGAAATAACTTTCTGGTGGGGTCCTCACCAGAGCCCTTCGCCAGGCCTGCGCACGGCGTCCTCCAGAGTCGAGGGCGCTCTAGAGAGAAGCAGGTTGGAACCCGGTCCTCCCACCTCTTGGCCTCAGGAACATCCCTCGAAGCCCCTGCTGCCCTTAGCCCTGCCCGGGCCTCGTCCCTGCCCGACCACTCCCCGCGGCCGGAAGCGGGGGCGCCGCGCGCTACAAATGCCTGCGCGGCGGCTCAACTGTGGGCAGTTGGTCAGGCCGCCGGGTCTCACCAGTCGGCGCGAGTCCCCGAGGCCCTGCGACGGGCGCGTCTCCCAAGGGGCGCCTCGCCAGGTGTCCTTCCCATTCTCTGGGTCCTTCGAGCTAAGTTTGGTGGGACCTCCTTCCCGCAGCGCGGGGGCTTTCGCCGGCCGGACGCGCGGCCCTGCCCGCTCGGGGAGAGGGGGCCGCGCTGCGCCATGGAGATGTGCTCGACGCCGGGGCTGCCGACACCGGGGTCCTCGCTGGCCCTGCGGGTGTCCTTCGTGGACGTGCTTCCCGAGGTGATCCCTGTGCAGCTATGGGGACTGGTGGGCGAGCGGCGGGAGGAGTACGTGCGGCTAAGCCAGGAGATCCAGGAAGCGGCGGCCACGCGCGGCCCGTGGGCGCTGGGCGGCGCCTCGGCCTCGCCGGGCGAGCTGTGCCTGGTGCAGGTGGGGCTCCTGTGGCACCGCTGCCGCGTGGTCAGCCGGCAGGCGCAGGACAGCCGCGTCTTCCTGCTGGACGAGGGCCGCACCATCACGGCCGGCGCAGGCTCACTGGCGCCCGGGCGCAGCGAGTTCTTCCACCTGCCCTCCGAGGTGCTGGGCTGCGTGCTGGCCGGCCTGGTGCCGGCGGGCGGCGGCGGCGCGGGCGGGGGCGAGCCACAGCACTGGTCGCCCGGCGCCGTGGACTTCCTTAGCAACCTTCAGGGCAAGGAGGTGCACGGGCGGGTCCTGGACGTGCTGCTCCTCCATCGCCTGGTCCTTCTGGAGGTGCCCAGTCTGGTCCAGCAGATGCAGGAGCTCAGCCTGGCTCGGCAGGTGCCCGACAATCTCTTCCACTCGCTGCTTAAGCGCCACCTCACTGTGGCCACTTCTGGCGGGGGCCCCGGGATCCCGGTTCTCCCGAGAGTCCTACCCAAGCAAGAGCAGCCTGGCCTGGATTACTTCTATCCCCAGCTGCAGCTGGGCGTGACGGAGCCCGTAGTAGTAACCCAAGTGTGCCATCCCCACCGCATTCACTGCCAGCTCCGGAGCCTCTCGCAGGAGATCCACCGCCTCTCCGAGGGCATGGCCCAGGTATACCGGGGTTCCACAGGGACAGGGGATGAGAACTCTACCAGTGCCACCTGGGAGGAGAGGGAGGAGAGCCCAGACAAGCCGGGCTCTCCGTGTGCATCCTGTGGATTGGATGGACGTTGGTACCGAGCACTGTTGCTTGAGACTTTTCGGCCCCAGCGCTGTGCCCAGGTGCTTCACGTAGACTATGGAAGGAAGGAGTTGGTGAGTTGTAGTAGCCTTCGGTACTTGCTGCCTGAATATTTTCGAATGCCTGTGGTGACCTACCCTTGTGCTTTGTATGGACTCTGGGACGGTGGGAGAGGCTGGTCTCGGTCACAAGTAGGTGACCTGAAAGCCCTGATACTGGGCCAGGCAGTGAATGCAAAGATTGAATTTTATTGCTCCTTTGAGCATGTGTATTATGTCACCCTGTATGGAGAAGATGGGGTTAATCTTAACTGTGTGTTTGGAGTACAGTCTTGTTGCCTGGCTGACCGATTCCTTCAGAGCCAAGGAATAGAGGAGGAAGAGGAGGAGGAAGAACCAGAAACAGCTTCTCAGTCTCAGTCTCCTGCTGAAGAAGTGGACGAAGAGATTTCACTCCCAGCCTTAAGATCTATCAGGTTAAAGATGAATGCCTTCTATGATGCCCAGGTAGAGTTTGTTAAAAATCCTTCCGAGTTTTGGATTAGGTTGAGGAAACACAATGGTACCTTCAGCAAGCTGATGAGGAGAATGCGCAGTTTCTATTCCTCGGCCAGTAAGCTGGATGGTGTCGTTCTGAAACCTGAACCTGATGACCTTTGCTGTGTCAAATGGAAAGAGAATGGCTATTACCGGGCTATAGTCACCAGGTTAGGTGACAAGAGTGTCGATGTATTCTTAGTTGACCGGGGCAATTTGGAAAATGTGGACTGGTATGACGTGAGGATGTTGCTTCCTCAGTTTAGGCGGCTCCCGATACTGGCTCTGAGGTGCACTCTCGCAGATATCTGGCCTTTGGGAAAAACTTGGAGCCAGGAGGCAATTTCCTTTTTTAAAAAGACTGTACTCCACAAAGAATTAGTCATCCATATTCTTGATAAGCAGGATCATCAATACGTTATTGAGATTCTTGATGAATCAAGAACAGGGGAAGAAAACATTAGTAAGGTAATTGCTCAAGCTGGTTATGCCAAGTATCAGGAATTTGAAACAAAGGAAAACATCCCAGTAAATGCCCACTCCCCAGGGCATGGTTCAACCCATTTTACTGCTGAGAATAGCAAAATATCTTCTGCCAAGAGGGTAGAAGGAGAACAGAGAGCCAAGAGAGATAATAAAGCCACATCTGTTTCAGAAGCTTTGACTGGCACAATTGTTACAAGTGTTTCAAGTGAACTGGTTGTGCAGAATAAAGAGAAAAAAACATCTGTTTATTCTCCTCTTATACAGAATTTCTTGGAAATTAAGCCAGACTCTTCTTGTAAAGGAGAGCTAAAAGTTGGAAGTACGGTAGAAGTTAAAGTGTCTTATGTCGAAAACCCTGGATATTTCTGGTGCCAGCTGACCAAGAACATGCAAGGATTTAAAACTCTAATGTATAATATTCAGGACTATTGTAAAAATACAGTTGCCCCTTATGAGGGAACCACGCCTGCTTGTTTGGCAAAACGAATGGTAGATGGAAAGTGGTCCAGAGCTCTGATTAGTGGGACACAATCTTCAGAGCACGTCAAAGTAATATTTGTAGATTATGGAGACCAAGAAGTAGTATCTGTGAAGAATATTTATTCAATTAGTGAAGAGTTTCTCAAGGTTAAGGCTCAGGCTTTTAGATGCAGTCTTTATAATTTAATTCAACCAACTGGTCCAAATCCCCTTGTTTGGGATGAAAAGGCAATAAAAGCTTTTAGTGACTTTGTAAGTAATGCCTGGCAAAACAATCTAGAATTAAAATGCACGATATTTGCTTTGGCCTCAATACACGATGAAGAACTGTTTAATGTTGTTGATTTGCTAACACCCTTTCAGAGCGCATGCCATTTTTTGGTAGAAAAGAGATTTGCGAGACCAGTAAAACTTCAGAAGCCTCTGGAGTCCTCTGTTCAGCTACATTCCTTCTACTATTCTATACATGATATGAAAATTGGAAGTGAAGAATCAGTGTATATAACACATGTTGATGACCCTTGGACATTTTATTGCCAGCTGGCAAGAAATGCAGATATTTTGGACCAGTTGTCATGTAGTATTACACAATTAAGTAAAGTTTTGCTGAATTTAAAAACATCTCTCTTGATCCCTGGAACCTTGTGCCTTGCCAGGTATACTGATGGAAACTGGTATAGGGGGATGGTAATAGAGAAAGAACCGAATAAAGTCTTCTTTGTTGATTTTGGGAACGTTTATGTAGTAACAAGTGATGATCTGCTTCCAATACCTAGTGATGCATACAGCGTCTTACTTTTGCCGATGCAAGCTGTTAAATGCTCATTATCTGATATTCCTGATCATATACCAGAAGAAGTTACAACGTGGTTTCAGGAAACTGTTTTAGATAAGTCATTGAAGGCCTTAGTTGTAGCAAAAGATCCAGATGGAAGACTGATTATAGAACTGTATAGTGACAATATTCAAATTAATGCTAGTATCAATGAGAAGTTAGGACTACTTGGTTACAAGGGTAGAACAAGGAAAAACGAAAGTAAAGCACTCCTCTCTACAACTGAGACTCTTGAAGAAAAAAATGAGAATATGAAGTTGTCCTCTACAGAGTATTTAAGTAAATCAGTAGAGAACAAGTTATGCAGTGTAGAGATTTTGCGAGAACCGTACAAACCTAAGATCAATGCAGCATTTAAGGAGCTCAAACGCTTACAAAGTTCAACAAAGACTAACTCAGTCACTCGATATCAGGATTCTGTGGGAAATAAAAATAGTGAAGTGTTTTCATTAACAACAGAAAAGAAAGAAGAAATTTTTGCTGAGCCACCTTTGAAAGCCACAAGAGGAGAAGCCACTCTTTCAGAGAGAAAAATAGGAAATTCGTGTAATAAAGATTTACCACTAAAATTTTGTGAGTTCCCACAGAAGAATATAATGCCTGGCTTTAAAACAACTGTATATATTTCTCATATAAATGACCTTTCAGACTTTTATGTTCAACTAACAGAAGATGAAGCTGAAATTAATTGTCTTTCAGAGAGATTAAATGATGTTAAAACAAGGCCTGAATATCATGCAGGTCCACCTTTGCAAAGAGGAGATGTGATATGTGCCATTTTCCCAGAAGACAATTTATGGTATCGTGCTGTGGTCAAGGAACAACAACCCAAAGACCTGCTGTCTGTACAGTTTATAGATTATGGCAATGTTTCTGTGGTTCACACTAGCAAAATAGGTAGGCTTGACTTAGTTAATGCAGTATTACCAGCATTGTGCCTTCATTGCTCTTTAGCAGGACTTTGGGTTCCTGACATCATAAACTGTAAAGAAATGATGCATTCCTTTTCCCGAAGGACTGATGAGGCTCAAATAACATGTGAATTTGTTAAATTTCAAGACAAATGGGAAGTTATACTTGCAGACGAACATGGGGTCATAGCAGATGATATGAATAGCAGATATGCTTCTAGGGAAAAATCGAAAATAGAACTTTCTACCCAAATAATTAAAAGTACCTGCTCAAGGTCTGTTAACAAATCAAACAATGACACTTCAATATTTCTTAACTGGTACAATCCCAAAATGAAGGTGGTGAGGGCTTATGCCACTGTAATAGATGGACCTGAGTATTTTTGGTGTCAGTTTGCAGATACTGAGAAACTTCAGTATTTAGAAGTAGAAGTACAAACTGCTGGAGAACAGGTCGTAGATCAGAGAAATTGCATCCCATCTCCTCATATTGGAGATCCTTGTATAGTAAGATATCGAGAAGATGGACACTATTACAGGGCACTTATCACTAATATTTGTGAAGATCATCTTGTATCTGTCAAGCTTGTGGACTTTGGAAACACTGAAGACTGTGTAGACCCAAAAGCACTCTGGAACATTCCTTCTGAACTTTTGTTGGTTCCCATGCAAGCCTTTCCATGTTGCCTCTTAGGATTTAATATTTCAGAAGGTGTATGCCCTCAAGAGGGCAATGACTATTTTTATGAAATAGTAACAGAAGATGCATTGGAAATAACAATATTAGAAATCAAAAGAGATGTTTGTGATATCCCTCTAGCGATTGTTGACTTGAAAAGCAAAGGTGAGAGTATTAATGAGAAAATGAAGAAATACTCTAAGATTGATATTACTAAGAACAGTCTTCCCTGTGAAGCAAATGGCTCTGAGATAAAGGAGGCTCATGCATCCCCCAGTCCTGATGTGGGACTTAAGAAACCAAGTAATAAAGCTGTGCAAGATGAAACATTATATGTGGAACCACAGACAGATGAGCTCTCTGAAAGCATTGAAAAAGAATTAAACATTATTGAAACCAAACCAAGTAAATTCTATGACCTCAAAGCTGAAAACATTTTTGAAGCTTTCAAAAACCCATGCAAAGATAAAATTGGTCCTGAGCTACTGGACGGCAAAGCAGAGTGCCATTTGGTTGACAAAGCGAAGTTTGAAGATAAATACCAAATGGCAGGATTTAATGCATTATTACAACATGCCAGTGAAACAAAGGAGATATTAGAAGTAAATTCGCTTGAGGTGCCACTTTCTCCTGATGATGAATCAAAAGAATTCTTAGAACTGGAATCCACTGAGTTGCAACATTCTCTGGTCGGGGATGAGGAAAAAGAAGAGCTAGGCCTGGAGCCACCGAATGTACTGCTGCCCCAAGGCTGCGACACAAAAGCAACCCTGGAACCTTTCACAGTGCAGCTGCCCTTCAGCTGTGACGCCGAGAAACAGCCAGAACTAGAACTTCCTACGGCCCAGCTATCTCTAGATGACAAGCTGAACGCTTTGTCTTTGAGAGTGAGTCAGAAAATCCAAGAATCCATATTTGCTGAGGACATGAGAAAGCCGAGTTGTATGGAACCCTTTGATGACCAGCACAGGATGCCGTTGCGTCTACTTGGGAAGAATTGTGATTCTAAAATGCAGCTCGAAATGAATGTATATGAAGAAGAATTTATGGAATATAAAAACAGAGACACCATTTCATCGCTGATGCCTTTATTCTCTGAAGAAGAATCCAGAGATGGAAGAAAGCACAGTAGTGCTTTACCAGATGATGTCTCAGGTATGTGCATTTTTTTCCTTTCACTTTTAAGTCTAACGTAGTGTCTTTCAAAAGTTCTTATTTGTTTGTTTATTTTTTTAAAAAAAAAACAATAATTCTTAACTGGATTTTTAAAATTAATTTTTTGGAAGAAAAATTAACACTGGGGAAGTGAATCAGATTTGGATTTTTTGAAGGGCATTTTAAAATTTGGGGAAAATAAGTTATGAAACCAATGTAAAATATATGTTATATGCTCAGTCAAAGGCTGAAATGTTACTTTTGTGTTTAAAAATAGAATGCTTAAAATCTATGTTTCCAGAAAGTAATCACATTTAAAATGTAAATAAATCATCCTTATAATCGAGAGGGTATACGTGTTGGTAAGTTTTAAAAAACATATTCCGTTGCCAAGCACTATTGTAGGCATAAATTTATAATAAGGATCATTTTAACAGGGTGTTTTAGACTTAGACTTAACTCTGTCATGTATTCGCCATTCGTTTAGAAACCCTTAAACAAAAAATAGATTTAGGGAACCTATGTTAATCAGAAAAGTTCCAAGTAAATCTTTTTTTTCTTGTTGATACTTTTTACTTTACAAGGGTTAGTAAATCTTGAAGAATATTTATTATGTTAACTTTGTATACGTTATTTTATTGCTATTTTGTTTGCTACTTAAAGAGGCTTAAACATTACATTACATGGCTAACTTTTGTATAATCAGTGCTATACTTTTTAAATGTCAGTTTTTATATTATTAAATTTGAACCATTGTGAAAAATAGAAAAAGTAATAGAATAATGAGAATGAAAATAATCATACTCTTACCACCAAGATAACCACTGTCAACACAATGTTATACTTTCTTCTTGTTCTTTGTGTATGTCTGTTTATATACAGTTTTAAAAACTAAATACAGATTATACTATCATATAATTTTGAATCCTAAATTTTAATCCCCTTAAAATACTTTCAGAATATTTTAATTGCATAGTATGCCATCCTTTGGGCACACCATCGTTTATTTAAATATTACCCTTACATTAGATATTTATTCCTCATTTTCACGTTTTAATAATAGTAAATATTAGCTTTGTGATAAGAACATCTGCTCCCTTGCAGCATGCTCCTTTGCTATAGGAACGGCTGTTGTAACTATTATGGACAATATTACCTGTAGTAATAATAGTACCAGAGCTTAGTAGTAATTTTCAGTGTTAGAAATCAGATTCGCATCCTTATGATGGTGTGTTTTTTTTTTTTTGTTTGTTTGTTTTTAGGAAAGCATTAGGGGATTATATGGGGAGAGGGCACTAGAAAAATAAAATTGAAGTAACAATACTAATTACATGATTTTGATTATGTAGGAATAGTAAATGCAGACTAAGGAAAATACTTTGCTTGTGCATCTCACATTAAGGAATTAAGAGGTATGCATTGAGTCTTACTCTATTGAATTTGGCAGCTCAGCCACAGAACACCTACACTCTGAAAGGCTTTACTGTTGGATTCAAATGTGTTGTGTGGTCAAGTCAAAGAAACACGTGGTCTAAATGTAAGATCTTGGAAATAGCTGAGGAAGGCACAAGGGTAAGTGAAGTTTAAATACTTTATCTCAAAATGTTCTTGCAGACTGTTAAGGAAGTTTTACCAAACTTTATTAGACCAGAGACTGCAATTGAACAGATATTTACCTGCTTGTTCCCCCTGGTAATTTGCCGTAGTACAAAAATCATTTGAAATGTTCTTATATAAGTATCCTAGCAAAAAAAAAAAAAAATCATCCTCCTCTCTTTCAGCTTTCTTTCTGACCTCTAAAATCCTATTAGTCATCAAGTTCTAAACTTTCTACTTATTCTCTCTCAGTTGGAACTTTTTATACCTAATGCCACTTATTATCTTAGTTGAGTCCCTCATTTCACAACTACATTACTCTAATAATCTTCTATTTGGTTTACTTCTTCTAGTCTTCCTTAAACTGATTGTCCACTGTGCCAGTGTGAAGTTTGTCAAATGCAAATCTGATGTGATTCCTATGTGAAACTTACTAGGGATTTCCAGTCAATTGTGTTTCTCCTCTGATCTGAAAACCTCCTGTACCAGAGTCACCTGATGTGTTTCTTAAATTGTAGATTCCTGAGCCTTGGCCTGGCCTGTTGATTCAGAATTTCTGGGGTTAGGATTCTGGAATGTGCATTCTTCTACCATTAATATTGGCAAACCACTGATCTAGAATATAAAAGTCAAAGTCATTAGCATGACGCAGGGGTCCCTCTGGGATTGAGCGTCCATGTACCTCTCCAGTCTTAGGTCTTAATTCTTTATATTTTGTACTTTAGATTACATGGACATCTATTCATTTGTCTTCTTTTATATACACAATTTTTCTTGCTGCTTTGGTGTATTTAATAATGCAGTTCTCTTTTGCCTATATTCCATCCCATTACCAAACTGGTTCATTCCCATTTATCTTTAAAGATATCTGTAGGTGTTGGCCCTTCCAGGAAGCATTCACTGACTCACTGACGTTATTTTCTAGACTTCCCCTTTTCCTCAAGCCTTCCTCACCCCCCAAAAAGCTTTATACCTGTATTATATTCCTATACCTGCTACTGCAGAAGTCTGTACTTCCTGCACAGTATTATAATTATCTGCTTAGAGGTCTTTTCTCTACCAGATTTTGAATTGCTTGAGGTCTAAATTTTACCCATCTCTAATCTCCAGGCATAGATACTCCATATATGATTGTTGAACAGAAGTAGCATTGAGTTTGAAACATGTGATTGAAGTTTAATAACATCATATTCATTGTCTTTTGAAGTATGTTGTTTTAAAAAGGATAGTAATGGTACATAAGTCAGTTACCATTTTTGGAAGTTGCCAAATTTTTAAAATTTTCTGTTCTTTCTTATAGGTTTTGAACCTTTCAAATGGTATGGAAGAGATAGTGAACCCTGAGAATGTCTGGAATGGCATACCAAAATTGGATAAGAGTCCATCTGAGGTATGGAATTATATAAATAGTAATTAATTAATGAGAGCATTGATCTTCATTTTGAAAGGTGATTTAACAAACTATTTCCAAAGCCCTTGTATTAGGAAAAATAGAGGAAAAAATAATGTTATAACAACAGTTAAGAACAGCAGTAACAAAATCAATATTTCTGGACTTTAGCCAAGTATCCCTTTGAGAAAACTAGTAATTAGTGTTTTACTCCTTGATTTTCACTTACAGAATAAAAATCAATTGATGTTCATGACTCTTATAAAATACATGTTTGGGGCAGAAAATCTGGGAAACATGGCAAAATTAAAAATAAGAAAGTAACAATAACCTGTAATATACCCATTCAAAGACAAACAGGTTGATCAGTTTTGTTTTTTCCATAATTTTTCTGTTTATATGGAATATAAGTATTTAATCTACATACTTTGGACACAATTGATTTCATTCTATATATAGTTTAATATTGTTCATTTAAGACTATGTAGTGGGCAACTTCCCATGCCATTATGAGGTATCTGGGCATTTCAGTTTATCCCATTTGGGGTTTGTTGAGCTTCTTTAACTTCCATTTCAAAGTATTTGTCTGATAGTTCCAATATGTGGTCATCTCAGGGTTTGTACCTGACGGTTCTCTTTTCTTTAGAGAAATGGTCAGCTTTTCCTGATTCTTGTATATTGAGTAACTTTGGATTCTATCCTGGACATTTAAAATATTATACGACTTTGGATCTCATTAAAATCTGGAGAATGTCAGAGTTTTTGTTTTAGCAGATGATCATCCTGTTTAGGTTCATAGCACAAGTTCTGTCTCTCCTGTAGCTAGTGATTCCCACGTCAGTTTAGTTTGCAGAGCCTTTGCTGTGTTGTTCAGGTCTGCCCAGTATATAAGCCACGCAGGTTAGTCTGAGACTCGGTCAGTGGTTTACATAGTAGTCAGGTATCAAAGACTTTGCTCTGCTTATTTGGTCCTGTTCTGCATGTGCATAGCTCAGTGGTGATCCTGGGATATATAATATTGGGGGTTAAATATTTCCAACTTCTTTCCTCTCTGAGATTTCCTTCATGCTTTTTGGCTCCTAGGATCCTCTTTTATTCAGCCCCGAAAATCCCCTTTGTCTGTTCTTTAGCCAGAAATGTTTTTTCTCAAGGTTCTGTCATGCAGTTCTATTTGACTGAGCCTGCCTTTGCAGTGAAGCAGAGAAAGAGAGAACAAAAATAATCTCCTCCTCCTACTCTCCAGATAAACGAAGGACCTTTTCCTGGTTCCGCTGGCCAGAGAGAGACAGGTCATCTCTCACATTTTTAGGTACCTGCATTGCCATTGTTGTCACCAGGGCAAGGCCAGAGGAAAAATGAGAAACAACAACACAACACCACCACCACAATATAACAGTAGTGGGATTTCCCACCCCTCCCTTACTCTGTAGCTGCAGTCCTGAACCCCAGAGTGAGTGAGGAACTGGCGGCACAGTAGGAAGTGAGCTGTGAGGTGAGCAAGCAAAGCGTTGTCTGTATTTACAGCCGCTCCCCATCTCTTGCATCACCACCTGAGCTCTGCCTCCTTCCCCCCGCAATGTCACCCATCTGTAGAAAAATTGTCTTCCATGAAACCCGTCCCTGGTGCCAAAAGGTTGGGGCCCGCTGCTGCTCTATGGCTTTCAGGGGACCTTTATCACAATCCTCTGGCTAGAAATAGGGGATTTCTCTCAGAGTTTTGCATTTTCCCCCAGTTCTGATTTGGCCTACCCTAAGGTCAAAACCAAGAGACAAAGAAAGAACAAAACCAAAAACCCTGTAAAATTCACCCCTGTTGTCATGAGTCATTATTCAAGTGTTTACTTTAGCCCTTAATCTTCCCATCCTTGTTTACTTTTGAGTGTCCTCAGGTAGTTGCTTTATATGTTCTGTCTAGAATTTTTAGTTGTAATCAGAAAAGAAAAAGTGAAAGAGAGAGAGGTTGCAGTAAGCTTATTCTATCTTGGCTGCAACCAGAAGGCCATAAACACTCTGGTAGCTGCGTAATATCGCGTGGCATTAATGAACCTTAATGCATTAAACAATTTCTAATAGTGTTGGGTGTTTAGGTCACTTAAAATCTTTAGTATTATCACAGCAGCAACAAAAATAAATAAATGGGACCTGATCAAATTAAAAAGCTTCTGCACAGCCAAAGAAACTGTCAAGAGAGCAAACATACAACCCACAGAATGGGAGAAAATTTTCGCAAGCTACACATCCGACAAAGGGCTGATAACTAGAATTTGTTTAGAACTCAGGAAAATCAGCAAGGAAAAATCAAACAGCCCTATCCAAAAGTGGGCAAAGGACATGAACAGATATTTTTCAAAAGAAGACAGAATAATG